>JAOXOE010000001.1:84367031-84403970 GCA_028565055.1 Phoeniculus purpureus
CTAAAGAGACCCAGCTCCCTCAGCCTCTCCTCATAAGGGAGGTGCTCCACTTCCTTCATCATCCTCATTGCTCTATGGTGGACTCCCTCCAGCAGCTCCACATCCCTCATATATTTAGCTTTCAAACTATACACTCAGTCTGCAAACCAAGTGACTTTGGGACAGTTTTAAAAAATGATCTGTAAATGCGAGGGTTGCAAATTTAGGGAAATCCACATGTTAGAACAGCTGCTTTCCTTGCTAAGGACTGGAAAATATGAACTACTAGCTTGAGGCTAGTAGTCCCATCTATAGAACAGACACAGAATTACCCTGTTTTGGGTTTTACCCTGTTTTGGGTTTCTTGTTTATGGGAAAAATGAAATTATGCCATTTTGAGTCTATTCATGAGAGAAACAGTTTGCAGAACAGATCTTAGAGACTACTGCAAGGCATATCCTATAGGCAGAAGCCTAACGTTGGAGAAAGCTAAATATGAGGTCTTTAATCCAAATACATGTTTACACAAATGTGTTCTATTTCAAAATGCCTCTAAATTATTTCAAGCAAGCAGAGAATGTTCACTCCCCAAGGTGTTAAATTATGCAAAGAAATTGCAATTCAGTTTCAGTAAAATACTCATTCTGGTGTTAGATTTATTTTTCCCCTCATGATTAATTTCAAATACTGAAAAAACCATGAAGTCCACAACAATCTGCGGCCATTTTACTGAGTGCTGCAGAGGTCATTTAAGAAGGCAGTATAATGGATAAGTAAGGCAGTCATAACACACCACAAGGCCTGGATGACACACCTTCTGTACACTCATGAGTTTCTTTACAGAGTACAGTACAGTTCATAAAAATGAAGAAGAAATTTTAGTCCAAAGACTAAAGATGAGTTGGCCAGACTGGAAACATGAGAGCATTTGCTCGGAAGACTGCAACTCTTAATACACCGGATTAATAATTAACATGAGACACAGGACAGAAAAAAAGAAGATGAAACAAAGACCACACTTAGGGCTATCTGCAGACGGCCAAAATCCATTCTCATTTGTTCCATTGCTGGGTTTTCGGCATAAGTGAAAAACACAACGGCGTGCCTCAGCGACTCTACTGACATACTACTCAGCACGCCCTTACTCCTGCATAGCCATGACACCGTCAGACAGATGGCAAGCTCAGCTCCACAACTCAAAGTCCAATTTTCATACTCTGACTCCTTTTCATACGCTCAGCTGTCCTCAGACCCGCTACTGATAGACTCAAGTTAGTATAAAGACCTGCAGGACAGTGCAGCTTACAGGCAGAAAAATTCAACAAAAGGTACATTAAAATAGTCTGAGTGTTACTCTAAAAAATATTTGAGTACTGCTTTTTTTAACGTGTATGATGTTTTTTGGATCTAGAGGTGATTTTATTTTTTTTTGCTGTGAATTTATGTCATCTTCTGAATCTGGCTGTGTCAGTAAAAAAATGTAACGAACCCAGGGCACTCAGCTCTGTTGGCCTCATACAACTGCTTATGGAGCAGTTCTAGCAAGCACTCCTTTCACTTCAGATGAGCTTAGACTGACTATTCCAACTATTCAAAACCAGCCTTCTTGATTTTTCCTGAAAAGAATCAAATGTGCTCCCACAGCACAATGCAGCTTAATGGGAAGAGCATTCTTCGGCCAGTAGATAAACAGC
This sequence comes from Phoeniculus purpureus, assembly GCA_028565055.1. Lineage (NCBI taxonomy): Eukaryota > Metazoa > Chordata > Aves > Bucerotiformes > Phoeniculidae > Phoeniculus > Phoeniculus purpureus. The sequence continues at coordinate 84,368,705 of JAOXOE010000001.1, forward strand.
CAAAAAAGAAAAAAAAAAAGCTGTATGAGATCTTCCTACAGTCTCACTGAAATAAACAGACTGCGAAAGTGCATGTGGCAATTCTGGCATAAAAATACCTCATTTGTGCTGGGAAGCCTCCTCCTGTACCTAGCTAGTGACTTGTGACCTCTAAAACATGTCATATGTCCCCTTTTGCCTCTCCCTGCTGGCCTGCCTGGCCTATGGCACTGCTTCTATTGTTCATCAAAACACACGGGAAATAATTCAGCTCATTCATCTAGCAAAAAGCTAGTAACATTTTTCAGTGATTAGCCTTTTTAGTAGTCTTGTACTGCATGAGTGAATTCAGCCAGTCTTACCTGGGGACAGATACGAAGCAGAGACAGTGAATGCATGGGATGGGACAGACCAGTTACCACCCACTCTGGAGCCTTATAGGGAAGTGTGGGAGCAGGTCTTCTCCATTCTGGTGCCAGCAAGCCATTAGATCTGCACAGTCCCTGCCTCATGGCTACACACTCCAAAGAGCTGCCTTTACTTTTTTGTTGACTGACTGAAGATAAAAAATATTCATAGGAAACACTTCTGTCACAGTATCAGTAACACAGGCTTCACAGTACTTTAAATCTGTCAACGCAGTTCAAAACAGACAACGCCCACATTTAGAGAATCACAAACTTACACCTTTGCAAAACATTTGCAAAGAAACAAACAGGCATTTCCTTATATATAAATACACATACACACACATATATATTTACATAATTGCACACATATCCCTATATATACTTATACGTAACGACACTAATTACTATTCAGTGTCTTTGACTAAAGATCTTTCTTGGCACAAGTCTCAGTGTGGACAGAATTATGGTGAATGTGTGCTGCTACCAAAGCTGTCAGGGGCATTACACCAGTGTAGGTGCATGCATGCTGACGAGACACTGTGAGCGCGAGTTATTCAATCTGCTGTTTGGTTTTTAGGGGTAGTAATAAAAAAAAACCAACTGAACGACCACAATTGCACCAGAGCTTATACCTAGAATGTGTCGATAGTAGAACAACAGGTAGGCTAACAGACACGGGCGAGGATCTGGTAGAGGGACAGAGGGATTTCAGCATCACTCTTTGACTCAGGTGGCTCACCAGCAAGTGATAATCTCTACCAGAATACACCAGGGGCTCTTAAATTTCAGTACAAGCTTTTCAGAAAGCCAGTTACCCTCATAGACTGTATTGTCACAGATGGAGGACGCTTTACTCCTCTGCCAGCATGGGCCCTGCCTCTCCACCTGATCATGCCCTGCAGAACAAAAGACTTCTGCTCAGCAGCCACAGGGGACTGGTATGCATGTCTATCTTTTCCTACTCAGCTCAGCTCAACCACATTTAAACTGGGATGTGCAAAAGTCTCCTCTTATTCCCCCCTCAATGATATCTGGCCATTTTAAATTTGAAAGCAGTTTATTATTCTAGGATATTATGATTCTTTGCACATACCGAGTAAAGGGGTGAGGGTCTGGGAATCCTTCATATTACTACTAGTATGACTATGCAGATGATATTTGCTGGTGGTGCTTCACAATCAACTTAACTCTAGACTTTTTGAATCTGGTTGTTTAGCGCTTTCATTTAGTATGAAATGTAATCCAAAGTACAAAGAAGATGTAGAACTACTGGTCTAGCCAACTGTTCGCTGTGTAAATTTCTATATATTCACATGCTTGAACTGCAGAGGGTGTTAAATCTACTGTTTTAAAATTGAATGTAAACAATGCAGTCATTTTTCAAGTAAACGCCAACACAAGCGCAGTCAGAAAAAACCCTTCCTAACAAAAACAGCTCACTAAAAACACATTCAATCTATTAAATACATTTCTTCCTCTCTTCCTCTGTGGCAGTGATGAAATCCTTAACAAGAAAGAAAACTGGGCAGCTTAAACACCCATCACAGTATTTTATAACACAGGTTCTTCTTCATAATTCTGTCCACAGGTCCAAATTCTATTAAAAACACTGTTCTAATAAGTCTCTACGCTGAACATGCGTCATTTATCACTTAAAAATGTACAACAGGAATGTGCAACCTGTTGTACTTTTTAGTGATATACTCAGTGTCCCTCCCTTTCCCAGATCCATTTGGGTTTTGTCCTGGAAACTACTGCCATGCCTTAATAAAACAGGGGTTTTGTCAATCCCTGCAACTACAGTATCACCCCAGTAAATCACTTGTCTGAAAGCAGCAGCAGATAGAGGCCCTTGAAAGCGATGCAGTCTGTCAGCTCCCCCCATGAGCACACCTTGGGGGCGTTGTGGGGTTCTTTTTAATCGTTTGTGTTTTTAATTTTGCTGTCTTGAGGCAAATCCTAATAAAAGCCAAAGGGAAACCGATCAGTCTGCCTTTGGTGGGTCAGAGAGTAAGTTCATGTCCCCATCCTTCCCTCAGTTACACATTAGCAGAGTAACCAAGCTGTGCTGGCAACTGCACGTTGTGGACATTAAATCAGGAGCCAAGACGTAGCTAGTCAGCGTTTGACCGCACTACGGGGAGGAGACTAAAGCACGAGTAGCAACTAGATGCGAGGATCTGTACGTACACACACCCCTCTAGAAATAAAAGGCTTAGTGTCCGAGTGAAGAGGAAGCTCCAATTGATGGCGAGAGCGCTACAAGGCTGCCGCTGCCCCGAGTCCCGCCGAGCGCGCGCGCCCACCCTCCCCCGCTCTCGCCAGCCACCGCCTAGCGCCGCGAGAAAGCTCCCAGGGGCTCTTTAAATAGGGTCTATAAATACAACACCGAAGGCTGCCGCCCCATTGGCCATTGCCTCTCGGATAATTTGCATGCGGGGGCGGGGCCTGCGGCGCACCGCTGGGGAGGGGCTGGGCGGGGCGGAGCGGCGCGGCGCGGGTTGTGCAAGTGCGCGGCGAACCGCTTCCCCATGGGACAACAGCGCCCGGCAGCGAGCCGTGTCTCTGCAGCTCCGCCCGGGAACCCTCAGCGCCTTCGGCCTCTCTCGCGTCAAGAAGTGCGCTTCTCTGCCGGGGAACCGTGCGCGCCACCTCGCCCTGCCCTGCTTCGCTCTCTCAGGGCATCGCTTGTGTCACGCTGCCGGCGTCCGAGTGCCTTAGGGAGGCCAAAAGCCACTCCCTCTGCTTTGTGCAGCGTTCACGTGCAGGCCAAGAGCAGCAGGCTTCACGCTTCCAGTTAGATTATTTCTGGAATTAGGTGGGGTGGGAAAGACAAATAAGGACCTGGAACTGCGGGCGTCAGCACTGTGTCACAGCCGGGTCAACGTATTACGATGCAAACCACAAGCAGGCACTAAACAGGGGAATGGGGAGGACAAGCGCAGCTGGAAGGCTCTGCCTGCCAGAGGCTGGACCGGAGGCTGGGTGAGAGAGAAGAGGGAATACCAGAATATAAATGTAGGATGCCTCAAACACCGGCTTCCTGCCGCACTGGTCCTTGCAGACTCAAGTGTTGTGTGTTTACTTTATGGTCCAACACTTTCAGAGAACACAATTCCCCTCTCAAATAGTTGCTGGGTTAAAAAAAAAAAGTCCTTTGTAGGAGCAAATGTTTGCTTTTTTATATCATAAGAGGCTATTCAAATAGTCAAATAGCTCCTTTAGATCTGTTATATTTTATGTAAGTTAAGTGTTTATTTCAAATGAGGCTATATTAAGAATGAGGAGTGCTGTTGAAAATTTGCTGATTCTCTCTGAAATAGTATTAGAAAATGTTGAGATTTCTTGGCATGAAAATTTGGAATTTTGGCAACTCCTGGAAGTTACACCACTGCCCTGATTCCTTAGCAAAGCACAGACTCTTCTTTGCCAGCAGAAGGAGACATCTCTTGGGCCCATAGGAAAGAGCTCTCCCATGCCCTACAGCAACCATGGGGCCTTACCTCAAGCCTAGCTGATCCCAGAATCCGACAATTAAAAATACATGACCTCCAGCCTTTTGATATGTGGCACCTATGAATTCCTTATGAGCGGCCAGACTGGTGCAACACCTGCCACAGTTTGATCCCAATCAGGAGTAAACAGCTTGGTTTCCTGAGGCAGAATCTACATCTGTAGAGTGGCACTTGGAAGACAGGAGGCGTAATCAAACCCCCAAGTATTTCTTAGGAACAAATTAACTTAATTCTTTATTTTTTTTTAGTTTTCTTTTTTAGCATGTAGTATCTTACCAATGCAACTAGCGATTAATCTCAAGGTTTGTGTAGCTATGTTTTTCTCAGACCTATGACACTGAGTAGTCATGATCATAAAAGAATCACAGCTTTAATTAAAAAAAAGGAAAATATTTCTGTGTGCCATGACTATGCAGGAAGATGCAAATAGAGTGAGAGAAAGAAGCCAAACAAAAAAGCAACAGAAGCCAGGATCTGTTGTATGAATGATAATTCAAGGATTCTGAACTCTTTACATCATCACACTGTGATTCTGAAGACTGGTGGTGTGGATGTAGGTATTGCAGCACTTGTAGGAGTTAATCTGCTCACACTGAACAGGCAGAAATGACTACTTTCCCACATGCTGCATTTTCCAGTAATTTTACTTGAGCTGTGCTGACCTAGATCTGCCTGAGGATCTAATATATTTTGGAGTGCAAACATAAATACACTCTGTTTCTTCATTTAATTTTTGAACAGCTCTAATTAAACCTAGCTTTATTTAAATACATCTAGAGCTGCTTTGCTGTTTGGTCTTCAGTGGGAAGACTTTGCCCTTCACAAGAAGAGCTGTGCTGTAAATGAAATGAGGAAGAGCAGCTACTGCTCCTCTATCCCTCTGTCTTGAAGTTTTTCATTCTTTTCTGAGGGGGCGGCTCTCAGAATACAAGTTGCAAGCTGGAAGGTCTAATCACATATCCAGCATCTCTTGGGGCAGAGGAATCCTGCTTCTGTGACAAACATAGGTCTGATCTGCATAGGGAAAGCTGCACCAGAAGAGTCTTTTGTTGTTGTTTAGAGCAAAAGTAACTATTTTCCTTTTTTTTTAATCACAAAAAGTGCCAGGGGCTTAAAAACTGCCTGTCTTCAGTACTTGGTCTACTGAAAACATGCCTACCAGCTTTCCTGGGATGCTTCTCCAGGGACATGTTCAGAGATCAGGCACTACTGAGCTCTGTCAGGTCAAGCAAAAGCAGCTACCTGGGCCATATCCCAAGGAGACAAGAGGGTGCTTTGACCCACAGAAAGCAAAGGTGCTATCACATAGATTCTATGCAGGTACTCCCAAACTAAATTGGGGATGTGTGACTCAAAAAGGAAGGGTGAGGGAGTGGACAAGCTGGGTTTTAGCAAGTTGCTTGATGTAATATAGTTTTTAATGTTTAATGTTTTTAATATTTGATGTTTAATGGTTGCCACTGTTGTAACTTGGAGGTACAGCTTTTGCTGAAGACCCAGTGACTGTCTGAGCCTCACAGGCTGAGAGAGCTTGATGATGATTAGGGCCAGAGTAAGAACCAGAGTAAGAAATGAAGAGTACAGGAAATAAGGATGAAAAGAACCACAGGCTAAAGGTTTCAGTTGTCGTGTTCCATGCATTTGCATGACAGAGAAAAGCAGAAAATATGTTCACAGCCTAGCATACAACCAGGTTCTTGTTGTATGTAACTGTGGCTTCTACGGAAACAGTTAAAATCTGCAGTTCATACTTGCCCTCCTAGTTTAATCATTTCAGCTGGCAGGGAGAAGAGTCCAGACCTTTAATATTCAGTATTTTTTTTGCCTGCAAAACCAAGCAATTTCAGTCTTTGCATCCCTAGGAGGCAGGATAGATTCACAGACTCATAGAATGGTTTACGTTGGAAGGAACCTCAGAGATCATCAGTTCCACCCCTCCTGTCATAGGAGACACTATACCAGATGCTCAAAGCCCCATCCAACCTGGCCTTGAGCACATCTAGGGAGGGGGCATCCATAGCTTCTCTGGGCAAACTGTTCCAGTGCCTCCGCACCTTCACAGGGAGGAATGTCATCCTAAAATCTAATCTTAATCTCACCTTTTTTATTGTTATTATTGAGGCTGGAAAAGACCTCTGAGATCATCACATCCAGTCTATGACCTAACATCACCACATCAGCTAGACCATGGTACTAAGTGCCACACCCAGGCTTTCTTTAAATGCCTTAAGGGATGAGGACTCCACCTCTGCCCTGAGCAGTCCGTTACAATGTCTGATCACCCTTTCTGTGAGGAAGGGTTTCCTAACATCTAACCTAACTCTCCCCTGGCAGCTTCAGGCCCTGCCCTCTCGTCCTGTCACTAGTGGCCCGGGAGAAGAGCCTGACCCCCACGTGACTACAACCTCCCGTCAGGTAGTTGTGGAGAGGGAGAAGGTTCCCCCTGAGTCTCCTCTTCTCCGGTTAAACAACGCCAGCTCCCTCAGCCTCTCATAAGATTTTCCCTCCAGGCCCTTCTTTAACTTGAAAGCATTTCCTCGTCCTGTCACTAGAGTCCCTCATAAAAAGTCTCTCTCTACCTTCCCTGTGGGCCTCCTTCAGGTACTGAAAGCTTGCTGTAAGATCCCTCCGGAGTCTTCTCTTGTCCAGCCTAAACAGTGCCAGTTCTCTCAGCCTGTCCTCAAAGGAGAGGTGCTCCAGCCCTCTGATCATCCCCTGTCCTCCAGGGGGATGACTTGATCCAGCAGTTCCATGTCCTTTTTGTACAGTACTCCAGGTAAGATCTCATCAAAGCTGAAGAGAGGAGGGGAATCACCTCTCTTGACCTATTGGTGATGCTTCTTTTGGTACAGCCCGGGATATGATTGGCTTTCTGGGCTGCACTTGCACATTGCTGGGTCATGTTGAGCTTCTTGATTACCTAAATACCCCCAAGTCATACTCCTCGGGACTTGTCTGAGTCCGTTCAGTTCCCAGCCTATGTCTGTGCTTGAGACTGCCCCAGTCCAGGTGCAGGACCCTGCACTCGGATTTGTTGAACCTCATGCAGTTTGCATGGGCCCAGTTCTCCAGCCTATCCATGTCCCTGTAGTTACTAAGCGGCTCAGGCAGACACACCTGCAGGTTGGCTTTGCAAAGGGCCAGGGCTCAGACCTCACACCGACTCATTAAACAACCTCCGCAGTGCCGGTCTCCCCCTCCGCCGGCAGCTCGGGGCGCAGCTCGACCGCAAGGGCCCCGCTCGGCAACGCGGTACCGGCGGTGCCGGAGCGCCCTCTGCTCGCCAGCGGCTTCGCTGCCGCGGGCTCGCCAGCAACTCCGGCCCAGCCCCTCTGTCTCTCCCGAAACGCCCGAAAGTGGGAGACCATCGCGGAGCTAATGGACGGGTGTCGAAGGCCTCTACGCTCACGGACTTTTTCATCCCATTGCCTCGCAAGGCCTCCTCGGGCTATCTGTCTGCCTCAGCTGGCATTCGGGTCTTCATGACTTCGGAGACTTCCAACGTGTTTAACAGCGGCAGTGCTGTGGTCAGGGTGTGTAAATCCCTGCATCGTGCTGTGAGGTGTTAGTGCATTTGCATGTGTAGGGCACAGACCCTCTGTCCCAACAGTAAAAGTCAGTCTGTGTTAACAGAGCAGGTTGAAAAGGGGGAGCTGCTTTTGCACCTGCTAATATCAAAGTTTCTGAAATTGCAGCCTTTTGGAGCAGCTCTATTGGAGTGAGCACCATGGGACCCATGGAGCTGTATGTGGCCTTCACCAGCTCCAACATACCTCGAATCTTTGGGTAACTAAATACTTCTTGCATAAGTTTTGACATTGTAGCGAAAACCTACTAGTGTGATGCAATTGGCAAGGTAAGTTTATCACTTTACCTCTGTGTACAAGCATGTCCAGAGAGTGGCAGTTTTTCTCCAAAAGGCAAACGGAACCCGATTGTGAGACCACAAACATGAAGGTTGGAAGATTTTGTTGCATTTGTAGATGTAAAGTAGCATGATTGACAGTCATTTATTCCAGTGCAGGGTTGCTATGAAGTTCTTGTAAGGCTGACTGCTAACACTTATTCCCATTTCATACTATAATAAATGATCACACGAGACACAGCACCAAAAAAATTCAGGTCTGTGGTCTGTGAGTAGTCACACTGTACAGTCAGCCAAGTACTATCAAGTCCTATATTGCTTTTGGCATTTCTATTGGTTCAGTGCTCTTGCGCATGCCAGGCTATCCTGAACTTTATTATATATAGCTTTGAATATTTCATCAAGACATCCTGTTGCTGAAACAATTAGAACACCAGTCCTAACTAAGTGCAATGGTGGCAAATTATAGTCGCAGTGACATGAAAAATTAGCCCCTGCTGTTAAGTAAGGCTTTAGCAGCTGGACCAGTGGGATTGTACAGACCAGCCAGGGAAATGCTGAAGCCGGTGATTGGAAGGATTTAGTTGCCCGAGCAGAGGTGTCTAGTGCTATTTTAGGTATACGTGTCTGTCAGACATACCACGCCCCCTATGGGTGCTTTGGATATTCGACGATGAGTAGAAGTAGCTGGGCAAGGTGAATGAATGTGCTGAAAACAGCACCATGTGACTACATTTACGTGAATTATTGTGGCCTTGGCATGGCCCTGGAGCTGGTCCTGAGCACAGAATGGATGAGCTCACCCTGTTCCGGGAAGAAAACGAGGTCAGCCCCGAGGACGTGAGCTGGGCTGTGCATATGCTTGCTTGACCTTCGGGCCAGAAAACAAGCCCTGGCCAATGCACTCACTATTACAGATGCTGCCAACATTAATGACTTCTTGGACTGTTTTTGTAGGGAAGACCTAATGGTACTATGTGCTACAAAAGTTAGTTTTCTGATGCTATATTTTTGACTGCTGAGGTGATCTCAGGGGCTGTCACCAAATTTGCAGGCTTTCCGCTGAAATCAGAGCAGTGATTGGTCCAGATGCTTTCACATAATCCCAGTCCCTAGTGTGCTTTTTCTCCCAGATATCACAGACCATGATATCTCCCAGATGTCATGACTGTCAAGTAATTTTAAGTCTAAGATGCAAACACACAACTACCACAGCTTTGAACTAAGAAAAAAATCACCAGATCTACTTGCATCCATAAAAACAAAAGCATCAGTCTAAGTAGGCTTATTTAGGGCTCAAGAAGCAGCCTGACATTTGAAGTGTATCGTGTATTTTCACAAGTCTGCCTCCATCAGTGTCACCAACACCTGTGGAATTGTTGTACATTGTCATTGCCAGGGGGATTGGACTAGATGGTCTTTCAAGGTCCCTTCCAATCCCAAATGTTTTGTGATCCTGTGATTTCTTTCTCCAGCATAACCACTGCATATCAGTTGGGGATGTCATGAATTATTTTCGTAAGCCTGGCAAGAAAGTGAAAACAGGTGGAAAGCTAGGGGAAGTTGGGCATGCTACCCAAAATCAGGTCATTGTCCTCCCAGTACGTCACTGCTTCTGCAACACCCTTTAGGTGCTTGTAGTCCAGCTGCACTTCTAATAGACTGGTATTAGGTGCGTAGCAAATGGACAGAGGAGGTCTAGAGATTTCCAGGACACTTACAGTAGTCTCATCTATTTTCACTGAGTTCTGATAATTCATAACATGCAATCCACCATTTTGAGTCTCACCCAACAAGTGGTCTATAAGGGTTCTTGGCTGCAGTTCTCAGGGTAATTTATTTGTGTCTTAAACACTTGTAATTAGAGTGTCTCATAGCTAGTACAGATTTCAGTAGTGTACAGATGACTAATTCAAAGTGCATTCTTCAAAAAAAGCGTTTGTTTTTCTCTCTGGTCCCATTTCTACTTTGAGTTCCTTGATCTAAAAACTAGGACCAGACTCCTCAGAGTCTGCAGGTCACATAGCTGCCACACCCCCAACTCGGGAAGTTAGGAAGTTCAGAAGTTCAGTTACCAAAGCATTTAAGAGTGAAAGAAGTTTTGTAATGTCAGCTTCTCTATTCTGGGTATGCTCGTTCTCATCTGCTGCTTCTCCAATAGGTACTCCACCCAGCCCTCAGATAATAATCACAAGCTATTTTGCCAGCTCTGTCTCCTGCATTTTTGCTGTTAACTACATCAGCTGAAGTGACAGCATTCAGCTTGAGAGCACAGTGGCTTACAGAGCAAATACCCGTTATTTGGGCTCTGGGCTATGAAAATGTTGGCTGCAAAATATGAAAGCACAATCTAAGTTTGTTTCAAGGACATTGCTTGTAAGCATGAAGTTAAGCAGGAGTCCTGAAGAAATGGGGCCAAAATGAATGGGGTGCATTGCCAGAGTGAGCTGATTTGCTAAGTAGGTGTGGACATCAGCAATGTCACATTCTTAGGAAAAAAATCACTGCTGTACCCTAAAGTTCAGGTTCTGTCTGAGGGAGGAACTTCTCTACTGTCAAAGAGCCCAATGCTTTTGTTGACCCTCAGACAAAAACTCCACTGAGAGTAAGAGTGGCTGAGTGGAAATTGCAAAACTGGATTCAGATTGGCATCACCAATGATACCACGTTTTGTTTTTCAAAGCATACGTAAGTTTCTCAAACAGATTTTATTGTTCAGAAGTGATATTTTCTCTCGCAGTTGCTCATAGTTTCATGTCACACAGAATTATTTTAGCAGCCCAAATAATGTATCTGTGCGGGCACACTTCAGCGGCATGTTGAAAAGACACTGCCCAAAACACTTCAGTCCTCATGATGTAAAGCACATAGTGCCTGACATGGAAAGTTGGTATCAGATTGAGCTTGAATAATTCAACCCAGCTGGCATGTCCTTTTGGCTGGTCTGGTTTTCTCTAAGGCTTCCATTCACCTGGGCAGGTCTGCAGGGTTGCTCTTCCTGGCTTCACCTGCCACATTGGTGCACACAAACAGCATCCACAACAGGACCTGCCACTTCCTAGCAAAACCATTTTGATGAATCCCAGGAGGGTTTTTCTTCCACACCTACTCACACAAGGTTGCTTCTGAGCATCATATCTGAGGGCGTCATGGACGTACAATCCAACTCTGCAGAGACCTGTGAAACTTGTGAAATGCATACATTCTTCCAAAGACTCAAAAAATACTTCAGCCAGCAAACAAAGAAATAGCTTAGAAAGAAAAACAGTACATGTATAATAGAACAGGCATCTCCTCACCATTTGGAAGAATTCCCCTCAAAGTTCATGAAAGAGCTTAGTGTACTCTATCAAGTGCCTCAGGGAAAGCTCAGAGCCCCAGATTGCTGCTGCCAGTAGGAAGGCCTTGTAGAGACAGTGAAGAGCAGTAGCAGTCTTCAGGCATACCTGCTTCTGCTGGGGAGCTAGCCTCAAATGTTCGGACACACACTCAGAGGCGAGTTTCAGCCACAATGTTGCACAGCACACTGACCATGCTTTTGAGGCTATCCTCTCAGGGAAAGCTCAGAACCCTAGATTGCTGCTGCCCGTTTGAAGGCCCTGTGCCATGAATTCAGAAGACCATTCTCTACAATGCTTCCTTTAAATTTTTGTTCACTTTTTGTCCTAGGTTTTTCGCATTACACTGACTCTACATCTTTTCCTTCGGTCTGTGTACACACTTCTCAGAGAGTCAAGAAAGATCCCTAACCATGAGGCTGACAACAAGACCTGACTCACATCCACATTGCTTGAGGTTAGATCCATCTATGCCACAGTGGCTTTGTCAGTGCTGTGCACCTACAGGTTTTCTCAACACTCTGTGGTAGCCCTGTGGCCCTAACACAAGATGGTTTATTTTCTCTTTTGTAGTTCCTGATGGTAAATGCTTTGTTACAGTTCACCAATGAAACAGTTGCTCTTTCATGGACATGTGTATCTTGGACCCTATGATGTAGCACTGAGAGCATCTGAAAGTACTTAGGAGCTTAAAGCCTGATAAGTCACCGAACAGACTTGGTTGGTAGGGACCACTATAGCTCAGCTGACATGCAGAAATGAGCTCCATCTCGCAGAGAGTTAAGAGCAGGTATGCTTTATGGCAGCGCTGGGCACACTTGGGAAGAATCCTCCAAATTGTGTGCATCAAATTTCATCAGATTATATAGAGTCTTCTCATACATATGCATAAACAGGAGGGGATATTACAATTAATTATTATAATGAACCCCTCCCTTGACTCCTCCTGTTTGCATCTGCACAGTTGGTCTCAGGCAGGGTCTTTTGACTGACACTGAAGATCTTTTTCACAGTAAACTCGTTAACTTTTCACTTTTGGCAAGAATGATGAGCCATTACAGACCATTAGTCATAAGGCTGAGAAAGTAACCTCAAAGATAGTGAATCTTCTTCTGATTTGTCCCTCTTATCCATCTGGTTCCACTGCTTGAAGATTAATTGTCCTCTTCCCTCCTTCTTGTCTGTCTGTGTTTGCATACAGCTACTTCAAGGCCTACAACACTTTCTCATCCCTTTTCCCCTACATCCAAGGCACTTTTTGTTTTACTATCCCACATATTCCTCTCAGCAAGTGTCAAAACATATTTTCCTGGTGAAGAAAAACTAAGTCTCATCATATCTTTACAGCAAAGGAAAAGAAAGGGGGAATTGTGGAGATGTATTTGCAGGAGAAGGGACATATTTTGGACCAGCTCTAAGTAGTCTCTAAGTCCCTTGTGAGCCAGAGGGACCATCCTTACCGACCTTGACCGCCTGCAGGGAGGATGAAAAGAAACATCTGAAGGAGAAAACAGGGGACCTCAAACCCAGATACGGGAGAAGTAACCGGACCAGAGGCAGGACCAATTGTATGGCTGCTCATGGATTGACTGACATTGAGAATGAGGCAAATTTTTAATTGTGCCTCTTCAGAGAAAGACCCCAGTGAACTCATTTTGGCCAAAGTGTCTGAAATTGCAGACAAGACATGAATAATTCCAGTGAGCAGAATCTAAGCTGGGTATTGCACTGTGGGACCACCACTGGTGCTCAGAACCACCAGATCTTTACACTCCAACCTGCAAAATTATATCAAAGGTTATTGATTTTGTCATATTTTGACCCACATTCCCATGTGTATGTTAGGATGATAACAAAGAGTGTGATTGTGCTATTCACAGAAGGAAGCTTCTCACCTTAGTACTTGTGCAGCCAGGAGAAGGGAAGTGATTGTCCTCATGTATTTGGCTCTGGTGGAGGCCACACCTTGAGTCCTGTGTTCAGTTTTGAGCACCTCAATACAAGAGAAATACTGAGGTGCTGGAGCAGGCCCAAAGAAGGGCAACAAGGTTGGTGAAAGTTCTGAAGAACAAACCTCGTGAGAAGAAGCTGGAACTGCTGAGTCTGGAGAAGAGGAGGCTGAGGGTAGACCTTGGAGGTGGAAACAGCACAGCTTGGTTCCACACACCTAAACATTTTCTGCGACAGCGTAAGGACCTCACACGAAGGTGGCCCAGGCTGCCAACAGCTAAACAGACACGGGCTACCGCCTGACACCCAGCGCCGCTCAAGCGCCGGCGCTAACTCCGCTCTTCCCCGGCCCTGGCCCAGGCTCCGCCCCGCGGCCGTTGCGAAGCGCGGGGAAGGCTCTCGCGGGGCCGCCGTAGTGCTGTGCTGTGTGCGGTTGCGCAGGCACTTGCGTGACGCGCGCGGTGCTATCGCTTCCTCCTCCTGCCTTTCCGTAGGGAGGCGCCGCGCGGAGGTCCTGCCGCGAGGGGAGGCGGCTCGCTCCTCAACCTCGGTTTAGGGAGGCCGGGCCGACCGGCTGGGCCGGGCGCGGCCTCTGGCTGCGGCGCCATGATGAGGCGCACGAAACCCGAAGTTGAGCGGTACGTCGCCTCCGTGCAGGCCGCCGCGCCTTCCCCCAGAGAGGTGAGTGCTGCCGACCTCCAGGACCGCCCAGCAGACCCTCTGTGGCATCGCTTTTCCACTCGGTGCCTGGAGGCAGCGGCTCTTGGCGGCGGCTCGGCCCCGCCGGGCCCGGTCCGGCCCGCGGTTGGGGCTCTTTCTCGCCTCGCGTGATGCTTGGCCCGAGAGGCAAGTCTGCCGCGCAGCCGGCAGGCCTTGCTGCTCCCGCCCAGCTAGATGTGCTCAGGCCTTACGCTAGTGCTGTACGAGGGCAAGGGTGTTGTGATGTCTACGAGGGTGTTTCTGAGTCAGTATTTACTGGCATGGCTCTTTGCTTACTGGAGGCGCTTTCCCTAGCCAGCGTTTTATTACAGGTCTGCTCGTGCCTTTTACACGTGGTGAAGCTTATAGTAGCTTGAAAGAACCCATCAACTTACTGATTTTTTCCGGTTTTGTGAGAATGTAGTTACGAAGCTTTCTGTTTTGTAGAAGGTTTGAATGTATTTATGTTCACCATTATACAGTATGGCCTTTATGTAGGGCCTGTGTGTGGCACTGTCGTTCATATCTTTCCCAACACCAACAAAATTGTCTTGTGACTGTTTAATTGACTTGGGCGTTGTTTAGACCAGACAGTATCAAGTACATCATTGCCAGAATCAGACAAGCTCTTTAATTTTTCTGATGTTCCTATGGAATTCAACAACAAAATCTCCCTCTTCTGTGTGCTTAAGGCTAGCTGGTGCCTATTTAGTGGTTGATTGGTTTGTTTTTTAAGTAAAGATTACAGCTAATTGTGTAGCACAGTCAGTAGTGGAAATAAGTTACTGGTGTTGATTTTGGGTGGGTGCTTATAAGGCTGCAAGCAATTTATTTTGAGGCTTTTTTTTTCATCCATGTTTAAAAGGAGATGCCAAGTGTGTCTCCTCTCTGATATATTGCAGTGTTTCCTTTTTACAACATATTTCAGCCCTTCAGTCTTTATTTTTGAAGTATCTTAAGAGGCCTGCTTTCATTCTAAAGCGCTTTTTAGAACTCTGCGTGAATAGCGGGGGTGGCAGAGTGAGAACGACTATTCAGAATTGACATACTTGTTTAAAATTATAGCTATATCATGTTGCATATTTTACAGTTAATAAGCAAAATGTACTTTTGAACTGTTACTGGAAGCTCAGGCTTTACTTCTGCCTTGGGGGTTTCGCTTCCTTCTGTCTGTGCTGCTTCTGTCTTGCTCTCCACGTGTTTCCTTTTGTTTTTGGTGTTTTGCTCTGCCCCTGCAAAAATACCTTTGCAGGTGTGTTCAAGTTGTCTTAGGCTCACAACATCAGAGAAAAACTAGTGCATGCCTACATTAATTGCCTCAACTGAGAATGACTTGAGTAAGAAATTGCTTTTTCTCAAGTATATTTAAACAGTATATGTCTGATGGCAGTGTCAGCACTATGGCTCTTGGTTTGCAGGGTTTTAGAAAATTTTTTTTGCTACGTTGCAATGAAAGACATGAATAAAATGCCACATGTGTAAGGTCTTGTTGCTTACTTCGTGTATTATCTCTGTATTGCTAGTAGCATTTGCCAGTTATAGGAGACGCTCTGATCTTTTCTTAATCCTAAGTCTTTTCTTTATATATGTACTTGGAGTGGATTTGAGCTGATAATTAGTCAAATCCAGTAATTTAAAAGTTGTTATGCAAAGAAAAGAAGGGTTGCTCTCTTGAGTTGTTTTTAAAAGTACCAGAAGTCTAATGTGTATGTCTTGTTTGTTTCTCCTTCAGAAATCAATGAAAGGATTCCTCTTTGCTAAGCTGTATTTTGAAATAAAAGAGTATGAACTTGCTAAAAGGTAACTTGCATTGGTGTGTGCATGTTTTTCTGCCTGTATTGGTGTTTGTTTTTTCTGTTCTCTAAAGTATAGGAGAAAAGCTGTATTAATATGAAGTAGACCAGAGAAACCAAGATCAATAGCATGCTGTTTTAACATAGCAATAAATGTGGGTACTGAGTGCCATTTAAATCTTTTGTAAGTCAACAACATAAAAGATTAGGTATGTGGTACTGAGGAACTTAACTGGTTGAAGTTAATCTTTATTATATTCTGTAGTTTTTACAATTTCTTGAAGCTACTGCTTTTTTTTTTGTTGTATTAAACACAAGTACTTGCTGGGCAAGTAATTGTAACTTGGGAGTGGGGTGGGGTGTGTGAACTCTTGTTGAAAAGTACTATTCAAGTAACTGACTTCTTTCCCCTTCTGCAGGTATATATCTACATACCTCAATGTACAAGAGAGAGATCCCAAAGCACACAGATTTCTTGGACAGATTTATGAAGCTGAGGATAACATAGAAAAAGCTTTTGGGTGTTACAAGGTCAGTACTACACCTCACTCCTAATGTCCTGCTTTATTCCTTTGTAAATTGGCTTGAAAAATTCTTCACTTCTGGACATTCTCAAATCCACAGAAGAAAATGTGTTCTTGGAAAAACTGTGCTTATACATATTTAACAATTAAAAGCATATGAAGCACTGCAGAGGAAATTTCTTCATATCACTTGCTTCAGTACTATGTTCTTAAGTTGATTCTTTTTTTTTTTTTGTTCTGGACTTGATCTTTCTGGAAACTCCTATTAATTTATTTCCATGTCATACAGTGCCCTCTGAACTAAGGAACTATGGCTATTTCAGAATTCCTTAGTGTGAATTGTGATGAGAACAAGAATCTAGTTGAAGACTGCAGGCTTCCTATGCTTTTTTTTGTTGTTTGGTCTGGAAGGGGCAGGGGCTTGATTAGGCAAGCACATAAACATCAGCTTCCAAATCAAAACTTTGTTCTGGTTTGGGGGCAGATATGATGTGCTCAGAAGTCTAGTTGCCAGCACTACTTCATGAAGTGCTATCAGGCATCTTAAAACTATGTAAACGATCTTTTTAAAAGTGTCCACACCTGGCTAGGCTTGCTAGAAGTTTTTACGGTCCTAGTGCCTGCACTGTGAACTAACGGTGGCATTTGGAAGAGCTTTTATTAGTATTTACTGTATTGCAGTTTGAATTTGGGTAGCTGGATCTGTTTGGGGGGGTGTAAGTCTTTTGTTCTGTATGGGTTGTAAGATTAAATTGTTTGGGTTTTTTCTTATTTGTCCTATGTGTGCATTGGGAAAACTAGCGTTCCGTGGAGTTGAACCCAACACAGAAAGATCTTGTATTGAAGATTGCAGAATTACTATGCAATAACAACATTACTGATGGAAGAGCAAAATACTGGGTTGAGAGAGCTGCTAAGCTCTTTCCTGGGAGTCCTGCTGTTTACAGGTTGAAGGTAAATTCCAAATAACCTCTGTTGTGTGGCTGAAAGAAACTTTTAAGTGCTTTTTGCACGTTGACTCATGCAAAACTCTTCATGGCTAAATAGTCTTAGAATCTTTAATATTAAATCTATGAGATGTTACTTTATTTGCAGTCTGGTACTTAAGTCTAGCTTTCAGGGTAACTGCAGACTTTCACGCCCTTTTTTAATATTTCAACATTAGTCCTCTTTTTAAAAAGTGCTGAGAAGCTGTGTTATAGTATCTGTGAAGTTAAGGTTATATGGGCACTTCAATCAAACTTTATGTAAAACCTGAATACTTCTAAAGTTAGTGTAGTCTCTGTAGGGGAGGAAACAAAACTGGTTGGTCCTATAGTTGATGAAAAGACTCATGGAAGATGAAATTTTAACATGTTGCCTTCATGTTTAACAGGAACAGTTACTGGATTGTAAAGGTGAAGATGGATGGAATCAGCTTTTTGACTTAATTCAATCAGAACTTTATGCAAGACCGGATGATGTCTACATAAACATCAGACTAGTTGCACTCTACCGATCAAATAATAGATTAAGAGATGCTGTGCTCCATTGTCAGGAGGCAGAGAAGAAAATACCTTTGCAGTCAAGTTTGGAATGGTGTTCCTGTGTTGTAGAGACACTCGAGGTGTTTAATCATGTTTTGATCCTGTGATAGTCTTCCATCTCTAACTGGTCTGTTTCTCTTTGTGTCATTACTCTGACAACTCTTTATCAAGTGATTTAACTACTTCAAATTCCTATAAACACGATGGTTTATGAAGTAGCCAGACAGAAGGATGATATGTTCCTGTGTGACTTAGTCTGGGTGATCCTGCTCTGACAGGGGTATTGGATTGATGATCTTTCGAGGTCCCTTCCAATCCTTAATGTTCTGTGATTCTGTGAAATGTGAGTCTACTGAAATTAGTGGAAATACAAAACACTTCTTGGTTTTTTGCTTTTTTAATTGGAATTTTCTCCCTAAAATTCTTATAAGGCCATTGAGTCTCTAACCTTAAAGCCTGGGTTAGATACAGGAGTTCCATTGGGAATAAAATTGCTCAGGCAAATAGTTTCATAGGTGAGATCCAGGAACTAGATTATGCAGTAAATGCTGCTTATATGTTTTGGAGAAGTACTGCCCTTGTCTTCATGGAAGGATGAATGTTCCTTATCCTGTGATGAACTTTCTTCTTTAGGCATATCTGGAATCTTTACAAGACTTGGAGTCTGATAAAAATAACTGGAGAACTATCAAGAAAGATCATCTGCTGGCCTATTCCAGCTTTGTCAAAATGACACTTGCTTCTAGAGATGTTCAGGAATGCAGAGAGGCACTTGAAAGGTACTGTTTTAACTTTTCTGTAGTAAACAAAAAAAAGTCTTTTAAGAATTGTTTGGTTTATATTTCTTCTTGCATCTCGGAACATCTACCAAGCGTTTCACTGCCTTTTGTGGATGTGAGATGAGATTCTTGGTTCTATCCACTAAGAGTGGTTATTACTGGATTTGAACCCTAAGCTGCATTTTGACAGAGGTGCAAGCCACAATTGAGTAGTCAGCACACAGCAGTGGAGGAAAAGGCTTTGGTGTCCTGGGTCGATTAACTTTGTACCACCTTTCTCTTCAATGAGAGTATGTTGCTATGTATTTCGGCAGTTTACTAATCCATATTTCCTAAACAATTAAAAAAAACCCCACCACCCAAGACAAGCAAAACAAAAGCCGGACAAACAAAACCACTCCTTGTGAATCAGCTTTGTCCTGGTCGCTTTGTTCTAAATTAATACAGTGCATACTGGAACAGCTAAGAACTTTAGGCATATAGTGTAATTGTGAGGGAGGAAGCTGTTTCTCAGTAAGAACACTCTCCTTCAGGGAAATCTGGTGTTGTTACAAGGCCATCTGTATCAGCTAATTTGATGACATTAATCCATGGCACACCTAGACTAGTACAGAACAATGCTTGTGGCAAATATATTAAGATCTGTATTCGTTTTTTCCATATTTTCCTTTTCTTACTGTTAGGCTTTTTAAAATTTACTGGTTTTAGAATAATAGAATCATTTAGGTTGGAAGAGACCTTCAAGATCAAGTCTAACCATTAACCTAACTACACTAACCCACTGCTAAACTGTGTCCTGAAGCTTGATACCTACATGATTTGTTCCTCAGTTATGCCATGACTGATACATTGTCTTTTATAAAACAGTATTCTTTAATCTCTTAATCTTTAAGTATTTGAAGCAGTGGAGACAATAGAGGAGTGTTTAAGGCCCAAGTATGTTGTATTTTCTTTTTGAACTCAAACACTGACATCCTGGATTTTCTGCCATTTTATTAAAGCCTTTCAAGATTATTACATCTGAAGCACTTCCATATCATGTAAATGTAAACAGCTATTACAGTTTTGTCAGATCATTGAAATAATGTTTCAACTCTTGGTAAAGGCTTTCCTGAATGGAGGTTGTATACTTGCCTTCATCTATTTGGATTTCTATGGTACCTTCTGGTTTTCAAGAGCCTGTGTGGCAGTAATCTGGGCCGTTATGGTAAATGAAAGGAACAGAAGAGCAGGATGACTAGTAGTAAACAAGTTTATCCTGTGTGGTTTGGAGAGCAGTTTTGAAAGGAGCATGGGGATTGGACTAGATCATCTTTCAAGGTCCCTTCCAATCCCTAGTGTTCTGTGATTCTGTGCAGAGATGGGCTGAAAAGGACTGTAGATATGCAGTAATGTTTAATATTTTTTATGTCAGTAAACAAAGTTGTCAGCTTTGGGTGTTGAGACCACTGTTCTTTGTAGTGCAACTCAGACTTAAGCCCCAAAGGCAGTACTAACCATTCACTGGCTCATGAAGTTAATTGATTTGCAGTTAGGAATCATCAACTAAAACCATCTGCTGTAGCTTTTGTGAGGAATCTCTTTAGAACGAGTCTTTTCTACTTTTAGTTTTGATCGTGTGCTTCAGTCAGTGAAACCCTATGTGAATGGGGCTGATGAGCTGTCTCATACCTTTGTGGAGATGAAAGGACAGCTATACCTCCATGCTGGAACGTTGCTACTGAAAATGGCCCAACACAATGAGGCACAGTGGAGAGCTGTGTGTGAACTAGCAGCATTATGTTTCCTGATAAGTTTCCAGGTAAGTATGTTTATGCCTTTAATGGATGCAGTTCTTCAAATGTTCTTGCTGTACACGTGTGGAATTCCTGTATTCCTCAGAGATGAAGTAGTGTAGATGCGTCTGAGGAAAGATGCCACACTTGCCAAACCCTACTTTTTCACAATTCTTTGAAAGGTATCAGATGACATTGAGTGTATCTTCAGCTGCTTTCTTTGTCAGAGTAACTTGATTCTTAAAGACTGACTTTATCCTATGTGTGCAGTTAATGTTACTTGCAATAGCTCTAATTGCTCACTTCAGGGCTTTGTGTGTTTTGGGTGTCTTCCCTGCACCCCTCTCCCCATCTACATAGGATATGTGACCCTCAGAATGAATTACTTGGGTCTTCTCTCTTTTTCTAATGCTAAAAATAAATGTTTTCCAATTCTTAAGGCTAGTTTAAATGATCCACTCTTACTGTGAAAAAGCTGTAACGATTCTCACCTTGCTTCACCAGGTTCCTAAACCGAAGTCAAAACTAATAAAGGGAGATCAAACTGGACAAGACATGCTGGAAATACTGGCCTGTGATCGAAAAAGCCAGTCTGGTAATAAAAATAGCTGCATAGTTCCATTGTAGTTACTTTTAGAGGTTGAGTGGGTTATTAAAGAACATGTTAATTATCTTGAAACAGAATGTTAAAACTTTGGCATGCAATAAAAACTTTTGATCCTTACTATATATGTAAACCAAAATGGTAGTTTGATCATGACACCTAAAATGTTTGGTTTATCCTCTTTAGCATCCCAGTAGAGTGCATTGTTGCTCCGTTTTTGTGTGTGGTTTTCTTTTTTACCTTCCCTTTTACATTTCCAAAATGTAGGATAGACTGTAACTTTTATGGTCTCCTAATCTACTGGAAATGGTTTCTGCCTGCAGATCCTACTTTGCAAGTTATCATTAACCCTGAGAGGAAAAGTTGTATTACTATTTCCCTGTCTTTTCCATCCTCTGGTTAATTAACTTTGCTCTTTTCACTGCTAAGTATAGACAGTTTTTCAGTCTAGACTCTGCAGGTCTAGATGAAAATAAATGAACTCATTAGATGTCAGGTTCAATTATTTGAAAATGGATTTTGGTAAAGCAAACTTCAACTTGTATTACAGCCACTTATTTCAAGGAGGGTTGCAATGCTTCTATAATAAGATGACAGCTTTGTTTTCCCAAAGAATTGGCTTTCCAGATGCCTTGGGATTGTTGTCACTAAAAGCTTGGAAAGCCTGTGTGCTGAAACACTGAACTAATTACGGGGAGAGATGATATAATACCTTGTAGTTTTCATAGGAGGAAATTCTTTACTACCACACAGCCTTTGGTAGCAAGAACAGTCCAAACGTATCAATTAACTTCCTTGTTTTTACTGTTTCATTTATGCAAAGTAATATGTTTCTTTTCTAGGTCACATGCTGCTGAACTTAAGCCATGGCAAGCAAGACTTCTTTAAGGAGATTGTGGAATCGTTTGCAAACAAGAGCAGCTGGTGTATGTTGTTTGATATCCTGTTTGAGTGTGGAGCTTCTAGAGAGAGGTCTTTTATTGGCACAGATGATATTGGAAATCTCAGTACACAAGCACCAGTGCAAGTGGAGCTTAATAAATATGATATTGGTAAGATGTGTTACTTTTTCAAACTCAAGACAACTTTTTATACCAGAAGCTCTTCTGCAAAAAACTCCATAATACAACAGTAGCTGTGCCCTAATTTGCCCTAATAAGTTGCCCTAATAAGTTGCCCTAATTTCCTAGGGAATATGTAGAGTTTATTGCAAACTAAAGAAGTGCTGCTTGAATAATTCCTTACAAATTTTAGAGACGTAGATAACATTTGCTAAAAGTAGTCAGGAATTCGACTGAAAACAGTGAAGATGGAACTGAAAGGAGATCAGAGAGTCACCCTCTGAGAAGCTTAAGGTGTTGATGGCTTTAGGACTGAGATGAACTGTGTACGTGATATGTTTGACCAGTTTGAAGTTTGCAGTCTTTCCTAAGTGGATGCTGGAACTATGATGCTCATTGGTCTGTGTAGTGTCTTTGGCTGCTCTGACAGTGAAATGTAAACCCATCTTGGATCAGAAGCCTTACTGACCTGCAGGAGTTTGATATCAGCATCCAACTTTGTTTTTGTGTAGGTGCTGTTCGAATGCACAGTGGCAGTCTCCAGCACCTTGTGTGGCTTGGCTTGCAGTGGAACTCTATGTCAGTCTTACCTCCAGTGCGCAAGTGGTTAAAACCGCTTTTTCACCTGCCACAAGAAACATCAAGACTTGAGACAGATGCTCCTGAGTCCATATGCCTGCTGGACCTTGAAGTAAGTAAACATGCCAAGTTCTTAAATCTAGTACACAATTTAAGGTTTTTGGGTATTTAATTCATTTATTTATTTTTTACAAAAACAGGTATTCCTGCTTGGGGTGATTTTCACTAGCAACTTACAGTTGCAAGAGAAGTTTAATTCTCACTACAGTGCACATCAGCCTCAATTCTTACCATTGCCAGTGTGCAAACAGCTCTATACTGAAAAGCAAAGATCCTGGTGGGATGCTGTTCGTACTCTTATTCAGAGGAAAACAATGTAAGGCTTTTTTCAGTTTGGGAATGTTTGAATCTTTGGGGAGCTTCTGCTGTAGCAGCTTGGGTTAGTCTTGATAGATTCTCATAAAATCAGTTTCCTTTTTTGGCATGTTTTGAGTATTGAAGCTTTGTTGTAGAGACTTGATATCCTAAAACTGCCATTTTAATTTCTAACTATACATTTTTAAACTAGAGGTGTGTTAGGACTGCGTGTTACATTTGTCAACCAAATGACACATGAACAGATTGAAAATACAGAGCACTAATCAAGGAATATTTCTTCTGATACTCAGACCAGGAACAGCCGCAAAATTGCGGCTTATTGTACAGCATGGGATAAGTACTCTGCGAACACTGGAGAAGCATGGCCTTCAACCTGCCTTACTTATACACTGGGCAAAGAGCCTGCAAAAAACAGTAAGTAAGCTGAGATTATTTTTAAATGTGTAGAAGCTGAGAAGTTTTTATAGGTTAGAAAACAAGAGAGAAACAGCCTGAGGAAATAGAGGAGGGAAATTGAATCAGAATCAACTGCTGTTTATTCTGTCAGATTGTTCTGTTCAAGTCATCCTACAAAGTACTCTGAAACTGGAGCACTGTTTTGTACATCACATAGTTCTTGAGATTAAATCCCCCAAGGTTTATTTTATCTGACGAATCAGAGAAGCACTTTTGGAAGTCTTACAAAAAGCAAGGTATTTATTCATACAAGCCATGTATGAATAGCATTATATACAATATAAGTACATTATATACAATATGCATGAATAAGGAATATAAATATCTTGTATTTTATGTAAGTTGTGTGTGACTAGCATTTTGTTGTGAATTTGTTGAAATAGCATGTTTCTGTTCCCTTTTCTTCACAGGGTGCTAGCTGTAACTCTTTCTATGACCAGAAGGAATACACTGGACGCAGTGTCTACTACTGGAAGAAAGTTTTGCCTATGTTGGAGACTATCAAAAAGAGAAGGAGTATTCCTGAACCTACAGATCCACTCTTCAAACACTTCCATAGCGTAGACATTCAGGTACAGATTAAGTTGCAGTAAGAGAGGGTCTATGTCAGAAACTTACATAGTTCTGGAATTTTCCTCAGCATTGTACAACTTCTATTGTTACTACTGTAAAACTGTTAATGATGAGATCTGCTATTATCAGTGGCTGATAAAGGAAGAGAGAATCTATCCTTACAGCCTTATTCTTACCTTTATGAATATGTATGTGATTAGAGAGCACTGAACACCCTTAGTAACAACTTCCTTTAAAAAGTATTTTCCCTGTATTATAGGTTGTGTCATTCTGTTCTTAGTTATTATTTGTCTTTCACTTTCTTTGTAGGTCTTCCAGACTGCAGCATATGAAGAGGAGGCACATATAGCATTTGCAGTGTTGGATGCAGTTGATGGAAAAACTGATGATGCTCTTTTGGCATTTGAATCTATTAAGAATGTGGTTTCATATTGGCATCTTGCCATGGTAAGTTTATAAATTGCTTTACCTCAAAATGCTTTGTTTTATTCAGTTGCCTTTGGACTGATCCTGATTAATCAAAGTCCTGTTTAGATCTTCCAGAGAAAGGCAGAAGATATTGATACCGATGCCATGCCAGAAGAACAAGAGGAACGCAAAACCTGTCTTCTTAAAAGCAAGCACTATCTAATAAAGATAATTGAGGAGAGTTCCTCAGATATGGCAGTAGCTGAGACAGTAAGTAGTTCTTGGTTTAGAAACTCAGTTTAAGGAATGCTGTGGCTTTGGCTACTGTTTCAAAATGAAACTGGTAACATTTGTGTTGGCCTTTTTAGACCAGGCAAGTGTTAAGGCAAGTTTAAACTTCTTTCATTGCTCAAGACAAGTAACTTGCTTACCGCCAGTAGGTTGATAAACTCTGAATAACTGCTGTAACTTTGCTGAGAGAACTGTAAACTTGTAATGAAAAACATTTGAATTGTTCAGCCAGACTTGTAAGTGTAGTCTGTCTTGCTCTGACGAAGAGTTGCTGTCATGATTCATATTTCAAATTACTTCCTAGCTGCCAGTGTCCATTGAAACTGTGAGAGAAATGTTGGATACAGTGATCCAGGAACTTGGTGAGAATGATGAAGAGGGAAGTCCTGCCTTCAGAAATGGTCTGTCACGAGCTGGTGGTTTGGAGATGAGACATTCGACTCCATCACCAGCGAAGCTTTCTCTTTCACCAAATAAGAGCTACAAGGTATATTAGCCAATTATTATTTCAGGGAATTCTTGTTTGAAGAAAAACTCACAAGATTTAAAGAAGTTTTTTTCTCCTTAGTTTTCTCCTAAAACTCCTCAGTGGGCAGAAGATCACAGATCTATACTTCAGATGATCTGTCAACAAGTGGAAGCTTTAAAGGTAAACAATTTTGTCACTACATTCAGTGAAGATAGTTGACCTTTTAGTTTAGTTATCATAAGTATTTAATGATAACAGCATGGGCTAATTTAGCATTCCTAGACTGTTACTTACATCAGTAGAACTATCTTCTATGAACATCTGCGTAAATCAAGTGAAAGAGAATATTTTTGCTTAAAAACTCATATTTGGAATTTGCATTGGCAACACATTAAGGGATGACTATATGCTGAAAAAATTTTGACTGAAAAGTCAAAAACTTGATTCCCAAAAACTGGGATCTGGGTGTGTTTTTTTTTTTTTTTGTATGCTTCTGGCTTTATAACACAATCTTAGTGCTTTGTACTGAATGGCAGATCTTGGATGATTCTGGCTGGTACCCAAATTTATTTATATTAATGGAGGGTTTTTTTGATGTGTTTTTTTAACTTGAGCATGCTTTTAAACAGCAAAATGGTAGGGATCACTCCTTAGGTTTTTCTTCTACACATAGCTATGAATTATATACTTACACTTCCCTGGCATGCTCTCTTGACAGAATGAAATGCAAGAAATGAAACTTAATAATTCCAACTCAAATGCATCATCTCATCGGTGGCCTGCTGAGAGTTATGGAACGGATGCAATGTCAGAGGGTTATCAGAGAGTGCAAAATCTCCATGAAGCACCGTTAACAGGTAAGTTGCTGCTGAATTTTTACTTAAGTGCCTAGCTAAGTCAAGAGTTCTGAAAATAATGCAGAAATGTTGTAGCGATTTGCAATTAAAAACTGGTTGCTGGGGAAAGTCTATTCATAACAAAAACCAAGTAAACTCTTTCTGTTTTTCAGTTGCCACCACTGGCCCTTCTGTTTTCTACAGCCAGTCAGCTGCCTATAACTCTCAGTATCTTCTCAGAACTGCTGCAACCAATGTAACACCAACAAAGGTGAGAATAAATCTATCCACACAAGCTACTTCTGATTATCTATTGAAAAAGACTGCTCTTTATTCTATGTGTAATGGATGTAATTGCAGTTCCTTATTTGAAGTACTTGGTAGATTTGAAGTATTTGGTAAACTTGGACAGGTAGGGATAAACTGATAGCTGGACTTTTAGCCTAATTTTTGGGACGTGGGTTTGGGAAGAAGGGTCAGTAACAGTCATGTCTGTAATATGTTGGTACGCTTTCCGTACAGGGTACGTAGGCCATATTGGACAGGGCCTTGGGCAACCTGGCCTAGTGAGAGATGTCCCTGCCTGTGGCAGGGGGTTGTAACTAGATAATATCTGAGGTCCCTTCAAAACTAAGCTATTCTGTGATTCTGTTATTCTGTATTACTGGTTTTTACCCCAGAGTAGCATGGCAAATGGGAGTGGTGCTTTCAAGACTTTTTTCATTAAAAACCCTAAACTTCCTCAACTTGTGCTACTTTTTGAATGCTTGTTTTCAGATACCTTCAAAATATAAATTCAGTTAAAATTACTATATTTCATTTGAATTTAAGCTTGCACAAAAGTGTGGCCTGCTTCTAACAGTATGTTAGGTGTTCATCAGCACAGCAAGGCTTTGTCATCTATATTGTCATAATAAGCAAAGAAATGGTTTTCTGCTTTTTCTTTAGGCTCCTGTCTATGGCATGAACAGACTGACACCTCAGCAACACATATATGCTTATCAACAACCAATGCATACGCCACCTCTACAAAACACTTCAGCTTGTATGTTTTCCCAAGAAATATATGGCACACCGCTGCGTTTTGATTCTTCTGCTACTGGTCTAATTTCTCCTCGTGGGAGTGATGATTATTACAATTACAGTGTTCCACAGGCAAGCACGAATCCACCATTGCCTGAACCAGGCTATTTCACAAAACCTTCAGTTGCACCATCGACTTTAAAGCCTGCTGAGCCAAAAGTGATAGAATTTCCAAAAGCTAAGTTTGGACAGCCAGGAACAATGGAAGGGTCAAAACCAACTTTCCCAACACCAGCACCGTCAAGTCAGCCAACAACTTTTAAATTCAACACTAACTTCAAGTCTAATGATGGAGACTTTACCTTTTCTTCTCTTCAAGCTGCATCACAGCCAGCTAATGCACCTTTTAATAGCAGTGAAAGCCTCTTGGGCCTTCTGACATCTGATAAACCTTCACAGGATGATAGATACACAGAACAAAAAGTGGGTAACGATCACACAAACAGTCAAAGGAATATCTTCAATTTTGGCAATAAAAATATTTCAGGCATTTCTTTTAAAGAAAGCATGGGACAAAATGCATCAAAAAACCTGGGTTTTGAGAAGAGTGATGAGTTTGGTGTACAAGAACCAAGCAAGCCTGTATTTATGACTTCGAGTTCTGATTTGGCCAACAGAAGTCATGAAACAGAGGGAGGAAGTACCCATGGTGGAGATGAAGATGATGACGGTCCTCATTTTGATCCTGTTGTGCCACTCCCTGACAAGATTGAAGTAAAGACAGGTGAGGAAGATGAAGAAGAATTCTTCTGTAACAGAGCCAAGCTCTTCCGTTTTGATGCAGAATCTAAAGAATGGAAAGAAAGGGGTATCGGAAATGTCAAAATACTGAAACATAAAGTATCTGGCAAATTTCGTCTCTTAATGAGACGGGACCAAGTACTGAAGATCTGTGCAAATCATTACATAAATACTGATACAAAATTAGCTCCAAATGCTGGATCAGATAGGTCATTTGTATGGCATGCTTTAGATTATGCGGATGAGTTGCCAAAACCGGAACAGCTTGCAATTAGATTTAAAACACCTGAGGAAGCAATGCTTTTCAAAACTAAGTTTGAAGAGGCACAGAATATTTTAAAAAATCTGGGGTCAAATGTTGACACATCCATAACTCAGAGTAGTGAGACTGCCAGAGAAACAGCAAATCAAGGCATCAAGGACCCTAGCAGATCAGTTTCTGGAACCCAGAACTTTGGCTTTCACTTCAATAAAGATGGAACAGGCAGTGAATCTGAGAGCAAAGGCAACCTTACAGCCACATCAACTGCATCTGGCCCTGCCACTTTTTCATTTGGAAAGGAAGCCCCAAAAACATCATCTTCTGGAGGGCTTGGACAGCATCTCTCGAGGAAGGATCAGTGGATGTGTAAAGAATGTTTAGTGCCAAATGAAGCAACTGCGAAGAATTGTGTGACATGTCAAATGCCAAATCCAGGTATGTGGGAAACACATGGCACCCAGTTAACAGACTCTGCAGCAAGTTTCAGCAGCAAGCCAGCTGCAAACCAACCGCAAGCCACCGCACAGGACAAATTTGGGGCTGCTTTTGCTAAAAAGGAAGGTCAGTGGGACTGCACTGAATGTTTTGTAAGAAATGAACCTACTGCCTCTAAGTGTATTGCCTGCCAGAATCCAAACAAAACTAATACAGTGAATACAGCGGTATCTGGTCAACAGCTTTCCTCTAAATCTAGCCAAGCAGCTGCTCCAAAGCCTCAAAATGACTTGGGAACTGCTTCTTCTAAAAAAGGACAGTGGGACTGCTCTGCAGGCTTAGTCCAAAATGAAGCAAAAGATGCAAACTGTCACCCTTGTCAGAATCCTAAATCTCAAAGTCAACCAAATGTGCCTGTTCCTACTGCTCAGCCTACTGCTCAGGCATCCCCTGCTCTCAGGTTTGGTTCCATTGCTGATGCAAGTAAACCACAGAAAAATGGTTTTGAAGGCCTTTTTGTTAAAAAGGAAGGGCAGTGGAATTGTAACACCTGTCTTGTGAGGAATGAAGCTTCTTCCCCAGCCTGCATAGCCTGCCAAACTCCTAATCCATCTGGTAAGCCTGCTGGTGATGCTTCATCAACTCCTACTTTTGGCTTGAAAAGTAAGTTGTCTGAACCTGCTGGAGGACAGTCGGGAACAGGCTTTAAGTGTGATTTCTTAGAAAAGGGCTTTAAGTTTGGTCTTACTGAGCAAGGCAAGGCACCGTCATTTACATTTCAGATTCCTACTGACACTGAAGCTAAGCCTGCGAAGGAAGGATTTAGCTTTTCAATCCCAGTGCCTGCAGGTGGATTTAAATTTGGAATACAGGAGTCTAGTAAAAATACCACTGAGAAAGATGAGCCATCCAAAGAGTGTACAGCTAGCTGCTTAAAAAGCACTGATGAAAAAGACAAAAAGGAACTGCCATCAGACAACAGAATTACATTCCCTGTTCAAGAAACAGCAGTCAAGGAGAAAAGTGACTTTGTTTTTGGGCAAAATAGCAGTACTTCCACTTTTGCAGAGCTTGCAAAAAGTACACCTGGGGAAGGCTTTCAGTTTGGCAAAAAAGACCCTAACTTCAAAGGATTTTCAGGTGCAGGTGAAAAGCTGTTTTCTTCACAGGATTCTAAAACAGATCAGAAAGCAAACACATCTGACCTTAGTGAGAAGGATGATGATGTGTATAAGACAGAGGACAGTGATGATATCCATTTTGAACCTATAGTTCAGATGCCTGAAAAAGTTGAACCTTTCACAGGAGAGGAAGATGAGAAAGTGCTATACTCCCAAAGAGTAAAGCTGTTCAGGTTTGATCCAGAAACAAGCCAGTGGAAGGAACGTGGGGTGGGCAACCTGAAGATTCTTAAAAATGAAGTTAATGGCAAAGTAAGAATACTAATGCGGCGTGAGCAGGTACTGAAGGTGTGTGCAAATCACTGGATAACAACAACGATGAACTTGAAACAGCTGTCTGGCTCAGACAAAGCATGGATGTGGATGGCCAATGACTTCTCTGATGGCGATGCAAAGTTGGAACATCTGGCAGCAAAATTCAAGACACCAGAGCAGGCTGAGGAGTTCAAACAGAAGTTTGAAGAATGCCAGAGGCTGCTATTAGATATACCATTGCAGACACCTCATAAACTTGTTGATACGGGTAGGACAGCTCAGCTTATACAGAAAGCAGAAGAAATGAAGTGTGGCTTAAAAGATCTCAAAACATTTCTGACAGATGACAAAACTAAACTGTCAGAAGAGGAGAATATGAACACTGTTTCTGCCAGCAATAATTCTGATCTTGTTATAAAGCCACATGCTGAAAGTACTGGGCCTACTTTGGAATGGGATAACTATGACTTGCGTGAGGAAGCATTGGATGATAGTGTAAGTAGTTCTGTGTATGCATCACCTCTTGCAAGTAGTCCTGTAAGGAAAAATCTGTTCAGATTTGGAGAGTCTACCACAGGTTTTAGTTTCAGCTTTAAATCTGCTTTGAGCCCATCCAAATCTCCTGCCAAACAGAACCAGAGTAGAACATCAGTAGGCACAGATGAAGATTCTGATGTTACTCAAGAAGAGGAGAGAGATGGACAGTACTTTGAACCTGTGGTACCTTTGCCTGATCTTGTGGAAGTGACCAGTGGTGAGGAAAATGAGCAAGTTGTTTTCAGTCACAGAGCTAAGCTGTACAGATACGACAAAGGTGCTAATCAGTGGAAAGAGAGAGGTATTGGTGATATCAAGATATTGCAGAACTATGACAACAAACAGGTGCGTATAGTAATGAGAAGGGACCAGGTACTAAAGCTCTGTGCCAATCACAGAATAACACCAGATATGAATATGCAGCAGATGAAAGGCTCTGACAGAGCATGGGTATGGACTGCATGTGACTTTGCAGATGGGGAAAGGAAAGTAGAACTTCTGGCTGTGCGATTCAAGCTGCAAGATGTTGCGGACTCATTTAAGCAAATTTTTGATGAAGCAAAGCATGCCCATGAGAGAGAGACACTGATAACACCTCTTTCTTCTCGTGCCAATACACCGAAGGAATCTCCATGTGGTAAAAATGCTGTAGCTGTACTAGAAGAAACTACCAGAGAAAGAACTGACCTCGGCCATAGCGATGACACTTCTGATGTCACTGTAGAGGTTGCAGATGTGTCAAGCACCTCTGAAACACCAACAAAAACAGTGGTTTCTCCTCCAAAGTTTGTATTTGGATCAGAATCTGTCAAGAATATTTTCAGTAATGAAAAGTCGAAGACGTTTACATTTGGAAATACTTCAGCTACCGGTTCTCTCTTTGGCTTCAGCTTTAATCCTCCAAAAAAAAGCGAAGAACCTGTGCCGGTGTCTCAGAGCACGGTGCAGAAAGAACAAGAAGCCACTGAACCACCAAAAAGCTCTGTTACTCAGAAACCTTCACACAGCAAAGCAGACAACTTCCCTGCTTCGACACAAGATGGACCCTCCAATTTCTCATTCAGAATTCTGGAAAAAGGTGAGTGTCAGTTGAACTATCAACTTACTCAACTGTGCAACCTATTAAGCAGTCATCTCTGCTATTCATTATTCCTTCTTGTTTTGATAGTACATAATTGTTTTAGGTCTAATGCAGGTACCCACATCTTCACAGATTCTCAAGTTTCAGCTGAAGGAATGAAGTCATTCAAGTCATTATTTTCTTATAAAAATGTGTGTGGTGCAGGATTGAGTTTTGCTGGTTAGTAAGAAAAGGGATTTCAGGTAGCTGTACCTCTGTGAAATGCTGTTCCTGAACATCAGACACAAAGAAGGGGCTGTTGTGAGATCTCAATAGGTACTTGCGTTGATGGAATATTTACCCAAGCTTTTGCTCATAAGTGATAAAGTATGAGAACAGCAAATGTATGCTTCAGCTAAAATTTACATTGTTCCCATGATTGAACAGCTGGATGTTCTAAAATTACTCTGTACATTTGTTTAATGTTAATTATTGTCCTCTGCAGTTTCAGATTTATAGCTTAAATAGCTGTTTCAGATGAGTAGCTTAAATAACCCCAGACGTTAGCCTTTTCCCTTAGCCTGGAAACAGTGCACGTGATCTCTTTGAAAGTTTCATGTGCTGCTTCCCATCAGTGCAAGCTCTATAATCAGATTATAGCTTTTAAATGATGTACTTGTCTTGGAATTATGAAGACCTACATTTGTTTATTAGCTAAAATATAATAAAGTGACATGGTGGAAGATGATAGCTGCAGTCTGTTCACATGGTTTGGGTAAGCTTATGTAGTATTAACAGGTGAGAATTCCTACTGTGAAGTAAGATTACAGTGCTTCCAGAACATAGATAAGTGTGTTGTATCTTTTTAAATTCCAGGTGAACACTTATATACAAACAATTTATTTTTTTTAGGATTTAATTTTAGCCTTTTTAAATCTAATCCAATGGCATTTTGGACAAGCACCTCTTCCTTGCAACGTGATAGTGAAGGTATTTACATACTGTACTGAATGTGTGATTAAAAACACTTCAGCAGGCGTGGGCAGTAATCCAACTGTGCAAAGCAGTTGGCTCAGTAATCCTTATTAATAACGTGCATGCTGAAGAGCAGTACTTAAAACCGTGTGTCTGCTAGAGAATGTCTGTAGCCCTTGGTACATTAATGTGTGCTAGCACAATTGATGGCCTTGTTTCAAGCTTTTGGCTTCTGTCTGCCTTATTTTCTGAGGGTATCTGCCTTGCACTTTGTTGTCACAATTTTACTGCACATGCACACTGGATCTCTAAAATTCCCCTTTTGTAAAGAAATTATTATTTTTCGGGAATACTCCTGTTAATGTCTAAGGTCTTCCACTTCAATGAAATAAGGTCTCAAGACAGGTTATCCTGAACAATTACCAGAATGTTAACTACAGCATTTCTAAAAACCAAGAGCACACAGAAATGAGAAGTCGCAACTCCTTAGCTACTTCTTAATATATAATGTGAAGCCCATCTCAGCTGGTCAGAAGACTTTTGCTGAGTAAACAATTTATTTACATTTAAAACCTGTAATCAAAGCTGTTACAGCTTATAGTTTGATTAGATATCATTATAAGATGGTACTAAGTGCTACTTGCAAAGTATTGTTGTAAGTGTATTCAATTTACACAGTTCAATGGCATTTTAATTTTATAAAGCATTTTTTATTCTACTCTGCACAAGACAGGCTTGGTGTCTTACATAGTTAAAGTCAATGTCATTCTAAACACCGTTTTCCCCCAAACTGTATTTTGAGAGAAGCTGTTCTTACTTAAATACTGAACTCCTGTTATGTATTTACCTGAAGTCAACAGTTCTGTGTTTTTAGGCATCCCTGTGCATGTAGTTTATGAATGGTTCGGTTTTATTTTCATCATTTGATGTCCATAATATGAAGTGATTAAGCGTTCTGCACTGGTGTATACATGCAACAATTCTGCTACCTCAGATTGGTCCTATTTTTTGATACGGAGGGTGCGTGAATATATGAAAAGTGGGTGTTAGAAGGCTCTTCTCAATGTCATCTAATGGTAGGACAAGGGACAATGGGTGTAAGCTTGAACATAAGAGGTTCCACATCAATATGAGAAGAAACTTCTTCATGGTGAGGGTGACAGAGCACTGGAATGGACTTCCCAGGGATGTTGTGGAGTCTCCTGGAGACCTTTAAAACCTTCCTGGATATGTTCCTGTTCCTGTGCTACTTGATCTAGGTGATCCTGCTGTGGTGGGGGATTGGACTAGATGATCTTTTGAGGTCCCTTCCAGTCCCTAATGTTCTGTAATTCTGTGATATTGATTGGATGTCACACTGTATCAATTATAGGCAAATTCAAACTCTGGTGCTTTTCTATCCAGAAAGTATTTACTGACACACATGAAGAGAAAAAAAAGTCATTATTGTGATTAGTTAGATATTTAGGTTTGCCTGGTCTGAACATTAGTTGAAACAAAGCAAAAAATACAATGTATCAGTGAAAAGAACTGTTGTGCCACAGTATTGTTTATTTTGTTCCTTCCATATACTTAAAATGTTTTGTGAGGATTTTTTCCTGAGTAGAAAGTTGTTATCACAAATCAAGGTTATTTTTTAAGAATATCATATGTACGTGTGGCTTCTTGTTTTCATGCCTGCCTGTGAAGATACATTTAAGTAATTTGCAGCATTTTTTAATAATAAAAGTTAACTTTCTTGTGGAGAGCCTGGATAAAAACTTAATTAACTGCACTAGTGAACATCTTGTCCAGTATTCTGTGGGCAAGTGCATGTTGTAACCTTAATCTTTGTTGTTGAAGGCTTTGGTCTCATTGAGGGATGCTTAGAACATCTTAATCCAGTGCTTGACAGATCAGTTTGTTGGAGAACTTTATGGCTTAATCTGACATGGTTTTTTAATCTGTTACTCTTATTAAGCTATGCTGTGCAAATGTTACTGAAGGAGCCTGCATGGGCAATTCTTTGGGAATGCTATCTGTTGAGTAAGATGGACTGTGTTATCTCTTGCCAGGGTCTTCTAGCTAGCTTTATACAGCTCATATTAAGGAAGCTCACACTTAGCATCTACCTGACTGGTCCCAGAAGGAATTTTTTTGTTGTTGAAGATACAGAATTTTCAAAAACGTAATCCTAAGGAAGGCTGCGTTTTGCTGCAGCATTGAAGACCTGTAACTCTAAATACTCCACAGTTAAACCTCTGTGGTGAATGTGGAGCAAATTTACTGTCTAATTGAGACTTGTTTAGCTAACCTGAGAAATTAAACCATGTGTCAGTACACGAAGTACCTGCATATCTTCATAGTGTGGTACTAGAAAATAGTCCTAATCGTTACATTGGCTAGGATTAGTGAGTTTCTTGCATACGGTTTTGAGAAAATATCTGAAATCACCTGTACCTAGCTGTCATGGTATCAGTTTAAAATTTGCTGTTCAGGAATTTTATCATACATTTACTTTACTCAGATTCAGAAGAGCTATTGGAATCTTAACAAAAGTGAGCAAAAAGGATTACTCCACAGGACTGTGTGTGCTGGTAATGGCTTTGAGCTACGCTCTGGTATACAAATGCCTTAAATCATTAACTCAGTCAAAGGAAGACTCAATTAGAGCTTAGGCTGGGAAGGGAAGTACTTCGGATTTTGCTTTTACTATACCGTTGTTTATATTGCTCTTACTGTACTGGAAAAGATACTAGTGGGAGGCCAGAGCTTCCTACAAGTAGTGGTAGGAGATTCAAATATCAGTGGCCAATTTCAAAGGCTTTTCCCTTGGTAGGGAAATGCTGGGGCTGCAGAGAGAGCTGGAGAGCTGGGCAGAGAGAAATTTAATGAAATATAACAAGGATGAGTGTAGAGTCTTACATCTGGGCAAGAACAACCCGAGGTA
>JAOXOE010000001.1:84404070-84421439 GCA_028565055.1 Phoeniculus purpureus
CACTCAATGCCTCTGTCCATGTCACTGACAAAGATGTTGAACAAGACTGGTCCCAGGACTGATCCCTGAGGGACTCCATTTTTCATTGGCCTCCACTTAGACATGAACCCATTGACAGCCACTCTTTGGGTGCAGCCATCAAGCCAATTCTTTCTCCATCTAGTGGTCCACCCATCAAACCCATGTTTCACTTAGCTTAGCAGTGACTTACTCCCAAATTATAGGCACTGTGCATAGGATGAGTGATGGTTGTGAGGGATCCCATTGATCTGGGCTGTAATATATTTGACTGCTTGCTGCGCCTAACCTTGTGTGATGGGTTAAACTTGGACTACAGCCAGATGCTCACCCAGCTGCTCTCTTGCTACTCCACCTCAAACAGAACCAAAGGACAAAATAAGATGACAAGATAAAGTCACTTACCAATTACTGTCATGGGCAAATCAGACTTGATTTGGGGAAAGTTAATTAAATCTATTGTCAATTAAAATATGTCTGAGTAATGAGAAACAAAGAAGAATTAGAACAACGGCTTTAATCTACACCCTCTCTTTTTTCAAAGGCTCAACTTTAATTCTTCTTTCCCAGCTCCTCTAACTCCCAAGACACCAAGTAGTGTAATGGGATGGTGAAGAGCAGGTTATGGGGTCAGTCAGAGCTGTCTCTCCTTCCTTCTCACACTGTTTTCCTTCTCCACCACAGATCCTTTCATAGGCTGCAGTACTTCAGGGTAAAGGTGCTCAAACACAAGTCCTCCATAGATCACGATTCCAGTCATGAGAGCAGGTTCCAGCTTGGCATTTCCACTGTCTGCATTTCCTTCAGGACACACCACTGCTCTGGCATGGGATCCTCAATGTGCTGCAGTGTGGATGTGCACTCCAGCACAGGCCCTTTCCAGGAGTTACAGGAAATAGAGATTACAGGCAAATAGGTATTACAGGGAAATACCTGCTCCAGTGTGGGCTCTCCTCAGCAGGGGAATCTCTACTTGGGTACCAGTAGCACCTTGTTCCCCTCTTCCAGCTCTCTTCCATCCTTTATCCTTTTTTCCCCTTCTCTAGGAATCCTCTTTCCCTAGGGAATTTGTGTTTCCTTGGTGTCTCTTTACTTCTTGTTCAAGCTCTGGATTTGTTTTCTCCCCCTTGCACCCTGTCCCCTCCTCACCAGACCTGCTTCTTGCTCTCAGCTTTGTCCCTTTTCAGTTAATGTACAATAACCTTTTAATAAGGACTTTGAATGATATTATAGAGGAGAGTAAATAATGTTATATCTGTTAAGGATTTCCAAATGAATTGTGGAATCAGCCGTTTCACAAACAGCAGGACTACCGAAGCCTGATTCCTGAAGGAAGCTGTAATTGGCACAATTTTTGATGTTTAATAAAAAGAAAAGTCATCTTAGGTTTTCCCTCACAGGGAACCTTAAATGATCTTCTGTCTTTCCCCACGTTGCCATGTAATAGTAACATAGTACATCCCAATGCTTTTACCCCTAGGATAGTTGTTCCCTGTTGAATGAAGACTTTCTTTTTTGTGTTTTAAACTCTGGTTACCTGGTGAGATGCTGCAGGGGATACACACAGATGTGTGTCCCCAGCACAAGCTTGCAAAACTTGCATCCATGTGCCTCCAGCTGGACCATCAGCACAGCTTTGGGAAAAATATTTTAAACCTTCTGCATCTCATTTCTACTATGTAGCATCTTTTAGTTAACCTATCTCTTCAAAAGAGAAGAAGATTATAGCTGAGGAGACCTATGCAGCCTATGTTGTTTATAAATGAGAAACAGCAAGAGCAAGATTATGAAGTCCAACCTATGAATTGCTGGTTTCTGTATCTGTTAGTGATAATCCATGGGCAGCTGTGCAATAGTTAAGCCATAGGGCTTAATGAGGAATTCTGGTCCTGGCAAGAGTAGAATAAATAACAGCAATGGCCATTGCATTTTACTAAATCTTCTTCATAGGAACTCTGAAATAGGGAAAGCACAAATTAGTCAGAGACCTCAAATTAACATGTTGACTTGACTGGTTCGTGCAGGACAGCAAGGTGAAGTGAATGGGCAAATAAGTAACGAAACCAAAGCTGTTACTGAAATGGAGTAATCTTGAACTTGAAAGGAGGATGGTGATTTGGATCATCTTTACAGTAAATAATATGTACCTCTAAACAAGCTGTTGTAACACTGGTAGGCTGCTACTGAACCTTGGAAGCAAAGTATGAGTCATCGCAAAGTAGAATCCAATTACTTTTGACTATCAATTACTATTTCTTGAAGTTGAAGGGGTTTTCCCTTCTTTTATTTTTAAATCCTGGTTTTAGGCAGAAAAGACTGTGCATTAATTGAAATTCAAGAAAGCACATGCCACAGGAATGTCGTCTTGCCCCCAGGCAAATAGCTTAGCAAACTCTAAACAACAGGCTCTCAAAAGCACATTCATAAGCTGCTTTCTGCAACCTACCGTATATTAACAGGTGTGAATTAAACGTGTTTATCCCTCCCTTTGCTTTGCTAAGGAAGCTCTTGGTGTATAAGGACAAAATTACCCAGAGGGATACAATTCTGAATGTCAGGTAATAAGCCTTTCCTGCTCTCAGTAAACTTCTTATGTTTATACTTTTAATAATACCCAAAGCTAGGAAACTTTGCTTCCTCCAGAGTCTTTTAACTGTGAAGGTTATATTGCTGAGGAAAACCAAACTTGAGAAGCATTTAATATTTGGCTGCATTACAGCAAACAATTAAATGTAATCCTGGTTAATACAAGATGAAAGGAAAAAAAAAAAAAAGAGCAAAAAAAGTGACTTTGCTGCAGTGATTCCACATTTAAAAAGTATTGAAGTAGCCAGCAATAAAGGGTACTCCTCGTACCATTAACTACTTTAATTTTGATTAATTTTTCCCACCAGGTCTTTCTATTGGATCCTTGAGACACCAATCTGTTATCAAGGACACTCTCTGGTCTACATGAGTTTAAGGTTCAATACCTACATCATCGTCTCTCCATCCTGGAACGCTTCGCCCGAAGCACGGCCAAGGGGTGGCTTTTGCAGCAGGCTTTTCAGAGTGATGGATATTCCTGCCACTAGAGGGTACAATGCCTCCATCATTTATAGGTGGTCAGGCCTCTGTCTAGACGTTTCGCTGCTTCAGTAGTTTTAAAACTAAGGCAAAGATCCTCAGAGAAACCCAATGGAATTCAGAATCTTTTCAGTATGAACACGTAACTTGTGCAGGCTCTTTTGGTGATCTAAGCCTAAGGCTACTTTTTAGAAAGCTGCAATTGTTCATGAGAACTGACCAATAGATCTAAAAGGATTTGTGGAAAAATGCAATTTAAAAAA
This sequence comes from Phoeniculus purpureus, assembly GCA_028565055.1. Classification (NCBI taxonomy): domain Eukaryota; kingdom Metazoa; phylum Chordata; class Aves; order Bucerotiformes; family Phoeniculidae; genus Phoeniculus; species Phoeniculus purpureus. The sequence goes on from JAOXOE010000001.1 coordinate 84,407,418, forward strand.
TAAATAACCAGAGCTGTTTAGTGAACAGTAGATGGAAATCCTAGCCTGTCGTCTGAGGCTGAATGTGGAGGGCTGATGTAACATGAAGCATAAGACAAACAACCATTAATCGAGTTTCTATGTATTTGGGTGGTAGGACCTCTGAGCAGCCAAAGCAAAGGTCTCAAAGCTGAGCAGCAGCCCTGGATAAGAATACAACTGAAGACATCTCTGACTGTTAATTCTGAGGACAGAAGAACTCATTGTACCGAGATAACAAGAGCTTTGTGCAATGGTCCCTCAATAGGTTCATAGAATCATTTCAGTTGGAAAAGAACTTTAACATCAAGGCCAGCCATTAAGCCAACAAAGCTAAACTGAAACCATGTCCTTGAACACTCTATCTACACAATGTTTACACACATCCAGGGATGGCAATTCAACCATGTCTGGGCAGCCTGTTCTGATGCTTAATGACCCTTTAAATGAAGATGTTCCTAATGTCTAAACTCAACTTCCCCTGGCACAATTTCAGGCTCTTTCCTCTTGTTATATGTGAGAAGAGACCAACCCCCACCTCCCAACAACCTTCTTTCAGGTAGTTGTAGACAAAGTCTCCCCTCAGCCTCCTTCAGGGTAGATAGCTCACAGAATCAGAATGGTTCGGGTTGGAGGGGACCTCAGAGATAATCTAGTTCCAACCCTCAATCAGAACAGAGAGCACCACAGCCCCAAACCGAGAGGAGGGTTGTTCTGTGACAGGTCTTCTTCCAGAGGCCACAGGATTTCTCAGGAAGAAAATATGTATGTTTAGAGGTAGGATTTGTTCTGATGGGTGAGAAATGCATTTTTCTGCTTCCAGCTAATGAGAAAACAGTTTTAAGGTAAAAGTTATTTGTGAACTGCCAGAAGGTTCCATGCAATTTATCATCCTAACCTTCAGCATTTTCGACCAAGACACATCTTTGATTTTCTTACCCTAGTGTTTTGCTGTAACACAGTTTGAGTCCATTACACAGTTCTATGTACTATATCAGCTCAGTGAAGAAAACCTGAAGCCTAAATTATACAAGCAGAAGCTTCTTCTTAACCTCCTCAAAACAGGTGGAAGATATTAGTCCTTTGGTTAAATCCTTCTGCGTTTTGTAATCTCTTACAGATGGGAAGCAAGAAAAAAACGCTTAAAACTGTAGGTGTTGTCTATGAAGGAAGAGGGACAAGCAGGAGATACAGACCCTGTTTAAAAGAGGAAGCCTTTGATAAGTTCAAGATACATATTGACCAGAAGTCAGACACCAAATTAAGGTAACCAGACTGTCTTTCTTGGGCTAATAGTGCCATAGCCCCTCTTCCCTTGCAGCACAGACACTTCTCTGTAGTACAGGACATTGAAATGGTACCTGAGTGTTAACCTAAAGATGCAAGTTCCAGATTTGCCACAGTTCAGTCTTTTATTGCTAAGACTTCAAGTAGTTTCAGAAGTATTTGCTCTGGTAGTCTGGACTATATTTAATGGCTATCAGATAGCCCTACCATGGTGATTGTTATGAGGCTTTTGTCCCTAGCCAGTGGAAGCCTTGTAGCAAGACTGCCTTTCTTGAGAGGGCAATGCCTGAGGAAAGAAGGAACAGAGAAATTCTGTGTTAAAAGGACAGTGGATGAGTCAGAGCTGCAAGTCGTTTGTAACCACACTGCACATGGAGGGCCTCAACCAATAGAACATACTCCTGCTGAGAAGCTGAGGGGACTATGCCTGTGGTTTGCTGTAGACTCTAATATGTGAAAACTCCTGATACCACAGATCGCTAGCAGGGCTGTGAAAGGAGCTAATAGGATTAGGTATATCAGCTGTGCACCATTCAGCTGCGATGCAGAGAGCCTTTGCTGCTCATCTTGTGTGAGGAAATAGAGCTAATGTGAACTGTACTGTGTCAAGATGTTATATGGTGAATTTTTCTCTAGGAATGGAGCAGAACAGGGTTATAACTGACAAATAATCCAGATACATAAGTATGACTAGAAATGCCAGAACAGGGAAACTTTGACATCTGGAAATAAGAGCTAGACTCAAATCTATCTAAGATGTGATTTTTGCAAATTTAAATAGGCTGTGTGCAGGTCCAGTTTCTGTTTACTAGCATAACCAATAACCTTGCCTGTCTTTCCAGTTTCTAATCTGTCAGAATAGTATTCCTTGGAGACTTTTTCCCCAATTCATTCCTTTAAAGTGTAGTTTTAAGAATGAAAACCAATCTCTCCTTCTTTCTGAATATGTGGTTATTTATTGGTATACTATTGAATATCAAAAGTGCTGTGTTACTTGTTTTCCCAAAAAACAAGTGTACAGGCAAAACAGGGAGATTCTTAGCATAAACCTCCCCACAGATTCCAGTGGAAGGAATTAGATGTGCAAATCCAAGATTATTGCAACAATAAAACATGAATAATCTATTTTTTAAAAAGTCACTCACAGAGATTTAAAAAATGTTTTTAAGAGGATTATCATGACAATACAGGACATAAAGAGACAGGTTAACATATTCTGCCAAAAATACAGGGACTTGCAATGAAACTAGGTTGCAATGGAAGTGGGAATAATGTGGATTAATAGTGAGTCTAAAAATGGTCTGTACATTTGTGCAACTACTAACATTTTGTTATCAGTTAGTATTAGACTGTGTAGTGCTCAAATCCTAGTGTGTCCATTTCAGTTCCTGGAGGGTAGGCTGGTTTTAAGTGCAAGTAGCACGTGCATCTCACAGGACAGGTTTATAGATCATAGTAGCAGACATGGGGAAACTTAAACTTGAAGAAAAAGCCTTTTGAAGTTTTCAGTTCGTTAGCAGGTTTAGGTATTGTCTTATTCTCCCGAAGCTACAACATACACTGCCCTAGCAAAGATTTTACCTCCTGTGGGTTGCCACATATTAACATTTTGGACTAGATATATTCCAGTTAAATCAAGGGAAGTGATTCTACTACTCTACTCTGTTCTTGTGAGACCTCATCATAGTATTACATCCAATTCTGGAGTTTTCAATATAAGAAGGACATGGAACTTTTGAAGCAAGTCCAGTGGATGGCTATGAGGATGATCAGAAGGCTGGAGCCCACCTGAAAGGGGCCTGCAGAAGAGTTGGAGAGGGACTTTTGGCTGAGGTATTTAATGATAGGAAAAGAAGTGATGGTGTCAAGATGAAAAAGGGTAGACTTAGATTAGATCTTAGGGATAAATTCCTCCCTGTGAGGGTGCTGAGGCACTGAAACATGTCACCCAGGGAGGCTGTGAATGCCCCCTCCCTGAAAGTGTTCAAGGCCAGGTTGGGTGAGGCTTTGAACAGCCAGGTCTAGTGAGAGGTGTCCCTACCTATGGCAAGGGGACTGGAAATAGATAATCTCTAAGACACCTTCCAACCTAAACTGTTCTATCGTTTTATGATTCTATCATTTGTATGCAAGATAGAACTAAATTTTGGGTTGACTCATGGATTTAGGTATAGCAGCCAGTCTACAAATGTATCCCCTTTCTTCATTTGTAAGAGCCCACTGAACCTGTAGAGGTCAACTGGATGTAAACAGGGCATGTTTCCTTTGGTTTAAAACTGAACTCACTTAAGTGGATTGTTCTGCCAACACTAAACATAGTATTCTCTAGATATCAAAATGTTTGTAGTTTGAGTGCATTTTTGAAAAGAACAAAAATAATCCCCAACCCCAACATGAATTTGCTTGGGTAGCCACTGGCAAACTTAATGTTTTTCAAATGTATTGCCACTTTCAAGTTTTATGATACAATACTGCTTATTAAGGATTGCATTAGAGCACAATTCTTTCCTGTCCTTGTTATCTATGAAGGATAACTGAAGTGTGCATACTGAGAGCTAGGAAGACCTAACAGTAGATCCAGAATGACTACTGTAGTCCAAAAATGTAGATCACCTAACGTTATCCTTGTTTTGGTCAAACAGACCAAACAAACTTTCATGGTCATGGCTTCTTTGTTATTCCGTGCTAAACTATGATGCTCTCAGTCCTCCCATCTGTGGTACCAGTTTCAGCATTTGGCTAAATACTGGAACTTAATAGGTCAATGTTGTTACTGCTGAAAATGAGAGTCCCATCACCTAGGTATTTTTACAGATGTGTGAACATTTACTATGAAGAAAATGGAGCCATGAAATTATCTTGTCTTCCACCTCAGAGTTAAAGAGGAGAGTCTGGGGGAGCTGGAGTTGTTTAGTCTGGAGAATAGAAGACTCGGGGGGACCTTCTCCTTCTCTGCAACCCTCTGAAGGGTTAGGGAGGTTGTAGTCAGGTGGGAGTCAGGTTTTTCTTCCAGGAAACTAGTGACAGGACAAGAGAGCAGAGTCTGAAGCTGTGCCAGAGGAGGGTTAGGTTGGCTATTAGTAAGCACTTCCTTATGGAAAGGGTGATCAGACACTGGAATGAACTGCCCGGGGCACTGGTGGAGTCCCCATCCCTGGAGGTGTTTAAGGACAGATTGGATGTAGCAATTAGTGACATGGTCTAGCTGATGTGATGTCAGGTCATAAACTAGGCTTTCCAGACTCAACAATCTTGTGATTCTGTTAATTAATCTCTTTCTTCCTCAGGAAGCACCCTGAAGGACCTTTTTTTTTCTTTTTGCTCCCTGTGGTGGAAGGAGTGTGCATGGACATTTGGAGGTGTGATCCAGCTCATGTAACACACTGCGTTACATTGCAGCTACATTGCTGCTTATATCAGAGCTTATCAATTTTAGGAAAGCTCCGATACATGTAATGCACTGCAACTGCACCTCCAAATTCCAGTGCAGATGTAGTTAGTTTTTCAGTTCGACTTTAGTTTTCCGATTTTTTTCACTAATGCCATCATTTGTACTTCTATTTGCACGTGAAAATATGCAAGCGTACTCTAAATGCTGCTTGACAGTAAATGGTGCACATGTACTTTCTCATGTGGAGAAACATTCACAGGGGAAGACGTCACAGACATAAGATTCATCATGCCCTGTATTGTCTATTTCTTTCCATTATTTACAGATGAGTCCAAAGTGGACAAAACTAAATGTATACAGGGACAGGAATACGTCCCCCGATGAATCTGTGCATTCAAAAAGAAAAACCTTACAAACTGTGCTGGGCTGCTTGCGGAAAATAATCCTCCCCGTGCACACTTCAAAATTCCTGTTTACGGCATCATTAGCATTAAGTTACATTAACCTGTGTTTCCAGATGGGAAGTCTTTCTATTCACCAAAAACTTCAGAACTTACTTTTCGATCATCAGAACTTATTTTTAAGAAGGCTGGGAGTGTCAGTCTCCTGTAGGTCTACAGGTACAGCACACATTCATTGGAAAAGAGTTAACACAATTTATACAGTGTTGAAACCCCCATCTTTACACTACAAGTTGACATTAGAAGGGCAAAGAAGATGTGAAATAAAAGGAAAACTTCATACAAAAGGATTTTTTCAGTTGCATATTCCTACAGGGAAAGCCAGGCGTGCTGAAAACTTTCCACTTATTAGTTATAGTTCTACTGATGCTTCTTAGAATCTTTTTACAAGTCTTTGTTAAACTAAAAATGCTGTTGTTAGCGTGGGTTTTTTTTTTCTGTATCCCTGCAAAGTATATTTGCCCGAGTTCCCAAGATGGATCCTCTAACAGTAAAAGGAAACAAAGCTTAAAGGCATTGCTTTTCTTCCAGCTTTCCTCTTGTTGAGTTTGTGGTTAATTTTCTTGTTGTCTTCTTCCCTCAGCTTTCCCTTTAGCTTCTCTCAACTTCTCTGTTGACACTGTAATTTAATATGCCCAAAAATGCCCTGCAAAAAATTGAGCTACTAACAGTTCTGGAAAGGAAACAGAATGACTGTAATAACTATTCTGCTAATTCTTTTGATAAATAAATCTGCTAAGAAAATCAATTTAATAAAATGAAATCTAGAAATACGTAGAAATAAAACCTGACATCGCTATGGGGATTACACACGACTTCAGGCACACGCAGGCAATGTGTGTGGTGCCTATTTGTGTTGTACAGATATATCAGTCTGGGTCAGTTTGTAACTGTTCAGTCTGAAAGGGATTTTTTTTCCTTTTTTGGTGTCCCAGATGGCACCAAACTAGATCTCCAAACAATCCCTTTTATTTATAGTGAAGGTAGCTGAGTACACTAAGGGTGTGAAACATGAGCAGCAAAGTTAGGCTGTGACCAGAAGTTGGGATCTGCCTGCTAAGGCAATCATATGAAAGCTCTTAGACTCACACTCTCACGACTGGCAGGAGTGTTTGCAACATGAATGATTCCCCAGAAGGAGGTAGAATAAAAGTGAAGAGGCTTTGTGTCGTCACACAAATCTGTCCCCCTGAAGTAGCGTCAGAGAGGTGGTGGAACATTATGGGGTGCTCAGTCTCTCACAGGGGAGAATATCTTCTCAATTAAAAGCGTAGGTGGCGGTGACTAGGCTGTCCCTCTGTGTTTATGTTAATGAAGAGGTGCACAAGCTTCCTCTTAACTAGGAATTAAAAGGGCAAGCAAGGTTGTTTTGGACTAATGTTTTAGTATACACCTCTAAACTAGTATGTAGTACACACCTGCGCTCAGAATCTCAGAGATGTCAAGGCTCTTGAAGGTTCCCCCATTGCAATGCCAAAGCATCCCCACAGATTTCTATCACCAAAGCCTGTGAACAATTCACATCCAATGTGAGCTCTGTATGACATTTCCATCAGCACAGGAGGACTATACAGGAGGAAGTGTTTCAGGATAAACAACACAACAGCCTTGTGCAGTGCAAGTGATTTGGAACAGAAGTCTATGTCACTCAACCTAAAGTACCAGATGACTGTATGTACTATGCAGCCAGAGGGAAGTCTGTCATAGATGACAAAAGCCCCTAAACCTACTCTAACTGATGCTGACATTTGCAGCTCCCAAAAAGAAATATATTTCTGCCCTTTTTCTCCATGCAAATCATCAGGACTAAAATAATTTTAAGATCTATCCTTTGACTATCAGCCAACAATGTATTTCCAGACTTTATCCTGAGGTGGATCAGAATGGGGGCGGTTAGCAGAACAAGAGAGATTCTCTTCCCCCTCTACTCTGCGCTGGTGAGACCACATCTGTCGTATTGTGTCCGGTTCTGGGCTCCTCAGTTCAAGGACACAGAACCGCTGGACAGAGTCCAGCACACAACCATGAAGATGATGAAGGGAGTAGAACACCTCCCTGATGAGGAAAGGCTGAGGGAGCTGGGTCTCTTTAGCTTGGAGAAGAGGAGACTGAGGGGTGACCTCATTAATGTCTATAAATAGTTGAAGGGTGGGTGTCAGTAGGATGGAGCCGGGCTCTTCTCAACGTCATCTAGTGATAGGACAAGGGGCAATGGGTGTAAGCTGGAACATGGGAGGTTCCACATAAGTTACGAGAAGGAACTTCTTCACAGTGAGGGTGACGGAGCATTGGAACGAGTTGCCCAGGGGGGTTGTGGTGTCTCCTTCTCTGGACGTGTTTAAAAGCTGCATGGATATGTTCCTGTGCAATTTGGTCTAGGTGATCGTGCTGTGGCAGGGGGAATTAGACTAGATGGTCTTTTGAAGTCCCTTCCAATCCCTTATGATTCTATAAAGGGAACAGCTTACAAGGAGTGGCCATTGCCAGAGCAACTATGGCCACAGTCACACCTATAAAAGGCTGCCTGGGGAATGCCAGCGGATGGAGTGGGCAAACAGGTCCTGGTAGTTTGAGCAGCAGTTTGCTTGCAAGGACGTAGTCACCTACCTGCTCAACTAGTGGTCATTATCCTCCTAGAAGGTGCTTAGCTGTAGTCTCCACCCAGCAGAAAGTTCTTTTCTCTGTGCTCCCCAGATAGCTCCCTCAAAACCATGCAGCCATCTGCTTCTCAGGCTGCAGAGAGTGCTGGAGCCTTGCAGTGGTAACTGGTGATGGCCATGTGAGCAGTATGACCAGCTAGACATTCTGTTCAGCCTAGTGGCACAGCTATGAGAGAAAGTTGAAAGGTGATGGGGTATTAGGAATGCTGAGCAAGACAGATTGGTGAAGCCAAGGTCTGTCCTCCCTAAGACACAACCAGGAACACCCACCAGAAACCTTCAAAGAGAACCCTGCATCTTCTCTCTACCAGGCTGAAGGCAGCTGCTTAAGTGTAAGAAGTGAAGGGAGGCATGTCTATGCTTAGGGCAGCAGGCAAACCCCCTCCTTGTGCACCTCTAAGGTTCTTCTGTACAAACAGGTATGAGGCTCTGAATGTGGAAGTCCAGTCAATAGAGGATTTGGATGACAGTCCATTGACACCAGAGCTGTCTCTGGTAAGAAAGGCTTATCCTCAACTGGCAGGACCACCTCCACAAGGAAGTTAAAAAAGGCTAAAGTTGTAAGCTGTTCCCTTCTGAAGGGAACAGAGGGTCTAATATGCCAGACGTGTCCTCATAGTAAAGACACTTGCTGCCATGGGGCCCAAGTTAAGGACATCACTGTTAACCCAAAATCTGGTTTCTTTAACCAGTGTGCCAATAGCCAATCCACTTCAGAGACAGTTTCTTTATTGGAGGTTTGTGCAAAGGTCTGAGCTAATCCACATAGCTCCAGGAATCATGAAAGCAGTCACTCACTTTTACAATCCAAAGAAGTTATTTGTCAGGTTTCTACTGGTTACTCCAATTTGGGTTCTAATGCTGATTGGCTAGGTTATAAGTCCTTGTTTCTAATTAGAGTGGCAATGTACCTACTTTCCACTATGTGTGCTCAGGGAGTAGAGAGCTTTTGTGGACTGGGGTCTTAAAATAAGCTAGAGGTTATGGTCACAGCAGACTTCTGACTTCACCTTGTGGCATTGTTTCAGCCTGCTGACCATGTTGGGGCAGATGCTTCCTGTGTTCTCTATGGCTTTCACAGGAGCAGAGGCTTTCTTTCCTTTTGCTTTGTTATTTCTCTGAGTCCTTTTTCAGAAGGCTTGTGATTAGTTGAGTATACAAGTCCTTCATAATGTTAGTTAATGCTTCTGTTAATAAATACTTACCTCTTATCTCATTGATTCCCCTCCCTAAACAATGCAATAGGACACGTTACTGTAGACAACTTCACTTTTTTCTTTCTTAGAGGCCTGAAGTTTGTCTCTTTGCCTCTTGATAACACCTGTATACCTTTTCTCCATAGTTGCATTTGATGACTTAGTTAAGTAATCCTTTTGATAATATAAAGAATAAGGCTTGCTTCTGTTGTTACTTTCTAATGGCAATAGAATAGTTGAGCATACAAGTTAGAATCTCTTATATTTTAAGATGATGCTCTGTCCTGGCAACCTGTAACTTTGATTTTTAATTTCCTGTGAATCAGCACAAAATAATGTAGACTCCAGATGTATTTCTGACTGCCTTAGAATTAATTCAGTTAGGTAATAATGGCTATGTGGAGTTAGAATAATTTCATAAGAAATAAGTTTGTTATAATGTTCTCTTTTAATTTCTGTAAAAAGCTGAGAAAACAACAGTTGCAGAAGATGATCATCCATCTGATGATGTTATAATAGTTTATGAGTTAATACCTACGCCTGAACAGAGAGCTCTTGCTGAATTTCTCAAGCTACCTGCAACATTCTTCTGTTACAAGAATAAGCCTGGATATCTGAGTGACGAAGATGATGGTAAGGAGCACCAAAGTTTATCTTTGTGTTGCCTTTTTGTGGAGAAAGAGTGTAATACACCACACTGGTGTGGCCCCATCAAGCTCTATGTGCAGTTTTGGGTGTCTCAGTGTAAGTACATCAGTTGATTATAGAGTGTGTTCAGAGAAAGGTGATGGCGATAGTGAAAGGCCTTAAGGGCCAGACTTAGAAGGAACAGCAGAGGTCACTTGGGTTATCTCATCTTGGAGAAGAGAAGACTGAGCAGTTATGGTCTACAGCTTCCTCGAGGTGAGAAACAGGAGGAGGTGCTGATCCCCTCTGTCTGGTGATCAGTGATAGGACACAAGGAAATAGAATGAAGCTGTCAAAGTTCAGATTGGGCTCCACAAGGCAATTGTATGCCACCAAGCCTGTCAGAGGTCAAGAAGTGTCTGGATGATCCTTAGTCCTGCAGGGAGCTGGACTTCACAGTCCCTTCCATGGATCCTTCCATGGATCCTTTCCAATCTGAGATAATCTGTGAGTCCACAAATACTACCAGAATTACTGGATACTTGAATAGTTTTGTTTCGACCAATGAGAAATAATCCTGTCATCTTTATGGCCAAAGTTGTTCACTCAGGTCAAGTAGAAGAGAGTCCTAGGAATGACTAAATGGAGTGTGTGTTCCTGTCTTATGGGTGTTGGCACTCTTACTACCAATGCAATTGGTTGGGTAAAGCTACATAACCAGATATTTGAGCCTAGTCTCATTTGAGCAAGCAGCTTACTTCAACTATTTTTAGAGACAAGTGCAAGACAGTCTTCATCCCAAAGGAACGTGCTCAGGTCTGCTAGACTAGTACCTTTGTGGTGTTCTAAATCAAATTCCTAACAACAAAACTGAATGTATTTTATATCAAATCTTACTGCATAGAAATAAACTGCTAACATATTTAGTGGTAAATATGTTAAATGGAAGTTCTTGAAGCTTCTTGAAGTTCAGCAGAACATGACAGAAGATGTGTCTCCCCTTCCACAAATAACTGAGCTTGCTAGTTTTATAGAAAAGCTTTTCAGCCTTCCTTCCCAAGGAAGGACGATTCTTAATAGAATGACTTGGTATAAAGTGTGTTTTCTGAAAAGAAAATGTGTGCCATGCAGCTGTCATATTCTAGGCTGAGAAAAGTGTGAATAGCACTGTGAAGCACATATGTGCAAAATAAGGAAAAGCTTACTTGCTGACCTGTGACATTCTTAAAAGATAAGTAAAATTTACACATGCTTGCTAGGCTGGTGAGTTGGAAGGGATTAGCAGACTCTTCTTTACTTGAAAGATGCCTAAGAAATTAATTCTTGTTTACTGTATTTAAGATGAAGACTATGAAACAGCTGTTAAGAAACTTAATGGAAAACTGTATCCCAGCGAGTCAGAAAAAAAGACATTGCAAGATCTTACAAAAGGTACGTTGTAAAACACAATGTTTAAAATTGTACTGGAACGTAAACTCGAAATGTGAGGCACTAGCACTGGTTAATTTTGTATTTCCTGAGATAGTTTTTTAGGAGCACTGATGGTGGGAACAGAAAAGCACCATCATCTCAGCAGCTTTAAGTTAAAGTGGTACTTGACTAAGAAATGTACCTTTCAGGTGGCCTATAAACAAGAACATAAATGTCCTCCTAATTTGAACCCCTTTGGAATGTGAATTCAGCTTGGCATGATACTGTACAAGATAAGACTTGTATATATCTGTGAATACTTGCTGCTTTTGCAGATAAATGGTTTCAGCTTATGAGTTAATAATAGTTCAATTTAAAAACTATGTGATCTTTATACTAACAGTGCAGGTGTACAAGATTGAATTTGCTGCTTATGTTTCTGTGCTTTGGCCATGCCTCACACTTCAGTGTTGCAGACCTGAAAATCTGGGTAGTTGCTCCTAGAAGTGAAGTTTGGGGGAAGGGTAGTGTCTTTAGAGGATATGTGCTAAAAAGATGTGGTAGCTATTGACCCATCTGAAATATGAGGAAACGAGAAAGGAAGCAATTAGTAATGACAGCTGCAAGATTGAACTGCATGGAAATTCCCTGATTGCAATGGAAAACCAAGAATCATGAATTTCCAGTTCTAGTCACCCTGAGTGCAGGTGAGCAAGTTAGTCTTCACTTCCATGGTTTAAACAGTTTTTCAAATAGTAGTATTCTCGAGTCTTCAGGTTGCTCTGGCTACTACCATAAGGTTATTTTACAATCTGGATGCTACAAATTACTTTGGTGTTTAGCTGCCTTCCCAGGTGTTTTTCCACTTTTATTCTTTGCAAAAGGTGTAACAGAAAAGACTGAATTCAGCAACGAAAAAGAATGTGCTGCTACTTGGGGAAAAAACCCAACTCCTGAGGAGGAGACGAAAGCGGATACTGTGCAGGTTCCTTCTACGTCTGTCTGCAGTGTTAGCAGCAGTACTAAGGATGACAGTACAGAAGACGTACAGAGACAAGTTAAAATTCAAGAACTGGAAGTAAGAACTAAATATATATTAAACTTTTTTTGTCATTAAACTTGTACAATTACTTCACATTTCTGTGAGACTTTACATAGTTTTCACTTGTGAGAACTAAAACGTCCAGTGGGGAAAAACTGTTTGACTGTTGTGGCTGTGCTTCAAGTTCTTACCAGCACTAAAACAGAAGCTTAGTGAAGTTCCTTGGAAAGAGAAAGGAGGTACAGCTATTGTCACTGACTGCTATGGCTAATAAAATAACTTCTAATGAGTATATACAATGACATACATTTTCTTGAAAGCATACTACTTCAAAGATACTTCAGTCTCTTGTCAGGTTCATGTCTTTGTATGTTAAATGTAATGAAGCGCTTCAGAAAACTTGCATCAACCATTTTTCTAATTGTTCTTTTTTCTGAAATTACTGTTCTTAGTTTCCTGAGGAGCTGATTTGAAGAAGCTCTTCTAGCTTGATTGGTTTACTTTTTTTATTACCCTCAGGAGAATGAAGTTACAAGCTCAGCTGATGGCTTAGTCTGTACCAGCAAGGAAGAAGTACCTACTACATCAGCCAGTGAGGTATTTGTCCGGTCAGCTACCAACAATGAAGAACCAGATTCCACCATAGAAACTGTGTGTGTATCACAGACTTCAACAGGAGCTGATGAAAAACCTGTAGACTTGTCAACTAAAAAAAGTGATTCAGACTGTCCAGAGTCAACTCAAGGTAGGGTCAGGGGTGTGTTACTTTTTTTTTTTGGTATGAACCTAAGTATGATTGTCCGTATACACTGGTTTGTCTAATGTAATTGCTGTCTTGGAGACAAGTAGTACCAATACTGAAATAGAAGCATGAGTAACAGTCTAGTAAAAACACGACTGGGGTTTAAAATCATTATGCACATCAAATTCTGGTGTCTTCAATATACTACTACAGAGCAATGCAGGTGTCGCATCATTTATATATGAATGACTTATATACAATACACTTTCCAACTTTAGTTTATTGTTGAGTAATACATGCATACTTATTAAAGTTCTGTGGATCTGCACAGAGTAGCATGCTGAAACTTTCATACAATCTTTAGCTCTTTTTGTAAAACATAATAAGTGACTAATTGTGACAAGTATCATACAGACTTCAAATGTACTGGAAAAATATACAGATTTCTCCAGTTTAATCTTGTGGCTACCTAAGATTAAATGTATTTTCTGTAAGAATGGCTGAAAAAAACTTGTCATTTTCCTTTCTCATTTTGTAGAAAACAGTGCCATCTCATTTGGGTTTGGCAATACTGCAGGCTTGTCATTTGCAGATCTGGCTTCCAAAAGCTCTGGAGACTTCGCTTTTGGGTTAAAAGGTGAGTTAACTAGTCTGTAAGGCAGACACTGACCTGGTCTTGTGCTAAATCTTCTGTACACCAGTTTTCTACTGATTGATTAGTTAACAACAAATTCTTGCAAGTTTTTGTCAGGAAGGAAAAAAAACCCTACATGAGGTTAATATGTACCTCTCTTAATTGTAGATAAAAACTTTAAATGGGCCAACACGGGAGCAGCTGTATTTGGAAAGACAGCCCGTAAAGCAGATGAAGATGAAGGTGGTAGTGATGATGAGGTGGTACATAGTGATGACATCCACTTTGAGCCAATTGTGTCCTTACCAGAGGTAAGGTGACTTCTGGAATATAAACCAATATTAAGATAAACATGTCCACTACCACAGCAATTTTTTAACAAGTGCTTTGCTTGAGTAACTTTGGTTTCTATGTTGCGTGCCTTGTTCTGGGGTCCAGCGTAGAGCAACAAGGATGATGAAGGAAGTGGAACACCTGCCTTATGAGGAGAGGCTGAGGGAGCTGGGTCTCTTCAGCTTGGAGAAGAGGAGACTGAGGGGTGACCTCATTAATGT
>JAOXOE010000001.1:84421982-84437132 GCA_028565055.1 Phoeniculus purpureus
CAGGCTGCCCAGGGGAGTTGTGGAGTCTCCTTCACTGGAGACGTTTAAAACCCACCTGGATGTGTTCCTATGTGACTCGGTCTAGGTGATCCTGCTCTGTCAGGGGGATTGGACTAGAAGATCTTTCAAGGTCCCTTCCAATCCCTAATGATTCTATGATTCTTCCGCTGCCTATGTACAAACATGCCGTTGGCCTTCTTGGTTACCTGGGCACACTGCTGGCTCATGTTCAGCTGCTTGTGGATTAGCACTCTTTTAGAGCTTAGTTTGTTGTACTTGGTGGGCGTTTATTCTTTTCAAATGCAAATACCAAGTTCGTGAGCAATGTTCAAAAGGTAATGCCTGGAAGAGTAGTAGCCCTGTATGTTTGCTCTTTGTGCAGTCATTCTGCAAACCCAAAACTTTCCTGGGAAACTTGCTAGAACGCTTCATAGTGTTGTGAGGTTTTTGGTGCTTTTAAACAAAGCAGATGCACACAAAAAAGTAACCACCCTGAAAGCAGAAACCACCAAACACTCACAAAAGCAGTATAAAGCATGGCAAAATAATATTGCGGTTCTATACTTAATCTCAAAAAGTGAAAATTTGTTGGCCTTTTGAATTCTGAAAGGTTAGATGTTTTACTAATTTTGGTCTGGTGTCTGCTGAAAGGAACACATTGAATAATTTTCCATTGTAATATGTTAGAATCATCATAAATGTACATGACACTATTTAGTGTCTGTGATGACAGCAGCTCCATGGGAATTCACAAATACTCTGCTCTTCTACAGGTGGAGGTAAAATCTGGAGAAGAAGATGAAGAGATTTTGTTCAAAGAAAGGGCAAAACTTTACAGATGGGACAGGGATGCTACTCAGTGGAAGGAGCGTGGTGTTGGAGAGATAAAGATCCTCTTCCATACACAGAAGAAATACTATAGAATCCTAATGAGACGAGACCAAGTTCTTAAAGTCTGTGCAAACCACATCATCACCAAAGAAATGAACTTGGTGCCTTTTGATACATCAAACAACGCTTTAATTTGGACAGCCACAGATTATGCTGGTGAGTTTTTCTGGGTGGTTTTTTTTCCTACATAGTCTGTGTTTTGTTTTTCCCTGGGGATCATATCAGACAAAATATATTTCTTTCTGACTATACTGTATGGAACAGAAGGAACCTGCTCTTTGATTTCTTTTCAGATGGTGAAGGAAAAGTGGAACAGCTTGCAGTCAGATTTAAAAGTCAGGAACTGGCTAATTCTTTCAAGAGAAGGTTTGAAGAATGCCAGCTAAGCTTATCAGAACTACAGAAGGGACACTTATCTCTGGCAGCAGGACTGTCAAAGGACACCAACCCTGTTGTGTATTTTGAAGTTTCTGCTGATGATGAACCTTTAGGACACATAACCATGGAGCTGTTTTCAAATATTGTCCCTCGAACTGCTGAAAATTTCAGGGCCTTGTGCACAGGAGAGAAAGGATTTGGATTCAAGAACTCCCGCTTTCACAGAATAGTCACTGACTTTGTGTGTCAGGTAAGCATAACAAGAAAACTTTATTGACAGACTGAGGTGGCACTTGAAAAAAAAACACTTATGTAGGAATGTAGGATAGCACGTTCTTGTTGGTAGAGCTTGGGACAGAAGCTGCTGCCTGCACAGAAGCAAGAAATTACTTGTACTTTAATTTTCCTTCAGGTGATCAATTCCATGCCTGCCAGGACTAAGCAAGGGTGCCTTCAGTGAGAATGCAGGTACCAGCTGTCAGAGTGTTGTGGTTTAACCCCAGCTGGCAGTTTAAGCACCACTCACTCCTCCTTCCTCCTAGTGGGATGGAGAAGAGAACTGGGAAAAAACAGTAGAACTTGTGGGTTGATACAAGAACGGTTTTGTAACTGAAATAAAACAATACAAAATACAATAGCAATGGTAACAAAAAAGAATGTGACAAAAAGAGAGAAATAAAAAACACAATAAAAGACAAGTGATACACAGTGCACTTGTTGACCAGTTGTTAACTGATGCCCAAGCAGTGATCAACCCTCCTGGGTCAACTTTGTCCCAGTTTATGTACTGAGAATGGTATTTCATTATATGGAATATCCCTTTAGTTTGTTTGGGTCATCTGGCCTGGCTGCGCTTCCTCCCATATTCTATAAGAGCATGAGAAACTGAGAAATCTTTTAACTTATGATAAGCAACAACGAAAACATCACTGTGTTGTCAGTATTTTCATGCAAAATCCAAAACACAGCACTGCACCAGCTACAAGGAATTAAACTAAGTCTGTTCCAGCTGAAGCCAGGACACAGGGCCAAATGATGCAGGAAGCAGGCAGTGGGAAAGGCAGGTCTAGAAGAGTGATAACAGTGTGGAGCAGGAAGAGAAAAGGCAGTGCTGAGAATAAACAAGGGATAAACTATCCATTACTATAAGCAAAGATGCTGGAGCTGGGAGGCCTTATGTCTAAGCAAATATGGTACTCAAATGAGTTCTTCCAAAGCAAGTCTTTACTGTTGAAAGGAAATATAATTGAGCAAATAAAATTATGCTGTTTAGACTTGAGAGTTAATGCTGTGTCTTTTGTTTTTAAGGGAGGTGATATAATTAACCACGATGGAACTGGTGGACTATCCATTTATGGAACAGCATTTGAAGATGAGAATTTTGAAGTAAAACACACTGGCCCTGGATTGTTGTCAATGGCAAATAAGGGCAGGGATACAAATAATTCTCAGTTCTTCATAACACTTAAAAAAGCAGAACACTTGGACTTCAAACATGTGGTATTTGGGTTTGTGAAAGATGGAATGGATGTTGTGAAAAAGATTGAATCCTTTGGTTCTCCTAAAGGGCAGGTCAATGGAAGAATTGTCATCACAGACTGCGGGCAAATATAAGTTACCACTTTGAGTATACAGATGTTCTAGCAGTATAAATCAGTATTTAGATGTTAATGACTAATTATTTCCAATCCTTAAGATGGACTCTCCTGATGTATAAATGTAAAATTACAGCTTAGAGATGGGGGTTTTGTGTGTCTTATTTTAATTTTTTTGCATGTTAAATAAAAAGTTGAGACACTGGCGTATTTCGAGTGTATTTGTGTTACCCTGCCATATTTGTAATACATGTCAAATTTTCAAAATTAAATCTTAGTCTTGTTAAAATAAATGCCTCTCAGTTTGTTTAAAAATGAAAAAGTTGCATAATTTGGCTTCCTACTCTCATAAATCTGTTTTTAATATGCGAATGTTAGCTGAGTGCCTTTGAAACTTACTGCTCCAAGGAGCAGAAAGCAAGTTAAGGAGGCCAGCATGGACATGCTAGTTTGTGCTGTCTGAACTCTGAATAGCACCTCAGTATTTGAAATCATAGAATAGTTTAAGTTGGAAGGGACCTTAAAAAAAACATACCTGCTATAGGTAGGGGTGCATTCCACTACACCAGGTTGCCCAGGGGCCCATGTTCAACCTGGCTTTGAACACTTCAAGTGATGAAGCATCCACAGCTTCTCTGGGGAACTTGTTCCAGGGCCTCACTACCCTCACACTGAGGAATTTGTTCTTAAGTGCCCATCTAAATCTATCTTCTTTTACCTTTATTTACCTTGAAACCATTACCCCTGTTACTAGTCCCCTGTAAAAAGTCTCTCTTGTTCTTTCCTGTAGGCTCCTGTCTCTCATAGAAAGCTGCTATAAGATCACTACGTGACCCTTCTCTTCTCCAGGCTGACCAGCTTGGACTCCCTTAGTGGTCTCATAGGAGAGAGGTGCTCTAGCCCTCTGATCATCCTCTTGGCCCTTCTCTGGAGTGGCTCCAACAGTTCCATGTCCTTGTATGTTGGGGCTGCAGAACTGGATGCAGTACCCCAGGTGGAGTAGTTTATGTAAACATTGGTACTTCGCGTGAGCACCGTGCCAGTGTCTCTTTGTACATAGCCTATTTCTGAACTAAGTTTAGTTAAAAACATCTACATAATACAGAAATGCTCTAGTGTTGGCCTGTCACTGCTCTGACAAGGCTCTTCTAGCGGTCGTCTCAGGATTGTTAGCTCCCGGCCAGACTTCTGACCTTGCTGCAGCACTAAGTAACCTTACAGACCAGGGGCATTTCTGTCAGTAGTGAATGAGCATAAGTGAACGTGAGGTTTTTTAAACTTGCACTCTCCATCATGACAGCAGTGGCTGTAGGTAACCGATTTGGCATTGTGAGTTTGAAAGCAAGCTGCGCATTCCCGTGTAAGGTGTGTTGTCTTTTTAGATTTAATTTTGAAAGGATTTTCCCCCTAAAGCATCGAGATAACCCCATAAAACAGAGGTGCCAAGGCTGTGCCGGGGCGAAAAACTGCCACCGCCCAGCAGACCCCCGCACTCCCGCTGCCTCGGGGCCCCGGACGCGCCTGCGCCGGCCTCGGGCCCAGTGGACGGGACAGAGCCCATGCGCGCCCCCGCACCGTTGTTTTTCCTGCGCGTGCGCCCCAGTCGCGCGCCGGTTGCGGCGGTTAGTTCGAGCGAGAAGCGGTGCCGCGAGGCGGTGGCGGGGCCGGTCTGCGCCTCAGCCCGGGCCGCGGCCGCTCCGTCGAGAGTCTTCAGCGGCGGGGGCTGGCGGAGGTGAGACAGTGGGGACCAGGGGGAGCGTGGGGGTGGTGATGGAGGACGAAGGAGCAAAGTCGTTCCGCCTCGCGTTGTCCGGAATGTGCTTGCGGGGGTAGGGAGGTGGCGTCTGTGCCCCCTTCCCTGGTGTTCGCCGAAAGCGTCCCCGTACCGTGCGGGAGCCAGGAACAGGATTTACCCAGGCTTCGGCGTGAAGGGCTTTGTTCTACCTCTCTGCATCTCCGATTTCGTGGCAATGCTGAGGAGTCATCCTTGGCTGAGCTTGGCATTTGCCAGGAAAACGCAGTTCCACACTTGTTGCGTTCCCAAAACACTGTTCGAGCAGCTTGGCGCTCGGTGTTTGTGCCTTAAGCCTTCTGGCGCCTGCCACTTGGAGAGGATAAAACGTGAATCTTAGAAGTAGTGTACTGGGCACGTATGGAATAAATAGAAGAGAATAATGCATTTCTGTAATTGTTTTTTTTTCTGCCGCAGAAATTGTCAGCCTTACTTGAAACATGTTGAGAGTGTTTGATGTTTTGTAAATCCTAGTGGCTAGGTTTGTTTTCAGGGTTCTAGTCAACCAGAGAAGAATCAAACCCGTAGTTTATAACAGATTGCCACAATGACCAGCCAGTAAATTGCAGTGGGGATCATTTCCTTGCCAACGTAAAGCAGTGTTGCTTTACACCAGAGAGTGCCAGTTTTTGTGACCAGTACAAATGAAGCAACTGGATTATGATTCTTCTATTGCCCATTGCTTCGCCTGACATAAGCATTCATGTGTCTGCAGAGTGGATTAGGAAACTGCTGTGCCACAAAAGCCAGCAGCGAGGACCTCTTTTGCATGCTGGTGTCTGAAAAGTCTCTGACACTTTGTATATGGGATATTCCCTGGCTAGGCACTTCTGCTTTGGCTGGTCTTTTTTTCTTTCATTCTGACAGTTTTTTGCAGTTGCCTTCTTGCATCTGTATTCCATGGGTTAAGCACCTGGAGTGTATTCAGGTGGTCACAGACCTCACGTGTTCAAAATTACGTTGCAAGGGAAGTTATATGTTGTAAAAACACGAGTGAGCAGCCACAGATTGGGGGTAATGGAAAGGTGGATTTGAGTTATACATGTGGTTGGGTTGGGAGATCAAGTTAGTTCTAGGAATCATCAAATGAATACAGAACAAGTGTTTTTCTCTGAGGAAGTGTGATACACCATTTTAAGATCAGGAACTGTTTCAAAGATGAGATGAAGTTGTGTGGTGTTCAGCAGCTAAAATATGAGTGTGTCTGCCACTAGTGCTTGCAGAAGGATTTGCAATTCTGGTAGCATTTTAAGGTGCTCTAGATACTTCATTTTTTAGAGGAATGTTAAAAGACATGTAATTGTGGGGGTTTTCTTTTCAGTTTCTAGGTAATAGAAAAAGGTAGAGCAGGAAACTGGCATAAAAAGCCTAGTTATAACAATAGTTGGTACTGTTTCCTTGATTGCCTAATTCTGCATGTATGCCCTGGTCTTGTATTGCTGTCTTTGTATGCTGTCACGGTCTCTCAAATGTATAAAATGTAATTAATATTTCATTATTGGACTGTGGCGAATATGTTTACCTCTTTATATTAATATAAGGGCCACTTAGGTTTGTATATTAAAAAAATACAATTGTATTTTAATTGTATTTTTAAAATTTTTTTAATTGTAGTAAGAGTTCTGTCACAAGGTGTTAAAACAAGCAAGTTCTAATGTACATCTTCCTTGAAAATTCCAACTATATTATGGTGGTCCTGTACTTTCTTGTAGGATTACTTTCAGGAAGCATTACATACCAGATATAAGGGTGGAACCTCCCTACTGTACAAAGGTAATACTTTTTCAGGGAAAATATTAGCTGTGTCACTATCATTCCTCTATTTGTTTTAAGTAGGTATATATTTTCTCATTTTAAATAGGTAGACATTCTTGGTTAGGCATTTGTAATGTGGGTGAGTGAGCCTGGGAATGTTAACATAAAAGTCACAAAGGAAGCTCTGGAATAATGGCTCCCAACCTGTATGCGTTTAAGTTCTTGAAGTAGTCAGTAGCAGTCCACACCATAATGCATATGTTTGGCTTTAATTTAAAGATGCAAGGACTTTTAATATTTAGGATGTCTTTGGGCTTCTGGAGAAACACAAGTTGCGGGTGCATGTGGACAGCAGGGTACAACAGCATGTTTATTAGACTTTGGCTGTATAAGAATTAATCTATGAAGGCAGAAATACTTTAGTACTTTGGAAAGATGCATTTGGTTTGTAAACTAATTTTTCCTATTGCTTAAGCTGTTAGCTGTTATAGTTCTTTGTTTGCCAGGCTGCATCAGAGGGGATTTTTTTTTTGTTCCTGAATGTACATGGTTACATGGCAAGCTTCTCTAGTAAGCCTTTGTCAATTTATTAATGTCAGTTTTTCAAATGCAAATTAGAGTTGTTATTATTTAATATATTCCAGGTGATATGGAGAGCTCACTGGAAAATACAACTACTTCTTTATCCAAATGGGTCAGAATTTGCTGAAGGTGGAAGAGAGAACAGCATCAGATACTCTAGTGATTTCCTACAAAGTTTTAAAGGCTGGGATTGGTAAGAGGTTTTCTCTTTTGCTCTCCATCATTTGTTCTCTCTCATAATCCAGATAAGCTGATGCACAGACCCAGAAGTTAAGGCTTTTGTTTTCTTCTTAAGTAAAGAACTATTTGTGACAGTGGTGTATGCAATAGTGTGAATGCTGATTTTGGTGAGGACTTCTGTCTTGCTCTCTTTCTAATCTAATCTGTATATGTTGGACTTCTTGATGAGATACAGGGATGGCATAAACCGAACTAGGTGATGTAAACTGAACTAGGAGGAAAGCAAATAGCTTGGGCGATTGAACACTTTATGTTTATTTAGAGATAATGTGACTCCAAAAGCCAAGACATTTATTTTGATGGCTACTTTACACCAAGTACAGAAAAATAATTTTAAAAGGGTGAGTGTGTTTTACCTACTGTGTTCTTGTTGTTACTATTTTTGAGTCAGAACATTATTATTCACAAGAGTTTAACAATAATTACTAATGCCTTCCATCCAAATGATTTCCCTCTGCTATTTGTTACCAGTCAGATCTCAAAATCTCAGCTTGAGCAGTGTCTACATTTATGTACAGACTTCTCTCAGTGCTCTGTATGTTAGGAAGGGACTGAGTAATTTTGGATTGTTGCTTTCTTAAATTTTTTTAGCTTTGGTGATGACCAAGATTTTTGTAGTGATTCAAGTGGACTAGAAATAGAAGAAAATACCATTAGTTGCTCTGAAACTGCTGCAGTTCGAAATACAGCTATATACATGGACACAGGTAATAAATATTGGGTTTTAAATATGTTTACGACTATGTGGAGTGTAACATGTAATTGGAAAAACATTTCTAATGAATGCATTTTTGCTCAGATCAGAAATAATAAACAAAAATGTGTTTTAGTTTGGGCATGTAACCATTTGTGTAAGTCTATGTAACCCCTTTAGAATTGGCTTAGGTGATCTAGCCATATTTGATACTATATTAACTTACTTTTTAAAAAGAAAAATCAAACTTAGATGAAACTGTTTGCCAGGTGACTTCATAATCCAAATGAAGAAACAAGGGTGGGTTTGGGGGCCTTGTTTTGGTCTATTTTCTTTTAACTAGCTAGCTGCATTAACAAATACTACAACTCTAATTCTGGTGTCTTGTCAGTTTAAGGATGGAAAACTGGCAATGGGTAGAGAGAGTTACCTATTGTTCAGTTAAGTAGAAGAATGCAGCAGGGACCAGCTGGTGTTCATTCACTGCAAGTATTTGAAAATGCTGCTGCAATTGAAGGAGTTTGTGTGGCTCTGTCTTTATTGTTGGGCAGAACTTCATATGGTCTGGGATATCACTTTGGTCAGTTGGGGTCGGCTGTCCCAGCTGTGTCCCTTCCCACTTCTTGTGCAACCCTAGGCTACTCACTGCTCTGTGCAAGTCCCACTCAGCAGTAGCTAAAACATCCCCATGTTATCAACAGGATTTTGGTCACAAATTCAAAACAAGCACCAGATGAGCTACTATGAAGAAGATCAACTCTGTCCGAGCCAGAAACAGCACAGTACCCAAATTTGTATTTCTGATACTGTCACCTAAGTGATCATGGCCTCATGCTACTTAGCTGCAGCTGGCTTTGCAAGATGTCTCTCCTCAAAAGATCCAAATACTCCCCTTCAGTTGTCTGAATTTCAGCCATTTAACTATTTGTGAAATCCAGCTTTTCCTCACTGCTATCTGCAACTTACATCAGCTTCTTACATTGTAAGCTTACATTGTTTGGTCTAATGGTTTCTCATGTCATCCCAAGTAGTTTCTTAAGTCTTGTTCTGTTAACTTAGAAGTCAGGCCAAGTCCTGCTCAGCAGCTGACAATGGTTTATCCCGAGGCAAAATTAACCAATTAATTTAGCTAATAATGCTGATGTGTGTAGACAAGGAGGCTTCAAAAACTCCTTATAAATTGCAAGCATAAACAAAGGAAAGAAAGCCTCCAGGTCTTTTCCTTGTGGAAATGTGGACTCCATTCAGTCCCTGCATATGGCTGTCAGTGTCAGCGGACATTTTATGGTCCAGTTACATGTGGCTCCCGGCCAGTCTTCCGTTTCCAGCATGACAATTCCTGTGGACCACCAACAAGGGAAAGACTCTTTCCATTTCAGCAAACAATAGATTGCAGGCATATCCTTTCATCTGCTGATCTGAGATTCCGCTTTATTCACCATATTCCAAGGGCAGTGTGGGTGTTCAGTCCAGTGCCACGTGTCTCTCTCCAAAGACAAAGCGAAGATGGAGCCAGAAACTAGAAGCTCCAAACCAGTCGTACTAGTTGTCACAGTTGCCTGTTGGCCAATACTGAAACCAAGGTAGCTTTATCACATGTTGTCACAGTAGCACCATGTTCTCTTCAGCCAAGAAACCTACCAAATTCAAACTAAGGCAGCAGCAAATCACTAGCCTGAAGCCCTTGGAAGAAAAATAGGAGATTTTGACTACATTATGATTCTGTCTGTGCATAGAGTTCACACGTATATATCTATAGGATTTCTATATTGGAGAGCATAGTTCTACTTACAAAGCTGCATTGATCACTGACTGATTCACAGGTCATGGAACACAGATTTGAGCAATTCTCCATAGTTCTTTAAGCATTTGCTTTCTGGTTTTGATACCTCTTGCTTGTCACTCTAAATGCCTGATGTTGCCACTGTGTTATTACAACAATCGCGTAATTATTTATCTAGGACTGGTTTCTTAATGTACAATGAGTTTTTCCTTTCCATAGGCAGCGCCTTACTGTCCCATTTGGCTGCAAATACACAAGAAAACAATGACCAAAATATGACCAATCATGTGATAAAGAAAATTGTGAGTGGCACTAATGTTCAAGCATGCAGTAGTCAAGGGTTAATACCGCCTCACATCAACCAAATTTATGATGAATTATTTATCATACATCAGAAGCTCCAGGTAGGAACTGCTGTCACTATAAAAAATTTGTTGAGTGGTATCTCACTTTTGACAGAGAATTCAGAAATTACTTATTTACTAAATCACTATTACTTCTTTAATCACAATTACTTTTACATAGAACTCTCATCATTCATTTCTGCTAAATCCACTGATTTGATAGTGGTGCTTTGTCTTAGCTTCAGGGAGTTTAAACCTTTGCATCCAGCAGTGTCATGGCATGGACACTGTGGGCATGGAGGGAAATCACTCCTTTTGAGAACATCTGAAACTATTCTTCTGACTCTAGACATTCACAGGTGCTTGCTTTCATGGTCTCCTCCAGAATCTCTCCATTCTGTTCTGTCTTTACTTTCATACTGATGGGGGTTTGCAACACTTCATCTGCTAACAGGCCTGGACCATTAACAGAAGAATCTCTGATGTAGTTTTATTCTGTAATAGCTGACGTGCTTCTGCTAGTGTCCCTGTCAGGACTGTCTTTTGTACTATAGGAAATGATGGTAATTTTCTGTCTGTCTTTTCTCACAACATTTTCAGTGACACTTGCCACTAATTGAAGCAACAATATAGTAATTTAGTGTTCAGCATAGACAGTTGCTTCAGACCATGTTCTGTCTTACAGTTAATACCAAAACTTTTGGAAACA
This sequence comes from Phoeniculus purpureus, assembly GCA_028565055.1. NCBI lineage: Eukaryota > Metazoa > Chordata > Aves > Bucerotiformes > Phoeniculidae > Phoeniculus > Phoeniculus purpureus. The sequence goes on from JAOXOE010000001.1 coordinate 84,432,746, forward strand.
AAAGCCTATGTTTAATTGTCTAGGTTTATACTTGAACAACCATGTAGAGTTCAATTTTTGTATTTTGGAAGGCTGAGCCATCCTGACACACATCAAAGTGATTTGGGTTAATGTGTGAGGAAACGGAACATAAACAACCATCAGGATACATTTAATTAGTGAGCTATTGTGTAACACTAATTTTAGGAAAAGCTAAGCATATCTCTGGGAGAGAAAATTCAATTTGAGTATAAACTGTGACAACTTAATGGGTTTTAAAGCCACTTTAACAATTTTTTTTCTCGCAGAGAGAAAGTTCAGCACAGCAGCAGTATGCTCTGCAGCTCCAGAAACGAGAGACTGTTTTAAGAGAGCGAGAAGCATTGGTTTTCAGGCATGAAGCAGCTTTGGCTAAAATAAGAGGTGTTGAGGAAGAAGTTCACACAAAATTTGGAATTATAAAAGAGGTGCAGTTATGCATTTAATTATGTTTATTCCTCTACCTGCCACTTGCTTGTAGTTATCTTAAGCCATCATGATTGCTTGATAGAATCCTATTTTCAAAGTGCTTGAAATCCCCAAATGAAAGGTTTCTGTAAAAAGTGTCAATATCATTAGGATTTTTGTACAGCTTCTGTTTCAGAATGGTTCATTTAGTTGTCTGTAGGTATATTTTATTATTATAATATAATGGATATCATTATTTAGAAAAAGAGGCTGAGTTGTTTCTAAAGTAGCAAAAAACTATATGACCGCTCTTAGAGAAAAAATTGCAGTCTGTAGTTAATTGTATGTAAGTCTAGTCAGTGTCTTAGCTGATAAAGAAAATGTTTAAATCGTAATGAGATCTTGAGACGTAACTGCTATTGCAGAGAGTATTAGCAGAAAATATTCAAGAAGTTCAAAGGAAGTAAAGATCAATCTAAATTTGAAGGTATGAGTGGAAGTGGAACAGTATGATTTTGCTGTAAGAACAGATAGTGAATGTAACTGGGTTTTGAGTGTTTTCTGTTGAATTTGTGGTTGTTGTGAAAAGATTTGTTATTATCCAGAAGGTCACCAGCAGAAGTCATTAAATAAATCTCTGAATGCAAATAGCATTCTGACATATCAGAAATAGTGTAGCCAGCTGGAGCAGGGAAGTTCCCCTGTACTCAGCACTAGTGAGGCCACGCTTTGAGTCCTGTGTTCAGTTTTGGGCCTCTAAATACAAGAGAGACATTGAGGTCCTGGAGTGGGTTCAAAGAAGGGCAGCAAGGTTAGTGAAGGGTCTGGAGAACAAGCCTTGCGAAGAGTTGCTGAATGAGCTGGAACTGTTTAGTCTGAAGAAAAGGAGGCTCAGGGAAAGTAAGGGGAAGTTCAATCATGGTGAAAAAGAACATTAGGATTAATATTGATCTTTAGACAAGAGTGCCCTGCTCACAGCTCTTCTGTTCCTATTGGCTGGAAGACAGGCCTTTGAGGAAATGAATTGTATATGTGTGTTTTCCTACATCTGCAGTGGAAGTTCTGGAACTTCCAAGCAGAAATACAGAGAATGGTCTCTTCAGAGCTTACATCCTTATACTGTGTTTTATTTTTGTCATTTGCACATGTAGGAAGGAGAGGATATGACGGGAAATGGAAAAGTAGAGAAAAAGTGGGTGAATGAGTAAAGAGTAGTAGAATCTCTGAAGAATAAGAACATTAGGCTGTCCATACTCTCAGTTTCTTTATTGGTTGGATGTTGTTTTTCTCACTACTGGTTGAATGTGTAGATTTGGCCATTGATCTTTGAAAGTTTGTCCTGTTATTTTAACACTAAAATGGAACGTAGCTTACAGTTGTTTCTGTTGTCTCTTGTAAATCCTGTTTTTAACTTTGATACTTCTGTAGCAACATGAGGCAGAAGTTAAACAACTGACAGAAGCTTTGAGAGAAATAACTAAAGAAAATAGGAGGCTGAAGTCATCATTTGACACCTTGAAGGAAATGAATGGCTCCCTAAGAAAGCAGGTAAAATTAGTTACTGTCTCTTACCAGTCATTTTACTCATTAACTGTCAAAAATTTTAAATACTTTAACAGCTTTTTTGCAAAATTGCGGATTTTTTTCTTTTTGTAAGACAAGACTTGTATGAATGACTGAGTACATCCCACTCCTTTTTCTAGTACTTGCAGTTTACCCTTTCTGATCTTTCATGGGGTAAAAACCAGTTGGATTTAACTCCTCTTACTGCTAGCAACAGCTAATTGCTAGAAAGATCAAATCAGTGTCCTCTGAAGCAATTTAAGAGTAGATGGAGTGAAGGTGCTGACTTGCTGTGCTGTAATTACTAAATAAAAAGTAAAATGTATATTTTTAACTCCCTTTTTGCTCAGTATTTTCAGTTATATTTATAAATGTGAAAAAAGAAAGTAAGTGTTTTCTCAGTTCTTAAACTGGGACAGTGGTTCATAACAGTGAAGGAAGAATTTTCATCTCTCTTGGCTAAGTCTAAGACGTTGACACACAAATTACTGTATAAACTATTTGACCATTGTTTATTCATTGAATTAACCGCAGTTTTGATAGTCTGAGTACAGTAAGTCTACTGCAGAACCTTGTTCATCCTCTTAGAGAAGGTCAGACCTAACTCCTAGGATGTTGATGGTTCTGGTGCAACCCCCTCTATAAAATTTTTGCATTTCTGTGCAGACTGAGGGTTTCTGTGATAATCGTGCTGTTCGTTGTTGTATGCATAGAGCATATTTCTTGCACTTAAATGTATGTTACAGTTTCCATCATCTTTTCTCACAAAGCAAACTAGTTTTATAGTATCATCAGTAGCTGTTTCATTCTGCAGAGTAGAAAATTTACCCCATTGACAAGGTTGTTGGATGATTTGTGAAATGTGTTCTCCACTTTTTGTGTCCTGCTTCATGAAAAGTGGGGGATTCAAAACTGGATTTTGAATTTAAAAATATTTCAATATTTTCTGATTCTTTCAGTTGAGTGATGTAACTGAGCTGAACAAGAAGTTGGAAGGTCAAGCAAGGAAAGTACAAGCTCGTTTAGAGAATATGCAAGTAAGGTTTGTCCTTCTATGTACCTGCTTCTTTTGTAGGTAATCCGTTGAATATAATTCATTGTTACATTTTGTTGTAGAGGAAGCATGAATTTTTAATGGTGCAGAAATCTAAGGCTATATATCCAGCGGTGCAACAAAGTAAGCCTGTCAAGCTGGAAAAAGCAATGATAACATCAAAAATTGCTAAGGTAAGAATTGGGCCAAATGAAAGATGCATTCAAAAGACAGTGGAACATTTTCTGCTTATCTGCTAGAAATTAGAAAATGTAACTTCCAGTTTTGTAAGTGTCTTAGTTACAGTAAGAAAACATACAGATTATGTTGGGGGAAAACAGTAAAGAATTAAGCTTGTTGCTAAAAATAGCTCTGTTATGTTTCAGATTGCTTACCTATATTGTATACATTCTTTTCTTTATGTGATACGTTTCCCTCTTCCTGTCACATTGTCTATAAAAATTGTATCTGGCTTGTACTGTAATTGGTTTCTTTTGCTGTGTCAGAGCAAATATCAGACTCACTCTGATCAGTGCTATAGTACAGCACTGTTCTTACAAACATCACCAGCTGAAAGATAGTCAGAAGCATCAGACAGAGATTTTTAATTTTCTGATGTAGAAGTTATTGAGCTATTGTTGTTTATTTTTTTTTTACAAATAGTCTTTAATGAGGGAAAGACAATAAACACAGTGTTCATACATAGTTCCAAAACAATCCTCTTGTTTCTTTTAAAGTGTCTCCTTACATCATTTAATGAAATGCTTCCTGTCTCCATGTTGTTCCATTTATGAAGCAGTTTAAAACTAAGAAACTGCTTTGCTCCCAGGTTTCTGCGCCAATTTTGTGGTTGGTTCGAGACCACAATTAAAGGAAAAGAAAACAAAGCAGTTAGGTCTCTATGAGGTCTTGGATAAAATTTGCCAGACAATGGATAGCTTAGGGAAAATGGAAAAAGGTTTATTAACCTTAACAGGATGCACCTGTGAGTGTTAAGGGAGACAGTGAAAGTCATTGCTAAGCCACTCTCCATCATCTTTTCTAAGTCATGGGTATCAGGAGAGGTGCCTAGGGACTGGAGAATAGCAAATATCACTCTAATCTTCAAAAAGAGTAGGAAGGAGGACCCAGGCAACTATAGACTGGTCAGCCTCACCTTCATCCCAGGAAAAGTGATGACACAATTTATCCAAGACGCTGTCTCCAGGCACATCAAGGGCAAGAGGGTCATTAGGGACAATCAGCGTGGCTTCATCAAAGGGAAGTCATGCTTGACCAACCTGATAGTCTTTTATGAGGGCATAACCAGGTGGATAGATGATGGCAGAGCGGTGGATGTGATCTATCTTGACTTCAGTAAGGCAT
>JAOXOE010000001.1:84442729-84456823 GCA_028565055.1 Phoeniculus purpureus
ACCTGAGTTATGAGTATATTCGTTTCTGCAGGAAATTGCACTTTGAAACCTAGAAACAAAAGGGAACCAGAGATAAGTGGCTCTAAATCTGGAGGTAAGAGATAGAAAATAGTAACAGAACAGTGCAAACTGTCAAAAAGGTAAGTCGGACAAAAGCTTTGGCTGTGACAGTGTAGCTGCTTGGAAAAGTTCCAAGAACACAGTCCTAGTGCCTATGTCTGTTAAACTGAACCCTAACTATAAAAGCCCTTGTTACACATCAGTATGACTGTGACTCAGGCTGTGTCTTCTCTGATACTGCACAATGATCATATTTGTAATAGCTTTGGCCTGAGACTGCTCAGGATCAAAAAATTTCACTATTAAATCTTGAATCTCTAATTTTAGAGTACGAATACACCTTAGAGTAAAAACATCCTTCAATTGCTTTCAAGCCACCCAAACTGACGTTAGCTGTTTGAGGTACTTGTACGCAGTCATGGCCAGACTTGAAAACAGAAGCACAGCTTGGCCCATTAGTGTACAAAATGCTCCTCTCCATCCATTTGATATTCATTTACATAAAGTGTTGAACGTGTCAAGCTACACAGGCATACATAGAATACTTTTCTGTTTCAATATAAATATGCACGCGGGGGGGATGTCTTCTATGTAAAGATAAGTAGTTTTTCCCTTGCATTCCATCGTGGTACACAGCAACATGACAAACACATGGGAAGTACTCTTTTAGCTGGGAAAAGCCAGTTCAAAGTGCTGAGTGTGGGCAGGTTAGAACTCCAGGGCAGACTTGTTCCCCGAACTGGAATACCGTACACTGGCAGCGCTGTTTTCTGGGTGGGTTTTTGTTTTTAATTCTTCCTCCTCTGGGAGTTAACCAAATTGCTTCCTTTAATTTTGTAAAGTGGGACTGGGCGAAAGCAGATGCAGAAGTTTCTGGTAATAGGGCCATAGGCTGCATCTCAGCAGGGGTGATACCTAAAGATGTCGACCAAGAGGTACCAAGCTGCTCTTGGGCTTGCTGTCAATTAACATCTGCACTGTATTCACTGTCACGTGTTAATCCCATCCACATAACAACAGACCATGTAATGCTAAGATGGCTTTTTCCTGACATCCTTGAAGACAGGCAAAACTTGGACCATCAGTTAGCGTCAGCCAAGAAGCAGGAAAAAAGTGACCAGTTATTATGGATCAAATTATTAAAAGTAATTAGTTCTTAATGAATTAAGAAACATTGCAACTTTCCATTGTAGTCTACCTAATGAATTCCTCTGAATGAAATCTGGTGGATTCTAATTCTACTAAATTCTAATTCTACTAAAATTTAGTAAATTCTACTTCTGCTAAATGAAACCTCTTCTGTGGGGTGGTGTGTAACAGGGAGTAAGAAGGGGTTGGGCGAGTAGTTTCACTGGGACCACACGATCACTCCCAAGCAATCTGGGGTCTCTGGCAGCTTGTCCTCAGAGCCTTCAGCAGACCCTGACTCCTGATTTTGTTTAGGCCATGTAGGTTTCTCCAGAGAGGGGGGTACAGAACACAGGGCTGTATCTCTGTGTATCTCAGGTGTGCAACATGCAAGCAAGTTTCATCATATCTAGAGGGGGTTGTTAATTACAAACATATTTGCCTTGTGGCAAATTCATAAATCCTTCATTAATAACAGTTAAGAACACACACATGAGCTGACAGGACAAGGAGCACTATTTTCCCAGTGGCAAACACAGCAACATATCACAGACTCATAGAACGATTTAGGTTGGAAAGAACCTTAAAAGAAGTGAACTTGAAGATCTCTAGGTCCAACCCCCACTGCCATGGGCGGGGACACCTCTCACTAGACCAGGTTGCCCAGAGCCCCACCCAGCCTGGACTTGAACACTTCCAGGGAGGGGGTATCCACAGTTTCTCTGGGCAACATGCTCCAGTGCCCCACTATCCTCCAAGTCAGGATGTTCTTCCTAAGATCTAATCTAAATATACTTTCTTTTACTTTGAAGCCATTTCCCCTTGTCCTGTCATCAGAAGCCTTTTTAAATGTCCCTCCCCGTCTTTCCTGTAGGCACCCTTTCAGATACTGGAAGGCTCCTATAAGGTCACCTCAGAGCCTTCTCTTCTCCAGGCTGAACAACCCCAATTCCCTCAGTCTATCAAACACCTGAGACTCCTGGTCTCACGTTCTCTGGAAGACAAAAATCTGGCCTGGGAGAAGAGAAAAAGAGATGCCTCGGACACTGTTACTCAAATATTTGTCCTCCCAGACGAAAGCTCCTTCTGTGGAGGCTTTGCAGGTTTTTACTGGCAGATACAAATAAACACATGATCACCAGGCAGAAAACACTCAAAGTTCATGCTGTCCCAAGGAGAAAACGCATCGTTCGTGGTAGCCAGCTCTTGAGTTTGATAACCTACTTAGATGATATTTATGGTATCAATAAGCAAATTGGAGTAAATACAGGAAATGTGCAAACAACAAGGCTACGAACAGCAGATGGTCTAAGCTAAAGCTCGCAGCTTTTGAAGGATGAGCTTATTTGTTATCTTAATGCTGTGGTCTCACCAGCTGACAATGTGCAAAAGATAATTCCCTATCATAAACTCCTTGGATTTAAGAGATACAGAGGAAAAAAGCATGTGGACTGAAGTACAGAAATACGGGTTCCTTGACGTCGTGGATGGGTAGGAGTGTCTTGTGTGTCTGCATTTGCCTAGTTCCATACTTCAAGGACACAAAACTTGACTTTGCAAGAGGGAAAGGAAAACCGCTGTCTCAGATGACTTTACTACTCTGGTATTTCAGTATGCATTTCTCTTCAGGGGGTTTGCAAGAAGCAGTTTGGTTAGCAGGGCTGCTGTAAAGAGTATCTCAATTCCTGAGCAGCAGGCAAACTGGTATCAATCACAAATCCACATTCAAAATCCCCACTACTTACAACAGCAGAACACAAACAAGCACTTTCCTATAAATAAAGGCAGGCAATCACATGTACTTCACAGGTGCCACCAGAAAACTCAGTGCTTGCCCCCAAGTTCCCAGGGTTTATGAGAGGAGCTTTGCAAACCATCTTTTCCATAAGATTAGCACATTTTTTTTGCATGAGCTCAGTAGATAATCTCTGTGTGTTCACCATGTTGCTAAATCCATCTTAACAGAGATAAGAATATCGTTCTCATTGCAGGACTTCAAAGGCTGGGAACTAGAGAACAGCAAATACAGCTCCAATCTTCAACAAGGGTAAGAAGGAGGACCCAGGTAACTCTAGACCAGTCAGCCTCACCTCCATCCCAGGAAAGGTCGTTAGGGACAGTCAGCATGGCTTCACCAAAGGGAAGTCACCAGCGTGATAGCCTTTTATGAGGGCATCACCAGGTGGATCGATGATGGCAAAGCAGTAGAGGTTGTCTATGTTGACTTCAGTAAAACATTTGACACAGTCTCCCGCAGCATCCTCGCAGCCAAATTGAGGCAGTGTGGTCTGGACAATAGGGTAGGGATGTGGACTGTGAACTGGCTGCAGGATAGAGGCCAGAGAGTGGTGGTCAATGGGACAGAGTCTAATTGGAGGCCTGTATCTAGTAGAGTCCCCCAAGAGTTAGTACTGGGACCAGTCCTGTTCAATCTATCCATTAATGACTTGGATGAGGGATTTAGAGTGCACTGTCAGCAAGTTGGCTGATAACACAAAGCTGGGAGGAGTGGCCAACACTTCAGCAGACTGTGCTGCCATTCAGCGGGACCTGGACAGGCTGGAGAGCTGGATGGGGAGACACCAAACGAACTATAACAAGGGCAAGTGTAGAGTCTGGCATCTGGGCAAGAACAACCCCTGGTACCAGTATAGGTTGGGCACTGATCTGTTGAAGAGCTGCATAGGAGAAAGGGACCTGGGGGTCCTGGTGGGCAGCAGGATGACCATGAGCCAGCAATGTGCCGTTGTGCCCAAGAAGGCCAGTGGCATCCTGGGGTGGATCAGAAGGGGGATCATAATGGTTAGCAGATTGACAGTGCTTCTTCTCCACCTCTTCTGTGCCCTGGTGAGACCACATCTGGAATATTGTGTACAGTTCTGGGCCCCCCAGTTCAAGAAAGGCACAGGATTGCTGGAGAGAGTCCAGCACAGAGCCACAAAGATGCTGAAGGGAGTGGAACATCTCCCTGACGAGGAAAGGCTGAGAGAGCTGATTCTCTTTAGCTTGGAAAAAAAGGAGACTGAGGGGTGACCCCTTTCACATTTACAAATATGGAAAGGGTGGGAGTCAGAAGGATGGAGCCAGGTTCTGCTTAGGGGCATCCAAAGATAGGACGTCAATGGGTGTGAGCTGAACACAGGAGGTTTCACATCAATCTGAGAAGGAACATCCTCCCAGTGAGGGTAATGGGGAACTGGAAGGGGCTGCTCAGGGAGGTTGTGGAGTCTCCTTTGGAGACATTTACAACTCGCCTGGACATGTTTCTGTGCGACTTGATCTAGGTGATCCTGTTGTGGCAGGGGGACTGGACTAGATGATCTTTCGAGGTGCCTTCCAATCCCTAATGTTCTGTGATTCCATGTTTCACACTTCAGCAGCACAGTTCAGTCTGGCTCCAGTCTCATGGAAAAAAGATGTTGTCTGAGTTTCTCTTTCAGGAGGAGCACCGATTCCGTGAGCCCATCACTGAATAACAATGGTGGCAGCACAAGCTCAGGGATGGAATAAACTGAGAGAGTTGTAAGAAATGGAAACACCGAGATTACGAAGGCGGCTCTTTTGTAGCCTTGGTTACAGTTTGCGGTGGTGTGAAAAAAACCTGCACAGAACAAACTTACATTTGTAGGACAACGCGAATTACACTCTTTCCCAGATTTGTTTTTTATCACTTTGACCTTGCACATACACCTGAAAAGTTGCCTCAGAGAGAGATATAAAAAGCACTAACATGATACAACTCTCTGCTTCCTTTTACCTGAGACATCAAAAGGAAGCAAGAACAGCTCAAGCTGCACATAAAACTTTAATTGACTCTGTGATCTAGCAGCCCCGTCAGAAAAATAACTCATTTCTTGGGTACAGAAACAGCATCTTTTCCAGTGGGACTGGCATTGACAAAAAAGAACATAAAGGATCCTTTAATTTCTTAATGTGGGCACCACACGCTGAGGATGGGGGGGCAACGAAAGCTAATGAAGAGATATCTGTCTCTCACAGCCTTACAGACTGACAATCCACACTGAACCCTGCTTTCTCACCCTACGTGAAGAGATACCGGCTCTTGGGCCACCAGCTTTCAGAAAAGGTTTTCGGGGGGAAAGGGGATATTAGGGTGCAGGAAGAAAGTAAAAGCAGGGAGGAAGGAAAGAAGGGAAAGCTCTTTACAGCACACTTTGCATGGCTGATAATGTGTTTCTGCAGAAAAAGGGTCACTAAAAAGACTTGGGCTGAGGGGACTCTGGAATCTCCTTGTCTGGCCTCAGGACACCCACAGGAAACTGTGCTCAGGAACAGACCCAGCTGCTCACCTGGTCCCACTGCTACTGACATAGCTCTGATTTGGCCTCTCTCTAGGCTGATGCCAATCTTGTCTGCTAGTAGCATCCTCCAAAATCCAACCCTGTCAGATCATGGCTGCTGGAGGAAGTCTATGGTCTCCATCCCCACCCCTACCCACTGCCCCAGCAACCCGAGCCACTAGGAGAAATAAGAGGGGGGTGAGCACAGGGGCAGGAAAAGGAAGTGATGCTGTAGGGAAAAGGCACTCACGACCTCCTGCAATTGAGGCTGCTGGGGTTGGTGTTGCTTTATACAAACAAGAAAATACTCAATAGGGCAAATGTGTGAGCAGGGACTTGTACCTCCACCAGCCAAAAGGCTGCCCTGACCCTTAGGCTAAGTCACATGATAATAAAAAAAATTAAAAAAAAAAATTTAAAATACAAATGAAAATAAAAAAAATCAAAACCCTTCTATTGGTAACAAGGAAAAACCCTTAACGTCTTTGGCCAGTCCCCACAAGGACTGTCCTCAGTGGGAGAGGCTCTCTGAAAAGAAATTTTATCTCAGGTGATTAATATGAAGAATTCCCTGAAAACAATTTCAGCTCCTCCTCTGCTGGGAAGTGCTACAATTATCCTTCCTTCAGGATTGTTTGCTTACTTGTTTGTTTTTGGAGGGCTTGTGATTGTGTTTTGAAGAAGCTCTGGCAATGGTGGTGGTGGGAGCAGCGTGCTGGAGGCTCCTGCTCCACTGCCCAGGTGAGCTTGCCTTGCTGCCAGCTTGCAGCTGCTGGAGGGCACGTGAGTTTTCCATGGAAATAGTTGGAATCTTGCATCACCACAAAAAATTGCAAATGAGCCCATTAGGCTCCCCAGCTTCATAATTCCGAGGTGAACGAGCAACAATACAGCCAGTCGCTGTCTACTGGGCCATCCCAGTGCCTCATCAGCTTGGTGCATTCTCCATCACCGCTTCCAAAGAAGTTTCCCCACCTGCCCGTACCTGAGGGAGAGGAAACTGAGTTTTGGCATTTAGCTTCCACGGGTGAGGTAAAATTGCTGGCATGAACTCATTTTACACTCACAAGCTCTCCTTAGCTCCTAAGACAAGTATTACCTTCCATTTGGAGCAGAAAATTAAAAGCTTATCAGGAACATGCAAACCGCCGAAGCAACAGTGTTGTTTTCCTAACGTCTTCTCCTGTTTACTGGGTTCTCTAGATGACAGATAACCTAAGAAGAGCAGCCTGAGCCTTGGCTTGTTATTAAGATCGATAAGGATTTGAGCTCATACTTTGCTGTTATTTCTCAGGTTCTGGCCCTGTGAGCTGCCGAGTGTCTTCATCAAACCCCACAGCGTTTGGCAAACCAAGAGCCCTGTGCAAAGCCTGACATCTTGTTCAGTACAGTAACGCTTGACAGGATGGAGGCGGAGAGAACTTGAGATACTTTACAGGAAGCAATTCCACGATGACCACCAACAGAATGCATTGACATCGTAAACAGAGTTCCCAGCAATGCCTGCTCTTAGCTACGCAGCACGTTTGCACTTCTTAGCTGAAAGCCAGAAATCTGTTAGAAAGGTCGACACACACTTGTGGGGTTTTTTGTGGTTTACACGAGAACATCTGAGCTGCTTCCAGGCACAGGCTGGGATGATGTGGGACAGCCCACAGCAGAGCGTGGTGGTACCTTCAGAGGGTCAACCTTCCCCTGGACAGGTCCCTGTATGGGGGGCATCATCACTGGGGGGATTCTGGGCACAAAACCTCTTTCCCTGTACAAGTGCATTAAGCGACAATGCGGCGGTGTCGACGTGTCTGGCATTAGGTAGTGGCCATTCATACTTTGGTGCTTGATTCCAGAGCCCAAGAAAAGCTCTTGGTTGTCAGCAAACGTCCGTCTTGCAGACAAAGGGATGCTCACGCTGCCAACGAGCATTAGGATTTTTATGATGATGCTTTTTACACAACTGTTTGAAGGGGATCTATTATTTTTGTAAATTAAAAGCTGGAGCCATTTAAATTCAAAACTGCATCTCGAGCTTACCAGGCCACCATTGTTAGGAAGAGCAGGAAAAGAGAGCTTGGGGAGAGGAAGTTCTCCGCCGGGACCAGGGGCCACACAGCAAGCAGGCGCCAAGCTGGGGGTGCCCATGGGGAGAGGTGGCCGAAGGGCATGGCACAGGGCACCTTCAGCTTCAGCCAGGGCTTGCAAGGCCCCATGTCTCTATGAGGGGGAAGCAGGGTGGTACATAGCAGCAGCCCCTTCATGTACCCCAACCACACAGGCATGGGTACCCCAAGGGTGGGGCAACAAAGGGGTGGAGCATAGAGGCTAAAACACAGGTCCCAGTTCAACACCAGGCAAAGGAACATGCCTGAACAACCAAATCCCCCATATCTGGGGGCAGTTGAGAGCTATAATCTGCCAGGGCTGCTATTTATGCCAAACACCACGTGTCCAGGCAAGAGGAGGAACAACCACCATCCTGGCTAACAGCAGCGCAGAGTCCCAGCTCACCATACGGACATGGCCCCGGGCACACGGGAGTACACAAGCACATCTGCTTACACCCGTGTGCACCCTCAGAGACACTGACCATCCCTCACATCTCTGCTCAGCCTGGGTGCCCCAAATCTCAGATAACATCCCTCTGGAGGGAAAACTCTACCCCTGGCACACCACAACGGGTTACAGTCAGAAAGCAGGCTGCCCCCGCTCCTAGGGAAGGAAAAGGGGATGCCTTTCTCCGTTGGAGTACTTTCTCTCTCGTGTTGATAATCATAAAATCTCTTCATAACTGCTCTGAGGCCCTCATTTTTTTTAATGAACGTGTTTACATTCCTAATTAAGGAATGCATTAAGCCTAGTGGTACCTTATCTGATAAACCTGGTAGTAGGCTCTGTCACACTGAGCCTTTTAAGGGAGCAAGCTAGTTTTCCAAACTGGTTATCCTCTGGGCTGGAAATGTGCAAGCCAAGAGCTTGTAATTAACTTCTGTTAATTGCAAAATACCAGCAGTGTAATAATGTATTTAAAAATATAACACAGGTGGTAATGACTTCTCTTGCCTTCCCCCCACCCTTTTATCCCCTCTGCAGGAGCTTACAGCCCATCACTTTGCTCGCAGGTAACACCTCCTGCACTCCACAGGTGTTAACCACCTTTTTCTCTCATGTGGTGGGATTGATTAGCATAGCAAGACTGACGCAAGAGAGATTGCTTCTGCTTTGCAGTTAGCAGGACTTTTACTGCTGCTCCTGGGGCTTGCTGAAGGAACCTGGCCTGAGATGTTTACTTTTTCTGAGCTTATCTGCTGGTCTAATGCAAGAGAAGGCTTCTCGCTCTACGCGTATTCTCCGACCACCACCACCATCGCACACGTCCTGAGAACCTGGAGACAGAATCACAGAATGGTCCGGGTTGGAAGTGACCTCTGAACCAGCTGTGCCACACAAGATGCAAGATTGTGTGAGCAGTCGCTTGAGCTCCTTCCCATGAGGAAGCAACTTTGTGACTGCACTCTGGCTGCTTCAGTATGGATTTCGCCTTCCAGCTTTGCACACTTGTCTAGTTCTGATTGCAGCCTGCAGCCCGGGACACTTAAATGTGACTAGTTTTGAGAGGCCCTCAGTTTAGTAACTGCTCCTCAGACGTGAGCTGTCCATAGCTCTCAGTTCACTCACATATTACCTGTTGGACTTACACCATGTTCCTTATGTGTATCAGTGCGAAATGCTTTATTAAAGTCCAGAAAGCCCGTGGTACCACTTCTATGTAGGAATTATTTCCTCTGTGACCTTACAGCTGACACAGGCACATTTCTGTGCAAAACCCACTAACAAAACCACTGAGGCTATTGCCCCAAGTGCAGACGGATAAGGTGCTACCAGCCGCAAGTGTTACAAACCCAACTATCGGCTTCAATCCTACAAGCCCCACAGTGTATTGCTGAAACCATGTGAAGCAAGAGGCAAGGTAGAGCTTGAGAAAGATCAATGATTGTGGGTCCAGCTGGTTCTAATCCTCTCAGGCTGTGAGAAGTGTCTCATGAGGGAGAAGAGCTGGTGGAGCTTGCAGTGCCGGAGAGACAGCAGATTGCTTGTACCCGTCTTGAAAGAAGAGGCCAGTGGTGTCCTAGGGTTGCTCACTGCAGGTAGCTCAGCAAGCCTTCTGCCAGGATGGCACCCCAGGGCAGGCACGGAGCTGTCTTTGGTGGGTCCTGCTGGTGCCTCCACCCACATGCCCGTGGCCTGGGAACTGGTGTAACTGGAAACCATTGCATGTGCTGCTGGCCACCCCACGTTGCCTGCGGGTCAGGCTTTGCTGCCTGCTGACCTGCCAGTAAGCACCCCAGAAGGCACAGGCAAAGGCATAGGGAGGATTTCAGGCTGGCAAACTACTGACATGGAAAGCGAGACTGTAAAGTTCCAGGGAAACATCAGAAAGGAAGCCACGCTCCTTCTGACTGTTCTGTGTTATCTCTGGAGATAATCAATATGCTCAAATGAACATAATCTGTTCTAAACAAACAGAAGGTGACACATTTTTATATTGGATAATGATGTTTCAGTGAATAAATGCAGCTCCTAACAGCTGCTTTGATCGTTTGCCTTGAGACGGTTTGCATTCAGCTACTCCTCATAAATGAGAACTTCCTATAAGCTCCCCTTAGCAGCTCAGAAATGTGAAATGCCGTTCTGAAGCAGCTGAAGACCTTCTGCTCCCTCTGACCACAGTGCTTGCTGAGAAAGGAAGCACTCTGGTACAGCAGGATTTTTTATTCATAGAATCACAGAATCATTAGGGATTGGAAGGGACCTCGAGAGATCATCTAGTCCAATCCCCCTGCCAGAGCAGGATCGCGTTGCATATTTAAAATCAGATGCGAATTATACTCTCTATAAAACACCTTTGAATACATCTAACACTGCCCCACCAGTGGTTAATTTAATGTTTTGATTTAATCCATGCCCCGTGAGTGGGTTTTTTTTACACAATGTACAAGTGCAGGTTTGCAAACCCTGATCTGCTAAGCCGGAGCCCGACTCCACTGGGGGGCACTGCGTTAGCAGGTATACTGGTTCTGCACCCACCTTCTTCCGAGGCAGCAAGGTCTCCCAGAGAAATACCTAACTACCATGAGAAGTTCTGCTTAGTGGGATAAATACGCGCAGGCAGATGTATGAGGGGAGTCTGTCTCCTGTGAGTGCTGTTTGATTACTGGCTTGCCAGCTAAACAACAAACACTAACCTGAGAATGAAACCAAGGCTGAATGCAGACGCAGTTTAAAGATAAACTGTGTATTGGCTCCACGATCAACAGGTTCTAAATTAGCTACAAACCTGCAGCAGTAATGACATGTGAAGTCAGCTCTTTGTTTTTGGTTGGATTTTTTTTTCTTTTTCATTTTCTTTCTTTTTTTTTCCTTTTTTTTTTAATTCTTAGCCCCTCAGGAGATTTGGGACGGTTTGATGTTCATCTGGAGGCTTGTCAAAATTCTGTAGAAACTTAATAGCCCGCCAACATGGGTGGTTGTTGCTTGGAGGCATTTCAACATGGCAAAGGTCCTGTCTTCACACTGCAGACCTGTATCCGGCAGGGGCTGCTTGGAATGACATGAAAACTGGAGCCATGCAGCGTCAGAACACCGTGTGTAGGATTGCAGGGGTAATGTATGCACATCCTCGCTCTCTCGGGGCCTCCAAGCTGTGGGAGGAATCCATTCAGCCCCTTAATTATTCTGAGCACCACCTAAGCATTAAACCTCACAAAGTGCCGCCACTCCTATATTGCCAGGGTTTGGGTGGGATGAGGTTCCCTGTTCTCTGGTTAAAAGAGAAATGAAGACTGAAGGGCAGCCAGGGAGGTGGGATGAAGCTGGCTGGAAGCAGGAACCAGGTCAAAAGCCTAGGGATGGAGTTGGAGGAGGCATTGAGAGATGGTGTCTGGTTCAGGAACCCTGGGCAAGAAAAAGGGCATCAAAGGTGAGGACAGGAGTGGGGAACATGACATCCTTCTCCGAAGAAGTTTAAAACCCACTTGGATGTGTTCCTGTGCGACTTGGTCTAGGTGATCCTGCTCTGGCAGGGGGATTGGACTAGATGATCTTTTGAGGTCACTTCCAATCCATAATGTTTTGTGATTCTGTGATAACTAGAAGGCAGAAGAGCTGAGCACATGCTCTGGTTGCCTTTTGGTGTGGTCCTCCTTGCTGGCTGTTCCACAGCAAGCTGTAGGGGCACCTTCTTCGTGACCCTGGGGTCTGAGTTATATTACTCCAGAAAACAGCATAGGACCTCTGGGGCTGGGGTGCAATCACAAGGCAAGGATCCTCCAGGGGCCCTCATATAGCGGTTTTGCAGTGGCATGGCTGTGTCCTCTGACAGGAGGCCAATGCATCTCTCAGTCTTGTTCCAAGGCGGTAGAGGAGTGCAATCCACGTATTTGATAGCTGTGCCAGGACTGTAGCCACGTCTGGCGACTTGCATTAGTCCAGGTCACCGCTCTTCTCTCTTTTGGGTATATTTCAACAGGTTTCAGAGCAGAGATGGGCAGAAGTGTTAGAGCTATTTTGGATCTCTCTAGGCCAGGAAGAGGCAGAACTTGCTGGAAGTCTGTGCTGACTCATCAGTCCCTGGATTTTGGAGCTTGTGGAGGAGGAGGCTCTCACTGTGCTTTGTGGGTTTTTTCCTGATTTTTTGCTTTGTTTTGGTTCTTTTCAAGGCTGGACATGCCACGGATTGTTTTGTCTGAGAGTCTGGTGGCCAAGAGTGCAGTTTTACCTCACCACAGGTTGGTGGACCACATTTAGACTGCATAAGGAAGAGACTTCTGAAGCAGGAGAAAGAGACAGAGGAGGCACTTGAAGAAATGGTCTTACTATGTCTAATGCAGCTGATAAACTATAGGATAGGCACAGAAGGATGAGGGGTGAAGTTGGAGATGCTGGGCTTGGCTCGGGGGAGATGGACTGTTGGGAAGCACAGGGTCACCGAATCTCTTTGGTTGGAAAAGACCATTAAGATCCTCAAGTCCAACTGTTAACCCCTCACTGCAGGTCACCACTACACCATACACCTCAGCACTACATCTATATGTCTTTCAAATACCCTCAGGGATGGTGACTCCACAACTCCCCAGGCCTATTCCATTGTTTGAGAACCCTGTCAGTGAAGACATCTTTCCTCATGTCCAGCCTAACCCAAAGTTCAACTTCATGCCATCTCCTTTCATCCTTTCTCTTATAACTGGGGAGAACAGAGTGACTCCCACCTGGCTACAACATCCTTGCAGGTAGTTGTAGAGTTATTAGATAGCTCACCACACTAAACAACTCCAGTTCCCTCAGCCACTCCTCACAGGACTTGTACTCCAGACCCTTCACCAGCTTTGTTGCCCTCCTTTGGACATGCTTCAGCACCTCAATGTCTTTCTTGTAGTGAGGGGCCCAAAACCGGACACAGTATTAGAGCTGTGGTCTCACCAGTGCTGAGCACAGGGGGACAATCACTTCCCTAGTCCTGCTGGCCACACTATTTCTAATATAAGCCAGGATGCTGCTGTTCTTGGCCAGCTGGGCACAGTGCTGGCTCATATCCAGCTGGTTGTTAACCAGTAGGCATCTGACAGAGGAGAAATGCTGTGTGTCTGGTTGGAGGTAAGTCACTCCACTCAGCCTGTGGGAGAAGAGAAGTGCGAGGTAAAAACCAGAGCTGGCTAAAACTAAGATAATACTAAGAAGATTAAAAATAATTTCTGGTAATTAATGGATAAATCATGTTTACCAGGATTATAAGAAAGAAGTAGAATAGCTTACAACTAAATTAAAGCATTTTTTTTTCCTCACCGTAATTACAGCAGTGAGAGGCTAAAGGTTCTCCTTGGATTAAATTGTCCTGCAATTCAGATGATGCTGCAAACACTTCTTCAGTTCACATGGACCTTTATTGGAAAACGTGGATCACAGATGCTTCCTGGCTTGCACACTGCAACTCCATCTTATGGCCTTCATGCAGTTTGTTACTAAACATGGAAAAACTAATTCTCCCCATATTTTATTTCTATCACATCTGACAGCTTTCTAACTTGTGTCTATGTGCGTGACATTTGTGGCCAAGAATTTTAACACAAAAATTCCTTTTGCAAAGCCAGCAGTGATATTTTTCCTGTGCTGAATCTCCCTATTTTTGAAAGAGTGATTTTGATGAAGAGGTAACATTAATAGAATAAATCCTGTACTGAAAAACAAAAATCTCAGAGCTACATTAAATTAACCTAACTGAAACAAGATTCTTGCACCTCCTCAGCTGTACTTTCTTTAGAAGTCTGTGTACCTCCAGGACATGCCTAGTACCAAAATCATGAGACTATAAAGCTATTGAATTACACAGAGGATCATATAGACCTTTGCCAATTCACAGAATCACAGAACATTAGAGATTGGAAGGGACCTGGAAAGATCATCTAGCCCAATCCTCCCACCACAGCAAGATCATCTAGATCAAGTCACACAGGAACATACCCAGGCAGGTTTTAAACGTCTCCAGAGAAGGAGACTCCACAACCTCCCTGGGCAGCCCCTTCCAATGCTCTGTCACCCTCACTGGGAAGAAGTT
>JAOXOE010000001.1:84456923-84523485 GCA_028565055.1 Phoeniculus purpureus
TTTATGTGACTGTGATAAGACCTCTGGAATAGGTTGCCTATCATCTGTGTCCCTATTGGACTGGCTGTTTTCCAGTATGTATTTCTCAGTGACTCCTGAGAAGGCAAGAGAGGCAACAGGGGTGCTTGCCTTCTGCCATCACCTTGAACTTGCCTTCACTCACCCCTTGTACTTAGGCTTCTGTCTTCCATCTTAGAGGTGCAGGATGCAGGGGCCCCTTGATTCTGGCTGTTATTTGGCCTCTGTTCAGACTGCAGAGCCTGGGTCCACCTGTCTATTTCAGCTTCTTTAATGCTCGTCAGCCTTTCTACTTCCACTTGTAGCTTTTCAACCTTGTCTTGCAGCTGTGCTGCTTGGTTAAGCAGATAATCTGCACATTCATACCACACACAGCTGCCCCCTGAGAATGAGAGGCATTCCCTGCAGGCAGTCACCTGCACAACCTCATCTCGCTAGGGGATCTCTGTTTGGGTTCCCACATCCCTGTGCAGTGGTGACTGTAGCCTGGTCTTCTGCTTCTTCTGCTTGTGGGGTGAGACAATTCAGTTTATTTTTTTTAACCCCCTGCACACAGGTGGCTAGAGAAGGCCAGCTCTCTCGCTCTGCACGGTCTGTATGTAGCTTCTGGTGTCACCACATTTAAACCTCCTGCAGTTCATGCCTAGCCACGTCTCGGCTTCACCTGTGAGAGATTCCAACTTTTATCAGATCTCTTTTTCCTCCCTTGAGGGTCTCTGGTTCAGAAAACCCCCTGACCACCTAAATACCTCAAGAAATAGCATTTGGGGAATGGCACCAGCTCTCTCTCTCTGCGCTATCTAAGCATGGCTTTTGATCTCAGTGTGTTTACTATAACAGATATTAATATAATAATATTAATAGAGACATTGTAAAAAATGTATGTCTTCTGTTTTCAGTTTAAATCTAGGATATTATTTTCTTGTTTATTTTACACAGTGTGATTTGATTGTCTTGATTATTTAAACGTTTAAGTCAGTATGTTGAAAGATTAGAGTTATTTACTTTTATGTAGTGAAAAGTATGTAGTAAAGCACAGAGATATTTGGGGGCACACTGAAGTAATTGGTAAGTGTCTCATTTCCCAAATACGTTAAGTAGTATTTCACAAAATATATCCAGCTTCTAAAAACTTACTCAAATTATCAGGAGTCATGCTGACAAATATAAGTATTAGAAAACTATTTGCTTCTGAAATACATAGATATACTGGAAAAGATATATTAAAATTTGGATTTGCCTGTTCTTTTCTGAGGAGAGAAGTAGAAGGTCAGTTTACAATTTTTTTAGGAGCACTGCCCAAAGTACTAATACTACTCACAAAAACTATTTGTAATTTTCCAGGTCATATTTATGTCATTACGAGAATACAGAAACACTTTAATTGTGGGAAATACATCCAACATATTTTGTTTCATCAAGATACCAGACCAAAAAAAGAAAAGTTCCTTAAACATTTTCATTTCAACTTCAACGCAGAAGAACATTTTTTAAGTTCTAAAAGTATGTGCCATGGAAACCTTGGTTCAAAAGTAGTACAGGAATCTTACCTGCAGAATTTTGAATCATGCGTCATCGTTGTCTAAATGTATGCCTTTACTGAGTAACTGGACAGTCACAAGAGGTTACATTTTAAACTGCATCTTTTAATATAACTTAGTGTTATTTTCAGGAAATCAGAAGTTTTGTCTCCTAATAGTCTACTTTTATCACAGTATGTCTCTGATTGGGGAAAAGTAAGACTTTGAATAATTTTAGCAACATACTTGATTAGCAATTTGCAGTATTTCTAGTACAATTTTGCAGTATTCCTAGTATTTACCAGTACTTACCGTAGATTTTTGAGATATAAATGAGCATCTAGAGAGTGAATGCTTTGCCTCATGGAATACTGAAAAATTTTGGAAGTGTTTGAGAATCCAATTTTTTGGTTAGAAAAAATCCAGGCTAGGAAAATGTTAGGAAGGAGAATGTTTTGAAATCTGAATCTAAGGCTCTTACCTCATTTGTGACTTGGTATACTTCTGGTACATCATGGCTAGGGGGAAACTAGAGTAATTCACTAAGCATTAGCTGAGTTGGGCATTTTGGAATGTGGGAGTATACCTTCCAGTCCCCATGCCTCTAGCAAGGAATTAAAATACCTTGAGAATTTTAACAGGAATGGTAATTTTCTTCATGGTGAGAAAATGCTGAACTACCACCTTGTGAGGGACCAAAATTCTCTATTTGTCCAGAAAAGGAGCTGTAAAGCTCTGAGTCCCTCAAAATCAACAGCCCTGAGGAAGTCTGTGTGGTAGAAAGGTGAATGTATCTTGATACAGGAAGAGCAGTGATGAACGTGCAACTTCTGGGAGCTTAGTCTTAGATAAGTCTATGATGAGACTCACAGTCTTAAATCTATACAGTTTAAAAACCTGAAGACTCGAACAGGATGCTCTCTATTCTTAGAACTTACTGACCATACCTGAGTACCTCAATGATTTTCTGGAAAATTAATACAGCCTTACAAGTTCTGCTGCCATAAAGCACAGTCTGCCCTTCAGCTACACACAGCACAAAAGTTGTGCTCATCTGGCTGCCCATATCCTCTTCACTGTTATGGCCTGACAGATTATGACCGTTTGTCTTCCAGGCATGGTCCACACTCTTTGTTTCTATGTAGAGGACCTTGGAACTGGCATGTTCTTCAGATGAGTCAAATCTGCCAAATGTCTTCTGCAGTTCATCACTCAATTAATTTCTGTGTTAACTGCATATTTCAGTAGCATGTAATCTTCCAGAGTACTAGTGAAGATACTGAATGCTATAAATACTGGAATGCTAAAGCATATAGCTGTGGGGTTTTATTATAAATGTTCTTATTAAATGTGTGCCTATTAATTTTTACAAATTTTCATAATTAAAAGAGGCTTTATAGAAAATACTTTTTTTCTGGAGAAATATTTGTTAAGTGTTATAAATATGCTGATTTTATAAAGTGTTTATTTTATTGCCTGAATGTTCAGTAAGAACATGCAAAATGTTTAAAAGACATCTAAATAATGTATCTTAGTATAGTTACCTTTATAAAAAAATTTTAAAGTGTCATCAAGGAGTAGTTACAAGTGTTTTCAGTAACACATTTTCTATGAATAAGTGTTGACTGGTGCTAATTCCATCATCATCTTGTACCCCATATCGAGTCCGTATGAAATTACTTACTTTTTTTCCAAATATATTTGAGTGATTTCTTATTATTACCATTTTTGTAATTTAACATTTGGTTTTCAATGGTATTTGTAGTTTTTCTTATTAGAAGTTTATGTTTACTAGTAAATTTCTCTACATGTGTACGCGTGAATATTAATGGTTTTTTTAGTCCTTGTGAGCTAGAAGTTCCTGGTTTGAGTTTTGGACTGTTGAGACGGGGTCATTGCCTTTCTCTTTTTTGTTTCTTTTCTGTTTTATTAGCAAATCCTTCTGACAAGATTATGCACCTTGGTTTTTTTTTTTAACGTTTAATGAAGTTATTTTCAACTGCTCCTAATCATGGCCATTTAACATTAGAAGGCTTTCTTCTGCTCAATTTGGCTCACAATCATTTCCAGCTTTCATATACTGACACTTCTCAAGCACCCTGTGTTTGTGTGTGTCTATTAGTTACATAGACCAGATTCTCTACATTATGACACAATTCTTAATTGCTGGTGGGTGACCACACAGCACTTTCTTCCACTTTTACTCAGAAAAATGAAACAGTAGAATTTTCTTCAGATAGTTAAATAATTTCCTGCATGATAAATTTATTTGATATAATTTTAGAAACTTGAAGGATACTCCTATGTTTATAATGTACAACTACCATAAGAATGCTTCACCACTGCTGAGACTATATTCCTTTCTATTTTTCTAAAGCTAAAGAAACTACTCAACCTGTTCCGTGTCTTGTTTGGTTGCCTTCAGTGACCCTCCAGTATAACAGACCTTCTCTTGTGCCCTATCTCATAATATGTTGGCTAGAGCACTGATCTGTAGCTGTTCAGGGACTTGTTTCTCTGAATCTTTAACACTACTACACATAATGTTGAGACGAAGTTGCTAGCTATACTTCTCTTTGGCCGTCATCCCTAAGACATATCCAATAATTGGATTAGTGTTAATTCCGACTTGCCAGGTTTAATGTCTACTAATACTTTGGTTTTTTCTTCTCAAAGTTAGGAGTTTAGGTTAAGGATTTCTTCTGTCCTACTCCTGATGCCTCGCTCTTTGCTTTCATACATAATCTTTTAATTGTCTTTTAGATACCAGGCTAAAACTAACCCTAGCCAGCCTGTTCTCAATGTCCACAAATTCTCCTCTGGAACGGTGACTCAGAATTCTGCAGAACTGTAATGTAAAGGTCATGAATAAAATAAAACTAGTGAGGTGAACTCCTTGTGAGACTGTACTTCCTTTTTCTGCATGTGAAAATGGTGAGGAGGTCCATGGCTGTGTGAGAGTAATGGCCTCAGGAGCAGAATTCTGTTCCTCACCATGGGAACATCAGGAGCGTGTCTAAGAACTGCTGTAGTAGGCTAGCAAGTGACTGTCCTTTCACAGAAATGTTGTGTGTCTCATGTAGAATTTCAGAAAATTGCTTCCTCCCAGCATCCAGCACTGAAAATGTGGAGAGATAAAGGCTGGAAGTTGGACATGACAGATGAAGTCTTAATGATCTGTGATAGAGCATATAGACAAATTCAAAGCAAGATTCTGTTGACTACCATAGGTATGTACCATCATTTGATGTGTTCTAGGGCATCCAAGACACACAGAGCCATAAATGACAGGGCATCTAGGTCACAAAGGCAGGTAGATTCTGGAGAAGCAGCAGACTACATAAGATTTACATCAGAATTTAAAATAACGCTGCATGCCTGCAGCTTGTAGAGGTTCTTTTCCTTTTTTAATTGCTTGTGGATCTGGATTTCAGGGATCCTTAGTCTTTTCATCTTGGAATGTCAGCGTAGTCAAAACTGTACTCACAGCATTCTTGAACTGAAGTTCTTACTGTGGTTTAGAAAAACAGGCAAATCTGTTTTGTAGTTTACCCCTTCTCAATTTACACAGACTACCAGAACAACCAGTTAACAACTGGTTTAGATCACGATAGTTCTTTAAGCGTATTTTTCAGTGGTGACAATTGATTTTTTTCCAAACTTCTAAAAACATACCAGTCTGGAGATTAAGTAACTCCACTTCTGGTTCTCCTGTCAAGTCCTTAAACCTTGCAAAAGTTACAGAATAGCACAGTGAACTGCTATTCTTTTTAGTAAATAAAAAAAAATAATGTAGTAATGTAGTTGGTGAATTTTATATTCCAGACATGCTGGCTTCTGCTTCATTATGGTAACATGGAAATCTTCAAACGCAGATCAAATTTTACGAGCTGACATGTCACCCAAGGTGTGAACACAAGGTGTAGGACAGACATTGTGAATGGTTTAAAGATTCTATTTACGTGCTTGTATCTACATGTGTGTCAAGTGTCTCATGTGGTAGTCACTTGGGAGACAAACAATACTGGGCTAGACAAAACTAACTATCCTGAAATGCCTAGAGACTGACTCTCTCCAGCCCAAACACCCAGAGGAATTGTTCCTAAAGCACTGATGAGTGTGTTAACTAGAGTAAGTCCTGTTGCCTCAGCATGGGCAGCTGGTGCCACAGGATATCTGAAACCTCTAAACAGGGTTGGCAGGTGTAACAGGAGATCTGCCTGTATCCTTCTGTACAATTCTGGTCTGGCAATAGAAGGCTTAGTGGGATGCCTTATGCTATCTCAGAGAGCACCATTAGTTGATGATGGAAGATTATCAAACAGACACACAGAACATTAGGGATTGGGAGGGACCTCGAAAGATCATCTAGTCCAGTGCCCCTGTCACAGCAGGATCACCTCGACCAAGTCACGCAGGAAAAAGTAATCCCAGGTCAGTTTTAAATGTCTCCAGAGAAGGAGACTCCACAACCGCCCTGGGCAGCCCCTTCCAGTGCACTGTCACCCTCACTGTGAAAGAAGTCCTTCTTATATTTATGTGCAACCTCCTATATTCCCTCTTACATCCATTGCCCCTTGTCCTACCATTAGAGGACACTGAGAAGAGCCTGACTCCATCCTCCTGACACCCACCCCACACATATTTATCAACATGAAGGAGGTCACCCTTCAGTCTCCTTTTCCCTAAACTCAAGAGACCCAGCTCCCTCATCCTTTCCTCATCAGGGAGATTTTCCACTCACTTCATCATCTTTGTGGATCTTTGTTGGACTCTCTCCAGCAGTTCCATGTTCTTCTTGAACTGAGGGGTCCAGAACTGGACACAATACTCCAGATGTGGTCTCACCAGTGCAGAGTAGAGGGGGAGGAGATACTCTCTTGATCTGCTAACCACCACCCTTCTGATCCACCTCAGCATGCCACTGACCTTCTTGGTCACAAGGGCACATTGCTGGTTTATGGTCATCCTGCTGTCCACCAGGACTCCCAGGTCCCTTTCTCCTACAACTGCTCTGCAACAGGTCAGTCCCCAACTTCTACTGCTACCTGGGGTTGTTATTGCCAGATGCAAGACTCTGCACTTGCCCCTGTTATAGTTCATTAAATTTCTTTGCCCAGCTCTCCAGCCTGTCCAGGTCCTGCTGAATGGCAGCACAGTCTGCTGGGGTGTCGGCCACTCCTCCCAGCTTTGTGTCATCAGCCAACTTGCTGCTAGTGCACTCTAAATCCCTCATCCAAGTCACCCAATGCAGTCTATCAGTACCATAACATGCATTCCGCCAGATAAAAATGTTCGTTTTACTGGTTCATTCATTAAATCATTTAAAAAAAAAGGAGAAAAAAAGGTGGCTAGAACCTCAAGAAGTTATTTAATCTACCCTTCTTTTCTACAATAAGCCAAAATAATTCTCCACCACCCCAACAAATGTTTATCCAGCTGGATCTTGGGAACCTTCAGTGACAGAGATAACACAATTTTCCCTCATCCATCTATTCCACTGCTTTGCCATTCCTGGTTTTAGACAGCTTGTCTTAATGTTAAATTTACAGCTCTGTTCATTCACCTGAAGCAAATGCACATCCCACCCATGATGTGATCCTGCAGTAGTCTCCTGAGTATTTGAGTCTGACGTAGTATCTCAAGTTGGTCATATTTTATGCAGAACAGTCCTAATTCATCCAGCCTAGCACCATTAAGGTGGGATTTCTAGACCACTGGCTGTTTGTGCTTCTACCTGGATTTTCTCCAGACTGCCCAATTTTTCTTGAGGTGAATGTCTAAAACTAAGAGTATTTTTATGAAGGACTCCTAAAAATATCCTGACCTCATAAAGGACCTGCAGAGTCTTTCATAAAGAACCTGCAGAGTGTAGAGGTCCTGCAGTCAGCTAGTGATCTACTGGATGCTGTAAAATCTCATCTATTAAGCTACTACATGTTTGAAGCTGGTAAGCTTTTTCTGCTTGCTCTTCTCCCTCCTTTCCCATAATCTATACTGACATTTCTACAAAGATGTGAAAAAATATCTTGCATGTGTAAGACATAGATCAGTGTTTCGGTGTTGCTATTCATGCACCAGCAAATACATTCCTCCTGTGCCAACCAGCTGCCCTGGGTTTTTACTCTGCTGCAGTAAATGCTACCAAACTGGTTGTTTTGCCAGTGATGCCATAGCAACACATTCCCATCCTCCACGGTCCGTGCTTTGCCACGTTGGTGAAGGGGATGTTGAGACTGACATGGTGAGAGTGCTTTCATCTGGAGAACAAAAGCAATGCCCACCCTCAGAAAGCTGTCATCGAGTCTTCTGCAGAAGTGCTGAGCCATGCCAGCTCACATCTTTTTACTGACGCTGGATGAAAGCAACGACTGCAACATCGTGAGCTGCTATTTTGGGTTGGATGCTCAAGTCGCTGAAAAAGGTTTTTCTGGCAGGACATCTTTGCAATATTTCTGCTGCAAACTCTGCTTTCATCCTCGAATTCTAACGTCTCTTTTCGAGGACTAAATGTATTACAGGCAAACACTTGTGTGGTGAAGAGAGAACCCAGTTGTGAAGGCTGGCAACACTTCTGCTTTTAACAGAGCAAAGAAATGTCATCCCTTTGTTCATTAACCTCTCTGCGTATCTCATATGTCCCTTGATGGCCAAGCCTGAGCTCAAAGGACCAGAGGATGCCTGAATAGATAATAGCTAGTAAAACAATACAAAACTATAGACATAGCAAATACACATTGTAGATATGCAATTGCTTTTTGCTCAACCATGTTAAATCAAGTCGTTAACTCCTTAAGTGGCCTGTGGAGAAACAGGAATCACCAACCGCATTTAACTGCCATCCTGAAGCATAAAAGCAAAGCAGAGTGAGGTGTAATGTGTAGAGCCTAGGAGATGCTACAGTGATGCTTATGTCTTTGAAGTGCACCTGCAAGGACTTAGTTTTGCCTGTGTTTTACCCTACATGCAAGACTGAAGGGTGATTTTCTTTTGGAGATAGTGAGCTTCTCGGGTGCTTGTCTTGTATAAAGCAGTTACTGCTCCTGCAGAGCCGGCTCCTCTGTACTTTGAAGACCCACAATTTAGAAGAAACACGAGCAGATTCAAGTTCATACAAACACTAAAATTTTTGCATTATTACCCCTATGAGAAAGACAGGACATTCAGGGAGTGAAACTTCCATGTTGCCACAGGTGATGAAGTTTTAAAGGACCCCATCTTTGCTCTGCCTTGAGAACAGAAAGCTCAGGGAAGACCCTATCATCGCTACGCTCCAGTATTTAAAAGGTAGGTACAAAAAACCACGGAGACTCCCTTTTTACAAGGAGTCATGAAAAAGACAAGGGGTAACGTGTAACATGTGAACAAGCTGCATCTGGGGGGATTTTGACTGACACAAGAGGGAAAGTCAGCCCTGGAGAAGAAGTGGAGTCCCCAGCTCTGGATGCTTTTACGAATCAACTGAACAGGGTGCTGGCCCATCTTATCTAGACCATGCTCTTCCCCTGAAATGATGGACCAAACCTGGTACTCTATGATTCTACAGTCTTACAGATTACAGTAATATCAAGGCTCATGGAGAAAAGAAAGATGATGAAAATATATGGGTTTAGCTTTTTTTTATGTCTCCTTAAAAGACAGTGGATTAAAATTAGTCTAGAGTCGCCTTCAAGTGTATTATTGCTTGAGTCTGCACCCAGAGAAAGCCCTGACAAGAGTCTAACAAACAGGTCAAAGCTCTGTTTGCACTGTCGCATGAGCTAGCCAGCACTAAGTGTGCACTTGTAGAAAAATATGTTGGTTGGAAATGGGGGACTGTGTGTCTGACCTGTCAGCTATTCTTGTTCCTCTCTGTCGGGATGGGAACACATCAGTCCGAGTTCATCCTGAATAGAAAGCTAGTATGTCCACCGACCTCTACACATTTCTTTAGCCTGCTGTAGATTTGGGTCAGATGTTAGTGGTGATCTTGCCTTACATTTTTCTTACTCTAAATAAACATGTTTTTAGGATGCAGAACTAAGCTCCTTTTTTTTGTGGCAAGATCTGTTGATAACCCTGAAATGGCCACTGCTGCTGGATTACCACATCTCCTCGCTTCCTTCTATGTTAACAGCAGATCACGCTGAATTTCACCAATTTGGCTTACATAATTCACAATTTGCTATACATATAATTTATGCTAGAAATTGTTTTGCAGCCCAATAGGTGTCTCCTATTGATCGCTGCAGAGTTCTTGCAAATTGGTGCCTCGTTCCCGGAGGCTGAAGGCATACATCACCAAGTATTTTCTGGTACTAGTGAATCTACCCAGCCTGTATTTGGGGGGTGTGTGGGGGGGTGTGTGTGCTACTTCTAAGCTACAAATTTCAGAGGGGCAGCTATTCCTTATTGATCACAAATTAAATTTAAAATAATCTAGGTACCTCCAGGTTAAAAACTCTGCAGGTATTGATACGGAAATAATCCAGGCGCAGACAGTTCTGGATTGCACAGGTGACTGCGGTGTTTCACTGGATATAAATAACAAGGGACTGTCCTCCTTGGAGAAGCTGTTTTGGCAAATTCAAGCCTAAGCATGAAGCAAGAAGCAAGTGAAACATAAATTTTAGCCTTTCCTGTCAAACACAATGTCTCGTTCCACTGGTTTGGAAAAGATCTTCGCTGTTGTTTCCCTTAGAACAATGTGAAAGCCTTGGGGAAAATTAAATCGGTGAGAGATTCAGTATGTAAAATATACAGCACAGAACACTGGAGAAATCCTGGTCTGAGCATGAGGAATCATTCTTGTCACTAGCTGGCAGGACTTTTACCCCTCATTTACACTGAATGGAATTTTGGGGATTGATCAGCATGCCTCCTAGGCTTGCTGGCTGTGCGATGCAGGGCTGCACTGCCAGTCCCCCAGCTCCAGGTGTGAAAGTGTTGAGACAATCTAATGCTGAAGGACATGTGCCTCTGTGAATCAAGATGTTGTCAATTAGCCTGTTGCTGGAAAATATCATTCGAACAATTTTTGGAAGAGGAAATGCCAAGTTGCTAGTTAAACTTGTTGAGTATCTCTGGCAAACTTGGATAAGAAACTTTCTCTGGAGAGACTATAAAAACAACTGTGCAAGCCAAGTAAACAATGTGTTCAGTGCGACGACTTTTGCCATCGTGTCAGCTCCGATTTTCACAGATTATGATGAATGCAGGAGTGAGAAGCTAAAATAGCACTGAAGGCTTGTAAACACAGGAGGAGCCTGGGAGAGGGGCTAGAGCAGAGGAATGAACTAAACTCATGAAGTTAAAGCGCATTAGACCTGCAAGGCTGCTTCTGGACATGGCTGCTGTAGTATTCTCAGTCAGCTTACTTAACCAACCTCACACCCAACGTGAAAAAACCTGGAATGGCCTGAGAGTTACATCACCGTGCAGCTAAGAAAGCAGTCCAGGGGCCACAAATGTAATGGTTCTCTCATGTTTCACATATTTGTTGCTGACGTCCTGCGTGTTGGCAGCACTCGATCTGCAGCTCTATCTGAGGTATACAAACATGAAACTCACTGACTGCTGCAGCTGGAAAACAGGAGACTCCCTTCATTGTGAAAGACAACATTTGCCCATATGTATACTTGAAATCGCTTACCAGAGTCAGACAGGTCTAATACTACTGTTCTAACCTATAGGAGACATAGCCAAACCTCAGAGGCTCAAGCCTTAGGTAGCTCACTGTCACATGAACATATTTCTTCTGCTGTGCCAACTCCCTGCATGCAGTAGCTTCTGATCACACCTCACAGTTACTGCCCTAAGTAAATCAAACTGGGTCAGCCCCATCTTGTTCTCTAAGTAGGGTGTTTTCTCTGTCCTTTAAAGATGTTTTTGTTGTATTAGCAAAATAAAGCCTGCCATCTCTGGTAGTGTTTGTTGGGAGGCACTGAGGGACACAGCTGCATCTCTGCATATAGCCCCATGCTTCTTGTGTGACAGCACCAACTTCCACCTGCTGGGGTAGAGTGGTCACTGAGGTTCCTGCCTTCATACTTGCAGGGGTTAGAGCTCACTGTCCCTAGATTAGGTGGGGCTAAGGCACTTGAGAGGACTCAGGTTGTCTGAATTACTATAGTTCAAAGGAAGAACCTGCCAATAGGAGAAGATGACTGCTCCCTCCCCGAGGTGGAGTATCAGGCACAGCTCTGCAGGTGAAATCTCACTGAAGTCTGTGTGAAGTTTTCAGAGATCCTGTCAGCACGTGGATTTGAGCCGTGACACAAAGAGCACACTCAGTATGTAGTTGGCTGAATCAGTTGAAGTTCTGGTAGCTGACAGAATTAATAGAAGGTGATCATGTAGATGAAATATCTGCGTGTTCACTGTGCTCTAAAGACGTCGTCATATAATTTCCCTGTCAGTACAATACCACTGCAAGCACAGACCTACTGTAACATAGCAGTCTGATCAGAAAATTTAAAATTCTCTTCAAAATAGCCAAATCCTAGCTCAGAGCCTTAAATACAACACTTTATGTATTCCAAGTAATGGAATAGTCACTGGCACATCAACAACTGAGTAGTAGTTTACAATCAGTGAAAATATGAAAGCTGCTGCAGCCTTCGGTGCACCACAGGGCTTATTTGCAGTCTGTTGCCTGCATCAAAATGACACGGTACAGAAAGATGAAGGGAGCCTGTCACAGCCCATTTGAAAAGTCAGTTATTCTAGACAAGGCTGTCTACTTTCATCCTTCTTTGCATTACCAGCTGAACTGCTGGCACCAGGTATTCAAGGAATTTCAGAGGGAAGGAGGAGAGCACAATATTTCCTTGTCACTGTGATACACTTGACAGGCCACTTGGGCAAGGCATCCAGCCTCCTGTCACACAAATTAAAATCTTTGGAAAGCCAACAAGTTTTAAGAACAATAGTCAGCTTACTCTAGGACTAGGATATTTAGGCTATGACTTGATCTTTCTTCTGCTCATGAATCACTCACTTTCATCCTTTAAATTTGTTCAGAGAATGGGGGAGTATAGTTCTGAAACAGTCTACTTGGCTTGGTAATTCAAGTGGCCACATCCATTTGTCTTTATTCTCTTATACCTGCACCTCAGAGACCAGGCTTGCACTGCTAAAGATGGAGCTACTCTCCAGGCTGCTGTATATCTCAGAGACAATTGTGTTTGCAAAGACTACTGTATGTGCAGCACGTGGTCAGCAGGCATGGCATTAGGAGAGATCCTCAGCTCCACCAAAGGGCAGGTTTGGCACTGATGAATGGAGGTGGGACAAAGTAAAACATCTGCTGCCATGCCAAGTGATGTGGGCACCCAGCTAGCCATCTAGTGAGAGCTTTGAAGTGTCAAGGTGCTGACGATGCTATTTAAGGTTTGTAAACAGACATACCATTAAAACTGTTGAGGGAAGGATTTCCCATTGCTTGGGAAATGTAGAGTGATCAGTCTAGAGGTTGGGAAGCACGTGATCTCAAAGTACCACCTCGCTCCCTGAAGAGTGGCCATGCAACTAAAGTCACACTGGAGTTCCTAGAGAAAATAACCTGAGATGCCTCCATGTTGCACATTCCAGAGCCCGTTTCTGAAGCTGTGCTTCACCTGCTTATATTGCCCCACGAGAACTAAAACTCTATCTCTCTGTTCACATGCTTTAAACTCACATGCTCTGAAAGGAAACGGACAGTAGCGCCGAGCACAGGGCTGTTTTCTACCCTGTGCCATGCAGCCAGTGGCATGCTGGTGCAGACAAGCCCACTTCTGTGTACAATCTATATATCCTTTTGTAAAATCCTTCTCTGGGGACTGAAGTTACTGTATGAATAAAACTGAAAGTACAGTGCTATCTATTGTCTTGCCTTTGTTTTAGCGACCTCTCACCGTCTGACTGCATGCTGTTTCTCAGTAGTACAGCACAGTGTGTGGAGTGCTTACAGACTTTGGAGTCCTGCACTTCAATGAAACCCTGAGTAAACTCATAGGACCCTCTGAACAGAACCCTGACTTTGGAAATATCCCAGACAGACAAACTGGGAAACATATAAGGGCATGGGCCTCGGCTCTGGTGGGTTCGTTCTTTGTCTCTTCTACTGTCTATTCCCAAGGAAGAGCTTGCAAAAGCTCCTAACCCCATCACACTACGCCCATGATCATTTTCAAGTTGGAAAGGGGCGTGCTCCCCAGAAAAGGCCACTTCCATGCCCAACTACAAGCTTTCAACCTCGATCCATCTTCATCCAAGAAAGATCTATCTTTCCTTATCTTTTGTCACTGTACCCAAGGAAGGGATACTGCAGAGAGGGCAAAATGGTTTCTAACCTACTTTGAAAACTGGAAGCTCATTTTCCCCAGTCTTTTCCTCATACATTTCACCTTTTGGGGAAAGACCAGTTGCAGGCGACTTGTGGAAACCTTTTTCTTGGCCATTATCAGGACGTGTGCAAAAGTTGCTTTGTAGTACCCCATTACATCGTGGCTGAGCACAGCTAACCATATCTCTAGGTTCCCGTCAGGAACCAAGTGGACCACTGACTTGTTTCAACAACTTTTTCTCCTATACGTAGAAGGAACAACATGATTTTCCCTTGGCTGTTTTGGAGGAGCAGTGGATGGCACAGGGCTGGTGGGTTTGTTTGTTTGTCTGTTTGGTGCACAGGACCAGGTTTTCTGGTGATCTCAAAGAACGTACCCAAGCTTGCACAACAGACTCGCCAGGCTGTACCTGCTCAGGTCCTTTACCCAATGCCACGAAAAGACTCAAACCACAGGCTTTCCCAGGTATCAGGCACTACGAGGAGGAAGCAGAAGGTGAAGCACTATGTACAACTGGCTTCTTGGTAAGGGGATTCATTTCAAGCCAGACACTTTGCTCGTTGAACTGTTTTTTCTCCCTTCCAAAGAAACATAAAACACCACTGTAATTGTACTTTGGCCTTTGGGAATCATACTCCAGAAATAACGCCTCTGCTGAAATCCTAGTAGCTTAAGATCTCTGCAGGGATGATTCTTTCACTGCAAGCCCTATAATTAGCCATTCATTATGGCACTGAGCACTAATCCTGAGGAAGCCCAACAAGGGCTTGTCCTCACCCGCAAGGAGGGGCTGGTGGGGAATGTGAAACTTAAGGGAAGCCTTGTCTGCAGCGACCATGAGTACAAGTGTAAAGGTTGTGGGTGCTTGGAAAGCTGGGGATCACCATGGGAGCAAGAAAGAAGAAACACATGATGTATTTAGGGGAAGCCACCTGATGACCATGGAGATGATCAGGAGCTTTCTGGAGATGTTAGATAAGCAATTCTTTGAGCTGCTTAGTTCTCAACACAGCTGCCCATGCAGAGGTGCCATCTACCACTGTGCCACTCTCCAAAAGACTGCAGACCCCTCTGTGTGCTGTGTCAGACCTGCCAGACTCACTTGAACATCTTACATAGAATATCTTAAACGACACACATGGGCAGGCAAATGGGTACAGCTCTTCAGAAGGAACATTTGCTCATTTAAAATCACAAAAAGCAACACTGGAAGATCTCAGCCTTAGGACCATACAAAAGCAAGACGAAGTAATTTTCTGATTTCAGGTCATGGTGGTAGTCAAGGAAAGAAAATAGATAGAAATTTCCAGTGGCTGCTGCCCACACAATTATTTATTCCTACATGAACTGAGGGTGGAAATACTATTTTTCTGACTTACTTGTGCAGGTCACCAGAGAAAAGAATCACATCACGTGAAAAAGTGCCATGCCGAGTCAAACTAGCTCTGCTTTCGTCTACAAACTGAATGTATGGGTGGGGATTATATGGTACAATAAATAAAAGTAATCAAAGACACAGTTCCTCTGATTTTAAAGCAAGCCTGCATCTTGTAAGTAGGAGAAAAAAATCTAGAGCCTCACGCAGTTTGTCTGTTGGGTAAAAGATGAAAGGTAGAAGCAAAGACAAACCCCCAAATGCCTCGTTTCCCTGAGCAAATGGAGCCTGTAGCTTCTTAGATCTCTCCAGCTCTTCCTGAAAATGTCCTTATCAAAACCTCTTCATGATGATGTCTGTGATTAACATGTAAGTTGAATGGAGCAGAGAGCAGCTAAAGAGCAAAACTGTCGTTGCACGGCCAACCCCAAACATTTGCTCTCCAGCACTGTACTTGGGAGTCTCTGAAGGCTTCAGGTGGCTCCACGTTCTATCATTTTATCTGGAACAACAGCTACACCATGTTCACACTGTTTTGCACTCCCTTCTTAATAGTTAGAAATTAACACCCTTGACACCCTCTCAGACCACACTTTTTGGCAATTATTTTACAGCGTAGGCAAACATTGAAGTTTAGTGTTAAAGACGCTGGGTGTTGTACAGTACACAAATAAAGACTGTCTCTTCCTCAAAGATCTTACAGTCTGAAAGATAAGAAGATGAAAGAGTGAAAGATGAGCAACAGGGGGAGCTGTGGGAGGGGTGCCCCTTTGTTAAAACCTGAAAACCTCAAAGAACACACAGATTTCGGTACTGGAAGTCTGCACTTTTTTTATGCAGAGCAGGTTTGCAGTTAAGAAAAAAAAGGGTGAGCTGTTGATATTTGCTCGTGTCTGGTCCTGTTAGGACTTTGGTAGCATTTTGCTGGTAGGTGTCCCAATATCTCCAAGCCAAACACTGTGCCATCCTACTGCAGCTAAGCCAAATGCTCTTGCTCAAACTGCTGGTCCTGCTCTGAGGGAAGCACTCATGCAGCAGCATCCTGACAACTCATAGACATCTAGGGTTTTGACCTCAACAGGAATTAAAGGGACAGCTTTAGAGACCACATGTCTCTTGTATAGGGTGGGTGACTTTTCATTTGAATACAAGAATCACTGTACTTTTTTTGCAGAATCACATGGAATCACAGAGCATTAGGGATTGGAAGGGATCTTGAAAGATCCTCTGGTCCAATTCCCCAATTCACCTAGACCAAGTTGCACAGGAATATATCCAGGCGGGTTTTTTTGCTTGCATATACTTAGGAAAGTTATGAGTCACAAAGTAAATAGAAATAAATATGTAATCAGCATGTGAGACTTCGCATGATTCAGTTTTGCAAACATTTCTTTACACCCAACCTATCTTCAGACATCGAGCACGGGTTAAATGCGAGGATCCCCTGGTCGAAAGAGCACCAGAGTGCTCTTTTCCTGAAAAGGAGCAGCTTGGGTACAGGAACAGCATCAGGGTTGCAGCAGTGCTGCCATGTACCCCTTGACTGTATTTTCCTTCGAATGTCTAGAAGCACGGGTTATTGTTACTAGAGACAGAAGGATTCAGCATCAGGTAGCACGGGCTTTTTCTAGAGTACAGCTTTGGTGTGGTGGACGTCCATGAACCATAACTTCTTTCTACGTCCCCTCTCCGCTGACGCTTGCATCCCACAAACAACAGACAAAGATCAATTCCTCTTTCATTCTTAACATGGTTTAGTACACATCAGATAGTACCTTTGCTGGTTTTGAGATTATACCAGGATAGCTTGTTCCTCAGTGTCTGAGAGCAGACTTATCTCTGATCACACAGACAGCATAGCTGACTTTGCCTTACCAATGCCAGAAGAGCTCTGATACCAGTAGGAACGACATAGCTGCAGCTTCCTTCTGCAAAGCGTAAGCAAAGTGCTGCGTACGTACGGAATGAATGATCCCTGGTGTGAGGAAGTTATGTGCCCATCCCTTGTACGTAAAGTCAAAGCACACCACTGTTTGTGGATCAGAGTGACACACTTAGAGCTATCCATGTTTTGATTTCAGGCCAGTGAGAAGCAGATTTCCCATGCGCTAGAGTAGCTGAAAGGTTGGTGGCGCAGGAGGCAGCTAGTGCCAAGGTAAAACTATGCGTGGTTCTTGTCGTATGTCTTCAAGTGATGCATTCCAGAACTGCTCTTCATTTAATCCTCCAGAGATAAATGAGCTGCTACTTATTGCAAACTAATTATTTTTTTAAGCAGCACAGCTAAAAGATAATCTGTGCTACAGAATTGCTGGTGGCAAAGACATCCAGGAGTCTTACACGTAACATCACGAAACCACTGTGATGCTTTTGAAGTGTTAACACAGATGCGTTTGCTTGAGAACTACTACCCAAGCAGTAAACACCATTGGTCGGGTCTAGTCCTTCAAGGTGCAGCACGGGTAGTTCTCACTTAACTTCGCGGGCTCAGCCCTCGCAAGTCTGACCGAGCTGATAACGCATTTGAACCGTGTGTTTCTTCCAACGCAGCTAAAACAAACTATGGTTTTATTATCGATTAGTCTCTTCACCAAAAACCATGTTCACAGCTGGAACACCGAAGATTTGTGCGCAGGAACTAGGCTCAGCAAAGGCACTTGGAAGGGAAAAACCCCCCACACAATGACTTTTTGTTTTGCTTCTCTACTTGCTGCAGATGTTGTGTAGTCGCACCTAGGAGAAGTTGAATATTATGTCTCTCTCTAACATTTTTGATCTTCATTAATGATAGCTCAGAAAATCTTACAAAACGCAGCCTGCTTCTTTAATACAAATAAGATTAATTGCACGGCTGTTCAGAAAATGAGCCACCAGTAGTTAAACAAAAAAATGTTTGTCTTTAAGCAGCCCTTGGATGATTTTTTAAAAACTGTTACAGGAAGTGAGGAGGCTGCCAAATTGCCGTGCCCGTGAGCCCCACTCTCATTATCAGCCTAAACGAACGCACACACCCCGCCACTTTCATCCTCTTCCAGGTCCAAGAAAAAGAAACAGGAGACATGAAAAAAAAAAAACCCAAACCCCTTCCACACAAAGAGGTGTCTCTGAAGTCTGGAATGCACCCTGGCTGTTTGAAGATGAGATTTATACCTGACACCCTCCTTTAAGCTCATTGTCAAGACTTGCCTGTGTTCGAATCAACCGCAGACTGGCTGCTGCAGGTACTTCATCTTACAACGACCACATCATCGAAGATAAATGCATCAGGAATTGCTGTCGCTTTGGTGGTGAATTAAAAAGGCAAAAACAGACCAAAAAAAAGCAAAAATCAACTCTCTGATGCAGGTAGTGGGTGGAGGGAAAAACAGATGAGCAGGAAGGAGCGTGTGGGTGTGTGCCCAGGGAAGGAACCAGTGATGGCTGATGGTCTGCGGCACCAGACACAAGTATGAATTGGGTTGGGCCACCTGTGTGGGCACCTGTGTTTCATCACAGCCTCCCCTCCCAGTCAGGCTGCAGGACCAGGCACTGGGCAGGATGCATAAGCCACCGCTCTTGGCAGGGAAGTGGTAGCACGACAGCTGCCGTGAGTGACTGAAAGGAGGCATTTTACCCTTGGAGCATCAGGGTGGTGGCATTAGATCATGTGCTCCCCATGTTTTCTGCGACACTCCTTTCAGGTGTACTTCTCCCTAAGCAAGCTGTGCTTAGACACTTTGGTTCAGCCTTTCAAATTCCTCTGGAAATTGCCCATTGGTAGTAGGGGCTTCATCTTACACTGAACCCATCTGATAGGAGGCCAAGCCATAGAGTACTGAGATGCATGAGGCAAACTAGGAGAGGAAGACAAGAGTGCTCAGGACACAGAGAAACACAACTGGAGGTCCCAAAGCTCAGGCTGCTGAAACTCTAGAATTAGCAGGTGTTGTGCTAATTACCAAAGGCTTTGAAGTGTCGCAGGCAGAAAATGTTTGTCATCGAGAGAGACTAACACTTTGCAAAGGTATTTATTGTCTGTCTTGTTGCATGGCTCAAAGGCCCAAGAGTAATTGGGGTGTGAGGATGCCATTTGTGGTGCAGAAGCAGTGGAGGAGCATTTTCAAGGGTTAAAACATATCGTGACATTGAGAATAACATTGCATTCATCCACGTCATTCAAAAACATTAGTGAGAAGGTGTTTTGAAATCACAGTGATACGGAGACGGCAGAAAAACTATCTTATAGATGGTTAATATAAAACTTAAAGTCAGAAAAAGTCAGTCTTGCCTTTCTTGACCATTTCATAATGCCTGTCTTTGATCCCTGGACCAGAAGGCGGTGTGAGAGTAGCAGTAAAATAAAGGACCTTTAAGAGCTATTCTAGCATCACAGAGCGACCCTGCTGTTGGGTAGGACCCATCAGAATGCTCTGGACATAGCCCAGGAGAAAGGTCTGGAACTGGTTTTCTGATTGTCTTTTTTCAGGCAGCTCAAGGAATGGCCTTCACCAGGCTTCTTCCAAAATTTCTGGGCTCACAGGGGTGTTTCGGATGTCAAGATCTGGGAAAAAACTGCTGGTTCAATCCATTTCAGTTACAAAGTGCTTTCTATATTTAGGATTTCAAATTATGTTTTATTAAGAATGCAAATCATGAGCATTTCTAGGACTCCAGGTACTTGCATGTCCCAGCTAGCACATAAACCTCATGCCATTACAAATCTGAATAAAGCGGTGCAAGTTTGCAGCAGATTTAAAATAGAGCAAAAGGGAGGGTAGGAAGAGAGTCTGTACAAGATGTTCAACATCTACCCACTAGGGTGGGAGAAGAAACATCTGCACTCGAGCTAAACTGAACTGACACAACTGCCTGTGAAGCTGCAGCATCAATCTCAGCTGAGCCACAGGTATCCTGTTCTTTTATCCCATTTGAAAGATTTACCACTTACACTTCTTTTTGATGGGTTGTTTTGCTGTTTGGTTTTGTGTTTTATTTTTGGGCTCTTTTTCCCCTTGGGGAATGATGTCTTCTGTATGGTGCCAGCATGAGGTTCTTAGAGAAATCAGTTTCATCAGCCTGTGACCAATGTATTGAAGAACGGAGCACGGCTCCATGACAGCAATCACAGGAATCTGCTGCGGACACTTAGCCTAGAGCCTCCATAATTTCCGACACCAAGCATCTGAGGAAGCAGCACTCAGTATTTCATCCTGACATTTCAGCTCTTGACAGCACTCTGCAGAGTGCTGCTTGAACCCAGAGTCAAAGGCAATAAACAGAGCACAGCTTTGTGAAAAAAGAAGCACACGCAAGGCCGGTTCAGCCTGCCCTATATCGCAGGGAGAGTGAGACAGAAATACGTGGCTTTAGGCAGTGGCTCGGTTGCTGCCTGCCAGCTCAACACGCAGTTTGCAAGAAGTAGTTACAGGCACTATGAGGGCCTCCTGGCCTAATGAGAGCACCAGCAATAAATTAGGCAGCAAATGCCCTGGATTCCCTCAGCAATTCCTTCTCCAGCCCCCAGAGAGGTGTTACCTCACTCTTCATCCTCCACATGTTTGGTATGTTTGTCCCCATAAGTCCTTTGCCCCGTATTAATTCAGCGTCTGCCTCAAGTCTACGTGCTTTGTAGTGCCAACGACTCCTTCTCTTTAACTCTGCATCACCCCTCTTGCCAGCTTTTTGCCACTGCTCCAGGTGGAACAGTACATGGCTGGAAAGCAGCAGGCACCCCTTTCCCCTGCCTGCACCCCATGTTTTTTCCTGCAGCCACTGCTCATGTTCCAGGTGCTCTTCATACATCTGGGAGCCCAAAGAGGATCTGAGTATCCTCTCCTCCAGCACTCACATGGGCTGCAACCCTGACCCTATGTTCTACCTTCTCGTTTCATCAAGCAGTTCTTTGTTGAACTTCTCCGATGTTCTACCTATTCATTTCATCAAGCTGTCCTTTGTTCAACCTCTCCTATGTTCTACCTGTTCATTTCATCAAGCTGTCCTTTGTTCAACCTCTCCTATGTTCTACCTGTTCATTTCATCAAGCTGTTCTTTGTTCAACTTCTCCATAAACTGAAGGTGGCAAAGGCACAGTGGGCACGTGCTGCTTCTGCATTGGGATAATCCCACCTGAGACAAGATCCGGGGAAAGTCATCCTCACCTCCTGGGGACCCATTGCCGCCTGGGAAATGTGGCATCATGCATGATCAGCCTCTGCTGGCAAAGGGACAGGTAATCTCAAGACCATTTTACAAAGTGAAATGTAACAACACAGTCACCTTTATGACTTGTGAGGGGTGTGAGAATCACAGAACATCAGCGATTGGAAGAGAGCTCGAAAGATCATCTAGTCCAATCCTCTTGCCAGAGCACAATCCCTTCCTGCCTCCTGGCAGACTTATTCCTTTACAAGAGCTGAGGGACAGCCTGCCTGGTCCAGGTGATGGATCCCTTGGGGTCCATCAGGCCTGGTGTAGCTCTTAGAAGATGGCTTAGACTGGCTAAACTGGGTTGTCCTGCATAAAGTGGCAGAGGAACCACACCTGTAGCCATAGCAATATGTTCTATAGCAAATCCCTGTACTAGCAAATGATGCTGTTCCATGCCTCTTTCATTTCGGTAAGGAAGGGGTTATAGAAATGGCATTTCTGCAAGGTACAACTATCAAGTGCACAAAGGCAACTGCGGAGCTACATTTCTTTTACAGCTTGTCTAAAATGTCACACTGTGCAGAGACCCCGGGGTATGTTCTAGTGAAACGCTTTCAATGGCCAACAGCAAAAGCTAATTCTTCTCCAAAAAAGGATGCAAGCAGGAACTTTGTTTAAAGGACAAAGCTTTCGATGGATAGCAAGTGCCTGCGTTCACGTGTGCACTTTCAGAGTTAGATTTTTGCTGTATTGACCATACCAGGACATCTCCACAACCTCATGTACACACCTAAGCGCCAGATGTTTATACTGCACCTCAGCTTCAGCAGCAAGTGACAATGCAAGCCATGCATTGCAAGAGAACTTGTCCTTTCACAAGCAATTAGAGTATTGACAGATGAGTTACTCTTATGTTTAATTATGTCAAAGCTCAACCCACCAGTGTGCAACGGGAAGCGTAGCACTTTCGTCTGTTAGGGACAAGCGGTGTCTGTTACTTTTCTTCTGTACTACTGACATGAAGTGACCCAAATCCATCTGCAATGTACGCCGATTAAGCCCTTTCCATTTTTGTTGCCACATCACAGAATCACAGAACATTAAGGATTGGAAGGGACCTCGAAAGATCATCTAGCCCCATCCCCCTGCCACAGCAGGATCGCCTAGACCAAGTCACACAGGAACACATCTCATGATGCACCGAGCACACAAATCCATTACAAAACCCCATAAGACTGCCCAATCTCTTGGCACCTCCTAGGGATACAAGCTCAAAACCCTAAGGAAAGCATGACTGAGTTTGCCTGTTCGCATGGCAGCAGTCCTGTACGTTTTCTTTGCTCAGGCTGTTACATACACAAAGCTCCTCACCTGAACCCCTGAGGTCCACTCTATCTCCTGCACCTACATATTCTTCTTGTAGGAAGCAGCCAACGCTGTACGCAGAGCTACAACATGGCTTTCTCTGATTCATGTGCCTAATAAACCAAACTTCTCCAAAAGGGAATAGCTTTAACTCTTCAAAACATCAAGGCCAGATTGTGCTGCCCTGCCTGGTGGAGCAGCAGCAGCCCCAGAAATCAGTGGGCCTTCCAAGAGACAAGTGTACCAGCACAGTCAGGGGTCTCCTAAATAAAAACCAAATTGTCTGCAATAAAAGTGGTTTTTTGAAGTCTGCCTTCAGTGTTCAGGAAATATTGTAGCTCCTACAGACCTGTGGCTCCTGATACCTCGTTCTCAAGAAGAGTGCCAGAACTGTGAGGTTTTTGGGTGTTTTCAGGAGGGCTTTTTGTTTGTTTGTTTTAAACTATTTCCCCCAAATTTAGCCGGATTCCAAAGCAAATAGTACTTGTGTGGCCATGACGTAAATCTCCATCCACTCTCCCTGGGTTACCCGTGCACCTCCCAGCCAATGTCCCAGCAGTTCTGCCCATCCATGTGGATAGCAGAGGAAGAAACTCAGTCCCCAGAGGTTTCATGATACAGGTGGCCAGGCCAGGGCACCTAGTGTGCTCCAGCATGGGAAGAAGATGCACTGTGAGCCAACAAAAGCACACAGCAGCAAGGTCATTCCAATGTCCCAGTGAGGACAGCTTCAGCTGGAGGCAGTAATCAATCACAAGACACTGTTTCATCAGAAATCAACCTTCATCCATGCTGGTGCTCCTGGAACTACTTCCCTCCTAGCCATCCCTGATTTAAACGAGGCTGGGCTAGTCTCCAGCACATTTTTCCTAAGAAAGCTCTCTGCTGAAGCAGGAATCGGGTCACATTCGTAACAGAAGCAGACACATGATGGACTTGGTGCTCTGTGGAAGCCACAGGAGGTGATAGCAGCCTTGCTAAGACAGAGCCTGGGGAAAGCAAGAGGCCTTCCACCAGAGCTCCTCAAAAGCCAGTAGATATGCCTTGGTCATGACCCAGGCAAGGCTTAAGAATATGGAAGGCATTGCCACCCTGTCCTCCAGGTTCTCCCAAAAGCCAGCCTAAGGAACCCTTCCCACCTCTGCTTTCATGCCTTTGCATTTAATAACCCCATTATCCAACGGGCAACACAAGGCCAAACACCTCTGCCTGCCTGCAGAAAGCAGCTTCCTTTTCCAGAAGGCACAGGAGATGGGGCTGGCTGCTTTTGTCAGACAAATATTGGGTCTCCCCAGGCTGAGGAGCACATCGAGTCCAGATACGGATCCCAAATGAGTTTTCTAAGTGTGGACTAGGTGGAAAACTGCAGACAGTGTCATCAGCAGGACTCAGATGTGGTGTGTGGTTCTGTTCATTCAGCACAGTCCAGGCCAGGCAAAGCATGTCCACCAGCACACGTTCAGGCACGCAAGGAACTCAGTGGATGCAAATGTGGGTGTTAAGGAATGTAGGTACCTCTGGGGTGAAGGGGCAGGCAAACAAGACTTCTTAGGACCTAAATTTTAGACTTAGCATGTGAAGTGACAGGTCTGCTAGATGCCCAAGCATCTCCGTGGGATTAAGCCCATGAAGATGATCTAAAAGGTGCTTCCCACCTCCAAGTACTCCCTAACCAAAGGTTCAGAGTGCCTGCTACTCCACGCAGTTTTCACATACCCATCACTAATTGCTCTGCTGTGATTAAGGAAAAGTGTTTCATCTGTCTGTATGACAAGGGGTGCAAACTCCAGATTGAAAATACTGCAAAAGTAAACACTACTGTTTAAGAACTTTCATCTGTTCTGCAAAAACAGACACGTTTGTGATGCTGAGCAGAGCTCTGTGTGCAGCACTGGATAAGCTCATCTGCCTAGCGCCGGTGATGACTGGGAGAACACCACAGACAGCGGCTTTGCTTCTGTGTGGATTTCTGGGTCCTTGGAACCGCAGGACTGCGTTTGCTCTTGGCTTTGCCAGGTGAAAAAGCAGAAGCCTTTTCTGTAATTGGTTTTGTCTAACACACAATTTTGGCAGCTCATGCAGCAGTCGTACCTCTCCTTCCACTTTGTGTCCTGTTCAGTTTTACACACAGGCAACAGCAAATAAAACTTCAGCATCTGCAGTTCGTTGAAAGAAACAGCAAACCCACCCGTGACACCAGGACTGAGGCAGCATCTCGGGTCTTTCCACTTCAGTCTTCTCACCAAACTTGTTTTAAAAGGGGTAAACAGAAAGTTCCGAAGGAACGAAACAAACCCAGAGCCCATGCTTCCACTCCTTTTCTTTGCTCCTGTGCTCTAGAACTCCAGAAGAAAAAGCCTGGCACGCATCACTCACTTCAGATGGAGAACACGCACGTTACTTCACCATT
The DNA here is from genome assembly GCA_028565055.1 of Phoeniculus purpureus. Taxonomy (NCBI): domain Eukaryota; kingdom Metazoa; phylum Chordata; class Aves; order Bucerotiformes; family Phoeniculidae; genus Phoeniculus; species Phoeniculus purpureus. Next base: position 84,482,046 of record JAOXOE010000001.1, read on the forward strand.
TTGTTCTTACTTCTGTCCCATAATTTTCAGGAAAAGATTTTGCCACACTTCTCGTGCGCATCTCTGAGATTCTTCAGGGATGTTTGTGTAATTAGGAAGAACTTACTGAATTAATAAGCCGGAGTGCTGCGGAGAGCCATTAAACTAATGTAAGTGAGAGGCACACCCAAAGCTGTGCCGTGGGCGAGCAGCGCACGGAGTTGAGCTCAGCTACGTTTTGCTGAGAGCAAGCTTTTCCTTCCAAAGCAGACAGTGGCTCTACAAGCTGTAAGCCCATCACTTCGCAGTCGCAGACCTGTACAGTGATGCCGTGCAAAGCCCTTTGAGCCTCTGCAAACCACAACAAGTTCAAAACCTGACTCACGTCTAGAAGTTCAACCCGCTCGCTGTTCCTGGTTTAGTCATTGCCAGCAGCCATGCATGCATCTGCTAATTCTGCGGTACCCTCAGCACCCTTCCCTCCTGTGGGAAAGCCCTGGTTAGTCAGCCTCACAGAAAGGTAGGGTGTTGTGATATTTCTCTTACCATTGTGCTGCTTTGTTCTTCTCGCATTCCCATCTCAATGACTGTCGAGAGCTGTCGGCCTTCCACACTTTCTTTGTGCCTATGTAAATGCGGCGTTTGATGCTGAAGAGGCGGAGCCCTTTTCTAAGTCAAGGGGCAGGTGTGAGTGAAGGGAGCAGCCTAACAGCCAAACTATTCGAAAAAGAAACCTTTAATGTCTCAACACCTTGCTTGAAAAAAGGCCTTCGTAACATGCCTTGAAAACTGGAAAAACAGGGTGTCTGGCTCTAATGTAAGATATTAGTAACGAGAAGGTGTTGCAGCTACCTGACACATCCTGGCTTTTACACAGCAAAATGCTATCTTAAAACTAGTCTGACTATTAATACGTGAATCCTGCTCTGGCTGGGGGATTGGACTAGACGGTCTTTCAAGGTCCCTTCCAGTCCCTGATGTTCTGTGATTCTTTGAAACTGCCAAGGAAAAGGAAACTACAAACAGGTCGACTTGTTTCTCACTCATTCACTGGTCAAAATTTCAAGGTATTTAGAGAAAAGAGCCCAGGCTAAGTTTTGGACAACGCCTGACAAAAGTGGTTCTTTTCTGCTGCGGAGCAGACATACTGAGGAGTACTTTGGCATGCCCAGAAATGTGAGCAGACTTCTAGTACTGTAGCAGCTTTACAGAAGTGACCACGCTCTGCAGAGGTACTCAGTGGCTACCCCTAAAACTGCAGCCTTGGGATGTGACACCCCAATTAACAAACACGCTCTGCAGAGGTACTCAGATGCTACCCCTAAAACTGCAGCCTTGGGATGTGACACCCCGATTAACAAACTGAGTTTCAGCAAAAAGTGTGTTTCACCCACAGCTGGTGTGTGAGCAGTCTGGCTGTCTGGATGTCTCTTTTACAGCACATAAAACACAACAAAGCAAGGACAGATACACTTTGCCATAAGGAACCAGAGCCATCTGAGCTCCTGCAATTTATTTTTCTCTCCCTAGTCTAGAAAAGACTTTCAAGCTCGGAGTTAAAGCTTAAGGACATGAGTAGCTTACTTGCCGTCTGTGGGACAACTTGCCTGTTTGAAGTTGTGTGCACGCTTACAAGCTTAAAACAGTCATCCGCAGCCTCCTCTGCACAAGCATCTTTACATTCATCACGGGAATCTTATCAAGCAACCAAAAATCAAATTTCCAATTGGACTTCATCCTTCTGATGAAATAACCAACTTCATAGATGGTTGCCCCATCTAGCACCTTTTTATTATGCAGTAGATAGATGGGCAAATGCAAGCATCCTGCTCCTTGTGCCTTCAAAGCTATCACATACAGATAACAGTGTTTTCTTTTAATCTTTTTTTCATTACTGAATATTGTGCTTACAACAATCCTGCTCTGCTACAGATGGTTTCCTGTTGTTTCTGCCAAATGTGAAATAGCTGTAAAACTTGAAAAGGTTTTGATGCTGTCACTGTGTGAAAAATTGCATCTACAAGGGAAAATTAAATATGAGCCTTAGCCTTTAAATGCTTTAATCTCACTTAGCAAGTGACCTTTTTTACCCCCACCCCCAACTCAAAGCTTCCGATAACATGACCTGAAGGGAAAAACATAGCTGTGTATTTCAGTCAGGTATAAAGCCTTCATTAACGAAAACAGAAAAAAGAGGAAGGGGAAGTAGATAATTCTCATGTCCAGACTAACCAAACAGCCACCAACTCCATCTAACAAGAGTAAAGCCTTTGGCTCAGCTTCATAAAATATGTAAAGTCATTTCTGTTAGAAGACAGTGAAGTTCCTGTTTTCAGTGCTATAATAAGGAAATCTGTCATGCTAGCAGACAAATTACTAGAAGATGGCTAGCGTACTCCTAAGGGGACAGAGCCTTTGCTCCACACGTGGGCAAACCTCAGTGAACTCAGTGACAGCTCTGCTTGAACGCCAAAGGAGTGTTAAGAGGCACTTCAAAGAAAAATTGAACTTTATACATTTCTCATGTGATGAGGAAAACTGTTGATGCTCTGACTCTCTCTGTAGGCACAGATTCCTTTGTTCTATTGAAGAAGAGCTACAGAAAAGGTATTTTACCAGCCACGGCATGAGATGGGCACATGACTCGTGAGTGGAGCATCAAAGAACAAGTGAGCTACACAGGCTCTCTCAAATTTCTGCCAGTATTTGACTGGCAAGGTATCAACATACTCATTTTCTAGAAAAAGCAGCAAGCATCTAACCACATCCTTCTACTGACAAGGTGAGACTGTGCTCACTGCCATGGATCTGCCTGTACAAGCACTGGGGGTAGACGTAAAGAGAGTAAATATTAGCAATCACTCTGTCATTTTGAGTGCATTTGTCTGTCTGCTGCCTTTCAAAGAAGGCCTGATGTCTTAGGGCTCTCCAGCACAAGAAGCAATGGCTCTGTGCTGCCCTGGAGATCTGGCAAGCACCCATTTCTGCAGAAAGAAAGCTGTAATTGTAGTCTCACTCGACTAGGGCTTCAAACCTTAGTTTTCTAGAGGCTCTGAGCTCTATTGTTCCTTCCTTGTTACCGATACCTGTCTGCTACGAGAAAAGATTCGTTCATGGTGGAAACAGAAGCTGGTGGGATTTTAGCCTCTTTCAACCTGTGCTGGGTTTTAAAAGCTGAGGCAGAGGTGACATCGTGGGCAGGAGTGAGTAGAAAATGCGTACAGTCATCAGAGTGCATCCAGACATCTCATCTACACTTGGACTAGCTTCACCCATGTGGTCTACCCTGAGGGCACCACTCAGTGCCTCCTCAAAGCGCTCCTGGTGCTTCCCCATGCAGAGATATTTGCACCAGAGACACCTGTTTGTTTATTTAGTCTGACTTCCACCTAAGCTAAATTTAAAACAGCCTGACACAAGCTCTGGGAGACCTGCGCTGCACAGCTATGGACAAAGCCCTGTAGCTCAGCCCAGCTGTGGCTCATGGTTCACTGTAAAGATCAGCAGGTTAGGAGGAGAAGGGGCTCAGGGGCTGCGTGGGACTTGTGTGCCTGACCTGCTGCCTTCTCTGAGTGACTCTGCATGGTGCCTGGCTTGGAGGTCTGTGAAAACCAGTTTCTCCTTGCTGGGGCCACGAATGCATTCGCAGGCAAGAACGTTTGCTTTCCCTTTTGAGGCGTAGCCTGTGTACAGCTGGACCTTGGATGAAAATCAGAAACGGGCATGCAAGTCCCATTTGAAGTAGACCAAGTTGCTGTTTGTTTGTTTGTTTATTTATTCATTTATTACCAGTTCTGTCATTTGGGCACCAGCTGAATGGATGGCACCTTTCACACCCAATTAAACACCACAAACTGCCAGTTCAGGATTTTTCTCACAAGAGGACAGAAACCATGATAGGAAACATAACCCTGCCACATCAGAGACTTTCCTCATATACTGCAATGCATTTGCATCTAGGTTTCCTTGCTGCTAGCTGGTGCCATCTGCTATCTGTTTTGGTCTGCTTACGAGAACTGGTAATTTCTGAAAATTGAGAGCAAGGGAAGAACAATGGTTCTTTCCTTTGCATTTGACATCCCCAAGAAACCAACTGGATCGACACAGGCACACAGAAATGTATGCCTGCAGTTGGCAGAGTGTTAGCACATGTTTTTACTGTATGGAAAATTTAAAGAGACAAGGCTCATCACGGGGAAGTATTTGAATGTAATGAAATAAATCTGCGCCCCACAAAGCTTGGATACTCGGTTCTGCTTTTGTCTCTCTTGGAGGGTGCTGACACTCAGACTTGAGATGGATTAAACAGTGACAGCTGAGATAGTTGCTGCCCTCAGCTGCACACGCTGCCCCTCTCTTGGAAATTACTGCTCTCCTGCAGCTGGCACAACTGAAACCTTCACGAAACCAGCTTCAGACTGCCAGAGTTCATGCCAGCCTCGAGTGGTGCAGATCTGCTAGCCCATGAACTCCCATGGTTTGGTGGTGAGTTCGTGAGCCGTTGAGCCGTGTGGGCTGTGCAAGTGGAAAAGATTCAGAAAGAAAGGGGCAGCCAGCTGAAGGAGCTGACGATGCTCTGCTTGCCCCCTTGTCACGGCCCACTGGATGGGTGAGAGCCCACGGATCATTCCTATTTTTGGAAATACAAATGCGTCTGACCCAGGGGACCCATCGTCACAACCCACCCGTGAGAAGCAGTGGCAGAATCTCAAGCAACAAGAAGAGAACACAACCCCAGCCTTTTCTTGGGGATTTTGCTGTTCTTCATTGGACTTTTCTTCTGCAACTGCCCTTCAGGGACAGTGTTAAAGCTGTTCAGCACTGGCTACACTCTGTCCCTTTCAGGTCTATTGCAAATCTTTCTGTTGACTTAGACAGGCAGAGAGACTTGACTTTAGGATGGTAGTTTCAACCTCTTTTTTCTTATAAGTGGTAAATTCAAGTCCGGTGTTTGAGGATACTGTTTGTGTCATGGTTCCTAACTACAGTAGGCTATAAGGGTAGTTTAACACATTCTGCCATTTTTACTCTTCAGTCTTGCCTGTTCCTCATATTTTTACAGTTTTTCTCTTCCAAGATACGTGATCCGTGTGCACAGGGCCTTTTCATCTCCTTTTCAATGAAAAGACCAATTTCTACAAAGCTCCAATGTATCAGCTGTTAGTACAGATCTCATTCCCTCTCTGCCCCTTCTCCCAAGCAATGGACTGTGTTGTGAGAGAAAAATGGAACGTTACCTTCTAGCCTGGATAATTAGAACTATCCAATCCTGAACTATTAAGGTGGTTCTCGCTTAAAATGAAATGAAAAACCCTGACACTCAATCTGCAAATCATTGTGTGCTGCTTAACTGGCACTTGAGGGTTTTTCTTTATGATATATCCGAAGGAAGAGATGGATGCACTGTCAGAATTAAAATCTCTCTCAGTACTTGGCCATATGTTTCTGCTTTGGTCCCCAGCCTGTTGCACTACTGAGCAGAGGGTAAGGCTGGTCTAACAGAGCTTCATAAAAACACAACCTCCAGGGGAGGTGGAGGAAAAGTGAATCTTTCCAGGGCTCCTTCTTACCAAAAAGCTGGCTTGGACTTGGATTCAGACAAGTTTTGTGGCATCATGCCCTGTTGTAAAGCCTAATGATCTGGAGGTTCATTAACATGATCTGCAGGGGATGTACATCCATCAGCATTTGCACAGCAGAGACAAAGAGAGTCAGGAACTGGAACTCGCAAGGCTCCAGTAGGGAAGAAAACATCTCACTGAAGATTGGTTAGGAAGGGTTGGATGCCGAAGATTTGAAGCTAGGTTAATCTTGACCTTTATCTTAAAGATAAAAAGGGTTCTCAGGTTTGTCAGTATTTCAGGTGCCACAAGCATAGTCAAGCTAATTGTTATAAACCCTCTTGGTTTTCTTCCCCACCTCCTCAGAGGCCATTGAAGATATCCAACCAACAATCCCCAAATGTTTACTCCACACGTGTTTATTATCTGAGCAGGCTCCTCGGTAGTTGGTTGGTCAAGACCCCTCTAGCCACGTGTGCACAGCAAGTCAGGAAAGGGTCAGTTGAGATATCACTAGAAGCTGATGGGAAGGTTTCTTGTGGAATGAGACACTATCAACCACCCAAAAAAGCCTTTCTGCTATAAAAATGACACGGTTCTGACAATCCCTTCTGCCACATAAAATCTTACCAGCCTTTCCCTCCCAAAAAGGAAATGAGCAAAATTGTAGACACCGAATCCAAAAAAAGCTCAGTTCTGCAGAACTAAATTTGAAAAAGAATAAATGCCAGAAACTCCATGAAATCCACCAGGGACTTTGCTCTTGATTTTGCACTGCAGATGGTCAGATGTTATGGTAATGTGGTAAAGTAAAACCTGTTGTCGGGTGATTCAGCTCAAGCACTGCAGATTAGCTTCAGAGAACAACCACTTCTGACAGGACAAAACCAGCACTTGCCAGTGTCTGATCAGGAGGATGTGGCCCTAACTCCATGTCCTCAGAGCTTTGAAAATCCACTGGAAAAGCTCTCAGTTCTTCAAAAGACAATAGCAGATAGCACTTTAAAATAGTCTTTGTTTATCTTTTATTGTTTCTAATGAACTCCTCCTGAATTTAAAAATAACTTCCTCTGTGCTTTTATTCTGCTTTCCCCAGTGGGAAGAAACTTAAAGATCTTGAGCTATGTCAAGGGAGAAGAAATCTGTGCAAAGCTAACATGGTTCATGACGTAGTGTTTGACCACTGAGTATCTCTACAGAGTCAGAAAGAGTTGGGTGCTTCACCCTTGTGGGAGCTCTGCCATTGGCTACGTGGGCCAAGAATCTATGTTTTTTACAGAACTGGGTGAATGATAAATCAAACAAATTAAAAAGTTACTTAGCATCCAAATGATATTTTGGATGTTCTAGTCTTCTGCTGTGTGAAGCCAGGTTTTCAGTTTTCTGAGAAAAGCATGGCCAAGCACTTTGTCAACACAATGACCACTGGTACAAGTCAACAATACTTGGCAAGGTGGACAGTCATAAATGTCACATTTCCATCCTTGTTCAGTCATATCCAACCCTTTACAGAGACTGAACATCTTGGAATATACATGGCGAGAAAGTGTCTTTTTCCAAACAACTCCTTGCCCTAGAGACAGACTGGCCAGAACTATTTGCAAGGAACAGGTTTCCGCCATGAGAGCTGCTGTTCCAGGAGGTGTTGGTCAAAAAGGGGTACCTGTTACCTTCTATATTTCTCATTAAAAATGTAGTGGAACTTGACAATCAGGAGGGCACCAGAAGGCAGTGATGCCTGGTTTGGAGAATAACCAGAGGGAGAATTGAGATACCTTGAACAGGAGGGAATGGGGAGGCTGATATACTCGCAGCTTCTCACAAGTTACTCACACAAGGCGTGGTCATGCTGGAACCTCTCAGGTGATTCTGCTATAGGCAGTAGTTCACACTGCAATTTATCTACCCTTTAGCAGAGAAGAGAAGCATCATAGATATTATCTGAAACTCAGTTCCATCCTAGCATGGTTAAAGGAAATAACTCTGTAGAGGATATTAGAGGGGAATTCCTCCACTGATGACAACATGAGAAAAACATTATCTTAATATTAATCTTATCTTCAAAAGCTTATGCTGCTATTTTTTGAAAACTGAGACTCGGACTATTGATCTAACATGGATATATGGGTTCAATTAGAAACTGTAGACTCTCTCAAAATATTTCAGTCCTCCAAGAAATGTCACCTTTACACGTAAAGTTTAAACGTTTCACGCAAAGCCATTTTCAGAGGAATTCTAAACACACTTATGGTACAATTGCATTCAGTTCCACATTTGCAGAGAGATGATGGCCACAGCATACAATTCTCTATGATCTGTTGAGAACAACTGTCTCACAATCTGATGTGAAAAATGTAAGAAAGCATGTTTTCCATTTAGCTGCAATGGAGCTAAAAAAAGAGGGTTATTTATGACGGAAGTTTTCTGTGAAAGCTATCTGTCCACTGAAAACTAAAAGCCTGCTGGCTTTTTCTGGGCACTTCCTCATCTTTGGTGGGGTCGGATTGTTAATGCTAACAGCAACACAACTATGCTACACCCTACCCACCAAAAATGCTGGGCTACACTTCAGTATCACTTTCACCCTTGCCAGACATCTACAGTGAAGTAGGGCTCACAGGAGCTTACTTGAATGTGAACTTGTTGTCTCTGAGTGGTGTGGAGCCAAACTGGCAGTGCCTGAGTATAATGTATTTCCTTGATTCGTTTGTTCCTAATTCATTTAATTTCAAAATTAATTTCTTCAATAGAAGATGTCTAAATTTTCTTTTATTTTTATTTTCTACATCTTAAGAAATTTCTGATAGAAAAGAAGACAGAACTGAGAAATCCTGATCAGAGACATGGGGTCAACCTCTGCTTCATGCACACATTAATTTCCTTCTAAAATTTGCAATCTTTCATGATTTTTCTTTTAAAGCTGCCAGAGAGTTCTTCTGTTTGCCTAAAGCATTTCAATACCTGTCATTTGAAACTGCAGTGTGCATCACCTCTGCTGTAGAGGAGTGGCAGCAGTAGCCATAGGCCTTATGTATTCCAACAAACAGCAGCCGAAGGTGTGAAAGCTTTCCTTGTAGCTTGAGGCATATAAAGAGGTTTTGGGTGGTACCCTAAGGAGGTGGTGATCACTTAGTATCTTGGCACTGTTGCTCTAGGTAAGGATCTCATCAATCATCCCATGTGGGACAGACACCTAGTGCTCTCCAGTGCCCTTCCATGTAATTATCTAAAGCTCCACTGCTTGCAAAAATTAAACCACTTTTTTCCTCATAGGCATTCAAGTGTCTAGCTGCACTTTTTCTAATCCACAGCATCAGAGGTACAGCCACAACAGCAGCAACTAAACCCACCCAAATCAGTACCAGTGACAGTCTTCCATAGTCACACAAGGCTCACACAGGCCATTTTTCAACTGGAGTAGGTTTTGCAGCCCGGGCTGAGCTCTCTGCTCCCCTAGAAATAGCTGAGCTGGGCGTTTGAAAGTTACTCCATGTGTGGCTACAGCACACTGTGCTGGAGCAGGTATACAAACCCACTGCTGCCTAGGTGCTCACCAGTGTGTGTGGAAGCCCACTCTCCTCTCCAGACCTCAGTCCCACAGCACCCTTTTACAACAAGTTTGTGGAAACAGGAAAATAAAAATTGGCAGCCTACAAACAGGCAGTTAGCTGCAACACTACTGATGCTGTGATAACTTACACCATTGGTCGTGATTTCAAAAGCCTAGTAAGACTCTCAAACGTTCAGGCAAATCAGATTGACACAAAACCCTGACCAGCAGTTCCACTCCTTTGGAGAAATATGTACTTACACTGAAATAAAAAAGCTCCCACTGGATCCGCAAGAGTTTGTGAACTGGTCTGACCATCAGTACTTTCCATAATAATAAAAGAGTTTTAACCAAACTCCATGCGAGGAAACTTTCCCTTTGAGTCAAATACACTAGCGGGAACTGTACCCACTCTCCAGCACTCACAGGAATAAAGGATTTCATTAGCCCAGTGCCAGGAGCAGGGAAACCCATAGAATGGTAGTTCTCATTCGAACAAAACCTAAACCCAACATGAGTTCCAGCCACAGCCCTCGGTGCCATCCCCACAACCGAGCAGCTCCTGCACCAGAGCCACGCTGGCTTCGGAGAGGCAGCAGCCGCGCTCGACGCGAGCCTACCTGCGGCTCAGCACCGCTGAAGCCTGGGGAAGAGGTTCTCCGGCGGGTACACGGCTTGAGAGAACTACTTGGTCGGGCTCTCACAGGTGCTGAGGCTCGGGCACAGCCAGAGCGCGTCTCCTCTTCTCGCAGAGCTTGTCATGAACGGCCGCAGCTCGCTCCCAGAGAGCCCCAAAGCACCGATCGCTCAGCAGCCGGCCCCGCGCTCCCTTCTCAGGGGCTTCCCGACGACTCCTTCCCCGCTTGCTCCCTGCTGGGAAAGTTTCGCAAAGCCGCGGGCGCTGGAGCCGGCTCCGCTCTCCGTAGAAACTCGCCTGCCCCACCTAGAGGAGCACCCCGGGATGAAGATGAGCCCCGCATCCCTTCCCCGCCCTGGCTGAATTCGGATTTTGCTGGTGAGCAGGAGGGAAAGAAGTTTTGTCAGGTTTGGTTCAGAGAAGGGGAGGCGGACCCTGGGAATTTCCCCGCGGTAGAATCACAGAATCGCTTTGGCGGAGACATTTCAGATCATCGAGTCCAGCCATCAACCCAGCAACGCTAAGGGAGTGGGGGGAAAGTTTGATGTTTGAGCTGGTCCAATTCAGCAAATGCGGCTATGCCAGAATCAAACTATTCTGCACAAATGTCTTGAGATGACTCCTCTGAAGCCTACTTCACTTTCCTATTCTTCAGCAACAGGTTTGGGGACCCCCTGGATTTCCTGCAGTACTTCATAGGAGCAGGGCAGCATAGCAGACTCCAAGACTTGTTGGGTCCTGGGGAGTTACGACCAGCTCACGGTACACTTGGCTCGCTGTTGCTTTTAGCAAAGTCTAAAGGAATATTTGGAAAATCTCATAGCCACTTTCTGAGCTACTGACAGTTCTTCCAGAGCAAACCAGAACTACTCTTACACTGTTGAGCTTTTTGAAGGTTGCAAATTTTGACTGTTAACTGTCTGTGCTTGAGGGATTTTCCAGTATTTCTGCAAAAAGTGTTCCTGAGGAATGGAAAATGTGAAATAACATACTTAGATACCATTATGTAATGCTGAGATGAATTGAATTGAAATGGGAAAAAAAACCCCCAACACACCTGCAAATGGTTTGAGAGCAACTACAGCAGTTATCTCAGAGGTCTTAAAGGATAAACATATCAATATCACAACTATTTTTGTGAGCACCCAACAAGCAGTATAAAAAGTTCACAGTGCTTGGTACATCAGTGGAAAAGAGTTCTCAAAAGAGAACTTTCAATCCTGTTGGGTTATAAGATTCATAAAGTCTATATTGTGGTACATGCTGTTTTTGGAACTTCACAGATGACCTGGCAGTCACTGTACAGCTGGATGAATGTGTGCATTGAAAATGGGGGTACATTTTTTCTTATCTACTACGTACCAAACTCCACGGTATAAATCAACATTACAATACAATTGGGCATTTTTTAGTTTTATTAAGAAGGTTATTTAGTTGACTGGCAACAGCTGTCAAAGACTGGCCCTGGACTACACAGCGAGTTGCTTCCCTCTCAAAGAAAGGGTTATAGCTGTTATCACAACACAGACAAAAAAATGGCTGAACCTGTCTGACCTTCCAAAGCAGCTGCTTCTCTTAGCAGCAGGTGAATCATTCTTGAACTTAGTTCCTTGCTGAGATGAGGTTATGTAAGAGACAAGAATGAAGGTGGTAACAGCTGAGCTGGGCAATTGCACCGAAGATGATCATTTAGGAATGAGTTTGCCTCCTTATAGTCCACAGAGTGCACCCATTTCTGAGAAGAGACAAAGGCAGCAGGACCATGGAAAAAAGAAGAAAGTATGGAATGGAAGGCAGAAGAGTAACAACAGATTTTTATTTAGCCCCATTTCCTGTAGAAACAAGGCTTATGTGATGTTTATGTTCACACCTAACAACTTCTGAATCTGCTGTCTAACAAAGATAGGTCCTTAGAATTTTAGCAATAACGAGCTGGCTAAAGACAGTCATTTCTAATTTGTTGCCCAGATTTGGGGAAAGCACGATGTGAACACACCTTATGAGAAAGCAGCAAATCCGTGCAGAAAGAGACCTCACACATTCTTCAGCCACCCAAAAAGCATACTTCTTAGACCACACAAGTCAGTCAACCCACAGAACACAAATCTGTAGGAAATCAGGATTCATTAGTTCCAGTACTTCTGGAGCAAGATGTTTTTCTGAGGATGGTTTATCATCATGGGGCTGAGAGGTGCCAGTGGATTTTATGTTTTATAACTTTACCCTAAATAAGGTTGTTTTTTGTTCTTCTGTTTATCCCAGTCTCCTAAGCAGAAGGCAATCAAAAGCCACAATCAAAAGCCACAGCCAGAATTTGCTCTTAACTGCTTAGCAGCCCTGCAGATCTCAGGGCACCCAGGCCATGCCCAGTGTAAAATCATAGTGCAGTATGGGTGCCCAGGCTTCTGCCTCTGAACTCCTCCTGGTTTCGCCTTGAAGTTCACATTGTACCAGGGCTGGCAGCTGGCCCAGAAGAGGTGCTCAGGATTGATGCTGAGTTTGTGCCATTTGCTGTGGCAAAAAACTACGTGAAAAGCAGGAGCTCTTTTGCTGTCTCAGTCACAGAGGAAAGGTAAGCATGAGGAGTTACCTTTGTCAAAGGGTCTCCAAAATGAAAGCCTTTTTAAAGTAGTCAATGATCAGGCGTCAGGCTGAAAGGATCAGGTCCCTCTTGCAGTCCCTACTACATCCACATATGTCCCCTTACTCTCTCTGAGAAATCAAAAGTTCCTACCCTGAGCATTCAGACTGAACAAGGGCACTTGCCAGCATTGGTGCCAACATCAGTATGTGCAGTCTTGAGGAAAGAAAGGAGCGTTGGGTCATGATAACTTATGGTCTTAGCCATCTGTACGTGTGAGGCTTCTTACTGCTCCCCTTTTCTGTCAGGATGGAGGCATCTGTGGTGCGTGAGTATCTGTTGTCACATAGTCATCCTTTCACCCCAACCTGGGTCAAAACAGAGGCAGCCCAAGGGTAAAGATTTCACTGCAATATTCCTTGGGTTTACCCAAGTGTTTTACCTCAAGTCACAGGAGAGGCAGGGCAGCGTGAAAAGTCCCTACATTACGTGTCTAAAACAGAGAGTGGGTTTGCCTGTGTGTTATTGCTGCTGCTATCAACTAAGGCTGAAGGGGCTCTCTTTTTGTATGTGTACAGGCAGGCTCTCTTGCTTCTGCTGGAGCTGGTAATTCCCTGCCTTCCCATGGTGCGGAACACTTGCACGCAGAGATGGTGACACAAGGAGGAGAAGGAAAGAGGATTATGAGACACTGGTCTTTGGAGATCCTTTCTCCTTTTGTGGCAGAAAGTAATCTGCTTTGTACCCAAGGCCAAGCTGCCAAAGAACCTCTTTTGTTTCCCAGAAGTGGTGTTCACCTTGTTGCAAAACTAAGGGCTAAGAGAGAAAAATGATATAAGAAGGGAAAGTGAAATAACAGAACATAACATCCTACAAATGAAAAGGCAGCACTTCTGAGAGTGTCCTTAGCGAAAGAGCCACCTTCCTAGAGCTTACGTTTGTTTCCCAGAACATAACTGCAAGTGCACAGCTGCAGAGGGTTTCCACTCCCATTACTCTCCCACCTGCTTCAAATGCTGGACTAATGACTACACAGGAGTGTGTTCACCAAGGGCTTCCAACCCTCTTCCTTTCCTCCGTAAACCATCCAGTCCCTTCAGTCAGGTTTGTTGCAACACCTACCACCTCCCTCAGCCCTTCTTTCCCAGCACTTTCTACCTCCATGTAGTTGGCAAATAGGTTCTGCCTTCATTGGTTCAGTTCTTTCCACAAACCACAGGGCTCCCTTTCAGCTGCTACATTTTTGATTAGGTCTGAGAGAACACAAATAGGTGCTAGTCTGAAAAATGTTTCCTACAGCCAGAGAGGTTTGGTTGGTTTTGAATGCTGTCTCTCAGTAAGACTTCTTATCTTCCTGACTCATTTATCTAGATGACTCATTGCAAGCCCACAGTCTCACAGGTATCTGGGAACCGAAGCTGGTTACCACCAGTCACAGTTTCCTGCATAACATTTGGAGAACTTCATATAAATCATTAGACAGACTGTTCCAGTCTAGCTCATTTAAATGTTTTTCTTATTTTCAGTATTATCTTTTTCTACAAGGAAAGCAGCCAGCATCTGAAAATTTTGGAGCAATTAGCTTAGCTTGAACACCACCAGCAACCATGCTCTGGTGTTTGTAATAAATGCTAGAAACAATTAACAGCGTATTTCTGTGCCTGCTAGAATGCGTGTAATTAACAAATGCATTAATCATGACTCTTGTCCTAGAAGGAACACCTCATGCCACTTACTGTAGAAGCAGTTAAACCAAAACAAAATGAATCCATCCTTTCTGTTGCTGCTGAGGAAGGACTCTACCTGGCTGCTGGCTGTAGGGGCTGGGCAATGGGTTTGGGGTGAGGGACTTGGTCTAGGTGATTCTGCTTTGACAGGGGGATTGGACTAATCTTTTGAGGTCCCTTCCAATCCTTAATGTTCTGTGATTTGCATGTTATATGACATCCTTTCAGATCAAAAACTCAGATGGGCTTTGGAGAACACAGGAGGATGTGTCCAAGGACAATCCCTTTTTCAAATGTCTAAAAGGCCAGAGATAGAGGGGAAGCTTAGGAAGAGTTAAGCTGAAGGGCCAGGAACAAAAGGAGTACAGGACCCTCTAAACAGATTATTGTTGGAGCTCGTATTAGAAGCACCTTCTGTGTTACGAATGTCTGTAGGAGCTTTGCTATTGATTTCATAACAAGGTTGGGTGCTAGCACAGTCAGTAGCTCAAACTCTTGTGAGCTAGACTTTGGATATCAAATTGTAAACCAGACTTCAGTGCCTTTTTACTGCATTACACTATATTTCCATCTGAATTTGTAGCTTCGTGCTCTGCAGGGTCTTAGTTTGCATGGATTGCTTTGTGTTGTAGGTTTTTCACTTTTGCCTGTATGTTGTTATCTTCTAGGCTCTGAAATTTCTGTGCCTACTGTTGTAAAATTATTTGAGCTACCAAAGTGCTTCCATGAAGTCCTATTTAGTTTTATACCTTGCCTCATCCTCCTCTAGACAGGACGTTTGTCAAAAGGTTGTCTTTCTTTTTTTGTGATGTTCATATTTTGAAAACGTCGTCACATTTTGTGAGGTTCTGTTACCTGGGGACAGCAGAAAAGCGTGGCTGCTAACGAGTGTGATTCTCTGATGCTTCTGGGTTTGTTGTTTATTATTCCATACTTTTACAGTACTACTAGAGATTTCTTCCACCTTCTTCTTTGCTGTTCTTGCCTATGTTATTAATTTCTCTGCTGAAATTATCCAACACACAAGATGCTAATGTCAGGCAGTTTCTTTATCACCCTAACCTTTAGGGCAGCATTTAGGACACGTGTATGCACCTTCATTCAATGCAGGTTATGCACTCTTACATACATGCTGATGTGCTGTTCAAAATCAAGGAGACAACTGACCTTGTATTTTCTCTACCTTTTCAAAACAGTCCAGCTGTTTTGGTATCAAATTTTTCAGAGACAATGACCATAAGCCAGCAACGTGTGCTTGTGGCCAAAAAGGCCAGTGATCTCTTGAGGTGCATTAAGAAGAATGAGGCCAATAAGTCAAGGGAGGTTCTCCTCACCCTGTCCTCTGCCCTGTTGAGGCGTGTCCAGTTCTGGACTCCCCAGTTCAAGAGGGAAAGGGAGCTACTGAACAAAGTCCAGCACAGAGTAGCTAAGATGATCAGGGAGCTGATGCATCTTCCTTATGAGGAGAGGCTGAGAGAGCTGGGGCTGTTTAATCTAGGCAGGATGAAGCTGAGGTGGATCTAATCAATGCTTACAAATATCTAAAGGGGCAATGTCAGGGCAAGAAGCAGTAGGAATAAATTGGAACATTGGAGAGTCCGTTTGAAACTAAGGAAAACATTTTTTATGGTGAGGGTAACAGAGCACTGGAATACTTGTGGAGTTCCTGTCTGGAGATTTTCAAAACCTGCCTGGACACGTTCATTTGTGATCTGCTCTAGGAAAACCTTCTCTGCAGGGAGGTTGGACTAGATCATGTCCACAAGTTCCTTGTGACTCCTACCATTCTATGACTTTCTGATTCTATGATGTGTTATTTGCATTGTAGTGTCAATCAGAAAGAAGGATAAATCTTCCTCCTGTGCTTTTATTAGCCCATCTCTGGTGCGCAGGAGGAGTACAAGAGCTAGGAAGAAACATGGATGCAAGTGGAAGGAGAAGATAAGTCGGAAAGGGAGGGTGGAAGACATAAGGCAATGGTTACGTTGAAGGGAACAAAGAAGAGAAGGGGACAACGGCAGGCTAAAAGGAATCGCAGAATGCTAGAAGTTGGAAGAGCCTTCTGAAGACCATCGAGTCCAACTCTTCTAGGAGTGTTAACATAAACGGAGAAGTTGATGAGAACTAGCAAGAAGAACAAGATGAGGGGAAACATGAATGTACCTTGAACCAGCATTCAGCTGCCTGAAGTGTGAAAATGCTCTGTCTCCTCCTCCTGCACCTCTATGCCTCTGCCTATGATTAGGAGTTTCATTTGTTTATGCACTACAGCAGAGGAGGCAAGACCTAGTAAGAAGCACGGTACATTAGCATATAATTAAAAATAATAGTGTAGTTTGCACTGCAAAGTAATCTGAATTACTCTGTAAGTTCAGTCCCAGGTGCCTTATCTTGTGCAACCCCTACCAGTCGGGCAAAGTTAGTCTCCAGCTCTGTCATTCTCCTCTGATGACTTCCTACACTCAGTTTGTAGACAAAAATAAACTGATAGGAGTACAACACACAAATTATTCAAATTTGTACTCATGCCGACCTCAGCAAAAGCTGTAATTTTTCCTGTCCAAACATGCGACTGACACCCTGCAGGACACCTGGGAATCCAGAACGTTTACACTTGGTTTCCAGTGGAGCGCTGACCTGGTGTTTGTAAGTAGCACAAATAATGCATTTCTCGTGCCACTAGAATGTGTGAGCTCTGAACACAAAACCAAGAAGTAGTAGGCTTTGGAGACGCATGAATGATGACCCATGCTGTGTGGCACCCTTCAGAATTTGTCTGAAACTGGATTTGACCACAGCAAACCTGCCACCTGGGAAGATCAGCAATCAACAGCATATTAAATCCTGTATTTCACTGTTACACACACAGGGAGCTACATGAGGGAATTCTTTAGTTAACTGTTGCCCTCTTCAAAGAGATACAGGATACTAAGGCCATTTAGCCACATAAAAAGTGGCTTAACTTGCAAGAATTGTTTGAAGATACTGCAAGCAAGACCTGAGACTAGAAGTGACTTGCTTTTGGAACAAACCAAGGAGGCTGTCAGCCTCAAGTTTGCTTTTCTCCATTGTATGTAAGAGTTGAATAAAATGCAGGAGTAATCTGACCTGGAGGAACAGAATCGCCGTATCACAGAACATTAGGGATTGGAAGGGACCTCAAAAGACCATCTAGTCCAATCCCCCTGCCACAGCAGGATCACCTAGACCAAGTCGCGCAGGAACACATCCAG
Organism: Phoeniculus purpureus; assembly: GCA_028565055.1. Taxonomy (NCBI): domain Eukaryota; kingdom Metazoa; phylum Chordata; class Aves; order Bucerotiformes; family Phoeniculidae; genus Phoeniculus; species Phoeniculus purpureus. Next base: position 84,499,314 of record JAOXOE010000001.1, read on the forward strand.
GCAGGTTTTAAGCGTCACCAGAGAAGGAAACTCCACAACACCCCTGGGCAGCCTGTTCCTGTGCTCTGTTACCCTCACTGTGAAGAAGTTCCTTCTGATATTTATAGGGAACTTCCTATGTTCCAGCTTACACCCTTTGCCCCTTGTCCTATCACTAGATGATACTGAGAAGAGCCTGGCTCCATCCTGCTGACACCCACCCTTCAAATATATATAGACATTAATGATGTCACCCTTCAGTCTCCTCTTCTCCAAGCTAAAGAGACCCAGCTCCCTCAGCCTTTCAAACCAGTTACAAGGGTGAACTGGACCAGTGTTTTAAGCATTTTTTATAAGTTTTGATAGTTGTAAAGTTTTTTTGATATAAAATACATGATCACCTCTTTAACAAAAACATATAAACAGGCCATGAATGGTTTTGAGCTTATAAACATCTTTTAAAGTGAGGTTTCTAAATTAGTAGCGATTTGAACGATAATCTCAAATGCAAACTCTAATTGAAATTTGGATAATAAAATTATGGATAAAACGAACCCAAATGATGTCACTATTTATCACTTAAATGGTGAGAAATCTGAAAGAGGTCATAAGTCAGGCTGAAACAAATTTCTAGGTCTGGTATTCCATTCAGTACCCAACCAATATCCATGATTTTTATCCAGAGTAGCAGGAGAATTTAAATTCACATCCCTTAAAATCAATTACACTTTTATTACCTTCAATGTATGTACTACGTATTTAACTGAGGAAGCTTGCTTTAGGAGGAATTATTCAGGACGCTTTTCCGAATACGTGCTCGTAGCACATTTTTCAAAGATATTGCAGTGAATTCCCATTTTGTTTATAATTTCTTCCTTCTTCCCATGAACTCGCTTGCACGACTGTAGTTGGCTTGCACATTTGATTAATATTTTCATGTGGTATTTTATCACCCACAATGTATGACTCTGCTATATTACTAACCTTCAAAATACATAATAAATTCAGGCTGTCAGCTGGTTAAAAGGATCAAACCCAGCCTTGCAATAATAGTTCTTTGCAAGTGCAGGTGATTTAAGGTTTGCAGGTAGTCAGGAGGCAGGGGCAATGCCACCGTCTGCACCGTTCTACTACCCACTGACAGGTTATTCTCTAAATACCCTTCTTGTTTCCATTTTAAAGGTGTTTGCTCGGAGATAAGATCCCATTTCTGTTTGTCCTGAAGCAATTAGTTAGCTTTCTCCGATCGGAACCCACCTTTCCTACCTTGCCTTTGGTTTCTGTAATCTATCAACTGAACTGCTTGGGATCCTCTCCCAGAAGGAATCCAAAGCTTTTTCCAAGATGGTTTGAAAATGCTAATTCCTGAACGAATACCCTCAGGATAGAAGGTGCATGAGGGGCATGCGTGATTGTTTCGCTTTCCGACACAGCTAACAGCACAGCATTCAAAGTATTCCCCTGGTACACAGAGCCCGGATTAACCTTGGGGCTTACGCCAAGCCCTCTTCCAAGCGTTTCCACTGCTTGCTAGTCAAAGGCTTTCATCTTCGTTATTTTCTTTGATGGAGTCAGACAAATCTGGATTGCAATGTTGGCAGCAGCAACCAAATTTTGTTGTAAACTTATGCTTTTTCTGGGCTTTCTCTGGCCCATGGACTATTCTGCTCTGGGCAAGACTCCTCAGTAACATTAATGAGCATGTAAATGGCATCTGTGAAGTCAATGAGCTACTGTCGAAACACCGCCTTTCAACGACAGCAGAAAACATCTCCGTGTTGGCAGCTGGCACGGATGTCTTAAGATCTTTTGCCTGGTCCAATCTCTATGGATTAGACTTTGAAAACATGTTGATAAAATGTTAAACTTGTGAGAAAGAATAAGGGCCATTAGGTCGTGCCTGGTGTACTGTAACGTAGGCGGAACCCACCGATCTCACTTGTGCCACTCACTTCAGCACCCACAGAGTTATCTTTGTACCAACCTCTCGCTGTGTAAATACTAGCTAAACCCTTACAAGAGTTTTCTCTATTTTCTTTTTACATCTTATGAAGGATTTAAAATGTGTCTCTTGTTTCCATATCCTTCAAAGTCAGAAAGCAGTTCTCTTTTGCTGGTAATCTAGGACTAATTTCTCTGCCAGCAATACACCCCTTTCTCTCCTTCTACACAGTCCCTTTGTTCCTGAGTCCTTTGCCTTCCTGTTGCATTGCTGTTGAGATGCCTCACTCTGTTAACCACAAAGTTCAAGGGGCCACATGAATTGTTTGCTGGCCAAATGTTATGTAAGTCAACTCCACAAATTCACGGTCTATCTAGGCTTTATTTGTGGTACACACTGGACAAAGTAAAATTAAGGTGCTGTGCTTTCCCAATGGCTCTACCTGTGCTGCTGTATTCACCTAAGGATCAAGCTTGTATTTAAACCCTAATTCTCCCTTTATCTTAGGGCTTTATATACTTGTCCATGACATCAGCAAGCCGTTTGGAACAAGCCATGCATTCACCAGTCATCAAGTGGTCAGAGAGACAGGGAGGTAGAGGACATGAGCGAATGGTAGGGATGTAAGAGGCTGAAGCCATGGTAAACTCATTCCAACACTTTGGTGTACTTAACAAAAACTTTTCAGCCAGGCAAAGAGGCAATGCAAAGAGCAGGGAGAGCAGGAGGAACAGAGATGATGGCCAGGACATGCAGCAGAGGTGCCTCATCCTACACACTCACAGCAACAGCACAGCTTGGTCTGCAAAAACACAAACTTGTCTGTAAAATGATGAATAATTGAAGACTTGGTAAACTTTCTGTTTCCTCCCTCCTGCCAATAGCATCTTTACTTCTCTAATGCATCCAGATGATCTTAATTTGTAATTTAGGAGAGACTTAATTACAGTAATTGTTAAGAAAATTTAATTTAAATGCTTAGCAGAGTCGGTGACCCAACACGCTCCTTGAACTGCTAAGGTAAGGCACAGGAGAACTTAGGCTTAATGTGCTGGATTTCTTTCCTTCGGGCAAATACGCGGCTAAATGTTCAAAGGCGCTTCTTGAATTGCACATGCACATCTGAGGAGACTTCTAGTTATGTGTGAGAAATCTAAGACATTATGTATTTTAAACATATCCACACATTATTTTCACAGTAAGGGAGCGTGAAAACTGATACCCGTGTGCAAACTGTAGGCAATTTTTTATGCTTCTTTCATATGAATAAAACCACTAAATATTGTAACAGAATTTTTCTGAGCTTGTCCCTCAGTCTACCCTGTGAAATGAGAACGTGAGTTCTGCATCTACCTCTGCAGCTTGTGATCTGCTGGCTTGATGGAGCTTACACTTTCCTTGTAGCAGCACTATTAGGCTTAGTTAATGACTTGCATATCTTGAAATTCTTCATCGAAAGCCGTACTACAAATACTGCCCTTTAAGTACACTTGCAAATCACCCCCAGCCTGTTAATTTTCTAAAAAAACAATGAGAAACTTTCTGTGCTTTTGGGTCTTTATGCACATTTTTTTACCCTCTTTCTTAGTTTACTAAAGTAGGCATTTCCATCACCTCCAGGGCACCACTCTTCGAATTCTGTTTTCTGCGTAGGTGATAAGGATGAGAGTGCCCTGACACTGGATGACCACAATCAGCAATTTCAACAACCCTGACAGTGCTCAGGAAGCCTGGAAAAAGGATGACTTCAATTCAGAGTGGGAAAGGGATGGGCATGCAAAGTGTATGAGGAGAAAAACCCGTCAGGGAAATATTAGAGACCAATGAGGTAGAGGGAAACTGGGAATGGGTACATTCCTCCTTGTTCTCACCATCTCTTGGCCATTATTCCTATCATGCTTTTCCAAGGTGGGGCTGCTATAACCAGCAGTTCTTAGTTTATTCCCTTACCACACAAAAGGCACAGTGCTGGGTTAAATCACTGACCCACATGGGCTGATAATTAAAATCGTCTAGGGACCTACTCCAGTGACCAAAACACCTGGGTCCTTTAGCGGGCACTGTATCAAATTCTGCAGCTAAAGGAACCCCTCAGGAAAAAAGCCTTGCTAAAAAATTATGACATCTAGAGTAATTTTAGATCACACCATGCCCCCCTGACTTCAGCTGCAGGAGCAGTCCTGTCTCACAAGTCTTGTGTTTCGACTGACAGTCTCATTCAGATACCCCAGATATTGAGGGCACGTCAGATGGCAGTGGGTACCTGTGGTCAGGTAAAATAAACCATCACCTATCTCTCTCTCTACTTGTTCCTTGTGAACTTAATGTGAATTCAAATATGCATAAATCTTGTATACTTGCAATTCCACAGTGAGTGCTGGAGGCAAAGTCTGGCCCAAGCGTGCAACAGTAAGTCACTGTGACCCATCTGTATTTGTAGAAAAGATGAAAACATCAGTCAGTTTGGACAGTTTTTGTATCTAAAGAAATAGAGATATTTTACTGGCAAGTGGCTAGAAGTCAAGGTTCTGTGAGATGCCTGCAGATTTGCAGTACTTTAAATTGGTCTGTTCATCATATGACATTAACTTCAGCTGTAAAAGTGCTGGTCCTCTGGTAGATATGTTGCCCTTTTTTGCTTAGTGTGATTTATTTGTTCACTCTCCAGAGTCTAATTATATCTTTGCTATTATATAATAGGTTTGAACTCTTTCCCTGTAGGCATAACCTGCAAGATCCGGGGGCATCAAATTTAATCATCTTTGATAATTGTATGATGGCACCCCTGAAAATTAAGTTAGAGCAGCTGCAAAACTTGTGAAATAATGAGACTTATCTATATTATAGTCCTGATGAAATCTAGCGAAGACCTTACAATGTACGTTACTGGTCTTCTCCGGGGTACTATAATAATACATCCTATGTCAGATCTACATCACTGTAATTGGATTTTAGAGAATTTCTGCGATGACTCAAAAATTGAATCTGCTCCCCAGTGCCTTCTCTTTCAATACAATCTAAATCCTTTCTTCACTTCCCCTTTTAATTATGAAGGTGGGGAGACTGGGGAGAAGTGTTATCAGTCTGCCTTGGCCTAGAGCCCTTACCTTGTGCTAACATTTTCCCATCAGAGACCAAAAAGTGAATATGTTTTCTGCAGGATGATCTCAGGAGCTTATTTACTGTTTTACACGTGGCACAAAAGAGACAGGTACCACCACGTCCTTAATTTTAGCATTGAAGCCCAAACGTGGCTCTACAGCACCCAACTGCCTGAGCCCAGATGGACTCTGCTGTGCTTTATGCACCTTTTCTGAGTGAGGAGATACTGTTGACCATCTTCTCTGTGCAATAGCCATCTGAGCAGGGCAGGCTCATGAAAAGATGGATTTGACTTCCATAGCTTCTGCCTTCTCCTCCATCTTGAATCTTGCCTCATCCGTGTTCGGAGCTGCGTTGCTGCCTCTGAGGAAAGAATGCCTGTTTCTTCCACGATTTGCAGTGATTGGAAAGCCTCATCTGGACTTGTGGAATCCTCCTTGTTTGCTTGGATGACTGCAAGATTTGCAAGGGTTGAGACTAACTCTGACAATGTCTGCAGATGCCAAGATCCTGGGAGGTGGACAACAGCTGCAGTTTTGGAGGGAAGCAGAAACTGTCGACGCTGTGGGCACTCTGGACTCTGTTTTCAGTGTTGGTAGAAGCACCGTGACAGAGCTCCATACGGCTGTGCGTATGTCTTCTGCGTGGGTTTGGATTTTTGCCGGCATGTGGGGAGTGAGTTAAAACGTCTTGCTGCCTTTTTTCCCTCGGTCGATTAGGTTGTTTCATTGCAAACTCATAGGTGGTTTTATTAAACCCTCCCTTTGAGTTTAGCTCTTTAGCTAAAAGTTCTCGGTTAAAATACAGTCGGGATTCCTAACCTGCAGCACTGATGAGCGCAGACAAAGAAGTCAGGGGGAAATAACACTATACTTACTAGAAAGCCTGCATCAAGAATGCAGTTGACTGGAATTACTGTCCTGTGGAAGACGAAGCCAAACCACTTCTCCTCTGCAAGTAAAGTAGTTGAGGTACGTAAATAATTTGCAAAGGTTGCACAATCAATCTTCTAACTAGAAATCAAATAACTCTTTGCAGACCTATTCATTTCACTGTTGTATCACAACTAAAGCAGTAATTATAGCTCTATAACGTACTTTATTTTCTTTAACCGGAAGAAATCAAGATAAATGGGTGTGTTGGATATCAGGCTTCAGTAGCCTGGCCTTTGGGGCTTGTTGGTTTGGTTTCCATTGGCCTGTTGATGCTTTACAGAGGCAAAATGATGTTCTAGAGGTGCTGCAAAGAGTGAATTTCGTTCACTTCGAGTATGCATTTTGTTAAAATACAGACCTGAGAGTATGGTGGGTTTAGAAATGAAAAGCCAGAGAACAGTGTGCTCATGTGGCCTGAGGCTTGTAGTAACAGAAAGAAGTAGGAACTGCAGTGTTGGGTGTGTGTCGCGCACTGTGTTGTGTTAAACCGTGTCCAATTCTGCGGCACCTGCCCTGGGTGGCCTCTAGTAGCTCTCTGCCTTAACACGTTACGCACAGTGCCTGCAGAATGGGTAGAAAGGTGGGGCAGGGGTAAGGACAAGTTGTTTTTGGTTGAATTAGCCATCCTAACCCTTGACCTAGGTGGTTTTGGAGTTAGGAATTTCTCCAGGGGGAGAACGATGCGGCTACACTCTGTGCCATCCCTTTGAACCTTGTCACCTGCCAAAAATTTGTCCTGCGTGCTGAACCAGCTGTCTTCTCCAGCAGGACGTGAGCTGCACATCCCTGCTTTTGCCAAGACACTTGTATGCAAAAAGGTGATACAGGGAGGTGAAACGTGTTGGATGTTCTAATGCAGCTGCTTTCCCCATTCCTCAGGATCTTTCCAGCCGTCTTTCTGCTGTTTTCCTTTACACACCATAAGACTAACACATAATACTACAGCCCAGTAGTCTTGTGTTTTTCCAGTTTCCTGGATTATATTTTTGTGAAAACTGGTTTCATGAACGTGGAGATGGGCTGAAACTGCTGTACCAAACCCCATGCACCGGGTGATGGGAAAGCTGAGTCTTGGTCTCGCTCTCAAACATGTAATTCAGGCCATCAGTTTTACTTCCCAAATGAAATACAGAAGAGAAGCCTCCAGGGATACCTTATAGCAACTTTCCAGGACTCAAAGGGGACCTACATGAAAATGGAGATGGAGTCTTTGTCAGGGAGTGCAGTGATAGGATGAGGTGCAACAGTTTTAAACTAAAAGAGGGTAGGTTTAGATTAGATATTAGGAACAAAACCTTTACTGCGAGGGAGCAGAGAATCTGTGGGTGCCCTCTCCCTCAAAGTGCTCAAGGTCAGGCTGGCTAAGGAGCAACCTGATCTAGTGGAAAGCGTCCCCCGCTATGGTAGTGGGGCTGGAACTAAACGATCCCTTCCGACCCAAACTATTGTGCGATTCTGTAGAAGAGGTACGCTGGGGGATTACAGCAGCACTGTGACACATCCTTCGATAGCGAAGTGCACATCAGCTTTTTGGCCCATCTAAACAATTTGTATAGCCCCAAGGAGGGGATATTGGCTATTGCAGTTCTCCAGCAGCACACGTGGACTGCCTGGGACACACTCTGTTTCTGGGCTCTGGTGGAATGCAGGATTTTGACCACAGTCTTGGTACTTGATTGTGATCCTTTCTCAGTAGCTCCTTCTAAGTTCATTGACATTTTCTGAATTTAGTGCAAGAGATGACCTTGAAAACATGCGAGTCACGTCCTTAAATAGCATTTAAGTTGTTTTTTGATGACTGACTAAAACACAGCCTCACATATTTCTGTCAGTCATTGATAGCCTGGCTTTAGTAGAGTCTGAGCAGGATGAAAAACAATCCAGGATTAAGCCCTGCAATTACATTTTCTCCAGGGTAACAGAGGTTTTTTTTTTTGCTTTAATAAATAGCTGTATTACCTAGATTACTGCCTTTCAGCTCCTTCCTATGTTAAACCAGCCATAATCATGGTCTTGCCTTGTATAATGATTTCCTCCTGAACATGGTGTTATTCAAAGGCAGATAAGTCCATTACAAGTCCCATTACACTTTTTTGCAAAGCTGGCGTTGTGTATCAGATACGAAGAGGTAGATAGTGACATAATTTGCTAAGTGTAGCCTAAGCAAGGCTTTGCTGGATCTAGCCCTCTCTCCAGAGAGCTGCTCTGCCTGTGCAGGTGTAGCCACATACTAGGGCTGACGCTCAGAAGCCCTCTCCTTCTGTGGTGACATACTTTTTAGTTTCTGCTCTTACAATATTAATTGGGAAGTTGTTCATTGCAAACAATAAGGTGTAATTGGCCCTCTTCAATAGATCTTCATTGTCTCCCATAAATCTAGCAGATCCAAGGTCACAACCTTAATGGATGAGGGGCGAGCAGCCGATGTCATTTAGCTGGACCTGAGCAAAGCCTTCGATACTGTCCCGCACCACATTCTGGTCTCCAAGCTGGTGAAACATGGGTTTGCACTAGATGGGTAAAGCTACTAGTGTGTTAAAAAGGAGTTAATGTATTAATTAACTTGGTCTGTATGGGTCTGTGAATGATAAAACAGGAAAGCATATGTACAAATTCTGTGTTCTTCTCTTCTTGATGAAGTCCATGATTTCTCAAGTATGTGTGAAAAGGAGAGCGGCAGGCTTTTGAACAGAAAAAAGAGTAATTCCCAAGTTTTCCTCAAAAGCATACCTCTCAACAAGTTCGTTTTGATTCTGTCAGTAGCTTTCAATGATTGTGCTTTTTATGATCCCATACAACCATGGAAAGATCTCTTGTTAACTTAAATAACCTCCTTGTATGGATGGCAATTTAGTCCCCTTTACTAAATGAAACACTCAGCAATGGGAAGAAGGCGGAGCAGAATTTGAGTAGTAAAAAATGTATTAGTGTCACTAATTCCAGCTCAGGAGAGGCTGAAGTCAGAATGGATTACTGAAAGAAGTAACTTCATGGGGAAGAAGAGTTATTACATTTTAAATAGTTAAATACTCTTTATGTCACTAATTCTCCCTCAATCACTTTTTATGTAACAAGCTATTTATCATTAGGGTCATTTCAGTCAGTAGTGGTGATAAATGGGTCCTGATAAATGGGTGGATAACGGAAGGTTTCTAGTACCTAATGTAAGAATAGCCCTAAAACCTGTGCTTGTGTGTAGCTTTTGAGTCTGAGGGTGTCCTTTTTCTTCCTTATATGTCAGTTCCTGGAACATCCGCGAGTCTGGTGTCTCCTCACGAACACATTTCTCTCATGCAGATGCAGTGACTTCCTTCAGCAGCAGCACGCTCTGTGCCTGCGCTTCTAGATGCTGTGTCATCGCACTGCAGGATATATTATTATACATAGGGAATAATCGGAGCACTGACAACTACACTTGAAAGGAGATGGAACAGTTAAATATTTTCTATTCTTTTCATCATATCAAATGTGATATGATCAATGTCCTAAAGCAAGGGATAGAGGGGGCGTTGCTGTTTCCAGTCTCCAGTCGACGACGGCTGGGTGCGGGTTACCTCAGTCCAAAGCACTTTCCCTTCGTGAGTCTGTGGTCTCAGTACGTGACAGATGCTAAGCACATCTCTGAAAGACGCGTGGGCTATTTCTCTACTCTAAAAATAAAAGGAAGTAGACCTGCACAGGCTCTGAGTAAGCCCTGAAGTTCTACATCTGAAGGAGTCCTTGGAGTCTGAAGTGAAAAGAGCTTGTCAAGGCTTATGAGCTGCGAGAGCTTTTTAAAAAACTATTCTGAGCTCTTAGGTTTGTTCCTCATCAAAGAACTCCAGGTCCTTCCCAGACACTTGTCACAGCAAGATCTGCAAAAAGAAGGAGAATTATTGGAGACAGAAGAGGTCTGTGAAACACCAGTAGCTGCAGGAGGAGCTGATGCTATTCTACTGCTGCTTTGCACTGTCCTTTCACCTGGTATTATTCCCTACTGAGTGTGCACTGATCAGCTGTAAGGCACAAATAGGAACTCCCTTCTATCATTTGAACACGGGATTTGTCACCAGCTGTTTCCTACACTCATACTTTTCTCTGAGGGGACTGAAGGGCATAGACAGGTGCTCCTGATGGCATAAGACTGTCAGGCGAGTTGCTAGCAGGTACATCTACATCAGCATTTTAACCTAGACAAGGAACGTCGTTTTGAAGTGCTTGTCCTGGTGGTTCCCACTCGCTTCAGCGTTGGTTGTATCTGTTTGAATGGGGTTTCCTGAAACAGGTGAAATGAGATGTTTCTCAGTTCCACACCTATCATGCACCCATGTGGTCCTGGGGATCAGACTAGCAGTTATGTCCCCTAAATTGTGTCATGCCAATGACGGGTCCTCATCACTAATGGTTTTGCTCTACATATCCACATTTATTAAGCTTGTTACTTGGTAAGGCAGATATAGTGTGTCCATATCACACACTTAGAGCTAAGGACGTTTGTCACCTGGGGTCAGAAAGTCGTTATCCTTGTTTGGCAGGGAGGTGCAGAATACGTCCTTCATTCACAATGGAGGCCATGATCTACCTTGAAGGATCCACCAGATACCCTGTGACTGTGTGAAGCAGAAATACTCTCAATGTCTCACAATTTTTCCTCTGCTGCATATCTTTTCCTACAAATCTCAAGCTTGTAGTAGAACATTTGTGTGTGAGCAGCCTGGGAAATGGCCCTTTGACCAAAGACTCTACTGCAGTCAATGGGGACTGGACCCAGCAGATCACCCTCAATGCAGCGTTCCTCCACCTTCACTTGTACAAATGTCAGTGAGGAGCAGACAGAAACACCATCAGAGTCAGGGGATAGATCAAGAACTAATTCCAGAGCAGGGTGCTGGTCTCTCAGTTCGTTCAGTAACCTTTTTCACAAGCCTGTTTGTATGGTGGTTTTCTCTTCCCTAAAAAGCAGACAGTGCTGACATAAATGCTGCTTTGGCAGCATTGTAAGGAAACTGGCCTTCAGACATAGACTGTGCCCATCCCTCCAGCACTCTGGGCATTGACAATCCACTTTCCATGGATTTTGTTTGAGAGTCTGTTAAAAAAGTCAATCTCAGTGCTGCTGGGTTACCTCCCAAGGGAAAACACCTGTCTTCAGCCCCACTATTTTCACCAGCACCATATCAGAAAGAGTCTTTATTTCCCAGAGAAAAAATACTTGTGGAATGTAACTCCCCTGACTCAAGACGATGCCCAAAGCAAATAGCATTTGCTGGTGTGATGAAACGGCTTTTTCTCCCACACTTTTCAATCGCGAAAAAGGGAGTCCTGCCTCTATCAGCTGTAATTACTTGATTTGTCTTTTCCTTTCACAAAAGCCTTTTTCCCTCTCAAAGCAAAATTGTATTTTTACACAACAAGACAAAACACATTGATGAATCTTAAGTGACAACACAATGCAGCTGGAAACTTTCTCAGACCTTCTGTAGTTACACGACTTTGGAGAATATGCACTAATTCACAGATATTGGGGGGTTTTCTGTCCTTCTGAAGGACAGCTGGCAAAATCCTCCATTTATTTGTGCAGTGAACAGTCCTCTTAAATACATTGCAATGTTAGAACACTGTATTTTCTGTTTGCGTTTTTGGCTTGTGGTGCAAAATCACCCTTGTTTTATGGAGTCTCACAGAGTGGTAGTGGTTGGAATGGACCTCTGGAGATCATTTGGTCCATCACTTCTACAGCAGAGTCACCTAGAGCAGGTGGCACAGGATCATGTTCATGCAGGTTTTCAAAGTCTCCAGAGAAAGACAGTCCACAGCCTCTCTGAGCAACCTCATCCAGTGCTCTGCCACCCTCGAAGTAAAGAAGTTTTCCTGATACTCAGGTGGAACCTCCTGTGTTTTAATTTGTGCCTGTTGCCTTTTTTCCTGTCACTGGGCACCACTGAGAAGAGTCTGGCCCTACCATCTTGACACCTGCCATTTAGAAATTTAGAAGCATTGATAAGAGCTAGTCTCAGTCTCCCCCAGACTAAGCAGACACTGGTCTCCCAGCCTTTCCTTGCAAGAAAGATGCTCCAGTCCCCAAAGCATCTTTGTAGCCCTCTGCTGGACTGTCCAGTAGTTACCTAGGATTTTCTCTAGGAAATGGTCCTTTGCAAAACCTCCATCCATTTCCCTTGTATTTCCCACAGAACTGTAGACATTACAAATTACGCTAATTCTACCACTGCATTATTTATCTGAGCATTAGCACAGAAACTACAGAAAATAATAACAGGCTATTTGAGAGGTGATCTACTCTATCACACTGCCTGAGACAGAGTGACCTGTACTTATGCCATTCCTGCCAGATATTTGTCTAACCCGTTCTTACCAGAAACTTGTAGCCTCCTGGGAAACCTAGTCCTCACTATATGGGAGATTGCTAACCAGGACATAGCCCTGTGCTATGTTGACAAATGCACTCATATCCCCTTGCTAAGAGCAACTAGACCCTGAAACCCAGGTTGCGTGCAAGACACCCAAACCATCACAACTCTGTCACCTGCTGTTTTTTGCACTGGTGGTTGCATGATATATCTTCCTGGGATATGGTGCATCTAAGCTCCTACACACTCATTTGTCCCATTCTTTGCACTGAGACTTACTAATGAGGAATTACTTTGGACAAAGGGATGTCTACAACTAGGTCTCTGCCTGTTTCGTTTGGGCTGTGGGAAGAGATCCCACCTGGGCTGGGCTCTTCTCCTCCCCCAGCAGATGCTCCTCTCCTTTTGTCTGTCTTCCAAAAACTTGGCAAACTTTGCTTGGAGGAGTGACATAATAGAGCTGGTACAGCCTCTCCCTGTGATGGTGGTTCCTTAGTATGCAACGTTTTAAAATAGCCCTCACTTCTCTTTTTGTGCAGGGTGGCATACCCTAAAACCTTTTCTGGTGTCTCTTTTAGCAAGTGACACACAGCTCTTACAAGCCTGCAAACACTTCCTACTTGTTTTCTGAGGCAGCTCGCTCTGCTGAAAGATGTACTGGGGTGAATACATCGTGGTCTTTTCAGAAAGTCTACTGCATCGTTACCTTTACATGTCGTTTCATTAGGTATTATGAAAACATAGAAATAAACACTGAAAATCTGCTCTTCTGTCAACCGATGGCTCTGTAACACTACAAGATGGAGGGGTGATGTGCACCAAGCTCCTTGCGGATGGCTCCTTGCAGATGGCTCCTACAGGTCAGTCTGTGGGTTGATGTTTGTGGAGCAGATGTTACTATGGGACGCTTATGGTGAGCTACTCTTAGAGCACATTTTTGGGATCTTAGTCAGGAGAGCAGTGGTAGATGAGGGTGTAGGTAGCCTGAAGGGCTAAGATTATGTTTGGGAGGGCAACAGAGATATAACTCACAGAGGTGTAAATGTGTATGTGGTCGTGTGTGTGTTGTGGGGGAAGTCTGTCTCAGAGCCAGGCAGATTCTGCCAGAACCAAGTGCTTGCAGGGATATGCAGGCACACTGAATGATGAACCACCTCCTCCACAGCAGGGCATGTATTCAAGCTGCTGAGCACATGTGAAATAATCCTCTTTTTCGCTGTTGTGGGAACAGGTTGCATAGGTGTCCATAGCATCTTTGGCAGGGATATGCCTCCAAAGGAGCGTTAGACAGTGTTGCTTAAGCAGTTGATTTACCCAGAGCGGATTTCACTGCTGCTGGCCTTAATTCTTTTTGATTTTTCTTGGCATCCAGTTCTTCCTAGTACCTTTTTTCTGTTCCAGTTTTGCTGTGCAGGGTAGTTACGTGCCTGTGAAATGAAAACAGGGTAGAAAGACTCCTATCTGTTAGAGAGGTGAAGGGACACTCCAAGCTCTGCATTGTAGCATATTATTAACATGTGTTAGCATATTGAGATCAAAGTAAGAGCAGGAAGCAGTAAAGCTTTATCTCTTTTCCCAGCTCGTTTTGTCAGAAGTATTTATAGCAGTTTGGCCCATAGTGCTAACACTAAGGGGCTTGCCTGATCCATTTGCATAAACAGGCAACACGAAGTGATTAAATCAGTCTCAGCCCCGCTGTCAGAGGTCACTTTGCACCGCTTTTCTACTATTTGTTGTGTGACTTCCAAAAAAAATAATGTAATGGTGTTGCTCCTAAATAGCAACCTGACTTTTGACCAAAGTGTTCTAGTTTTCTAGTAGTATTGACTGGATCCTATTACTCGCGTATCTACCGTAAACTAGTGGTACAAACTCTGCCGTGTCCCGCAGCAGCCCTGCAGAGGTGAGTTCCCAGGCAAAATTTTTGAGAAAACAGTTTATGTTACGATTTTTCTGAGGGAAAGGAGAAATAATCTCAAATTTATTGCCTTTTTGTGCCAGTATTTCCTCCCAGCGCAGATTTTTACAACACACTGTAGCATCGACAACGTGCAAACGTGGTCAGGAAAGGCAGCACCATAGAGTCTGTAATTTTATTGATTATGTTCAGTTTTAAATTATGGGGTGGAAAACCCAATGTGCAATACCCTGGACTATATAATTTATGCTCTGCAAATGAGGTATAAATGCTGCTCTGCTGGGCCACATTAAGGGTTTTTCACACAAGGATGAATTATTACAGAAGGGATGAGACACTATGAACTGGCCTTCCAGTTATAAGCTATTATAATTTGGCTTCTCAGATGGGAAATAAAAAGGGGAAAATTAACATAGCAGAAAGAAACGTTTATAATTTTTTTGTGACGAGAAGCCTGGGTGCGCGGCGAGCACTTCTGCAAATGAAAGAAAATGTGCTTCGATTGTATCCGAGACCTTTGTGTGTTTTCCTTCGGTAAGCGGTCTGGCAAATAAGTGCTGTGATTGTGATGCTCACGAGGAAGGTAAGCCCCAGAGAAGCGCGTGAGGAGCGGATGCTGGTGTGTAAAGGGGCACGCCTACACAGAGCCCAGCATGGATCACTGCTTTTCTCTACCCAGAAAACACGCGTGAGTGCCACCGTGTAAAGGCCACGTGTCAGAGAATCACCTTGAATGCTGGGCGCTGAACACTTGATTCATTACTGTATTATGAGCAGTGCACTTCTTACATAGTTTCTCCAGTAAATACTTCTGATTAAAAAGAAACAGAATTTTCAGGGTCTTTCTATTGGTGCTTCTGTGAGCAAAAGTTCCTCAACTCTTCCAACATATCCAGGACTGTTTAATGGCAACACATTTTAATATTTCAGCTTGGGGAGACACTTGAAGCCTAACAGTGATATGTAAATAGTTATCAAAACTGATGTACGGTTATAAAAACAGGTACAGAGAGCCAATGAACAGCAGTGGAAGAATTTATTGTCCATTTCACGAAATCCCACAAATCTCAAGACCTTACACTTGTGTTCTCTGTATAAGCAATAGCTAAAGATACAAAATATGAAGTGCTTCCTGTATTAATTTTTCTGTACTGGGTGTACATTCCTCCTGCTTACTGGCAGAGGTGGTTTGGAGCTTCTACCACAATGCACCTTCTCCTCCGACAGTTGTCCATGAGGCATGAGGACGATGCTGCTTCCAACCTTCACTTCAGGATTATCTTTGACACCTTACTCTCTGTAAAATGTGTAGGCAACATTTCACTGCAGCTCAGGATGATTTCCTGTTAAGGGTTCAAGTGCAAATCGGGGGTAGCTATTTATCCACAGGGACTTGTAATGTATTGGTCTCTATTAAGGAAGAAACCCCTTCTTCTTTTACATTATTGAAATGGTTCAAGTCCGCTGTATTAACCATTTCCACAAGAGAAATGGTGCCCTTCTGCCATGTGAATGTGATTCATTTCCTCCACCGTTTTGACAGAGCTTGTTGGCTTTTATAGCCTCATTTACAAAGGCAGGCAGCAACCACAACTTTCGGTTGACCTCAGCAAGATCTTCTAAGTATTCAGCTTTTCTAAAAAAAGGCCCACGTAACTACAGTATGAGCGCAGTTATGTCTTGACACCAAATTTTGCATGCAAGGGGTGGTGTCAAGCTGAGTTATCATACTAGGCTGACTTCTCATATTCATGACTTCTGAGTAGAACTTTCCTTTTTTGCTTAAAAAAGCCAATTGGCCTGTTACATTTTGCATGCATCCAGAAAAGTTGGTAGTTAGTGACATATAAGTAAATCAGTCATTTTCTACCAAGACTGCATTTTGAAAATGTATTTATTCAGAAAAGTATACCTTCACTTCTTTGGCAAGCTGTATAGAGGACTCCTTTTCTTCCTTTCTTTCCTCTCTTCCTGGTTCCACCTGGTGTTGCTGTGTGGTATTGTTTTTCCTTAGCCATCTTCAATCTTAAACAATTCATAAGCTGTGTCCATGATGCTAGAGACTTATGGGCCTCCCCTCAAACCAGTTTGCCCTAAATATTTCAGACTGTTTTATTTTTTTCAGCTCAAACTGCCAGAAAACAAATGAGTTAGTCTGCAGAAGTTACTAATATGGGGAACATGACATAGGTGATCCTGCTCTGGCAGGGGAATTGGACTAGATGATCTTTCGAGGTCCTTTCCAATTCCTAATGGTTCTATGAGTCTATGATTCTGTGATTCTATGATCAGCACTAGGTCCCTGGGAATGCAAATGGTATTGTGGAAAATTGCTGGGAACACTGCTGCACTTCTTGAATCGAATATTTCCAAGCTAGAGGAAGACAGGACGACGTTTATACTATTTTCTTGAGTCTTACGTACTGCATTAGGTAGCAAAACAGCACTTCTTTATATAGCTAAGCTGGTTATTTCCACCTTTCTAATACTTGCCCATTGAAAACAGAGTGTTCATGTGTTGAAAATGTTATGGCCCTGAACTTACACATTACAAGCACTACAGTTTTTCTAGAGATGAAGAACTTCTGCTAAGATAATACATGCAGGTGTCACGGTCCAGACTTAAACGAGCCCAGGTAGGTTCTTTTATTTGATCTTGAAGTGTGACATATAAGGCAAGCGTGCCCAGGGGTTAAGTGTCGACACAGCTTTATTGTTTAACAATACATGATACAAAGAAAGAGAGATGAAAAGAAGAGAAAGGGGAAGAGGAGTAAATAGGGGAAAGAGGATATAGCTACCACCACCAAAATCCAGGCATCCTCAGATTTCTCCAAAGTCCAGCACTGTCCCACTGTCTTCTGATCTCTTGATGATCCTTGGTGAGAGAAGCTTCCAAATTTCTTGCTAAGAAGTCATCCTTTTTAAGTTGAACTGTAAGCTCGCATCCCCTCCTTGTCCTCCCACCTCTCTCCCCGTCCCATGTCGAGAGGGCTGCCCACCTTCACCTCCTCAGGCCACTCTGCCAGAGTGCAGTGTCCAAGAGCATACTCTTCCTGGAGCCAGGTATCTTTTGGCTAGGAGGTGTGTTTTGGTATTATGATGGCCTTATAATGACCAAAGTTCCTGGTTAATGTTAGGTAGGGCTGGTGTAATCAATTTTCCTTGACATAGCCATGTGGGTTTTAAGATAGCATACCTTCTGGCCTTGGGACCGCGCCTGATGCAGTCATCCCATCCTGATAACGACCATGTTGAGACAAAACTCCAGTTAAGAGTCTTACAACAGGAGAAGGATAAAAAGCGTAGGGAGAACCCAATATCATGTTCCAATTCCTCTTTGCAAGCACTGGGGAAACAGTTATGCTGAAGGATGGCGGGGAAGAGCTATAGATGTAGTGAGTGGAACACCTGACAGCTCCTCCGTAGGCATGTCTCTGTGTGCGCCTTTGGAGTCCTGGCTGGCTTCTCCTCTTCCCTCACGTGCCATTACAGTGAGTGGTTTTGGTCACATCCAGTCAGCCATTAGGGTGGGAAGAAGAAAGTGTGAAGCCATGCCTACTGTCTTTCCAAGAAATAAGTGCTGTACAAATCCTTTTAGACCTGGACTGGAGGCTGGCTAATACTCATTCTAGAAGTCAAGTCTTCACAGGATGCCCAAACAATGCCTATGAATGAAACACCAAAAGACGTCTTCCTGCGTAACAGACACCACCATACTCCTGGCAAGCGTGTCTTTATTAGAGCAGAACTTACCTCTTCATTTATTATTCATCAACTCATTATCGTGTCTTCAGAAATACAGTCTGCAGCAGGTAATCTAGCACAGGAAACCAAAAACTGTGTGTGTCTAATTATGAGACATTGTGAAGATCCCGTAGCAGGGCATTTCCTTAGCGCTGGCAGAGTACTGCATTATAGATTAAAACAACACAAACAGATTACAGTTTGCATAGTGTTCCACTTCCATTGGACGTGTGTTGCTAAGAAACAAAATTGAAACCTCCCTTTTGAACCTGAAGCCCCTTGGGAGCGCAGTATTGCACATGTAGTAAATGCTTTTCACTTCAGGATGGATTAAATGGTAGGGGCCAGGAGAAGAAGGAAGGGTTCATTAGTATCGCATGTTTTCCAATCTACTGCCAATGAACCCAACTATTACAGTAGTAAAAGCTGTGTAAGGAGCTTCAGCTTGTCCTGGGATGAAGTGCTGACAGCTGCTTGTTTGAATATTAATAAAGTCTATTGAGTTATTCCCCACTTGCATTGTCTGTAGCTTGAAACTGTGAAGATTTCGCTGTGCATTTCAGCTTTATGTTTCTAAATGCACGCCTCTCTGCAGAGATGGCACCCGTTTTGTTCCGAGGGATGGCATGCCTCATTAGAGGGAAAATTACAACCTTGTGCTCCGTTAGACATTTATTTTGGCAGCATCGTTGGCTGCTGTTTTTCCTTTTTGATTTGGAGAAGTCGACGCTGATTGAAAGAACACGTGCTCTCTCTTACATCTGGTAATTAATCCTCATTCTTCCAAACTTTTGCAAATAGAAGCCAAAGTTATTCCTGAACCACATGCAGGAAAACAAAAGTTACGTCTTCTTTAAAAAACTCAACCATTTATTAAGTAAAAAGTGTGATAGAGAAATGAAGAATTCTACAACTCACAGTATTTTTTCATGTTTTAGCTTCAGATGGCTTGTTAACTTGATGATGCACAAATCAACTGATAGTGCAGCAGCAGCTCCTTGCTGCCTGGTTGTGCTGGTTGAACTTTGAGGAAAACATTGATAACGTGATGGTTCAGGACATGCTGGGGAGGGGAGACCTGGAGTTTTCCCTTGCAGAAGTGAGAAGACAGCTGGACACTACCACTGCCCCATGGACCCAAACACAACTGCTGCGCCTGTACAGTAGTGGGCAGACAAGATGGGGTCCCAGCAAATCAGCTGTCTTGGCTGTCTGCTGTAAGTTGAGTAATTGAGTAACCCTGACTAAACCTGGAAATATTAATCATCCCCAGCTCAACACAATCCAGTCTCTGTGAGGGCCCACAAACCCAAGAAAGGCAGATAAATGTGAGTTTACTGGCAACTGGGCCTTTAAAAATAGCTGCAGCACAGCTCAGTGAAGTACCAGAAGAAGAGATTGTGGTGGGCTGAGCTTGCCTGCACCCTAGGCTCACCAAATCCAATCTATTATTCCCTTCCTCCGTAGCACAAGAGAGAGAAAATGTAACAGAAAGCTCATGGGTTGCGATAAGGAGAGCAAGATCGCTCAGCAATTTCCGTCAGGGAGTTTTGCCCTGGCCTCTACTTGGGGAAAACTAATTTCATTTATTTTTCAGTCAAATCAGAATGGGATAATGAGAAATAAAGCCAAATGTTAAAAACATTTCCCCCACATCCCTCTGTTCTTCCTGGGCTTAACTTTACCCCAAATTTTATCTACTTCATCCCCCACAGAGGCATGGGGGAACAGGGAACGGGGATTGTGGTCAGTTCATTGCACACTGTATCTTCCACTACTTCCTCAGACTCTTCCCATGGTCCAGCATGGTCCACACTTTCCATGAGTGATGGAGCACTGGAACAGGCTGCCCAAAGGGGTTGTGGAGTGTCCTTCTCTGGAGATGTTTAAGACCCACCTGGATGTGTTTCTGTGAAACATGGTCTAGGTGATCCTGCTCTGGCAGGGGGATTGGACTAGATGATCTTTCGAGGTCCCTTCCAGTCCCTAATGTTCTGTGATTCAGTGATTCTGTGAGACAGTCCTCCACAAATTTCTCCAATGCGAGTATTTCCCATGAACTTGCAGTTCTTCATGAACAACCCCAAAGTATGCCCTTTGCATGGGTCGCAGTCCTTCAGGAACAGACTGCTCCAGCGTGGGTCCCCCATAGGGTCACAAGCCTTGTGAGCACAGCTGCTCCATTGTGGTGTCCTCAGAGGTCCATAGGTACTGCCAGGAGTCTGTTCCAGCATGGGCTTCCCATGTGGTTGTGCCTTCCTGAGATACAGTCACCTGCTCCATCATGGGCTCCATGGGCTGCAGGTGGATATCTTCTCCACCATTAACCTCCATGGGCTGCAGGGTAATCTTCCTGCCCCACTACTGGTCTTCACCATGAACTTCAAGAGAACTTCTGCTCCAGTGCCTGCAGCACATTCTCTGCCTCCCTCTTCATTTATCTTGATGTCTGCAGAGTTGTTTTGTGTATTTTCACTCTTCTCTCTGGATGTAGTTGTGCAGTTTCTTTCTCTCTTCTTTAATATGTTATCACAGAGGTGCTACCACCATTATTAATGGGCTTGTCCTGGGCCAGTGGCAAGTCTGTCTTGGAGCCAGCTGGCATTGGCTCTATCGGACCTGGGGGAAACTTTTGGCAGCTTCTCACAGAAGCCACCCCTGCAGCCTTTCTGCTACCAAAACCTTGCCACACAGACTCATTACAGTGACTTTGTCAGATATCCTCAAAGATGCTGTTAATTTTACATGTGAATTAGTAGGAAAAAAATCAATGAACGGGAAAAGTTATTTTGATAAATGAGGTAAATGAATTAATCACTAACACTAAATGAATTAGTCACTAATGAAATTATCTTCCTTTCAATTTTTAAGGAAATTCTCTGCGGACAAGTGTTTCGGTTTTGATTTCCCAAGGTCTGTGGAACACAGTAAAACCAAGGGCGATATTCTGGTAGAGAAAAAAAATACCCCAAGTTTTATTAACAAAGCACAAGACACAGTTAGAAGAAGGTGAAATAAGACACCCACCTGTAAACGGCTGGCAAAATGGATACGGTCCTCCCACACTGCAGACATGACAGCTGCACCACACGTAAACCTGATGAATTCTCTGCACCTTCTAGCAGGAGGCTAAGAAAACTGGTTGTGGGAAAGAAAAAAACCAAGAGAAAGGCTTTTCCCACACACACATCTCCTTTTGTGAACAGCAGAAGCTGTAATGCATAGGGGAAAGGAAGAAGAAAATGAGTATGGGGATAAAATAATACTAAGACTGGATCAGGAATGAGGGAAAATGAGTAAAAACACAAGAAAGGAGAGTTAGAAGCTATCAGAAAAGAACAAAAAAGGATGAAGGGAGACTATCTTTTCATGAGGCCCACAGCAGGAGGAAACAGCAGATTGAAGCACCCACCGTCAGCCCAAGAAAGAAAAAGTTCAGCCCTCTCATGTGCCATTTCTAGTGCCATGGAGAAGGGATATCCGTTGGTTCTCCTGTTGGTCATGTGAATGTATTTAGTTCTGGTGAATCTAGTTGGATGCTTAAGCTGTCATGTCTTGCCAAGGAGTCGGGAATTAACCCATAACGTCAACTGAAGACGATTTAATCAAATGTATGATCTACAGCAAAGAGTTATCATGTATTTGTTATCACCTTAAGGAACTTTAAATGACTCCTAGAGAGAGCAAGGCACTAATGGGTGTCACTATGACCTTCAAAAAGTTGCTAAGGACTAGAATATTATTCTGCCATGCATGCGAGGAGATAGCAGAGCTACACGGATGTCCCTCTTTCTTTCCTGATTTCAATGCTGTTAAACATAAAGTGAGCAAAGACTTTCTTTTTGATGTTAAAATACTGCCAAGAGCAATTTAAGGAGTGTATCCTCCTTTACAAGCCTTTTAAGTTAGAATTGAAAATAATCCATACAGCAACTGAATGAACTTTCTATTACTTTCTTATATGGGGGAATCTCAGACGCAGTCTCCAGACCTTGCTGCAAGCACAGGCTGTCACAAGTATGTTGCCAGGACAGGTATCATAACAGCCAATGTACTATGGAGGCATTGCTGTAGCTTCCACAAAGATTTTCAGTTACTGATCCTGTACAATCTATCTTTTGACAATGCCACAGGTTGAGGCTGGGCTGACCACTAGGGAAATGATAGATGTTCTCTATTAAACCCTCTTCCTCCCCAAAAGAGGGAATAGAAAGGAAATAAGGGAGTGAGACTTACAGATTAGAAAATAAAACTAAAACTGATTTAACGAAAGTAGTGATAAAATGAAATATATACAAAACTAATATTGAAACCAATGCCCCTGCTGGCAATTACACCACCAGTACCACCGATACGGATGCTGGGAAAGTCCAAGGATGGACTCAGCAGCAGATGGGAACTGGGTGCAGCAGCTGGATTCCATAACTGGATTCAGAAATACATGGATTGGGATCAAAGGCAGAACAGAGTAGTCCCCAACTACTAGCCATTGCAGAGTAGAGCTTGACCATTGTGGCCCCTCAGCTTTATACCAAATGACATATATGGGATAGTCAGTATAGGGTCACCTGTCCTGTGTACTCCTCCTTGCAGGAGCAGTCTCTTACTGCATCTCAATATGGTACACAAGAGTGACTTCAGTTCTCATGGGAGCAAGTATAAGCAAGAGCCTTTCTGCAAACCAGTCTTTGGTAGTAACTGTAAACATCAAGCTCTACCACTTGTAGGGGGAGACATTGAAAAATGTGTTGCTAACTTCAGAAACTGCAGGTCCTTAGAAAAGACTGTGCTGAGAAGTGAAATCACTGAACAGAGTTAGTTCTGTTCTAACTCAAACCAGGATGGAGAGGTTACCCTCTACCTCTGTAGGAAAAGCTTTTATGCAGTGATAGTGTGAGGCTTCCACAGTGGTGGGGGCTTGATCAAAAATCTCATCTCCAGTCAAAGGATCTGACAGAAGATCCCATAATCACACTTGTCCATTCTGCAGAAGCATCGCCATGGTCTGAAACCAGTTTGGGTGTTCTTGCTAGCTAGTTTTTTGCTAGTTTAGGTCCAACAAAAGGAAGACAGAGCTGGCAAGCCCCCCTCCTTCCCTTTGCTTACTGTTAATATAATTCATTTCACAAGTCCAAGGATGCCTTAATTTTTTTGAATCTAAATGTAAATAAAGCAAGTAATGTAAGCACAACTGAATGATCATTTAAACATATAGAGAAAATGCAATAGTAAAAATGGACTGCTGTGCATTCCACTGCAAGTTTAATTACGCTGACTCATTTTAAAATAATAATGCCTGCCATTCTTATTATGCTGTACAGGTTTGGAAAGAATCATACAAATAACAGCTACTTGTTGTTATTTAGCAGGGATATGTTCCCTAGCTGTGCAAACTGAATAGTTATTGAGCTATAGATCTTTACAAGCAGAGCAAGCACACAGGCAAGGGTTGAGAATAATTTCTGTATAATTGAATCCCATTTGGTAGAAGCCTGGGAGTGAGTTAGCTATTTTAAGGAGCAGCGTGAAAATATATGGAAGCAAAACTGAGAGTGTATAGTCCACACGCTGTCCCCAGAAAATGCCTTTGAAGCCAATACAGATCCAGCTGCAGACAGCAAAACCTGTCAGCCTTCCCTGTTCTGAACTGAATAACACACATTTTTTGCTTTAAATTGAGACACTAAACAACACCTACTGTGTTATTATTCATAAGTCCTGGAATGCTTCAATATCACTTCACTGCCCTTCACTGCTTCTTCAAGTCTCTTTTTGTCTCCGGATGTTCTTCAAAGTTAATGCATTGAGAAGGATTTGTTTCATCCACTATGGGAGTGAAGTCACTTCCACAGCCTGAAACTGGAGTTGCTTACCAACTGTGTCCTCACACACACTTAACCAAGGGAACTGCGTCAAAATGTGCAGCTCCATCCCTGCGTGTAAAACAGCACCTCTGTTGAAGAACCATGTTAATCACGTAACTTAATTAGTTCAAAAGCAATAACTTTACACTACTAGTCTGAAGCTAGATGTTTTGGCAGCTAAGACAGGGAGATTAATGGAATTCACAGTTCTTAAAAGTAAACCAAAACCTGTTACACCTTCTGTATCTCTTCCCATTCCTTTCTATGTGTTTTATCTCAGGCTTCTGAGTACTCTGGAAAAATTACTCAACAACCCCCCCCACTACACACCTGTGTCT
>JAOXOE010000001.1:84524658-84551140 GCA_028565055.1 Phoeniculus purpureus
CGCCGTCGCCGCCGCCGCCGCTGTCTCGGCCGCTGCCAGCCTGAGGGAACTGGCGGCCGCCAGCCGCACCGCGCTGCTGGGAAAGGTGAGTGTCGGGACCGGGACGGGACTGGTAGGGGCTGCGGCGGGGCCGGGAGAGCGCAGCCGGGTATGTGTGCAGCCCCGCTGGGCGTCCCGGTTTGCCGGCGGGACGTCCCGTCGCGACAGGGCGGCGGAGTCTGTGCCGAGGCGGGGCACGGGGGCGCGGGGCTTTCCCGGGATGTAAAGATGAGGGCGAGAGGAGGTTCGGCCGGGGGTGTCCTCAGAGTACTCCTGCGGGCGGGGCCGAGGACACCCCTCGGGGGCTTGTTACAGCCCCCGGTGTAGCATAGCGGGACGTGGCTTCCGGAGTTAAGAACCTCAAAGTGCCTGGAAAGCGCCTTTACGCGGCGTTGCCGGTGCCTGCCAGGGGTCGGTCAGGTGGAAGCTGGAGCTGGTTCTAGTGCTGCATGCGGGGATAACCCGCTGGAAACACTGGATCTGTCCGGTAACGGGAGCTTTCACCTCACCCCCGAGTTTTCCCCTCCGCTCCCAGAGCAGCCCTTCTGACAGCCGGAGCTGGGTGGGGTTTGAAGCAGAAGTTTCTCCTCCCAAGTGAACGTAATGTCATTGTTGTGTGTAAGGTGTGTGATTTATTGAAGGAGACTGCTGCAACATGCGCATTTATTTGTTTTAAAACGGCAAGCGAGTGCTCAAACTCGCTCCCTTTGAAATCGATGTCGAGGGTTTCATTGACTCAGAGGGGACACGATCAATTTCTCCCAGCGTTCTGTATCAGTGGGTAATTTGGCGTGATAATATTTGCTGTACATCCTCCTTTGAAGTCTTTGGGATGGAGAGGCTCTAAAGACTGTGAATTTTATATTATTTCCAATGTCATGTATACGTGTATATTGGATGTATTTGATCGGTTCTGATCTTTCATGAAATCTACTCGAGCCTTTGTTTAGCGTACAGGCTTTTGATTTAGAAAGGTCCATGTGGAGATGTCTTGTGAAGTTGTATTACTATAGCAAATGTTTCAATTAATTGATTTCCAGGGGCTTTTTTTATGAGATGCTGTACCGTTTCATGGTACACTGTACCAGTATTTTGAAGTTTTGCCTACAGGAAATTATGGCAAATGCCATACATTGCTCCATAAAATTTAACCTTGGAGCCTAATGTGAAATATGCTTGGCAGCATTTCTGTAAGGGTAGATCCTTTATTACTCAGCTATGTGAACTACAGTGATCTTGAGGTACTTGATAATGATTTGTCAAACTTAAAGAAGAAAAAAGGCAATGGGGTTTGGCCCTCTGTTTTTCTGCTCATTTGGTTTTCAACTAAGAGTTGGGGGTTTGTCATGAGACAACTGCTTTCAGTTTGAGTATCAGCATCACAGAAAGGAAAGTTTGTGTTCCTTAGGTAATTCTCACAGTGTAGTTTGATGTCCAGATAGTAATCTCTTACAGGAGGTAGGGTCTGAATGGAAGGCATATTGCATCTGCGATGTTCATTCTGCGGGCCAGGCTCTTGCACCCTGACCAAACTTTTGTGACCATCCAGTGAGAAGAAAATCGCTGGTTCTCATATCTTTAAATGCTATTCAAGCTGGGATGTTACAGGGGGCTGTTATTGTAAGGAAAAGCTTAAAGGGGAAAGTTACTTGAGAATCCTGTTTTAATGCAAATTTTTAGAGAAGTTGCACTGTCATTATTTTACCATAAATTGGAAGGTTTTTAAGAATGTATTTCCCTGGCTGTTACTGCACGCAGCACTTTGCAAATAAAACCACACCACATTCTATGATTTTCTGGCTTTAGTGGGCATCTTCAGTTCTGTTATTGTTTCAGTGTGGGTTGTCACCCATCTGAGTTTGATAGAAAGCAAAGTTACACATGACCTGAGAATCACCTTTTGGCTTTCATGGTTAACACCTGTGATTTTCTTTCCCTTTGCTGGGGCTAACTGGTGGTTCTGGGGCAGTGGGTCTGCTGGGGCGGAGTGGGTCTGTGAAACTGTTTGTTTGGCCTTTTGACTGACCCACACAATTTTATCCAGAAAATCAATGCAGTGTGCTTGATCCTTACAAGGTTCATTACAGGGAAAGAAAGTCTGAAGTAATCTGCTTTTAAAAAAAGCAGCAGGGGACAATAATCCTCCTTTGAGCTGCTGATACTGCTGATTGTGGAGCTGTCCTGAAGACAACAGTACTGCATCTCTCTCTGTATTAAACAGTAGATGTTACAAACCAGCCTAAAATTAGGCTTTTGAGGCTGGTATCGAAGAGCAGAATGGGATCCCTTTTCTTTTTATGTTGGTCTCTGACAGCTTAGCTCCCCTGGAGAGGTGAAGTGATTTCTTATGAGATATATATATATATATATATAGTTTAAAAAAGCAAAAAAGTATTTCAGAAATTGTTGTAGATTTGCTGCCTGGGGCTTAAATGCAAATTACACTATTTTACTAATTGCTACCTTTCACTTTAGTTAATGCAGTATATACAATGGGACGTACCATGATGGGGTTTTTTGTTAGGAAGAAAAATGCTAATTGTGAAATGTAATGGCAGACAGCCAAAGTCACTTCTATTAGGATTCAGTCTTGCCCAGATCCTTGGACTGATATGTTAGGATCACACCAGGGATCTGTTTCTGTGAGAGTTTTAATTAACCTTAAAGGGACAGCTTCCATGTTACTGTTACACCTTTGCTTTGCTTCTACACCTCGTATGTTGGGAAATTCTTCTTTGCATAGGCAGAATTTTCTAAAATCAGTGAATATTGTTTATTACTTTGGCACAACTCTGGAGGGGTATTTCTTTGTCTGGTCTTTGGTCCTTCTTTTCATGTAGTGTGTTGCACACTTGGTCTATCCAGAGTGCTGAAAGCCACTTGTGAGAGGGGCTGGGCTGGGCGGCACTGGGGCTGCTCCTAAGGTAGTCCAGTCCATTCTTCAGACACACTTCTGAAATGCTGTAGGTGCTTTAAGATATGTGGTGCACGTCTCCAGTATGGAAGATCTGGGAGTGGTATTTGCATATGCTTGAAAAATATTTGGGAATTATATAGATATGTGGTGACTGGTCAGTAAGCCAGTTAGTCTTCCAGCACCTCTAGTTCAGCCTGTGAAAAAGCAGATCTGTTTCTAAATGGTATGTTGTGTTTTGGGATGCTCACATTAATGACACTATGTAAATGCAGAGCATTAGACGTTATAAAAGGGCTCGACAGCTGAAAGAGCATGTTGGAAGAATAAGAGAAAGGAAATCCGGCAACTGTTAGAGTGGTCCCCCCAGAGGATAAAGCAGGAGTCTAAGAGTGGTTTATAATGGTAGGCGCATTACACACAAGGTTATAATTTATTGGCTCCTCTGTTTCCATTACCCCTGTTGAACCACTTAGGGAATTCAGGTTCTGTCAAAGTAAATGGCTCCTTTATATTGTTGGGGCATTATGGTAAATATGCCTTCTTTACTGAGTGTGAGATTTGGGGATTGAGCTTTTCTTTCTTTTTTTTTTCTTAATTACATTTTATAATTTAGAATTTTTTCAGAAGTTCTCAAGACCTAATAGCCAGCAAAATGCATTCAAGTCTTTAGCAATTTCCTCCCAAACTAGATATCTCTTGCTCCTGGTTGTGGGGCTTACTGCTTTCTTGCTTGCCATACAAACTGGGAAAAACATTTGCATGAAAAAGAAACAACCTGTACAAACAAAACATCTCTTGGGTTTTTTTGCCATAAAAGAGAGCATGGCCAAAGTGATGGTTAGGCATGTGGTGCATCACCAGGCAGTGGTATAGGTAATGACAGAGAGTAAGATGTGAGCATAAGGAAAATGATGTGTCAGCATGCTTGAGTGAGATGCTGGATGGGCTGCACCTCCCTGTGTTGAACTGGATGCTTATCCCTTGTACCAGCTTTGCCGAGGTAGAAGGCTGCCATTTGCTAGCCCAGGGGAAAGGTTACTCCCCTTGGCTTCACAGGAATTTTGCAAGTGAAGGGACCAGTGCCAATTTGCTGTTGAGGCTGTTCAGTTGCTCTGCTTATAGAAGTTCTCCAAAAGAGACACTGAGTCATTGTTTCTTAGGGCAGCCCTGCCTTACCCTACACTCCAAGTTTCTGAGGTGACAGTGGATTGAAGGTGGAGTGGACTTTGCAGTAATTCCCCAGGGCTGTGTTTCCTTGTCGGATACATTGTCTATCAGGTGAAGATCCCACCCAGGGTTACGCAATAGGAAGCAGATGGAATCTGGCTTTTATATGCATTTATATCCGTTCTAAGCAGCAGTGGGTTGTGTAGGGGCAGAGAAGCTCTTTGAATTGGCTTTTCAGTGATCCAATCTGCACAGATAGGAGTGATATTTACATCGGCAGTGCATTCTGTGCACAGGCCCATGAATTTACCTTGCTCTTGTTTATTTCTTTCCTATTTATTTGCTTCTGGTACTGTAGTTTGGCTGGGCAGTGCCTGAACTTTGTCATAAAGCCATCCAAATGGGACTGATATTCCCTATGTCAAAGTCTCTGATCTTTTTTTGTTTGGCAGATGGCTAAAAAATGTGTTTCAACACAGGAGATTAAGGATCATACTAAAGGCTATTGTGAAAAATATAGCTGGGGGTATTTTAAATCCCAGCAATTAAAGCTGTCCTGACAGAATTGAGTGAGTACGAGAGAGCGGATTGCTGAGAGGCTGAGTCAGACAAACTCATTATTCACTGAGCCCTTACACTTTACAGAAAACCCACCATTTGCAGGTGTCACCTTCATGTCCTTTATGTTTTTCGGAAATGGAGTATTTTGCTCTGTCTTTGGATGATACTGTTAACTTTTACTTATAAGCTAGAAAAATACATGATGGGTCTGATGTGGCCAAAGGGTACCAGTGTTGATGGACTGAACTTTTTCATGTGGACTGGGATGGCCAGCAGTGGCTCAATCACAACTGGAAGTGTTGCTTGTCATGGAGAGGACTTTTTGCTGCTAGACCCAGAGCCTTCCTTTTAGTTTGTGTCAGTGTGGCATGCCTCTGTGGGACTCCTTTTGCTGGCAAAAATGAATGCTAAGTTTAATCCCTGCACATCACTCCTCTGAATGATTCATGACAAATGCTGGTAATGCTTGGTTGTATGCCAGCGGTCTGCGTTTGGTAGCTGGTTACTCAAAGACAAATGGACAGATGTGCTCAACTCAGGCCTATCTAAGATCCTGCTTGTGTTTTAATTTTGGCAATTTTTGTCCACTTCCCCTAAATCTTTACTGCTTGCTGCTTGAGGAGATGCTCTTGCTGTGGTTTTAAGGCTGAGAAGGAAGAAGGAGCATGGTTCTGTGCAGGATATAACCACTGATCCCTGGTGAGCTGCATAAACTTTCTGAGATTCACGTTTCACAACTAAAACTTGCCCCAGTAGCACTTACTCATGCTATTGAGCTTCACAATCTTCAGAGGAAAGCTGCCCTACAAACTCGGTTATTACTAGAGAGGCTGGGATTTGGGGAGATTAAAAAGCACTGATTGTGTACACTGAAGCTACGACAGTTGTTTTCTGCTCTTGACCGGGGTTTGGCAGAAACACTGCACTTTGTTTGAAGGGAATGTTGGTGCAGGGACGCAGCAGTGAGCATTGTGCATGGGCTGTAACAGTACACTGTATTCCTTGTTTCTAATCTTATCGGTTCATGTTCAGGCAGACCCTTGGTGCTGGCCAGATGCCAAACAGGTCACACCAGCTGACGGTGCTGGCTGGTAATGCCAGGTGCCTGTACTTGCAGGTCAGAGGGAGGCCACGTGTGCTTTTCCTAGACCAAGCTGTGTCCATGAGGTCAATAAACTACTGCATAAAATCCTGCAACAATAGTTTATTTATGCTGTGGAGAATGTTATGCTCTGAGAAGGTCTTTTCTGGTACTGTACAGTTATTTTTGTTTGCTATCTCATAATTTTAGGTTAATGCTCCCACTACAGTTTCAACTTGGAAAGTCTGTCTGGGATCTCCTCAAGTTTTGCACTGTTGTTTTTAGAATGTCTCCTCTGATTTCACTGTTCTATTCTCTATTAAGAAGCACTGCTTACATTTTGGATAAAAACTATGGTTCCCTCTTGCACTTCACTAACCGATCTGTAATGTCCTTAACTATGGGATGCCACTTCCTTTTGAAGTTGCGGATCGCTCTTAGAAGCCTTTCCTTAAGCTTCAGAAGTCTGTTGTAGCTGCTGTTTCACAATGGTTACAGCTTTTAAGCATTGCAACATTGTTACTGCTGACCTCCACGGCGCTGGATTCATTCATCGTTCAGGGACCGGGTGCCCAACAGGACGCTCATGGTTTCGGCTTTCCAGCACTCACTCATCGCATATCAAGCTGAATTTTCACAAGTGTTTTGAGTGAGGTCGTGTTAAAATCTGATATTTTACAACAGGTTTTCCCAGTCTAGGGTGAGCTGTCATGGGAAGAGCCCAAGATTATTTCTAATAGGACGTGAGGGCCCGAACAAAGATGAACTGAAGGATTTGAGAAAGCTGCATGACCTTGGCCTTGCCCCTGCTCCCACAGCAGCTGTGCTTCTGCAGCTGGGGAGGGAGCAGTGGGAAACACAGTACCAGCTGAACATTACCTATTTATCCCTAGTCTTGTACCAAACTAAACTCCTCCTGATTACAGAAAACTCTTGCATGGTGCTGACTGGTACTCGGAATGGAAAGTTACTTGCCTGAACATTAAGCAATAGGGAAAGTAAGAAACCCCCCCAAAACGTAACCAAAAAAGGAGAGTGTGCAACATCCAGATGGGCCCGGGAGCAGGTTTTCCCCAGATCTTTTTTCTTCTGCCAGTTTGGATTCCTCTGACAGCTTGAGCCATGCCTTTTCCTGACAGTTTGGGATGGCGGGGGGGTTGCTGATGTGCTAGTTTTACTCGCTTGGCTTCGTTACCCTCTTCCTCAGCAGTAATGTAAAACTTGTTACCTCCTCTTTGTGGGAAGTTTTGCTTATTTTTCTACAGCATTGCTGAAAAACCTTTAAAATTGTTTGAATAGCTTTGGAAAAAGCCCTTATCATGTGCTCAATAGTTTAGTCTGGTTGCTTTTGCATGTAATTTGAACGCTTTTATTCTGTTCGAAAGAACAAACATTAATTTAAGGGTACATGTACATGAGATGCCTCTCAGTTCAGGAGAAGGACAGAAGGAGGGAATATAACTTGTGGTATTAAAAAGACATTTTGTTTTCAAAAGCAGAGAGAAAAATGTAAAACATCTGGAATAAAGAGTACTTTCTGGCCAGTCTGTTAAGCACAGCTTCCCTCAGCTCCACAGAACTTGCTGCGCACTAGTGGCTGTTAGCTGGGGTTACCTGTGAGCTCAGGCCGTGGGCAGTTTAATACCTGCTCAAAAGAGCTGATGGGGCTCTACCTCTCCTCTGTCCATCTTCTAGGGGTCACTGGGAAGGTTTGATTTCTGGCACTAGGCTCACTAGACAGCTCAATAGCTGTCTGCAGGCCAACTGTCGAGGGGTTAAACAGTGACACCCATGGTTAGGTTGTCTCATAACTGGTTTCTGGCACTTTCAAAGTATGGGTTGGCCCCTGATAAAGTTTGGCTTCTATTCTCCTCAGGGCGGTTGGGATTTTTGGTGTGCCTGATCTGTATGAATGTGGTTGATGTGAGGATGGGGTTTGCTGGGGAACGCATGTCCTTGTGAGCACTGTAAAGCTGTTTCTGCAGCAGGTCTCTATCTTGTCCCATTTTGGAAACGGGAAAGTTTAGCAGTCTGGTTTGCAGGGCTGGGTGCCAGAAGAAGGAAGGCTGTGGGATTCGCTAATTAAAAAAGAGAGAGAGAGATGGGACTGTTTTCTTTCACCATGGTGATTGCATAATGTGACTTGGGGATGCTGAGGTCTACCCTTGAAGGTGATGGGACAATGGGGCAAAGCTCCTCCCTGCTCTGTAGTGTTCAGCCATGTTTCATTTTGGAGATACCTTAAGGATTTGTGTTAGTAAGGTGTTTGTTCCTCCTGTTGGCTGTCAGCTGGAGTATGTTTTATCAGACAAGTGAAACCAATGCTGTATGTGGTTAAGGAGAGCCCTTCTTTGTGCAAAAATGGTATTTATGGGAAAAGTTGCTTCTTAGGTGATGCTCAGAGTACCTTTCTGCTGCTGCACCAACAGGCGTGAGAGTCTGATTATTGAAGCACGTTAGCATTAATTTTTTCTCCAAGTTTTTAAAAAACTGATCCAAACCAATATGAATTGGCCGTTGCTAATTTTAGAATGGTCTGCTTGCATGAGATAACAAATTCCAGTTTTAGTTTAAAGAGAAAATAACAGAAGGCTGGCAAGATTGTTATCAAAATGCTAATGATCATTTCTCCTACAGTCTCAGTTATTTTCAGATGAAGCTTTAGAATAGACACATCATCTGAATAATATTGATTTTAATATACATACTATTATAACTGCTGTCTCATTAAGCTGTTAAAGTCTTTTGCCTTCTGGACAAAGGTTCCTGAATTGCAGCAGTTGATCTATTTTAGGCATAAAATGGGTGAAGGGTAAGAGAGATCTAAATATAAGTTGTGCAGTTGAGGACAGACTTTGGGTCCATCCTCAGCTGCAGTCCTAACCAAACGAAGGCAACGCTGCTGTGTTTGGTTTGCTGCCTTCTGATTGCCTTTGGAATGGCAGCCAAGAAGTCAGCCCAATACAGGCACTGTTGTATTTACTTTACTAAATGATCATTTCAGTAAATATTATTGAACGTGTTTATTTGTGGATTATTTTCAGGCTAATTCTAATCAAAAACTCCTCTGTGAGTTGCTATAAAAAGACACAATCTTGTGTATTTACTTTTTAATTTCTAATTTCATTTCAAGACAGCTTTTAGCAGGCTGCCTTTTTAGTGGCTGATTTCTGTGCTTTGAAATGCTTTTACTGCAGCTTGTGTCAGGTTTGCTATTCTGTCATCCTTGTATGCAAATCAATAGTTTTCACTTCCAATAGCACTAATAATTTACAAGTTTTTAATTATTTCAATGCGGTAAAGGAGAAGTAAAAGGAAGACTGTTTTGATTGATTGTGATTTGATTGACTTCGTTAACATTTCTTTATCTGTAAATAAGACACACACAATTGTGTGCACGTGTGATATATGTATCTCCCTGATTGTATCATTTTTTAAGAAAAAAGCCTGTTCTTTGCATTCTTCTTAAGTCCATATCCAGCTCAGGGAATGATGCAGTACTGTGCCCTTGTGCTAGGCATGAATGAATGTTGTATCACAGCACAGGGGCCAGTCATGCTGTATCTCTAGACTTGTGCCTGTGGTGACCCCTGTAACAGAGGATGCCTGCTTGAGGGATGATAGGGGTACACATTCTCCTCTCACCCCCCAGAAGACAGATCTGTACTTGTCATTTGAGGCATGTCCAGCAAGGGCAGAGGAACTGGCTGGGGGAGAGGCAGGGGAATAGGTGCAAGCCTGTTGTGAGGCATCTCTCCCTTGAGGATGCTGTGGACTGTTGTGGTGGACTCTTTTGGTCCTCACTGCTGAGGCTCCTTCAGATTCAGTGCTAAAATGTCACAAGGTAAGAATCAGAAATAGCAGAGGCTTTCCTGGCAGAAGCGTGATCTGCTACACATAGAGTGGGCAGGATTAATCAGAGCTGGGGTTGCCGCTCTTCACCGACTCTACACAGGGAGGAGGCAGCACCGTGGAAGAAGCCTGGACAGCTTCGTGTTCAGGCCAGAGCATCTTGCATTTCAGCCAAGGGTTTCCATGTGAAAAGCCTCATTCTTTCACGTACTTCCTTTCTGAAAGAAATCACTAAAAAGCTCTTGGATAAAAACAGTCATGCTCACAGAGTAAAATAACAGTTGACAACCATGAGATGATTTTCTTTTTCTTATTCTCTTGTGCTGTGTAGGTCATCATGGCGTTAGATCATAGCGGAAAACACCTGATTATTTATAATTCACAGTCACATGGCAATGTAAAATCTCGACTAGTCTTACCTTTTAAATAATGAAAAGTCAGTAAATTGTTTTCTAGAAGGAAAGCATGGTATTTTGTACCTGCACTGCAGAAAGGAGGCTTGATTCTTTTTTTTCTTAGGTTGAGCTTTATCTCTTATTTTAATAAACGCAGGACATCCTTCTATATGCAGTTGTCCTGCTTTTATCTGAGTGCATCTTTCCACGGTGGTCGTTACTGTTAAAAATCATTCTGCACACTTTAAAGGAGGAGCTGTGCAGTTGCAGCAACTGTAATAACACTGTTCTGCCAGGGAGATGTCATTTTGTGCTTATTAAAAAGAAAAACTCAACAGTCGTGGTGGAATGGGCTTCTCCCACTCATTGCAGGCTTTGAAAACAAGGAAGCTGAAGGGAAGGGGAAGGTTGGTGTCTTCCTCTCTTTCTCTTGCCAGCAGCGCACCAGAGATGCAGATGCACAGAGAGCCACTGGGCTTTTGCTTTCCAGTTTTTCTGTTTCTGATGTTTGTTTCATACAAATTTTATACTGCTGGAATCTCTGTTGCTAAGAATTGGTTTAATCTATTCTTGGTTTTGAGGTTTTTTTTAAAGAAATACAAAATACAGCATCAAGTTTGCTGCCTTCTACAGCATGTAGAACAGAGA
This sequence comes from Phoeniculus purpureus, assembly GCA_028565055.1. Lineage (NCBI taxonomy): Eukaryota > Metazoa > Chordata > Aves > Bucerotiformes > Phoeniculidae > Phoeniculus > Phoeniculus purpureus. The sequence goes on from JAOXOE010000001.1 coordinate 84,535,319, forward strand.
AGATGAGCTCTGTAAGCTCCTGAATGGGTTTGGTGCTTTGAGTCATTGCAGTCCTCTGGGGGACTGGGGAGTTTGTCATGTTCTTTAATGCATCTCCTCTCTCACATGTTTCACCCATCTTAAGTTACTAAAAATAGGAACCCTAGAGCAGACTGCTTTGTTACTAGCAACAGCTGAAGATCCAGGAAAGGTTCTGTGTTGTTATCCTCTTCCTGCAGCCCTCCGTTGCTGGTTCAAGACATCCAGCAGGCAGAAGCAGGCAGGAACAACCCTTCCGGGAACAGGCAGCCAAGGTCCGTGCTGTCCCCCTTCTCTCCTTGATCTTCAGCAGGCCAGGGCACTTCCCAGTGTCAGGAGTGAAGGCACATGCACTGGCAGTCATTGAATCTTTAACTTCCCAAATTAACACAGACTTTCTAGCTTATACTGCTTATACCTGACTTTTTGAGGCTTGATGACCTGAAGGTGATCGTCACACTTAGCTTTGTGGTGGGCACAGAGAAGGATGCTGAAGATGAGCTCGACCCACATGGACGATTAAATGCTTCACCAGTCACTGGTGATGCTTGTGGTTGAGGACCCCGGGAGAGGAGTGTCCTCAGCAGTAGCTAATGATGGGTTGGCTGAAATCTGTTTAGTCATACTGGAAGGCAACACAGGACCGTGCAGAGCATGGAACAGAATAATTTTGGCTGTTTGGTTTCCTGTGGGAGTAGGGCTTAATCTTAAAAATATGAGGGGAGTGTTAAGGAAGAATTTGCCTCGACAGCATCGTAGTTTGGTGTTCTACTGCAGTCAATATTAAGACTAATAAGATTTAGAGAGCACACTGAACTCTCTTATTTGAGTCTCTGTTCTCCAATCTTGGAGCTTGGGAACCTCTGTTATACCAGGAACGTGGTCAGCATGAGCATCTGACGAGCATCTTTCTCATTGCTACAGCTGAAATGGAGTTGGAGGGCTTGTGCTGTGACATACTTGTCATTGAACTAAGCTCCCTAGACTCAGTCTGCTTTGACTATCTGTTTAGAAAACAGTGGCAGTGACAGCTGTCTCTTGCCCATGAACACAGGAGGAGTATTCAGGGTGCAACAAGGCACCACAATAGAAGTGTCACAGTCCAAGGCAGAAGGGGTAAATGTTCCCTATAATAATCAAAGAATCCCAGAACATTAGGTACTGGAAGGGACCTTGAAAGATCATCTAGTCCAGTCTCCCCACCACAGCAGGATCACCTAGATAAAGTTGCACAGGAACATATCCAGGTGGGTTTTAAACATCTCCAGAGAAAGAGACTCCACCACCTCCCTGGGCAGCCTGTTCCTGTGCTCCATCACCCTCACCATGAAGAAGTTCCTTCTCATGTTTATGTGGAACCTCCTGTGTTCCAGCTTACACCCATTGCCCCTTGTCCTATCATTAGATGACACTGAGAAGAGCCTGGCTCCATCCTCTTGAAACCCACCCTTCACATATCTATAAACATTAATGAAGTCACCCCTCAGTCTCCTCTCCTCCAAGCTAAAGAGACCCAGCTCCCTCAGCCTTTCCTCATGAGGGAAATGTTCCACTCCATCATCTTTGTGGCTCTGTGCCGGACTCTCTACAGCAGTTCTGTGTCCTTCTTGAACCAAGGGGCCCAGAACTGGACACAATACTCCAGTCTCACCAAGGCAGAGGAGAGAGGGAGGAGAAGCTCTTTTGATCTGCTAACCACCCCCATTCTGATCCACCCCAGGATGCTGTTGGCTTTCTTGGCCACAAGGGCACAACACTGGCTCATGATCAACCTGCTGTCTACCAGAAGCCCCAGGTCTCTTTCTTCTACACTGCTCTCCATCAGGTCAGACCCCAGAGGAAACGCTGTGGTTGGCCTGAAGTTGTGTCATTAGCATGTAAACCCAGAGCAATTTGCAATGAGCAGGTAAAGATCTGAGTGGACCTCAGGCAAGATGGTAAATGTTAATTTGGAGTTTTCTCATTGGCTTTTTTTCCCCCTTGAAGAATTTCCTTGGCTGATGAGGTGCATTAAAAACTGTATAGCAGTGTTTGACTTTCTGAAGTTATGTAGAAGATGTGGACCAAATTAATAGCCAGTCAAGAAAGTAATCACATGGGGAGGTTCTGACCATTGGAGTGTCCAGTATCCTGGCTGTTTAGTAGCTTTGTCTGAATGAACTTCAAATAAACAGCATTTTGGTTTTGCAGCCTTTTTGGTAATTAATGAAGGAAAGTGAGTAGTCTGCTGCTTGGCAGTGCTGATAGGCACGTGGTAGGACAGCAAAAGTCTCTTTTGGTAGTAGAAAGGATGAATTGATTTCTTTTTTTACTTCCATCTACTCTTCTCCTTCCACCCCCATAGTTCCAAGAAACTGTACATTTCAAAACTCAGAGTGAAGGTACTGTGATGCCCAAGCTGTTCCTAGGGGCATGTGAGAACCCCAGGTGCCTCTTTAGGACTGTGACTCAGTTTTGGTGGGAGGTGTGAGAAATCACTGCTGTAGTAAGTACGTAGCAATACCGTAGCACCTCAGCAGAGCCGGTTTTGAGAGTGTTCCTGGAAGGGAATATTCTCCCTCCTGGGAAGAACTCACGAAAATCACATAGCTGTGACCTGGTGCAAATATTATGTGTTTGCATTCTATATATAATGGTCTGCACTGGTGGAGTTGCTGTATTACTTCACTTTAGGCCTGTCAAATGTTACTATTTTCTGCTCTGCATGCCATAAATAGAGTTGTCTTTCCCCTTTTATTTCATATATTTACTTTCTCCCTTTTATTTCATATATTTACTTGCTTTGCACACACAAGAAACAACAGGAAAAAATTTCACCAATAACAAAGGTCTCGAATGGAGGCCACTTCCCCGCCCTGTGGGTTTGGGCTCTGAAGGGATTTTGCTGGTCCTTCCTTGAGGTGTGGAGGGATGCATTGTGTTTTCACTCAGGCTTGATGGGAGGTGAGAGCAAACCCACGTAGCCCACTGTGTGCCCTTGTGAGTTCCCATGCTGCAGGTGCACTTTGCTGTGCATAACCGCCTGAGCAGCAGCAGATCAGCTGTTCACATTGCCATCACCCCTATACCTCCTTGTCATTGTTTTTCTGCCCCATTGCCCTCACCCATTGGCCCCAGGATCCCCTCTGCACAGGATGGCAGGCTGCCTGTGTGCACAGTTGTTTCTGAGCAACACCAGATACCCTACCCATTTTGCACATGAGCAGCACTGGATCAGAGGTGGACCAAATCCATGGTCAGTGTTGAAATGGAGATCAATAACATGGCATTCCTTAGGGCTCTGTATTGGAGCTGAGACTGTTCATTATCTCTATTAATGACACAGTCAGAGGGATTGAGTGCATACTCAGCATATTTGCAGATGACACCTGAAGCTGAATGGTGCTGTTGAAAAGCTTGAGGGAAAGGTTGCCATCCAGAGGAACCTGGACAAGCTTGTATACTGGATCTGTGTGAACCTCATGAAGCTCATCTAGGCCAATTTTAAGGTTCTGCACCTGGGGCAGCCACCATTGTCAGTACAGACTGGGTTATAAATGGAATGATAGCAGCCTTGTGGAAAAGGAGTTGGACGAAGGACTGGTGGATAAAAGATTGGACATGATCTGGCAATTGTGCTTGCAGCCCAGGAACCCAACCATATTCTGAGCTTCCATCAAAGGAAATGTGGGCAGCAGGCCCTCTACTCCATGCTGGTGAGATCCCTGTTGTGGGTTAACTCCTGACCCCTTGACATGACTTGACAGCTTAGGGAACTAACTGGATTCCATCACATTGCCAACATGAAAACCAATGCATGTCCTTTCTCCATGGCACTGTAGATGGCACATGTGAGGCTTGAACTTCCTCTCTTTGCTCCCAGAGTCAGCAGCAGAAGGTGCTGCCATCTACCCATCTGTCGCTGGGGCTGGTGAAAGGATAATCCCCTTCCATCCTTTTCCCAGGTAACTTCTATATTTCCTTCCCCGCGTTTTCGTTCATCTTTCCCTTATTCCTGATCCAGTCACAGTATCACTTTATCCCCATCCCCATTTTCTTTCATTTCTCCTTTGTTCCTGCACAGGTAGTGTTAGGCGTTAGTAAGGGCTGAGTATGGGGAGGAAAGCCTTTATCCGTTTTTCTTTCTTTCATGCAGTTTTAGCCACCCGCCAGGGGGAGGAGGTGGAGGAAATCCTTTGTTAGGCTTCCTTTGTTAGGTGGCCACTGGCACACCGTGACAGCAGTGAGGGCAGGGCAGATCCATTTGCTGCTGGTTTACAGGTTTTATCTTCTTCCCTTATTCTATCTGTTTCTTGTTCTTTATTAATAAAACTGGTTAACATTTTTCTTTAATATTGTCCTTGGGTATTTTTCATGTTTTTGAAGACCCTGGGAAAACAAACTGGGATAACCTGGAGTACTGTGTCCAGCTCTGGGGATCTCCTGTACAAGACAGATATGGATCTGCTGGAGCAGGTTCAGAATAGAACCACCAAATGATCAGAGGACTGGAACACCTCTTCTGTGAAGAAAAGCTGAGAGAGTTGTGGTTGTTCAGCCTAAAGAAGTAGAAGGCTTCAGGGGAACCTTATTGCAGCCTTTCATTGCTTAAAGGGGAATTATAAGAAAAGTAGAGATTTTTTTTTTTACCAGGGACTGTAGTGGTAGGAGGATGGGTAACAGTTTAAACAAAAAGAGAATAGACCTGGGTAAGATATAAAGAATATATGTTTCACTGTGAGAGTGGTGAGGCACTGAAACTGGTTTCCCAAACAAGTAGTGGATGCCCTGTCCCTGGAAGTGTTCGAGGCCAGGTTGGATGAGGCGCTGAGCTACTTGGTCTGGTGAGACATGTCCCTGCCCATGGCAGGTGTGTTGGAACTAGGTATCTTCAAGATCTCTTCCAAACCAAAACTGTTTCACGATTCTGTGACTCTATGAGCAGAGAGTGGGCACAGAAAAGAGGATGTGGCAGACACAGCTACACACAGTGAAAAGTAAATTTTGTAAAATGCATGTTTATGTGTTTTGGGAGGTTACAGTAGTTCAGATCTCTACTGTTGATTCTTTAACATCCTGATGCAGTGAAGATGCTGTAAGGAAAATTGCATTTTCATGCTGAAGGGTTTCTTTGGGTATAATGCTTCAAAATTGAATACAGAATTGAATAAAAATGGAATCATTCTCTTCTCTTTATTCCATCACAGCTTTGCTGGAGGAATTCTTTTGATTTGCAGAAGGGTTTATAGTTGGAAAAACTGACATCCATAGCAAGGGTAGTCTCATCTTTAATAGATTGTTTGAATTTCCCTATAGGGATATTCTGTTTCTGAAAACTAATAGTAAATTCTTGACCTTGTTACAGTTTCCAGTTCCTTAATAAATAGAGGTATCTTTAGTTAAAGCATTCTGTGGAGTTAAGAAACATTATAGAAAATACTGCTCCCTTTGTAGATGAGAAGTTAAAGCACGTCCAAAGAAAGTGACTGGCTCCTGGCTCAGTGGAGCCAAGAAGCCAAGGAGTGATGGCACACCTTCAGACTTGAGCGCTGTGCTGTTGAGGCACTCGATGCACTTAAGCTCTGTCATAGTCGTGTTTGGAAGGAGCATGACAGACATTTCACACCAGATTTTATCCTGGTTATAGAGCTTTTTTGAGTTTCACCTCCTATACTCTGTGCTCCAGCTCTGTTTGGCCTGTGTCCAAGCTTAGGTACTTTTCGTTACTGAAATTGTTTTCCTGTTCTGTTTCCTGGTATTAAATTGCTGTAAAATTAACTGGAAAACTACTATTATGTACCCTGTTTCTTGGTTTTTTCTTTGTGTGTATTTATTTTTCCTTTGCTTATTTTCTCTTTCATTGCATCTGTGGAGCTTTTGTTCTCAATTTTCATGTCACTTGACATAGGAGAGAAACAAAAAAAAAACCCCAAACTTTTCTTTTTCATGTTAAAAGCCAGCTTTTATGCTGAACAGTAATTGTATTACAAGGAAGCTTGATATGCCCTCAGTGCCTTTACAATATGTTGAATAAAAGGTAATTTAATGGAAACAGTGAAGTACTCGCTAGTTCACTGCATGAAAATTGGATTTTTGCCTTTTATTATTTACATTGCACCTTATTCATGTTTAAGGCCACAGGGATTATCATCATCCTTAATGTCTTTATTTAATAAAGTCTTTGCATTTCACAGTATAGGATCTAGCACAGGCTTCACTATGCTATCAGGATTTCAATTAACTAGCTTAAGCTTCAACTGCCCTATAAATCCTGTAAATATATCTAAATAATTAATTTACTTTCACTGGATGGTAGGGGCTACTTTTAAATACAGCTGCTACAGACTTACCCACTAAACATTACAACTATTCTCATAAATTGCTTTTATTATTATTTTAAAAGGTAGTAGCTATTAAGTAATCTGTTAAGGTGACTGGCTAGGCCAGGACTGGTCTCCCAAGATCTTCTAGACTTCGCAGAGGAACCGTACTTGTGGCTGAGGACCACAGCAGCTGGAATGCCAGTGTGCCTTGAACTTTCAGATGAGAGGTTTGGGACAGTTCAATGTCAGGGATTAACACATTCCCTGAGTGAGCTGGAGGATTTTGCATCCTTCAACCATAGTTATGTATATTGTGCACCAAGGGCTGGACGTAGATGATTCCAGGGTGGAGGGAGTATTTCCTCTTGTTAATTCTTTCCCCTGCACAGCAACATATCAATACCCTGAAGTAAGGAATCGGTTCCATGCCAAGTTGTGGGGTGAAAACAAATAACAAATGGATGCTAGTTCTGTGGGAGTCATGCAGCGTGGACATGCAGCCAGCCTTGGGCACCCACTAAAAACACCATTCCTGTCCCAACACAGAACAAAAATCAATAGTGTTGAGCTGCAGGCAGCAGTGCAGGCAGCAGAGCAGGCATGCCAGCCCCTCAGCAGTGCAGATGAATGTTCTCAGTCATTCACTGACGAGCAGCAGGACAGCACACAACTGGGCAGCTGAGGAAAAGTTGTGTTGATCTGAGAGTCCTGATCTTTTCCAAGTTATTCCTGCTGGCTTGCGTCCTGAAGACAGAAGATTTGAGACCTTCAGAGACCTGCAAAGACCAGGACGCCAGTTGGATTTTAAATGCTTGTGTTGCAATACTTACAGCTTTAAAAATATTTTTCACCTATTAGTGCATGATTAACTGAACGTATGAACTGGAAGTGAAGCATAATATTTATTAAACGTGGTTCACGCAGTCATTTTGGCATTTGATGTGCAAAGATTAGGTTTTTTTCCCAGGAGTTATGTTAATAATTTCAGCACGATAACTTTAATTTTCTAAAGGGCTTTTCTTTGCTAAAGGGAGGGTTATCCGTGCGTGTGTGCAAAGAAAACTTTAATTAAAATTTCTAGTCTCCATTGTTTCAGGAATTTCAAAACGCACTTTCTTCCCCCATGAGACAAAAAGGCTGCTTATGTTTGCGGCACTGAAAGGGTTAATGTGTGAAAACGAGCGCGCTCAAGGTTACATTACTGACAGCTCCATTGTGTTGGCAAAGGAAAAGAGATGAAGCACAGCCTCAGTTTAATTCTCCTGCTAAACAGTACTTTGTTCTGCATTGTTAGAAGAAATCATTCCATATCTGGAGAAGATGGAAAACATGGAAATCATGATCCTGCCTGTGCTGACCTCAGTATAATTCTATTTTAATCATTCCTCCCATAGCCATAATGGAAGGCTTGAAAGAGAAATTTGTTTTTCTGAGGGAGGTCTGAGGACTTGAAATGTGATCACCCTTTTTGGTGCCTTCTGCAGCAGCTAAAATACGGCAGAGGTCTTATGTTTGTCCTGCATGGGAAACTGATGCTCTTAGGTACATCTGCCCTGGGAAAAAAGGACATTTAGTAAGTTCACAAACTAGTAACCATTTGTCCCCTTTAATTTGTCCAGGGAGATGTTTGTCAGTATTAGAAGAAAAAATGTCAAGAGTTTATGTCAAAGCTCCTACAGGTTTCCCTGAACACTTGTTTCTCTGAACCCCTCCCCCTAAAAAGTCTTTCTTTCCTCCAACAGATGTTGCTTGTAAGACAGTTTTATTAAAAATATAACTTTTCTGTAAATGAGTACTTGTCCAGAGTAAACTCCATCCATGGAGTGTGCAGCTCTTCAGAAAACCCAGAAAGGACACCAAGACAGTTTCTCTCCTTGAAACTGTGATTAAGGATGCTGTAATCATCTACTGGGAGATGTTCACTTGTGCCTGCACCGCCCTCTCCTGTTGAAATCCTCCCAGAAAAGTCAGGAGGGAATAAATACCTATGCTGCTGTAGCTTTCTCAGGTTTCTTTTGGTGGTACCCTTGATGGTGTGGTCACCTGTCTCTCTGAAAGGGTTAGGATTTGCCACCTAGAAGTTCTGTGCTAAACCAGTAGCCCTTAAATATCATGTACATCAGCGTTATAGGTCCAAAGGAGCCACATCCTTGGAAACAGCTCATCTGCTACGACCATCTGGCAAAGCAGCTCCTGTAACAAGGAAAGCAAATGAGAAAAAATATAAATGTTTTGATTCAAGGGTTGTATTTTCCTTGGAAGATTAATAGCAAGTGGTCATACTATTGAGAGGGAAACATTGCTCTCACTTCAGTTTAGTGCCTTACAGTGAACTCTTTCTTCTGTTACTTCATTTCAGTATAAAGCATTGCTATTTTACCCTTAAAAATAACCAGCATTACTTATAGGAAGTTGTCTCCCAAGACAAACAAATTGATCTGTAGGTCATGTGACTGGTCTAGTGCTCCTACTGCACGAGGCACACAAATGTCTCTCAGTTGTTTGTGATCAGCCTAGTTTTCCAGTTTGCTAGTGGAAAGGCTCTGGCTTGCTTTTTTCTGAATGATATTTTGGTGGTCTCATTTCCCACCAAGGTGGGCTGGGCGTACGCAGATTGTACCTTTGGCACATTGCTTTGCTAGGCTGCAATGTGTATCATTGAGATGTTAACGTGAGCTCCTACCACAAGTTCATTTAATGCTCTAAAGCCTTTTAAAGAAATTAAGAATAAATGATAGGGTTATCCACATACAATACTTACTATCAGGTGTATTTCTATGAAGAATCAGAAGGAGGTGACATGCCCTGGGTTTTCAGCCCAACCAGGCGGTGTGTCAGGGGACCGGGACTCTGGGGTACACTGAGGAACACACACGGTTGGCAGGATGAGAACAGTCTGGAAAAGCACTAGAAAAGAAGCTGACCTGTCTCCTGAGCTGTGTAGGAGGATCTGGGTCTGAAGAAGAAGAATGTGTCCCTGCACATTACTGGTAGAGCACAGAATTAGACTGGCTCAGGTTGGCAGAGACTTCTGGAGGACGTTTGGTCCAATACTCCTGCTCCAGCAGGGCTGTTGGTTGCCCAGGAACACGAACAGAGATACTGAACAACACAAACACTGTAGAGGCTGTGCCAGGTCATGACCATGGATTCAGAAGGAAGCAGACCATGAAGCTGTAAATTCATTGCTCTTGCATTGTTCCTCCATTAATCCTGAAAGGCTGTTTCTCTCTGGTTTCTTGATTGGGTGTGCTTTTTAATGTTCCAGTCTGTGCTATCGCAGTGACTGGAAACAGAGGTGGAAAGTGCAACCATCCCTCCCACCACTTAGCTGTAAGAGTCCTTCCTTCAAACTTTGGAAATTGTCACCTGTCCTGAATATTTATGACTTGTATTTGCTTTGGAGCTACTGTGAGTTAATGTGAAGTATTTATAGCTATTATAGTTGTTTGACAAACAGATTCAGCCAAATAAAAGACCTCAGCAGATCAGATTAATAGCAAGCAGCCCTTTATTTAACTTGGCAAGGCTCATCACAAGCCATCAAAGCAAGTAGTCACATTGTTAGTAGTGTTGAATCAATGAATATGATAAACAAAGAGGTCACAAAGCCTTGCAGCCCAGTTTCCCTCAGAAACAGAAGTAGGAAGAGCTTGCCAAACAGCTTTGACTTGAAAATAGGTGTTTCATGTATTCAAAGCATATGGGGTACATACCCCATATGTAAGTGAGTTGTCTCGAAATGCAGGAAGGAAGCAGGTCTTGAAGGAGCCCAGAAGTGACACACAGCCCATCTGTTTTGCTGAACTGCTTCTCTAAATTAAATCCATTGCCTCTCCATATAGAGTTGATAATAGGATGTTGAAACCATAGTATTTCAGAAGCAGCTTTGCGCAGTTCCCAGCAGCATATTAGAGATGCAGGATGATAATTCCCTGTTCCAAAGTGAGGTACTCGCTTGAGGCCCCGGTTCAGCAGAGGCTTTAAATGCATACCGGTGTTAATCTCTGTTGCAGCAATTTTGCCTGTGGTTGACTGTAGTAGTGTGTTCTCAATTAAACATGTGTCTGATGTGTCCGTTGCAGAAATACGGGGATGAATTGAGGTTAGAGATAATTAACTCTGAGTAGCTGAGTAGTTCAGGCTGTAGGTGTCCATGTCTATTTAGCACGAGGCAAGGTGGGCAGCAAGGACTTGCGCCCTCCTGTCAGGAATTGCTTAAGAGCATAACTGAAGTCTTCCACTTGACTAATTTGAAAAAGAGGAGCTGAAGGGGTTGGGAAAAGCAGGACAATAAATGTAGTTCCAGGACGACTGCTCTGTGTCAGCTATTGCAGGGGGGATCAGCGCTACAAGTGTCACAGGTATTTTTATCATGTATGGACTACTTCCTGACATATTCATGAGTAAGGGAGATATGAAGTGAAAGTTCTGACTGGAAGGTACAAAGGTCATTCTTAAATATCAACAAGGCCATTTCCCCCACCTGTTCTCCACGTAACAAAGTACGTGGAATGCTGTGTTCACCAAAAAGAAAAGAAGTCAAGAGCTGTTCTTTCCCCCGTGTGTCTTCTTTGCCTTAGAAAACAGTCCCGCAGTATCGATTGCTGTAGCTGTGTCTTGAAGTCTGAAGTGTTGTAGGTGTGAAAAGATCTTGGCTTCTCATGAGCACTCAGAGAGTGGAGACTGATTTATAGGACAGTGGAAGCACTGCAGAATTCAGAAGTATCCTCTTCAGTTTTAGGTTTGATGAGTCCTGTGAGCCCGGCAGGACTAAGTCCTGCAAAGCGTGTGGTTAGCAAATTGTGCAAACTGCAGTCCGAAACAAATGTGAAAACAGAGGAACTGTGTTTTTTGCTGTCTGTGCTTACATTAGGATGTTGTTGGAAAAGGAACTCTACATTTTTACAGCTAGCAACAGGTGGAGAATGGTGAACAGAAGGATTGTTTTGGATGGGCAGAAGATGGCAAAACGCAGACAATGGGATTGAATGTCTGCTGCTTTAATAACATCAGGCACAGCCCAGCAGTTACTCCCATGGGCAGTCATCATTAATTTCTGCTCACTTGAGTCTGTCACTTGCTCAACGTGTGTCCTAGTCCCAGCCCCACACTGTGCTATCACATGGTTGCAGTGAAAGGGAAGGAAGGGTGGCATTATCTTGGGGAACCAAACATCTGCAGTGTTATTCTAGTTCCCCGATTGCTATAGAGTGCCTTTCACTGAATTTTGTTTCTTCTGTGGCAGCAGGAAACAACCTCTCACTGGTATAAGCCTGCACCACACATCAACTGCTCAGACACGTCAGCATTTGCTTGCGCAACTGCTGTCATGCCCCCTGCCCAGTCTGTAGGGTGCTAATGCATCTCTCCCTGAGACTGACTAAATTACGCGTGACCCTGTGGTGCTCTCTCCCTCCCTCCCTCTCTGTCCAGTTGTGGTGTTCACTGTAGGTGCCCTTCTTCACACACACATTTAGCTGCAGTCGTATGTGTCTCTTGGCTTCCTCATAAGGTGTTTCAAGCCAAGTCATGGTCATTTTTAGGAAACAGTCCCAAACAGAAGACTCTCTCTAACCAGATGACCTAGTCAGAAATTTGTCTGCAGGATGCTCAGTTTGTAGGTTGCTGTTGCTTTACCACTGAGTGCCTTGGCACATGTGGTTTGTTGGAAGATCTCAGACTGCTCCTTCCTCAGGGATCATAGAATCGTAGGATCATATAATCATAAGGGATTGGAAGGGACCTTGAAAGATCATCTAGTCCAATCCCCCTGCCACAGAAGGATCACCTAGACCAAGTCACACAGGAAGATGTCCAGGTGGGTTTTAAAAGTCTCCAGAGAAGGAGACTACACAACCCCCCTGGGCAGCCTGTTCCAATGCTCCGTCACTAGTTTCTGATACAGATTCTTCAGCTGGAAGAATTTCCCTTCACGATGCTGACAACACAGGTTCCTAGTTTTCTCACCAAATTTCTCCTGTAGTTTCTCAACAGTTTCTACATTGAGAGGAGGTTGTTTAGTCTCCTTTATGGATTTTACAGTGCCATCTAGCCTCCAGGAGAGAGAGATCACTTGCTTGAATAAAGATGTCACTCTCGTTTTTCTTGGCTAAAAGTTTTCTCTTCCTCTTGCTCTGATTTACTGGCTTTTACACACCCTCACAGAACCTACAGCTCAGCTCAGAAGGGACACTCATTGGACATTTTTATAGACCTCAGGCTCACTGGTCTTTCCATTTATTAGTGCATCATTCTCTTCTGCATAAGGTGTAACGGCTCATACCTGTCCATGTTAAAAATGAGATCATGAGGACGAGTTGTACTGCTACCTGCGCACCGCTAACTTTTTCTATTGACATGTATGTCTGCACTTCTGCCTAAGTAGAAGGAACTGTCATAACATCATAGAACTGTTCATGCTGGAAGAGTCATAGAATCATAGAATCATTAGGGATTGTCCTATCACTAGATGACACTGAGCAGAACCTGGCTCCTTCCTCCTGACACCACCCTTCACATATTTGTAGACATTAATGAGGTCAGTCCTTAGTCTCCTTTTCTCCAAGCCGAAGAGACCCAGCTCCCTCAGCCTCTCCTCATAAGGGAGGTGTTCCACTTCCTTCATCATTGCTCTACACTGGACTCCCTCCAGCAGCTCTGAACACTTTGCTGCGCAAACATCCCACCACCTAGATTTTTCCTTTGAAAACTACTCAATGGAGTAATCAAGATACTCTGCTATAAGTTTTTTTGGGTTTTACTTACAGGTTTAGTGTTTAATTTTACAGTAGATAGTGTCTTCTCACAAATAATGACACTTTAAAAAAAACCTGAAAGGCTGTATGATGGAGCTTCTCAGGATTGTTTAGACCACTAAAAGACTATCTGCCTTCCAATCCGTATCCAATGGTCTACTGAGATACATAACTTCCACAAGTTTCAAAACCAGCTTGCCTTTGTAAAACAACTTTCAGGAGAATGGACTGGCTCACTCCCACACTTAAAGTTGCTTAAATAACCACAGAATCACAGAGCATTAGAGATTGGAAGGGACCTCAAAAGATCATCTAGTCCAATCCCCCTGCCACAGCAGGATCACCTAGATGGATATGAAGGGACACAGACTGAGCCTCTGACCAGTGCCACAGCGGGTAACGACTGCTTCATCATTTGCTTGGACTGGAAGTGGCATCCTCATGCCACCAGTGCAATGTTTTCTGTCTCTATCCAAGCCTAGCGCGGTTTCTTTAGCCTTTACCTGTAAACTAAGTGTAAAGCTAAGACATTTTCAGAGCTTTTCACTTAACTCCAGCCTTCTGTTCTCTCAGGGTCTGTATTTCTGTAACTTTTAGACAGACTCATATTTAGGAAAAGAAATAAATAGTCCCAACTGATCGTCTTTGCCAGGGAGGTGGCTGAGTCGCCATCCCTGGATGTGTTTCAAGATCGTTTGGACGAGGTGTTGAGGGATCTGGTTCAGGGGTGAATTTGTAAGGTAGAGTAGATGGTTGGACTTGATGATCCCAGGGGTCTTTTCCGGCCGGAGTGATTCTACGACTCTGCAAGATAACCTAAACTAGAGCCTCGTAGGTAACGTAACCGTTGGCTGCCTAATAAAGACTGTATCACCATGCGCGCGCACAAAAGGATCTCAAGAGACAAGGTTAAGCCAACTTTTCTCTAATGTAAGGTTTTGCCGTCTAAACTCAATGCTATTTGAACACAAAAGTAATTATTTTTATTAAAAAACAAATAAAAGACCTGAGAAAGGGAAAATCTGTCACAAAGATTATGCTGACCACTCTGGGGCCACTTACCCAGTCAAGCTAGGAACGGCTGGGAAAATAATGAGCTATTATCCTTCTTATGGATCAGCTGATTCCCCCAGGGATCAGTGCTGGGTCCAGTTCTATTCCACATCTTTACTGATGATCCGCATAAGGGGATCGAGTCTACCCTTAGTACATTTGTGGATGACACGAAGTTGTGGGGGGAGTGTCGATCTGCTGGCGGAGAGGAAGACGTTGCAGAGAGATCTGGACAGGATGGGTCAGTGGGCAGAGGCCAAAGGATGAGGTTTAATGTGGCCTAGTGCAGGGTCCTACACTTTGGCCACAATAACCCCCTGCAGCTACAGACTGGGGGATGAGTGGCTGGAGAGCAGCCTGGCAGAGAGGGACCTGGGTGACAACCGGCTGAACAGGAGCCAGCAGGGTGCCCAGGTGGCACAAAAGGCCAATAGCATCCTGGCTTGGATCAGCAATAGCATGGCCAGCAGGACCGGGGACTGTACTGGGCACTGGTGATGCCTCTTCTCAAGTACTGGGGGTAGTTCTGGGCTACTCACTTCAAGAAAGATATTGTGGGGCTGGAGCAGGTCCAGAGGAGGAACAAGGCTGGGGAAGGAACTAGAGGGAAAGTCTGATGAGGAGAGTCTGAGGGAGGTGGGGAGGAAGCTGACGAAGGCAGGCACACTGTATGGGGACTGATACATAGACATGGAGTGAGCTCCAATACAAGCAAGGATGCTCTTCACACAAACCCTAGGTTCACAGGATTTGCTCCTCATCCTCAGCCCTAAATTCTGCCGATATCCAACAAAAATAGAGTGGATGTATTTCACGTTCGTTCTCAACTTCAGACATGATTTTATATCTGCCAAGAGTGTCAAAACACCTGTTCAAGAGCCACTGGCATGAGACAGTTGCTAGATGGGGTATCGGTGGCACGTAATGTTTTCCTTAGCAAGGGTAGGCTAAAATTTGCAGTAGACTTTGATGCTGTAGTTGTTTTTATTGGGGAAAAAGTATTTCTTCCAAATTACAGTTATTTTGACAACATTCTGTCAATGTCCTTTCACTCTAATAGCTATTAGCCCTTTTCTTAAAGGTCAGAAATAGTGAGATGTTATTCAGAGCAAGGTGCGAGGAGGTAGCTATAAAAGGCCACGTTCACCGCCGGATCAGGATAGAGTCAGCCTGATGACATGTCAAAAAAAGAGATGGAAACAACAGCAAAGAGTAAAAGTAAAAATGTTAGTGCTTTACTCGTAGTTTTTCTGCCAAGTCAGGGAGGTATCAGCACTCTGATCAAACAACCCGACCAAAGACCAGTTCAGAGAGCTAAGTGTATTTAATATTGAACTGTATGCATAATGCAAAATACAACAGGAAATGGCTAGAGCAGACTTTCTTAAGATAGATTGATGAAATGCCATGTGATTATTGGGAGCATTAATAGATGGAGGTATATTAGCCTGAAAGAAATGTTTTTTTCTGGGTATTGTCACCATTAATCTTCACTAATGAGAAGCAGTAAGCAATGAGATTTAAACACCAACCACCCCAAACTCTCCCTTTCTTTTGCTCCTCAAGAAATTCTTGTGTGTGTGCTGTATCTTTTGAGTTCATGGACCAGCAAGAATGAATCACAGAACATTAGGGATTGGAAGGGACCTCGAAAGATCATCCAGTCCAATCCCCCTGCCACAGCAGGATCC
>JAOXOE010000001.1:84551240-84608319 GCA_028565055.1 Phoeniculus purpureus
TTCCTTCCCCTCGAGGGTTCTGATTTCCTGTTATCCAGAGCAGGGAGTGGAAACACCGAATCAATTTCTAGCGCGGGTGGGAGCCATTCGATTATGAGAAGTGATTCAAACACGGCACGATACCGGCTGCTCAGCGCCGGGGCCATAAAGGGATTCCTATCGCGATCCCATCTGACAGCCAGCCCGCTAATTGGGCTTCATTAGCTAATTGGCTGCTGCGTGTTAAGAGGACGGTTTGGTTGGGGGCTTGCGTTCTTCTCCTGGTCGGAGTCCTCGGGGTGTTGAGGGTCGGCTTTCTGCTGATTCCAGGGAGCTCTGGATCTATCGTTATGGAAGTGTATCCTGCTTTGCATGGAGTACTCGTTATTCTCCACACGTCATGTGAGGGGAGAGACAGCGTCCTGTCCGCCTCTGCTCTAACTGGGGCACAAAGAAAGCCTCAAGTTTGTGCAGCAGGGAAAGCCCCGGCGTTCCCTTTCAGAACCTCGCAAAACAGCCGAAAACGGGCAAATCCAGGCGAGCTTTAAAATCGAGGGCTAGGAGCGGAGCAGAGGTTCAACGTGAGCGTGACATGGACAGCTTCCAAAGCGAGCCAGGGGAGCTGAAATCTGTCCGTGGTTCCCTCATCTCTTCATTTATTTATTTATTTATTTTTGCTGTTTCAGGGTCTGTTGCAAAATGTGAAAACGAAGGGGAAATTCTGCAGATCCCGTTTATCACAGACAACCCCTGTATCATGTGTGTTTGCCTGGTAAGTCGGGGTTCTGCTGAGTAACAACACTCAGGCCTGTCCTAAAAGTGCCCGGAGAGGGGAACGTGCTGCACGATCACACGCGGGTGCCCCTGCCGCCCTCACGCAGCACGAGGCTGTCTCAGAGCTGAGCTAATGGAGAGCAATCCAATCCGTGATCTGGCAATCGTGTCTTTGACTTGAAAACTCTGGGGCACGGAAGCTGTGCGTGACTGTGGTGTGACCTTGTGAAGTCGCGTTTGCCGTGGGGGTGCGGAGGGAGAAGAGTTTCCGCGCAGGCAGGGGTGCGCACTGTGCGTGGAGCTCAGTGAGGAGAGTGAAAGGCAGGGATTGGAGATGCTGCTGTCTCGAGCTCCCATGTGCTTAGTTCCACGTGCCGGTGGCTGAGGAGCTGCCCAAGGATGCAAGGTGAGGGCTGCACTGTGGCTGTACGTGCTGTAGTGAGATGACTGTTTAAGAAGGACACAGAACTGCTGGAGAGAGTCCAGTGCAGAGCCACAGAGATGAGGAAGGGAGCAGAACACCCCCTGATGAGGAAAGGCTGAGGGAGCTGGGTCTCTTGAGCTCGGGGAAGAGGAAACTGAGGGGTGACCTCATTAGTGTTTGTAACTATGTGAAGGGTGGGTGTCAAGAGGATGGAGCCAGGCTCTGCTCAGTGTTATCTAGTGATAGGATAAGAGGCAATGGGTGTGAGCTGGAGCATAGAAGGTTCTACATAAAGGAAGGAACTTCTTTCCAGTGAGCACTGGAAGGGGCTGCCCAGGGGTGTTGTGGAGTCTCCTTCTCTGGAGATGTTTAAAACCCGCCTGGACATGTTCCTGTGTGACTTGGTCTCGGCGGTCCTTCTGTGGCAGGTGGATTGGACTAGATGATCTTTCGAGGTCCCTTCCAAGCCCTAATGTTCTGTGATTCTGTGACAGTGTGGAAACACAAGTGATGCTTTCATCAGAGCACTTTGTTCTAGGGATTGTGCTGCCTGCTGTGCTGGGAATTCAGTGGCTAATAATGTCACCAGCAGATCCACATTTCGGGGAGAAGCTTCTCCTTCCCTTGTAAATCCCCTTTGGAGTTGAGTAATTTCTGGAGCCGTTCAGCTGGACAAGCCAAGGCTTGGGAGATACTGAAAACCAGTTGTTCTAAATACATCCTCCTACAATGTATTTAAAAGGCAGCCATAAACCTTAATTTGCTGTTTGAATGCAAAGAAAAGTATAGAGCAGAAAACGCTGCGTTTGGAGGTTAGGGAGTAGCCGATGTGCGGAATGTGTTTTACTTTAGGACTGCCCCGCTTCTGTTACTGCTGTTAATAATATCAGCACTAATCAGCATCGCTGCAAGTCTATAGAAGACTTAAAGAATTGCTTCAGGCTGCCTCTTAGAAGGCGGTTTTGGCAACTGTAGGGCGCTGATCTTGCATCCCCTGGCACCGGTGTGTATTGACAGCACCGAGTTTCGAAGTGAAGCCCTGTGATAACTTTTTAGCTAGTAGTGATAAAGAGTAAGGTATTGATTCTTCTGAGTAGAAGGGGGATGGGGAAAGGGGGAGCGTGGGATGTGGTGAGGAAGAAAAAATCAAAGAGAGAAGCCAAGAAGAACCAAAGAGGCGAAGCTGTGTTTTATCATGGATCACCTTCCCCGATGCGTCTGCCACCACTCTTGCTAATGGAAGCTGGTGTTAACCAGCGAGGAAGCAATTTATCTGCAAAGGAGCAGAAGTTCAGTCTTGGGCATCAGGGCAATAATGCATCGGGGTGAAATACTTGTATTTATAGATCTCTCCAGACCTTGGCTTCGTTAGATCAATGAGCACCCTTTTAGTGTGAGAGCGTTGAAGGAACAGGGAAACAATGGCTGTGAGAGCTCTAAATCTCTGTGGTTTGCAGTGAAAGGGCAAGTGGTGGCCTTTGGCTGCCTCCTGGGCAGGACCGCTGGATGCTGTGTTTTATTAGGTGCAAAGATGCTGAGTGAGCAGCTCGCTGCGGTTACCTGCACTGTTTGCTCGCTGCCAAGGGACTAATCTGATCTTTGTTTCTGGAGTTGGAAACTGGCAGACCTGGTAGAGGAGAAGGAAACCAGCCTCAAATTGCTTCAGGGGAGGTTTAGGTTGGATGTGAGGAAGAAATTAATTACTGAGAGAGTGATTGGGACTGGAACAGGCTGCCCAGGGAGGTGGTGGAGTCACCTGAAGCCATAGTCTAGGGGTTAGGGAGATGTTGGGCTGAGGGGTGGGCTTGATGTTCCTGGAGGTCCTTTCCAGCCGCCGTGATTCGATGAGACGTTAACTGCAACACTGTGTAGCATCCAAAGCAGTGACTTATTGGACAGCCTGTTGCTGAAAATCTTTGTTCAGGTCTCCCTCAGGAGAAAAGGTTGGGCAAAGGAAAAGTGAAAGAAACGATGCGGTGATCTGTGACTATAGGACGGGAAGAGAGAACCGACTTCCTGTCGTGAGAGGTGAGCAACTAAGAAGAGAGCTTAGTCAGCTGTTCAAGAAGGAAGGAGTTGTTGTCCAGGCGAGGACAGAATATTCAACAGAGAGCACTTGAGTTAGAACACCAGTAAAGCCAGTGACTGCAAGACTGGATTGGGTGACAGCAGGTCTTCCCTAGCAGCGCTGCAGCTCCGTGAGTGCCAACAGCCACAAATTAATTGCACAAGCTACGGAGACCTGAACTGGACGAGAATGTCTGTAGGTCCCTCCCGGAACTTTCCCCGTCTCACAAACGAGAGGAGATAGAAGTCAAATGT
This sequence comes from Phoeniculus purpureus, assembly GCA_028565055.1. Taxonomy (NCBI): domain Eukaryota; kingdom Metazoa; phylum Chordata; class Aves; order Bucerotiformes; family Phoeniculidae; genus Phoeniculus; species Phoeniculus purpureus. The sequence goes on from JAOXOE010000001.1 coordinate 84,554,740, forward strand.
GGGAACTGCATCATCAAGTGTTTGGCAGTGCTGGCCCTGCAGACCATGTCCTGTGGAGCACAAGGATGTGTCTTAGCTAGGGGGAAAGAGCTGGGGGGGCAGAGTAAATTGAGCGATCCCCAGCTTTCTCTTGAGAGGCTAAACCAGTTGGGAGAGCAAAGCCACAGGTAGTAATCCCAGAGCAAATGTGGTAAGAGCTGGAAACACTTAAGAGCAAGTTGCAATCATGGAACAAAGACTGCGAGGAGCCATCACAAACACCATCCCTTATACAGCACGGAGAAGCCTTGGTAGGAAGAGACCTTCTCCTTTAGCTTGGAGAAGAGGAGGCTGAGGGGGGACCTCATTAGCGTCTATAAATATGTGAAGGGTGGGTGTCAGGAGGATGGAGCCAGGCTCTGCTCGGTGTCATCTAGTGATAGGACAAGGGGCAGTGGGTGTGAGCTGGAACAGAGGAGGTTCCACATCAATATGAAAAGAAACTTCTTCCCAGTGAGGGTGATGGAGCACTGGAAGGGGCTGCCCAGGGAGGTTGTGGAGTCTCCTTCTCTGGAGATGTTTAAAACCCTCCCGGCCATGTTCCTGTGTGTCTTGATCTAGGTGATCCTGCTGTGGCAGGGGGATTGGACTGGATGATCTTTTGAGGTCCTTTCTAATCCCTAAGGTTCTGTGATTCTGTTTAATATTCACATTCAAACTTGAATTTTATGTTTTAGCTTGAATTAGTGATCTTAGGTCACATTATTTTGTGTGGAAACCAAATATTAACAAAAAATATTACTTCAAAATGAAAGGATATAATGTTAGTAGAGTTGCCAAATTGCTTTGATTTTTGTCTATTTTTAATTAGGAAAGAATTCACATATCTATTACGTTATTCCAAATATTCAACTAAACCATGACCGTGACATTAAGCCTAAAATAGGTGACCAAAACAATTTCATCAAAGCCTACTTTACTTTATGCAGTAAGTGACTGAAAAGGAAATACTTGTGTTCTACTCTCTGTTTGAGCTGTTTAAGAATTGATATGGGTTTTAATTAGTATTATTATGCTCGTTGATTCGAGGTGTTTTTCCTTTTTCTACACTGAGCCAGTATCAAATATGATGAAATTGTATTGCCTATGAAATATATGTATATATAAAAATATAGAATCATAGAGTATCTCAAGTTATGAAGGACGTACAGGAATCACTGAGTGAATAAATAAATACAAAAAAGGAAAAAGCTATTTTTCCTATTGTCAACATGGTTTTGAAGAAGATGAAAAAGTCAGGTCTGTTTTCAGTAGTGTAGACTGTCTCTCAAATTTTATAAGGTGCTTTTAATTGGGAGCAGCTGAATAATTTATATATAATACTCAGGGGTAATTAAATCACAGTAGATTGTTGTAATGAAAGTTTTATAGCGTGTTGGACTATTGTAACAGTATTAAGTCTCATTCTCGGTCTTAGGCATATTTTGATGCAGGCTAGTAGAAAAGTAAAAGTAATAATGCTTGATTTCAACTCAAGTAACGGAGAGGGAACGAGGTAGTCTATAGTGTAATTTAAAAACAAGCATAGTAGGTTATACAACATATGTTTTGGAAACCTCAGTGAGATTTGTGCCATTGTGTTAGCTTACAAGGTGGGGTTGTCTTCCATTCCAGTATTTTAAAGTAAGTAAGAACTGTACTGATGGTGAAAGTAAAGAACCAGCTATTTTTTTGCTTTGGCACATCTTTTGGTCAGTATAATTGCATGATGTACTGATGTTTGGAGCATTTTAAGGGCTTAAAACTGTAAAAAGTTAATTAGGAAAGTGTTTACACAGTAATTTCTAATGCCATAGGAAAATCAGATTACCTTGTTTTAAATTTTAAAAACAGCCAATATAAACTTCTTGTGTGTGTTTCTTTCTTTGTAGCACTTTGGAAAGCGGTGGGCAGCCATCTGCAGATGGACAGAAGACCGATGGGTCCTTCTTCAAGATATTCTTCGTAAATGGCAGCACTTTGCAGAAGAGCAAGTGAGTAGTTTTAGCAGTTATACACTGAAAAGTTCTTCAAAATATTGCACTAGGATAGACTTGACTGAAGTATTTTCTTCTCCATTTTTTTTCAGTGTCTTTTTGATAAGTGGCTTACTGAGAAAGAGGATGCTGTGAGCAAAATTCATACAACTGGCGTTAAAGATCAAAGTGAAATGCTGACCAATCTACACAAATTAGCTGTATGTATTCTCCTGTTCTGTGTTCAGTTGCAACTCTGCCGTGTGGCTTTATCTCACTCTTAGATAACCAGGTTTAACAGAAAGCATCTGTTTCATATATTGGGAATGGATATTGTTTTATGTGGGAAAATTGGTTGGTCTGTGGACTTTCTGATAAAGTAATCAACAGGTACGTATATTTTCCGTGGTTGTCTTTTTGGTCAAAAGTTTATAAATTGAAATAGCATTTGGGTTTCTTTAAAACTATGTGTACTTTAATACTGTTGATTCTATTGATGTATATATCGTGTGAGACGGAGTGTATACGTATAAAGACAGGCATATGGCTTAAGTGCTTAACTTACAGTGAAACGTGTTATACAGTCCTTGAACGTGAAAAAACCAAACACTCAAAGCTGTGAAATGCTGACATTTCCTGTCTCACTTCTATATACTACCTGGAAGACCAAAGTCTGGATTTTAGTTTCTTAAGCCTGAAGGAAATTTTTGAAAGTCTTTTATTAAACCATTTATCATTATGGCTGTTCATTTGCAATTATACAACCCTCTACAAGGTCCTAAAGTTCACTTCTAAAGTGGCTGAAGTGGAATATGTCTCTTGAGATGCTCTTAACAGGATGAAATAAATTTTGACTCTTACATCTCATTCATCATCACAAAGTAACAAAACGAAGGTAAAATAAGAAAGAGAGGCTGTCAGTTTTCATGCATATTTGTAGTTCAGGACACTTGTGAAGAAATCAGGATTGAACTACTTTTTGCTGTTGCAGAAATACATCAGTGTGTTTTGTGCATTAATTATATATCTTTTTCCTCAAGTGAGAGGAAATATGTTCATTTAAATTAAGAAAGAATTTTTGATAATCACTATTATGGCTTAAAAGTAAGCTTTCATTTACCAACATTTGTTAAACATATATGTGAATATTTTCAGAGATTAATACTGGTTGTGAACAAGCAGTTCACGAGTTTTTGTTTTAGGATTGCTGGAAGACTTTGCAGCCCAGATTGTGATTATTTGACTTATGATAAACAAGTTTATATTTCCTCAAAGTTTAATTCGTTTTGACTGCAGCCTCACCATTATTAACAAATACTAATTCTCTGTAGATTCTTGCTTGGTTGCGACTGTCCCAAAATGGGAGGAAGAGGCAAGTTAAAATGCTTTAAACAAAACTATGCAAACTAAGCTTTGATATTCAATTTGGTCAAAATCATGTATACTCTGGGCAGTGTATCCCAACCAAAGATTATGATACTTTAGTGAGTTAGCCTTGACAGGCCCTGAGGTCACTCTCCATTCTCTTTTTCAGCAAGGCAGGGGCAGAAAGTCTTATTAAAACTCATTGTTCATGGAAAGGATGGCAAAATCAGTCACCAATTTCTGTAAAAGGTGGAACAGACTCAATGTGGGGCTGATTAATTTAATTTATTGCAACCAAATCAGACTAAGATAATGAGAAATAAAAACAGTCTTAAAAAACATTCCCCTCCCTTCTTCCCAGTTAGAGCTTTCCTCTCAACTTCTCCACTTCCTCTCTCTGTGTAGCTGTATTGTCACAGAGGCACCACCAGCATCAGCGATGGGTTCAGCTTTGGGCAGGCCATGTCTGTTTTGGAGCCATCTCAAATTCGTTCTATTCAACATGGGGGCATTCCCAGGTGTCTTCTTGCAACAGTCAACCTTGCAGACCCCCTACTGCCACAATCTCACCACATAAACTTGTTGAAGATGCTGCCCCCCTTTTTCACTTGACTTTAGCAGTCACATTTTCATTATTATTGAAATAAATGGGTAAAATATATCTTTAGTCAGTGAAGCAAATCACCCAGTTCTAACCTGTTAATATTGGTATCACATCAGCTGGATTCCTTAATTTATATAGTGTACCTGTATTATCTATTTGTAGGAACATGAACGTTTATCTCCTTTGTCATTAATATTCTACTGAGATCAGCTTAGTCTAAAGGTCAGAAAATCACTTAGGCTTTACTAATTTGTGCATGTATAAACAATGACTTTTCTTCTTTTCTGTTTGTATTTTTTCTGGGTATTTGCTCTAGTTCTAAAAATACTTCCTGAAAACAATGGCTTAGGCTTTTTTTACAAAATTACTATTTTCCCACCTGCCATTCACTCACTGTCACTATAATTGTGTCTAAATTCTTATACAAAATGATGGGTGACATAGAATGTAGACTCAGATGGAGAATATGATACTCTGAAAATACAGAGCATAACAGACTGAGGTGAAATTTTGCTGTCATTCATGGAACATATTTGACAGGGTTTTTTCATGTCCTGTGCCTAAGTTTTGCAGCCTGAAAAATTAAGGTGATGGTGCTCCTCTGTTTTGCAAGAGTAGAACATAGACTGTTCTAGGCTGGAAGAGACCTACCTCTAGAGATCATCTAGTCTCTAGTCCAATCTCCTTACACAGGGGACAATTCGACCTAGGCCAGGTTGTTCAGAGACTCAGCAAGCCTGACCTTAAATGACTCCAGGGATGGGGCCCCCACCACCTCCCCAGGCAGCCCATTCCAGCCATCAACCACCCTCACATTGAAGAATTTTTTTCTAATATCCAGCCTAAAGCTATGCTTTCCCAGCTTGAACCCATTGCTCCCTGTCCTATCTGTACAAATCCTCTTGCAAAGACCTTCTGCTGCCTTCGATTCTATGATTCAGTAGGCCTCCATCATGTCCTGGAGGTGGTGGGGACCCCATCCCTGGAGTCAGTTAAGGTCAGGCTTGCTGAGGCTCTGAGTAACCTGGCCTAGGTCAAGGTCCCCTGTGTAGGGAGGTTGGACTAGATGACCTCTAGAGGTCCCTTCCAGCCTAGAACGTTCAATGATTCTATGTAGAACCATCCTTCTCTTTCTGTTGAATCACTTGCCAATTGCTCTCCATGTGTCTGGGATTGATGTGGAATTTGTGTATTCTACAACAGTTTTCTTATCACACTCAGCAGATTTCCTGGGGTTCCCAAGTCTTCCCCATTCCATAGGAGGCTACTGCCATGTAACCAGAGCCTGATGAGATCTCAGAAAGATGAGAAATATAAGATTCTTCGATTTTCGTTGAGCAATTTTTTTCTTTCTTCCTGGTTTGGGGTTTAATATTATTTTTCTAAAGTATGTTTTTTCCCCCTAGGAGTTTTATTGTGCAATGTATGACAACATACCATCAAAATTTAAAGTATCATTGTTTGAAATGTTGATACAGTTGTAAACATCGCTGCAGTTTTAAGGTTCTAAATGTCACACAGTGGTTGGCTTTTTGATTTATGTCACTACCTGAGGCTTGCTGTGACTTCTGGAATTGCTCCACCTGTCATCTCATGTTGCTTTTCGAAGTGCAGTGTGTTCATTCTAGTATGTCATCTCTGCCAGCAGCTTTTCCAGTAACGAGTATGGAATTCTGGGTGTTTGTATGAAATACTTCTACTCATTTTTAATGCCTTCTGTAGGATTTTACTTCTAAGTTTGCTGCGTTTGATTTGTATCACGTATGAATTGCTGTTCTTCCTCCTATTGCTTTGTCTAACAGATCCTAAAAGGAGATCTAGAAATGAAAAGACAAATGTTGGGCAAGCTGAAGTCACTCAGCCAAGACATCCTTGTAGTTGTGAAAAATAAAGCAGTGGCCCAAAAGCTGGAAAGTCGCCTAGAAAATTTTGCCCAGCGCTGGGATAGCCTCGTGCAGAAGGTGGAGAGCAGTTCCCAACAGGTTTGTTAAAACTATAATTTTATCAGTTTGGTGGCAATCAAATCATTGCTACTGAAATGCTTGAAGTATTTTTGGCGCTGTTTGTCTTATTGTTTACTTTGTTTTAATCCTTACATGATTAAGATACTGTGTTGTTAGGACATCGTAATACACCTGTCATACACATTTCCACAGTTTTATTTATATCTTTAGTTTTATATTTTGCTTTGCAGTGTTGATTGCTTTCTTGGGTTGTTAACTATGTTTTCAGGTATTATCCATAATAAAATTGCTCTTTCCAGTTAATATATTTCTAGCTCATAACAGTTGATCACTTCAAATGCACTATTTTTATGGCTGTCTGTTGAGAATAGAGCTGAGTTTGAAATTAGTGTAGGAACTGCTTGCTAGTTAAAGATAAATTATTTTTATTTCTTTTCCATCATGAATGCTTATAACAGAGTACTCTTTTATTTCTGCTTATGTTACGATGACTTACAGATTGAAAACAGAGGCCGTAAAAGGAGAAGTGTCTTGGAAAAATAAAGAAATAAATCCAGACTTGTAACCAAAATTCCAAAGAAAACTAAATATAATCTAATACTTGATCAATCTCTTTTATGCAATATAATAACATTATGGTTTAAAGTTTCCATATTTTTAAACCTGATAACAAATCAGGATTTGCTGTAGTATCCAAAACCTCATCCATTTATTCTTCCTAGATCTCCCTCAGCATTTCTTTCCTGTTGGATTTAAACACAAAGCAGATCACTTTTTTCCTTTCCATTATCTCATTAATATTGAGTTATTATTGTGGTGGTGTTGTGCTACCAGCAAGATCGAAATGGACATTAAGACTTTTTGATGATACACAGAGCAGAACATTGTTTCATGCACCTCTTTCCTGTCCCTAGAGGGTGTCTCTGGGGACCCCCTAGAGGGTGTCATTCATTTGATTCAATTCCATTGACCACACTGCACTTCTTGGTACACTAATGCTTCCACAGGAAGGGGAAGAAGAGTGGCCAGTGCAACTACAGGTCTGTCAGCCTGACTGAGGATTGTTATGGAGCAGCTTATCATGACTACACTCACACAGAAACTGCAGGACAGCCAAGGCACCAGGGCCAGCCAGCATAGGTTTATGAAAGGCAGGTCTTGCTTGACCAACCTGTTCTCCTTCTATGGCCAAGTGACCCACTTAGTGGATTAGAGGAAGGCTGAGGATGCTGTTTTCCTGGACTTCAATGAAGCATTCTGCACAATCTCCCTCAGCCTTCTCCTGGAGAGTCAGATAGCTCATGGTTTAGACAGGTGGAATCTTCAATGGATAGAAAGCTGACTTAAGCATTGAGCCCAGGGAGTTGTAATGAATGGAGCTAAATCGAGTTGGCCATTTGTTGCAAGGGGATACAATGCAAAAATAACCCCACAACATTGAGGTGCTGCAGTGTGTCCAAAGGGCAAGAAAGCTAGTGAAGGGCCTGGAAAGCAGGTTTTCTGAGGGAAATGGGGTTGTTTACTCCAAAGAAAAAGGAGGCTTTGGAGACCTTATTACCCTTTACAACTACCTGAAAGGAGATTGTAGAGAGGTGTGGTTTTATTTCTTCTCCCCAGATCACTCTTGAGAAGAGAAGAGGAAATGGCACCAAGTTGTGCCAGGAGAGGTTTCAGAATTAGGAAAAATGTATTTGCTGAAAGAGTGGTAAAGTGTCGGAACAGGCTGCCCAGGGAAGTGGTGAAACCATTGTCCCTGGCAGTGTTCATAAAACAGGTGGTTGTGCTGCTTGGAAACAGGCATTAGTGATCATGGTAGCATTGGGTAGAGGAAATGGACTTAATAATTTTGGGGATCTTTTCCAACCTTAAAGTTTCTATGACTCTATGAGTCAACATTCTGGAGGACTACTTCTTAAGGCACTGTTAAAGGCACTGTTACCTGGTTTGGATGTTATGAAATACTGATGGTGTACTTTTTACCATGTGTCTAGGCGAGGCAGACAGTGTTATTGGAGTTTATGCCATTATTCTTTACAAGAACTTGTTTACACATATAGAAAAGAAGAAAAAAAATGCCCTTAAACAATGTAAACTCTAATTATGAACCGAGGAGGAGGAGAATTGGAAAAAAGTGGCAAATGCAACATTTTCTTATAAAATGTATCAGAAAATGCACATTTTATTCATCAAACTTAGTTATTTTAAAGTCAATTTTATTCTGTTTATTAATAATTCTGATAGTACATTAATAATTGCATGTCATTAATTTCTCTGCTCTGTTCATTGAACTGTCACTAACTGAATAACTGGTTAGCAAAATAATAATTTAAATGGAAGACACCTCAGCTCAAAGCTGATTCTTCAACTGAACATAGTTGCGTAAAGAAAAACAAATTGCAAGGGTGAGAGAGATACCTCTAAGAAGCAGTTTTTCCTCATCATGAAAATGTCAGCATTCCTTCACTGACCACACGGTGGAATCAAGGACAAGGACAACTTGCTTACACTAGATGTATAGCTTTGAGAAATTCTAAACCCACCTTTAGCGACTTCAGTACGCTTCACTAAATTGTACTGAAAATATTCCCGAACTAAAGAAAACACTATTCCTCATCTGAACTTCCTCGCTCACATACATACATTTCATCAAAGAGGAGATGACAGCTCCAGAAGTGATGTGTTAAGGAAAATTATGGGTTTATCAGGACGGAGGGCACTTCCAAAGGCAGTAATAAATGATGGCATTAAAGGCAGGCTGCCGTATACAAGAGAAATAAAATGACATAAAACTACTGAAGTGCTATACACACATTGTACATACTTTTGCCTGTAGAGGATGAAAAGGGAGATTTAAAATTGTTCACTCTGAAAAGAGATGAGCTTTAACATGTTTCTAAGATGAGCTTGCTGATGTGAAACTGCAGGCAAGCATTGTATTTTGAGAGCCTTATGATGTGCAGCCTTGTGAGTCACCTTAGTGCTTTCCATATGATTTTCTAGTGGGTTTAAAGGCCTAGTCTGTATCACCTCTTCTGAGAGTCATACTTACTTATCAGGAATGGAGAGAGATCAAAAAACTATACAGTCATTATTTGGGCTATCTTTGAATAATACGTGAAACACATCACTTGAGTGATTAGACTTAAGAGAGATGCTTTTTGACCTTTTTCTTGCCAGTGAAGGTAATAAAAGCTACTTTCTTTTATTTTTACAGCTCCTTATGTTTTTCAGAACTGTCCTTTACCCAACAAATTGTGTGTCCTCTTTAAATGTGAGCCAAATTCATCTTGCAGAGTTGCGTTGCACTGAACTCTTCACTGAGTCCAACCATCAACCCTACTCTACAAGCTCACTCCTAAACCAGATACCCCAACACTACATCTAAGCAACTTTTAAACACACCCAGCGATGAGGACTCAACCACCACTCTGAACAGCCTGTTCCAGTGCTTGACCACTTTCTCTGTGAATGTTTTCCTGATGTCTAATCTAAACCTACCCTGTTACAACCTGAAGCCATCTCCTCTAGTTCTGTTGCTAACTACCTGTGAGGAGAGACCAGCATCAACATCTCTACAGTGTCCTTTCAGATAGTTGTAGAGAGCAATGAGCTTTCTTTCCCCTTAGCCTCCTCTTCCTGAAACGAAACAGCCCAAACTCTCTCAATCTCTCCTTGTAAGATTTATTCTCCAGGCCTTTCACCAGCTTCGTTGGCCTCCTCTGCACTCAATCCAGCACCTCGATGTCTCCCCTGTACTGAGGTGCCTAAAACTGGACCCAGTACTCAAGGTGCAGCCTCACCAGTGCTGAGTACAGGGGGACAATCACCTCCCAACTACTGCTGGACATACAGTTTCTAATCCAGGCCAGGATGCCGTTGGCCTTCTTGGCTGCCGGGGCACACTGCTGGATCATATTCAGCCACCTGTCAGTTAGAACCGGCAGGTCCTTTTTTGCTAGAAACTTCAAATTCACATCTCCAGGCTCCTTTTGAAGTATGTAGTATTTAACCTCCACTCTTATCGTTTGAACAGTAAAATATAGTAAAACACTACTTTACTGTTTTGATGTGTAAATCATTACCCCATACAGCATCGTGACTTGACTGCTCTGAGGATGTATTAATTGCACTGCATGCTTTTGATGCACAATACCCAGTTGTCAGCTGAACCTGTTATGCTTGTGTCATTGCAGTAAGCTGTTGATGATTGCTGCAGTTTCCCAGCTGTGGTTTATTCTGTTTTAGGTCTTTGCTGTAACTGTACTCTGATATTGATTGGCAAATGGAAACATGACAGGATATTACCTTGGGTGTCGGAAACATCGTCTGATTATTGATTTTTAGATAAAACTGTGTGTAATAAGTGTTTTGTTAAAGAAAAAAAGAAAGGAAGTCTCTACCCAAAACTGTATATAAGGAGCAAGTATATAAGGAGCTTCCTTAGCTACAGAGACAATTCAGGGAGAAAAATTATATCAGGAGTTATCTTCAAATTTCATAGAACCTTAGATATCGAGAAGCCTTAATTTGATTTTTTTTTTTCTCCGCCAACTTAAAGTCAGTGCATCTCATTGAAGGAACATGAACAAGTATTGATGCATAAAGTTTCAGTGATGAAAAAGTCAACTCTGTGTTTGATCTCTTCCAAAGAATTTATGTAGTTGATATGTAACCTAAGTCCCTGCAGTTCACATGGAGCTTACTCCAATCGACATAATTAGTCCAGAGATTAAAATAAAATATCTGCTCGGAATTTTCATTTTGCAGTTTTCCCAGGAGTCCATATCCTGCTTTAAAGCCTAGACAGCTGGTCATTTCTGGAAGGGCACCTATAGCATTGAACTGACAGCTCTGAGAAAGACTGACAAAATTGCAGTGATAAGGAACTTCCCTTCTCATCAGCTCCACTTACAGACTTGACAAACAGCAGGAAGATTTCTTTATTGAGAAGACCGTGTGAGAAATTCAGCAATGATATCAGGAATTTGGGCTTTTTTTCAAATTTTTAGCTTTACTGATATTGTCTGCTGAGAAGACAATAGAAGTAGCTAACAGTATCCCCCTTTACTTGCCATTCTATTTTCTTCAAAATATGAAAGCATTAGGGAAGCGTGTTGTAGTTAATTATCTGGTATGCCTCTTTTACACTGTTTGTAGAAACATGAATGTCTCAATACCTAAGGTATCTCAGGTCTCTTACTGAGTTTCTGATGCAAGAGCTAAGAGTTTTTTACATGTGTATAGACACTGGAATTCCTGCCACTGGTTTGGAACCTCTTTCTAATTCTTGCACATTGGCAATATGCAAAGAATCGGAGCATTTCTGGTGCGTAGCTTTTTTTGGTGCATAGCTTTTCCTGCTCCTGGTGTAACTTGTTCTTTTATTTTTTACTTCGCTGCTTCTAAACTGTGAGGTGGTCATTGCAGCTGCAACTAGAGCATTTTTCACAAATGAGACATTGTGTGACAGAACTGAAAAAAGCAGCGACCCATTCTTCATGAGTTAAGGGACTTAAGAACAGCTGCATACATTTAGGTAGAAAAGTTGTAGTTTGATGTTATATGGAAAAAATGTGAATGACAGTACACTTATAACCACTGTTTTCCAAACCAATATGAGCAAAAACTATTTTTCATAATTCCTTTTAAATTTTTATGCAAATGAACTACATGAAGGGTTTGTTTTCCTAATACTGGGCATAGTTTTACACATTAGATTGGTAGTGCTTACAGTTACATACTAGATGTAGTAGTATCTGTTATGACCTCTTAACGTTAGTTTTTCATTTGTATCAGATTTATTACATATTTAATTTGCCTTCTAATGCGTGTTTTCTACTCTTAAGATTCCCTGGCAGAAAGCAACTGCCCTTTTGTGCAAGTAGGTTGCAATGAATTAATTTCTAGGTCTAAAACTTATTATAAACAGGAAAAGGAGCAGTTGGTGGTTTGGTGCCATTACCATGCCTTTACCACTTCTAAGGGAATAAATTTTCAGAATGTAGGTAAAATAAACTGTAGGAATAGTAACATTTTATGTCATTTCTGTCATTTGATTCCCTCATAAACTCACAGACTCACAGAACATTAGGGATTAGAAGGGACCTCAAGAGATCATCCACTCCAATCCCCCTGCCAGAACAGGATCACCTAGACCAAGTTGCACAGGAACATGTCCAGGCTGGTTTTAAACATCTCCAGAGAAGGAGACTCCACAACCCCCCTGGGCAGCCTGTTCCAGTGCTCTGTCAACCTCACTGGGAAGAAGTTCCTTCTCATATTGGTGTCAAACCTCCTATGTTCCAGCTTACACCCATTGCCCCTCGTCCTATCGCTAGATGACATTGAGCAGAACCTGGCTCCACCCTCCTGACACCCACTCTTCAAATATTTGTAGACATTAATGAAGTCACCCCCTCAGTCTCCTCTTCTCCGAGCTAAAGAGACCCAGCTCCTTCAGCCTCTCCTCATAAGGGAGGTGCTCCTCTTCCTTCATCATCCTCGTAGCTCCATGCTGGACTCCCTCCAGCAGCTCCTCTTGAACAGAGGGGATGGCACTGACACTGCAGCCTGGTCATTTCTGGTACCTCCCATGAATTCACATGACACTTTTCTTGCTCTTAAAAGTGAGGTAAGGCAGTAGAGCTCTTTGCCTATGTTTCGCAATGCTGCATACATAAATGGGATCACATGGTTATTGCCTTCAACCTCTTATGGGAGATAATTGTCAAAAAAAAGTTCCTTAAATGTCTTTCTGGAAAGATGCACAAATGAACTGCTTCCCCATCAGCCTGATTCAGTAGGAGCTACAAGTATTTTTTTTTGTAATTGCAAGACCGTGTGCGGTGCTGCAGCCTGCTCGGCACTGTCCCTCCAGCTGTGGGAATCTGGATGCTTGAAAATCCGTGTTTTGCAGTTGTCACAAGCTGGCATTTTGTGAGGTGCCTCCTCCCGTCAGCTCTGAAGATCAGCTGGTTCCCTGTAAACCTTACCACATGACAAAGCAAACTCCTGCTCTCTTGCCCTTTTGCAACCCTTGGAGTTGAGTTGAGTTTGAGGTCAAATTGCTCGGACACTCTCAGGTGGGTTTTTCTTGGCATGAAGAACTGAAGAAATTGCCTCAGAAGAGGTGTCCTGAACACGAGTCCTGCCTTGCCGTGTGGGGCATAAACCCTGGGTCTTTTTTTCTTTTTTTTATTTTTATAATAAGGACAATGGGGAATAATTGCCAGTAGTCTACATTGACAAAGTCTGGAGCTCATGATGGGGACAGGTTGTCGGGTGTCTAGTTTGTCCTTGATCACAGCAGTGCTCCAGGTGTCTGATAATGGAGAAGTCAACACAACTAGGTTTTGTTTGACAGAAAAATGTGAAAGAATGTTGTTGCCTTATGCCAAATACTATTCTTCTGCTTACTTTGTTTAGCTTCAAGTATACACACACAGACACACATATGGCAAATATAGTTAAAATTTAGCAATGTATGAACTCTGCTTTATTAACCTGTTGTCTGTCTGTTTCATGTCTTTGGGTACAGGCGGGAGGAAGGAGTCTGACTTTATTTTCAGGTAACACAACTGCTCTGCTTATGATGGCGACAAGGAGTAGGGGGTTTTTGGTTCTGCGACCCAAAACTAGCTGTGCTTCACAGAGCGGTTGGGGTGATTTGTGGAGCTAGAAAAGGTTTTGATCCTTTCACGTGCTGGTTCAGCAATGTGTGTGTAACGTTTATGTTGGTAAATAAATCTCTCTTATGAAAAGTAAGCTTTAAAGGAAAGTCTCTCTGTTCATAGACCCAGACCCGACAGCACTTTGTTTTTCATCAGTATTTGTAGGCAGGTGCTATTCTCTGTAAGAAATCCCCTGTAACCCTCTGTAGGAAATCTATCTCTCTGTCCCACCTTGCAATGCATTCCTCTGTCAGGAGTCTGTAGGATATGTGTGTTTTAAAAAATTAAGTGATGTGTATTGAGTTCTAAGATAAAAGCATCACATTTTTCAGATGTGCCAGCTGAGGCTGAACATTAAAAAGAAGGAAGGAAGAAAAAAACTACACTAGAGCTGAATAATTTTTCTACTCAATTGTTTCATAGGAAAATGTAGTGCAGCAAGGGTGCATAATTTACCTCTTCTTGTTGACTGCCTTTGCAGAAGTTTATCTGAATCATTTCCTGTTAGTGAATAAAATCAAGAGGTTTTCAGGGTTGTTTAGTCTGGGCATCTGGGAGTTGGTGTAGCTAATGTGTTCCAGGAGGTTAACCACTGTGAACTCTCTTGTCTGAGCCATTTCCCCTTTTCGGGTGGTTTTCTGCCCATACAGTTGCCTTTCAGGTGGCGAGTTATCGGTTATCACAGTTGTCTTGTGCGTAATTTGAAAGAGATCAATCTCTGGCAATAGGAAATCTCAAAACCATGTACTGCCTGTCTCTGCTATAGCTGGGGAGAGTGACTCTTCTGCAGCAATGATTTTTTTTCTTCCAGAGTCAAGATATCCATACTTTATGTGCAGTAGTTTATGAAAACCTTGTTTTGTGTTCACAACAAATCACATTAAGAGGCAGAGTATTTGTCTGTAATTCTCATCTTTAACTAGGGGAAGTGAGCTTCCTCCCAGACGTTTTAATGGACATTTTTGTTTAGAGGCGGCATACAAAAACCATTTGGAATGTTAGGTGATGATGGGGAGTCGTTAATGCAGACGGCTTCTGACCTGTATGGGTGCTCTTGCTGTAGAAAATGGGGTGTAGTCAGTGTGGCTTTTACGCTGCAGAGCCATCTGGAGTGGGTGATTAAACGTTTTGCAATTAGCTGCTCGTGTCAAGATCCTCAGGTCAGAGGGTTTCTTCAGATAGTGGTTTCTGTGGCACCAAGTCACTAATCATACACTGGATGCCTGCAGGCGATTGCTGCTGGTAGTACTTTCTTCAGTGTTTAACCTGGGCGGTTTTGAACAGCAGTCCTTCTTGTACCTTTTTTTATTAACTACATCTGTGAGCTTTTTATTGATTTCTGCCCCCCCTTTTTTTTTTCTTTTAACAGCAACTGATGTATGTGTGATTAATTATTTAGAGGGCATAGTTGACATAAAAGGGAATATTTTACAAACGATTATATTTTTCTCCTTTGTGCGGCTTTTCTCCCCGCTCTCTTGTGATCACCCTACAGCTGGTCTCATGGATGATGAAAGTAACCACTAATGGGCTCCCACTTGTCCGCAGTTATAGGTGTGCTACATTTCAGCCCCTGCATGGAGGATAAATTTTCAAGCTCCTTAATGGAATTTGGGAAGTATTTTTCACGTGTAACAGAAGCGCACTAATGGATGGCGAAAGCCAGATCCATTCTTGGGTTTCAAATTAATTTGTATAAAAGCTTTGGGTTTAATTCAGTTCAGAATGTGGTTCTAATTCAGTAGCAGAGGAAGACTGGCGAATACTGTGAATACTGGAAATCTGATGACCATTACATTAACGTTTAGAAAAGGAACGCATTCTTAGCTGTCATACCGTTCACATTAACAGGATGGCTCAAATCGTGGAACTCCGCTGTAAATGATACAGTTCAAACCATTTATGGAGACATTTCTGTCTGACTTAAAGCAGTGTTCAACACTTGAGAAGCGTTTTAAAAACACTACACAAAACACAGCAATATGCTTCTGGTGGAGAGTTTCCATAAGGTCCACAGTAGACCCCAAATCCATAGAGTTAAGTGAAGCTGAAAGCCTCTTAGACTTCTTGTATTGGTTTAACTCTACCAGGTCTTGCTAGCATTGACAGAAGAATTTTATTTCTAAATAGATATACTTTCCCTGTGCTTCAGTTTTTACTTGTGTTCAACAGGCAATGGAAATCTTGGGGAGCTGTGTGGCAAATGGCTGTCTCTAACCATTGCTTCAGGATGGGCAGTCTCAGTGGGCGGGTAGGATATGAGGTCAAATCATACAGTCCATCACACAATGCTGCTGGCAGATGTGTACCTGGGACCCCAGCCAGGTCTGTTTTATTCTCTGCACTTTAGGGTGAGAGAGAACTTCAGCTTCAGAGATAGAATTTGATGCGAGAAGAGAACAGGTTGTCCAGGTGAAAGGGAGGAGTGAGAAGAGACCGGGGGGAGCAGGGACCTCAAAGATGCCTGGTGCAGCTATCTTCTGCTTTTTCCCTTCTTTACAAAGAGTGGTTGGAAAATTGCCCAGTACATGAGCCAGCAATGTGCCCAGGTGGCCAAGGAAGCCAAAGGCATGCTGCCTGCATAAAAACCAGTGTGACTAGGTAATAGTAGGACCAGAGGAGTGATAATCCCCCTATACTTAGCACTAGTGAGGCCTCATCTCGAGTACTGTGTTCAGTTTTGGGCACCTCAACACAAGAAAGACATTGAGATGCTGGAGCAGGTCCCAAGAGCAGTGAAGCTGGTGAAGAGCCTGTAAGGCAGGTCTTAGGGAAGACAGGCTGAGGGAACTGGGGTTGTTTAGGTTGGAGAAAAGGAGGTTGAGAGGAGACCTTATTGTTCTTTCAACTACCTGAAAGGAGGCTTTAGAGAGGTGGGGGTCAGTCTCTTCTCCCAAGTCACTAGTGATAGGGCAAGAGGAAATAGCCTCAAGTTGTGCCAGGGGAGCTTCAGTTTGGACATCAGGAAAAATTGCTTCACTGAAAGACTGGTGAGGTATTGGAACAGGCTGTTCAGGGAGGTGGTGGAGTTGCCATCCCAGAGGTGTTGAAAAAACAGATAGATGATGTGGCGCTAGGGAACATGGTTTAGTGAGCATGATGGCATTGATTTGGCAGTCAGACTTGATGGTCCTGGATGTCTCTTCGAACCTTTATGATCCTATGATTCTCCATCTTCTGCTTAGGCTGGGAAAAAGTGAAAATCAGCAGCCTTGCTTCAGCTTTGAGAACCTTACCTGGATGTTTATCGTTTATAGCTTCCTAAAACGCACTCTGTTTTCTCTGTGAGCTTTTTGGACAGTAGTTAAGAGAGATGCATCCTCTGTGCTGCTTCTAAAAGTTGGCTTTGGCTTTAGCGGCTTCATTTGGGCTTTCTTAAGAAAAAAAACCTCAGAGAGTTTCAATTATGTGAAATATATTTCTGAGAAAAGGTTAAAAATAGCCCATTTGAATGATTAAGAAATGCACCTAATGACAGTTCTCCAGAGCCATAAGACAGTGGGTCTTCCAGTGGCTGTACTGCTGTCTCTGCTCACCTGCTTTATGGCGTTACAGCATACATACCTACTTTATCTACACATCTACTGTTCTTTAGTAGAGACTTGGTGGTGCCAGATTAATGGTTGGACCTGATGATCTTAAAGGTCTTTTCCAGCCTAAGAGATTCTGTGATTATCACTGCCATTTTGTTCATGCAGATTAGAGGGTAAGCTCCTGAAAGCCAGGATCCTGATGTTACCTGCAAAGTCCCCTGGCTGCAGCTGTTCTGCGAAAAGTTGTGACTAGTGACAACAAGCTGTAAGGCAATACTGGAGCTGAGGATTTTTGCAGCTGTGCCAGGTCACTCACCCCTTATCTCAGTTCCTCTGGCTACGAAGCTAAAGATATTTTATGTTTTTCTCAAGGGGAGTTTCTCTGAAGATTTCTTCACATTCGCAGTTTTCAGCACAACAGTGTTCTCTGGGCTTGCTACTTGTTGACTGTTCTGTTGACAAGTACAGGGAAAACTATTAAAGCAGGTGAGGATACAGTCCAAAATAAGCTTTCTCTGCAATACTTGTTTTGGGTTTGTTTTTATTTTTTCTAGGTGAATTTGGCTTTCAGAAGTAGGCTTAAAGAGCAGGGAAACGGCAGATATGAGTAGGATGCTTTTTTCTTTTCTATGTGCAATCACTGCTTTCTAGAGATCTGACACAGGGTGATTTTAGGAAGCAGTGACAACTTCAGATCTTCACCTCTGTTGCCCTGTGCATATTGTCTATGGGCTGTGCTGGGTTCTCTGGAAGCAGTTACAAATTCAGGTGTGAAGTTAGATATATCACTGAAAATAGGCAGACAGGCATACACACAGTCTCTAGGGAGAGCCTGCCTGCTCTGTTTGCTCAGTGCACTTCAAGAGCTGGAGTTCTGAGGCAAATTGATGACACTTTGGGTAAGGCTAATGGAATTGCCATTGTACAAACGCAACACATGCAGCAGGTGCGCCTGGGGTTAAGGAAAAAGGTGTTTTACAAGGATGCATCAACAGTATTACAGAAGTGTATAGAGAATATGATGTTTCAAATGGTAATTCTTAGATTTATGAGGTGAAATTTTATTCTTCCAGCCATGACACAGTATTGAGTTCCTACAGTTTTATAAAGGATGCAAGAAGCAGAGCTGTAGTGGATATTACCAAATCCTACACTTGATTTTAAAGCTTGTTCTCTAAGCCTCTTCTGTTTCTCTAATACATGAATACAGACTTTAATTTCTGCTACCTCTGGATCTGGGAGCTGCTGGAGCTTGAACTAGAGCTTGAAAAGTGAATGTTTTTTTGGTATGTACTCTAAACCCTCACCACTGCAGTCAGGCAGGAGTTCACTGCAACTTGTAGATTGCAAGACAGAGCTGAGGAATGATTAAAAGACTTGAGCTATTAGTATTTATTGCTACTGAAAAGAAAAAAATCAGTGCAGTTTTTTATTGTTCAAATTCACTGAGATGATTGACACTGTGATAGGTGCCAGGGCATTACCTTCAGCATCTCCTATGAGTTACACAAGCTCATCCACCCTGGTCTTAGTAGCTGATTTTCCCATTTATTGATGGGAACACTGTTGTGGGTATGCTGCAGTTATCTTTCTGGAACTGAATCTTCTTATCACCTAGGGAAAGCACATAATGTTGCTAACACTCAAGGAGCCTGGTGTGCCTAAATTAGCTGTACAAGCACAAGCTCAGTGCTCCGCATGTTACCAGGCTGTGGTCAGGACGACGCGTTTCTGTGTGTGCCACCACAAATGGGTGCACTGTTGGGTGCTGGGGTGCAGCAGCATTTGAGGATGCAGTCTGACTGGTTCCTTGGTGCTGACATCCGTCCCCTCCTGCCCAAGCTGTGAGAACAGCACTTGAGCCATATACTAAAAACTGCTTCTTTATATTACTTTGCAATTTTAAACCCCTCATTTTTCTGTTTGCTGTCATGCCAGACCTGGAAGGATGGCACTGTGGTTTTGTCCTGTGTCATGTCCTTAGCTAATCTGCAGGTGCAGGTTCAACAAAAAAGCGAATATAAATTCCCTTTAGTTTCAACAGACATGTTAAAGATGGAGGAGTTGTATCAGCAGAGAGATGTGTGTGACTACTCTTATTACTGGTCAAGGTTAATGAAGGCATGGTTTTAATGCCAGGTCAAAGGTGTAGGAGCTAGTTTTTCATGTTGTCAGTGGAGATTTGTAGCCACTGTGCTACCATATGTGAAAGTAACTATCTGCTGTTGGCAGGTTGTACTTTATTTTGTCAACCATCTGGTCTGCTGCTGCTATGGACCTCAAGCTTTGCAAAGGTTCAATTTAGTGTACCTTGAAGTACCCTCCATTTCAAACGGTACTTTTGAAACTGTAAGGAGTAGGATCTTAGATCCTTAGTGAAAGGTGCATTCAAACCATTTCAGCAACTACAGATTGGGGGTGGAGTGGGTAAAGAACAGCTGCATTAGCAGGAGCAACTGTAGACAAGGTGCTAGCTTTGTCCTGGAAATTTGCATTACTCACTCACAGAGCAGTTTGGCAGTTTGCACCGCAGACTGGGTTACATTGAAAAGAGTTTACTCAAAGGTTACTCATTTCCTTGCAATGTTTCATGATGGTGGAAAATCCTTTGAGGGTTAGATGGAATTGTTCTGTGGTCTTGCAGTCTGCAAGAAGTACGTAAGAATGAAGTAAATCAAATTAAATCTGTGATTTCTTTGTGTTTAATGTAGAAGGCATTTTTTTGTGCAAGGTGAAGTATCACAGCATTCCTCTTTTCAGCATTAAAGATTTTGGTGAGGCATTCTTATAGAGAGGATAATGGTAATGCCAACAACATCTACCACCCATACTGCGGTGTTCATTAAATGAACCTGAAGAATAGCATGGATTCTTTTGTTCAGAAGTAGGTGCATTTTTCCTCGTCTGTTTTGTTTTCTGTGGAAGCTAGTGTTGGGCTCAGTAACATAATGTGGTTGTCAGTATCACTGCGTTGCCAGTACTAGAAATTAGCCTTGTGGTGTGCTTTAAATAGGACTTAATTCAAGTTTGAATACCAAGGATGTTGCATGTTTTTGTTTTTAAATAAATCAAAGCAAATAAAAGGAAGAATTAAGTAAACAACGTATGTATCTCTGTGCTTGGAACTGGTGTTACAAAGACTACTATAATTTTAGAATAAAGACACACAGAAAGCAAATAGATGTTCAACTTTAGTTCAGCTTATTTCGTTTCTGACTAGAGTAGCCATTATAACACAAGGAGTGCTTATAATGAAATTTATTACATATTGAAGGATTCATTGAAGTGGTTTTACTTCAGACAGAATTAAAAAAAATAAACTGCAGGCGCAGATTCCAAATGCATCTCATCTGTCCAGCAGCTCCTGCATGACGGCTGTAGGAAGGAATAAGAATAGTTCTTACAAACAGCTTGGTCTTCTTCAGACTATTGAAAACCTCTTAGATTTTCCTGCATAGTCCTTATGTCTTGATATCTCTCATGATGGCATGCATTTCTTTCCTTCGTTCTCCCTGATTGTATGCCCAGGAGTTCTCTCCCCAGCACAAACTAGGCCAGCACATTCACACCACTCTGGTAGAGATTTCCACTGACAACCTCGCATCTATGTCATGCCAAAGCTGCCTTGACCAGACAGTTTATTTACCGGAAAGACACGGGAAACAGATTTTGTCCACAGTTATGTCTACACTGCTGGGTGTGAGCAGCTGTGGAAAGGGGCCCTATGCCCTATGCCACCCTTGTCTCTCATCTGTGTTTGCCACTCCATGGGAGGGCACTGATGGGAACATGGCAGGTGATGCAGGTGCAGTGTGGGGGCTCCCTGCTTGGCTCAGCTGCCTCCTTGTGTCTCATCTACCTTGAAATTGGCACTACAAGACTGGGTTTCAGCAGACAGAACAGCGTGGGATCCTCCCCAGGAAGGCTCTTGTCTGTCTTGAGGCAAAACCAGATGAGATCTGTGATTATCCTGGGTGCAAGCTAAATTGTGTTCAAACTATTAATGCAGAGAAATGCAAACCTGCAGCTCAGGTAAGTTGAGATGTTGTCATTGAGACTAATGAAACAGCACAGCTCAGTGCTACATTAAACAAAACTGTCTAGAGATACTCAGCAAATCCCCTGATGTGGAAACGTGTTAAGAGACGTGCCTCGGAGGCTTGCATGCCAAGGAGGTGAGGCATGCAGCAAGCACCTTCTGAGAAATTAAATTGCCAACTCTGTTGCTGCTGTCCTAACTTTCTTATCAGGATGGTAATGTGCTGTGCTCGCGCCTCAGCGTGCAGTGTGAAGAGCAGCACTGTCAATGGAAATGAGGGAAGTAAAACTGGATCCCCATGATGTAAGGCAAAAGAATGACAGAAATTATGTTGTAAACTACCACTGTCCTGGAAATAACTTTGTAAAGCCATTGTTACGGCAGTGCATTAAATTATGTTGTCACGATACAGGACTGTTTGTAAATGCGAGGTCCCTGCTTACACAGCAAGGGGCTTGGAGATGCTTCCTGTAGGTATTTGTGCTGCTCTGCGTGATGGTTGCAGAGAGCTAAAACCACACCACACCGAGACTCTCTAGAGATGCATCCTCCACAGGGATAGCTTGAGGCTCAGTAAACATGGCTTTCCATCAGCTCTGCTGGCTTAAGCTACTGTGGTTTGATAATACACCTTTTGTAAGATCTGTTAAGATTTAGTAGAACATTTTCTTGCAAAAAGGAACACGGGTTACTCTCCTGTGGTGGCCTCTCAAACTACTGATCACATTGAGATGCTCTCTGCCAGTTTTAGTGCTGCTGATCTCTCAGTGGGTTTGCTCTACTGAGGTGTGTAGAGTCTCTGGGAGAGGGTGCCTGAAGAACAACTTCCAAAGGAGTTTGGAGGAGGCCTTTTTCTGGGCTGTTGGACTCTAATCACTGCCCTTTGGGAGTTACTGTTGTGCTGGTAACAGTGAAGAGAAGTCCTTCACTGCCAGGGACTTTCCTTGTTGGGACTGCACCTCTATTAACAGGGAGTACCGGTCTTCAGCTTTCACATATGCCAGCCATGAGGGGGAAAGAGCAAGCAGCTATGGTGTCTTCAGCCAAAGAGCTATTAAAGAAATGCTGTTAAGATCACAATTCTGACGTCATGTAGTAAAACAGGAGTCCGTAGCTCTCCTTTGCCCATGACACTTTTTTCTCCACTGTGTTTTCTGCCTGTTCCCATGGTATACTGGGTGAGAGGTGTCAAGGGAGCAGCTTTATGCTCACCAGGTTAGAGCTCATATTGACTCCTTTGTTATACTATATATTTCATTTCTGTGGGGACAGACTGTCTCTTATCTGATGGGTATTTGTGAGATAGATTTCTCTCATGCAGGTAAGGATAAATGTAGGTGTGTTGTGGAAATAACTGACACTGAACACTATCCAGTGGGGAAGGAATGAGGCCAGATGGATTTGATTTTCCTCAGGGAATCGAAAAGAAATTTGATTTGTCTTCCTTAAATTCTTACACTCAGTCGATGTAAAGAATAGGAAATTTTGTTTACTCCTGTAATAGAAATATCTTAAAAAGCAGTCTGCATCAGCTAAGGGGATTTGGCCTGTCGGGGATTTAGTTATATATATCGGTGTGTAACTTGGTTTGCAAGAGGGTTGATGCTTCACCTCTGTTAGTAACATAACCTGTTTTATTTTCATAGATGGATCCAAAATCTGTATTTGCCATTCTATTCTCTAAAGGATATTCCTCAGTTAGGTCAGAGATCTTTGAAGACAAGTATGGCAGCTAGGAATTTAATTTTCACTCACATTATTAGAATTTCTTTCTTCTTTCTGGCTTTTTTGTATCTTTCATTTCACAGTTTTTGTTTCAATTGCATCAGCCTACTGAAAAGACATAGGCAATGTGGGCATGTCTGCTAGCTCTACTACTTCTTGTAGTCTCGGTAGACTATTGCTTTACCTGTGGATTATTGCTATGCTTTCTGGATGCCCAGCAACTAGGGTGACTAGTTGGTCAGACTGGGTGGCTGGAAATCCAACAAGATGGCTGGAAATCCAACAGTCCAGAGCAAATAGCTGCTGAGCACTAGCTGCCAGTCTAGTGGCCTCCCGTCACATCACACTCACTGCATTTGCAAGGTGAATTGCTCCTGACTTGCTCGGTGAATCTGACACGTGCAGTGTAGAACTGCTGTGTGCATGTGGATCAGGTACACAAAACCCAATACATGGCTGAGGGAGCTGGCGCTATTTAGTCTAGAGAAAAGGAGGTGGAGGGGAGACCTTCCTGCTGTCTACAATTACCCAAAAGGAGGTTGTAGAGAGGTGTGGGGCAGTCTTCTCTCACAAGTAACAGGACAAGAGGAAATGGCCTCAGGTTGCACCAGAGGAAGTTTAGGTCAGACATTAGGAAAAATGTTCTTCACTGAAAGGGTCATCAGACATTGGAACAGGCTGCCCAAGGAGGTGGTTGAATCACCATCCCTGGATGTATTCAGAAGTGGTGGTAAAGGACATAGACTCGGTAGAATTTGGTTAATGGTTGGACTAGATTATTTTAAAGGTCTTTTCCAAAGTAATTGATTCTATGCTTTTGAATTTATGGTAGGAAAAAGCCCAGCTGTCATTTAAATCTTCCCCAGGGCAAATTTTTTTCTTGTATACATGTTAGGATTCATTTCCAAAACAGTTTTAAGAGCATACTCTGCAGTTAAAGGTTTCTTAAACACCCTTTTCCTTAGAGTGGGCTACTTGCAGGGCTCTCAATTTACTGTATTTTCTTGGTTTTCTTTTTTTTTTTCTGTTTTAGTTTAAATAATAATTTCTGTAGTTGCCCAGATTTTGCTGCTTTGCCTTCATTTGTCTCAGTAGTCTTATGTGGCAATCAGCATTATGCCTGGCTTGAGGGACCATTTGTTTGGACACGCAACTTTGTCAGTTGTGGAGCACGTCCTGGGCTGGATGTGAGCACCTAGCCCAGGGCCATGGCAGATGTCTCAATCGCTTTTAAAACTCTAGGACTGAAATTGGTTCATTATTGTGAGTGTCCTATTTAGACTGGTTAGGAAAAAGCCCTTAAAGAGTAAATTGCTTGAAATGCCATTGCAATAAAGACAAGGGAATTTTGACAAATGTTGCTGTTAGTTTAATGTATTGATTAGTACTTAATAATTTTGATGCAGAAATAGGCATTACGTCAGACTATAACTGATTTAATACTTTTCAGGTCAGGTGGCCAAGTCACACATCATTTGGCTTGTTATACTGCTTAGATTTAAGACTGCCTCACCTATTTTATATTCTTTGAAAATTACTGTATGGCAAAGGCCTTGACTTAATTGCTGTTTGCAAATGTGGCTTTATTGAATAACAAGGAACCCTTCCTTTGTGTGACAAAACACTTTGTGAGTTACCCCAAATAACGTGGTGTTGTTATGAGCATGTTAATAATATATTAGCATATGGGAAAATACAGACTATTTTCAGTGAGGATCGAAGCTTTCCATGGCAATCAATAGCCAGAGACCGTATCTGTTTATTTATGGTGCAGTTCTCCAAGAATTATTCTACAGCAGGCGTGTAAAGCGCTCTCAGACCACATTAGTAAATTAGTTCAGTGCAATATATCTGTGCAGTTCAAAAATAATACAAAAACAAGACAAGAATTTAACAGGAACCGCTGTGAGGCCAATGCAGCAGTAACTTGACTCGCTCTGCTCTTGATTATGAAAGATTGGGATAACACTTTGCCTGGAGCTGGATCTCCTATCATCTCCATGTCCTTCCCAGCATCACTGCAAAAAGCTTGTTCCAGGAAGGCCGGCCCTTGCTTTGAGTGATGTCCATAAAATGGTAATACCCACCCTGGAGCTGGCCACTGAGTATGGGCTGCCCTGCCTGCTGTCCTGCCTGCAGCTTTGAGGACACTTGGCCAGCTCTTTTAGTGTGATCACATCTTGAGGAACCTTTCTCGTTAACTCATCACAGGGTGCTGCTGGATTCCTTTTCCTGCAGGTGAGATGCAGATGATACAAAATAGTCCTATCCCATGTCTTTGCTGTATTCCAGCTTCAAATTCCACACAAAATAAAGGGGTTACAATGCAGAAGGGTATGGTTGCTCCTGGAAATCCAGCTAACAAAGCAGTAAACCGCATTTACTTACAGTATTGTTTAATGTACAAAGGCTCAATTTTCTGTGTCCTTAGTCTGAAACACGATAATAGGCTAAATCATATTTGAACCAAACATGTTGTCTCCAGTTTATTGGTCCATTAATGTTTACTGATAAGTTGATCTTTCTGTAATAGTACTAATACAAGGATTACTCTATAAATCACTATTTAAACAGAAATAAATACAATAGTGATGCTAACTTTTTACTAAAAACAATGGAACAAGATTATAATGATTTATTAATAAACCATAATAAACCAGGATCTTGTGTACTATCCCTGAAATTGCCTGGGTTTTGTTTAATCAGCCATAGGAAATACGTTTTCATCATTAGTTTATAATAAGATTTTGTGTTTCTGAAATAGCTTTCCCTTTAGATATATTAATCAAACAGACCAATTCAAGGATCAGCTCTTAAGTTGCATGTTTTCTTTTGGCTTTTTGTGCCTAAGCTTAGAAAACTACACCAATTTCCTAAGAGAAATTTGTGTCAGAAGTAGCAATGTGGCTGGCTTGTAGCAGACCGCTGTGGGCTCCTGCTGCTAATCAGCTCAACAGGTTCTCCCCTCAGTGCTGTGTTGGAGGTAAGGATTGCTTGCCAGCCGGAGCGAGCCTTGGGAAATATAACGGATCAGGAGGAATACATAAAGGAGTGATGGAGACCCTGTAAAGTGCCATCCCTGAGACTGGCTGGTTTCAGAGCCATCTTGTTTAACCATGTTTCCCGTGCGCATTTGAGCTGTGCGTATCTAATGTACGTAATAGCTAAACCCTAATGAAGGACCACATTCAGTCAATGGGCTTTATTTGTCGGGTCAGTGCTTGCTCTTCAGTTTCTAGCTCCATTATTCAGTTTAAAAGGTGCTCTGTAGTCACCACCTTGTTATCTGAATGCACCGGGAATTCTGCTGTGATTCTTCATGTTACCCGAAGCGTCCTAAAAAGGCCTGTCCTCTCTCAGAATCAGATGTGAGTGCAAAAATCCCACCCACTTGCCTATGTATAAGCACTTCTTGTGATGATTTGAGGTTGCTGTTTTCTACGATCATTCCTCTGTGTTGCCACTAAAATAAATTGGTAAGAGTTTTGTGAAGAATCCTGCATAACCAAAAGAAAAAGGTGTTTAATAATTTCCACCTTAACAAAATAGCAGTTGAGTAAAGCTATTGTCAACCTTTACGGAAGTTACTCAGGGTTTTTGTTTTGTTAGATGTGACTCAAAAAATCCATTTGTCCTGACTATGTAGTCACCCACATTATGCTTTTACCAGCCTGGACCAGTACGTTCTGTGGTACATCAGTGGTGGAAAATGGGATTTATTTCCACAGCCATACACAAACATGCACAGAAATGGAGTCCTGCTTCTCCTGCATCAAACTACACAGCATCCCACGTTAACTACTGTTTTCCTCTGCTGGCATTACATTTGTTGGAACACCTTTTCTGAGTTTGTGTAGCTGCCAGTCTCACATTTACAGATGTACCATGTGTGTGGAGGGAGATGTGTAGTTACACTCTTAAACCTAAAAGAAGCTGTTACAATCTGAAAGAAGAGATACCAGGGGATGGCTGGGGAAGGGGAATGATTGCTCCACCGTTGTACATGGATTAAGAAAGTAGTGCTTAGAAGTTGTGAAAATAGATAAGAAAATGTCCAAAGAACGTAACTGGAGCAATCAATGGTGTCTCCAGCTGATGGCCCTTCTGCTACCCAAGAGTAGCTGTCTCAACTGGGTGGTGATACTGCCAGGGACATTGGGCTCAGTGTGAAGAATCACAGAATCATTAGGGATTGGAAGGGACCTTGAAAGATCATCTAGTCCAAACCCCCTGCTACAGCAGGATCACCTAGACCAAGTCACACAAGAGTATATCCCGGTGGGTTTTAAACACCTCCAGAGAAGGAGACTCCACAACCCCCCTGGGCAGCCTGTTCCAGTGCTCTGTCACCCTCACCGTGAAGAAAGGATGATGAGTACTACATGCAGGCTTAACCTGCTACTCTAGATACCCACTGCACACTGTTATCCCAGGTAGATGAGGGCTGCTGATTTAGGTCTCTATGCTGCTAAAATGCCTAGGAGAAACAAAAAAAAGCCCAGGCAGGGATCTTAAGATATATGCATGTATATGCAGAAATATATGCAGTGTAACTGCATTTCTGTTACTCTAAATGCCTTAAAAATGTTTTCTGAAAATCGGTTATGGAAGGCCTAATTTTTTTCAAATTACTGCAGAAAGAAGGTCCATCCTAGTATTTAATAGGTATTCACAGAGGTTTTAAGAGTAAAAGAAAAAATATCCCCAAAATGATGAGCAGGCTCATGACAGCAAAAACGTTTAGTTGTGACTCAAAACAAACCCCCCAAACTGGACAAAATCATCTGTCAAATCTGACACAAATTCTTCTATGAACATTTAGTCTAACTATATTTCCTAGCTGTGTTCCTGTGTTCTCATAGACCATAAAAGACCATTTCAGATTTGTTGTTCCTTATTTTAAATGAGTAGAGTTTCATAAAACAAGAAGTATTCTTTCCTTCATTGAGGCACCATGTTGTTCCTTTTTCCTCTTGAAGTGCGACCTTTCTATACCGCTTGCAGTTCTCAAGATGCAGCAGGCAGCACCTTGAGTGCTGCCTTGGTTACTACTCAAGCTCTTTTGTTTAGGACCTCAAGATGCTGGAGTGCTGGCACTGATTAGTGCTGTTTTTTATTTGAAGGTGGGCTCTCCCAAAGATGTCACCATCCACAAAACCAAACCACATTAGTCCATAAGGTTAGTGCACCACAAGTGAGCCCCTGCTGTTCTTCACAGCCTGCTTTAAGACCATCCAGTTGCAAAGTGGTGCAACAGAAGTTGTTGGAAGAGCCTCACTGAGACATGCTTTCATTTTCACAGGTTGTACTCAGACTTGTCTGTTTTCAAGTTTCAATGTGATGCAGAAGCCTTGCTGCTGTTCTTAAACAATCTAATTTAAATGACTGGAGAGGAAACCTGGACCTTTGATATTTGGGTTGCTGTGGCTTTTAGTGCTGTGAGGAAAAACCAGTGGTTTGTTTCTTCAGGCACCTGCAAGTGTGTTTGAAGATTTGGGTTCTGGGAAAGTCCATCTCCTTGCTTTTTAACCTCCATTTTTGGAGCAGGTTTCTTTAATTTCTTGCTAGTGCAGGACTTTTCATTCCCAAACTCAGCATCTCTTTCACAGTGTTTGGTTACCCTGTGAGACCTACAATTCTGATTAATGCTGTTTTTACAGTGGCATTAACAGATCAACAGAGCCTAGCAAAGCTATCCGGAGAGGGTGAGACACTGTCTTTGTACTTGCTGCTCTTGTATTACAAACAGCTCGTGATGTTTGATTGAGGTCCCTTGAAAATGAAAGGCTTTGAGAAATGGTAATATGTCTGTTCCTTTCTCTTGTGCCCCCTCCAGCCAAATCACCCACCATAAGATAAAACTGTAGTGTGAGGAATTGTAATTTAATTGTCTCTTGAGCTGGCAATCTGCTTCAGCAAGTCCTTCAGGAGCCCACTGACCTCTGAATGACACATTAAAAAACAATAGAGCTGGCAACGATCCCTTTGTAGTTGCTGCAACTTTGAGGTCAATTAATTGTCACTTAGAATGATGAATCTAAGATCGCTATTAGTTTCTCAGCCTGCGTGGGGCTTGGTGCAAGCATGCCTGCCTTGTATGTAGCTTAAAAGCCCAGGTGCCCTTGGTGCTGAAGCAGAGATGGAGGGCAGTAAGTCATCATCAGCTTTATAAGCAGAGTTTTAAATTGATTTCAAGGACCTTGATGCTTCTCTGCTGATGTTGAAAGGTCCTGCATGACTGCCTGGGCATGGAGCTGTTTGGGCAAGCAGCAGCCTGGTGTCTTGACCAACTAGCTAGGTGAAAAGCTGCCAGCCATTAGTTCAGAATCTCACTGAAGACTGAGCATTTACCCATTTTTTTCCCTTATTAAGCATTTAGAAAGTCAGAAAGCAAGTATCTAGCCCAGTCTGTCCAAGCTAGGTTGTTCTTAGGGGTCTCACGATGCCTGAGGATGGTTGAAAGCTCTTATTGCAGACACAGGGTCATATATAAATAAGGACCTGGGCTTGGTTGTTTGGTTTATTACCTCTACAGAGTGATGGGTGAACCTGTGTTGTTTCCTATCTTCTTTCCTTAGTTTGCTCCTGGGTTCTGCCCCCAGGCATACAGTGGCTGCCACACATGTACTGTTCTCTTTGCAAACCATCTTGCTGAGTGACCCAACTGGCTCCTTCTGAGAAGAAATTCAAGCATGCCTTGGTGAGAGTCAACCCTTGACACTGTTGCTGGAGTCTCACTCCCTCCTACCTGAGCAGTGCCCTCACCAGTAGATCACCTCCCTGTGGCTCCCCAAGCCTGTCCTATGTCCAGTTCCAGGCTGAGCCTCACTGCCTTTCCTGGTAGACACCATGAGGGAAAAGAGACATTATGGCAATGTCAGAGCCTTCTATGTAGCACTTGGATCTGGAAGGATGGGATGCAGCACCTACAACTCCCAATGGTTTATCCTTTGGATTACTTACCATGTGGAAATGTCCTCAAAGTTTTAGTTTTGCTCATGTGTATAGTTTTTGGGTGATACTGGGCCATTGATGCGTGGGTAACATTTTTGGCATCGTTTCAGTGACAACTTTGAGGTTTTCTTCAGAGGGTATATTTAATTACATCAGCTTTTTACTTGCTGCATTTTCAAGTGGGTCTCTTCTTACAAGTAATAAGTGATAGGACAAGAGGAAATGGCCTTAAGTAGCACCAGGGAAATTTTAGGTTAGACATTAGGAAAACCTCCATCATTGAAAGGGTCATCAGGCACTGGAAAAGGCTGCCCAGGGAGGTGGTTGAATTTGCATCCCTGATCGTGTTTCAAAGTCGTGTAGATATGGAGCTTAGGAAGATGGTTTAACAGTAGGCTTGTTAGAGTTGTGTTAGTGGTTGGACTGGAGGATCTTAAAGGCCTTTTCCAACCTAAATGA
Organism: Phoeniculus purpureus; assembly: GCA_028565055.1. Classification (NCBI taxonomy): domain Eukaryota; kingdom Metazoa; phylum Chordata; class Aves; order Bucerotiformes; family Phoeniculidae; genus Phoeniculus; species Phoeniculus purpureus. Next base: position 84,585,047 of record JAOXOE010000001.1, read on the forward strand.
TTCTAATATCTTAACATCACAGTGTATATCTGTCAAAGATACAAATCTAAGTTTTACAGGATACAAACAAATGAAGAAGGATTTAGTAGCCATCTGCCTGATGGAAGTAATGAGTTATTTTTAACATTGTTGTGGAGTAACTGTTGAATATGTAATACAGAAGAAGATAGCAATGGTGATTCACTGAAATATGATTTGCAGTAGACATTGCAGAGGAATTTACAGTTTGTTATCTGCAGCTATGCAGTAATGACTGCTGTACCCTGTGGCAAGCTCAGGGAGGCTGTTGGGGAGCAGCAGGAGCACATTAGCCATCACTTGGGGTTTTCTCTCCTTGCTGCCTCCCCAGAGACCAGCAGCTCAGCCAGCTCTCCCTTTCACAGAAATATTTCTTGTCTCCTTTCTCAGCTTTGCTCTCGGAGCGCGATTGGTTTCTGCGCAGATGAGGCAGTGGGTGGAGAGGGAAGAAGGAAGGGGCATTTGCAACAGCTGCCGCTGCTACAGGCTTCAGAGGTGGGTTAATGTGTGAAAAGCCAAAAACCAAGGGTTTATCTTCTGCTTCATTAGCTAGTGAGTGAGTGGCTTGTGGTGGAACTCTGCCGGGTGCCTCTATATTTACTTATTTTCTTTTGCCTCCAGAGGTGCTGGGGCTGCTCAGTTACACTTCTTGAGAAGGAAGGGGGAACCTAGCTTCAAGGCAACAGCCACTGGCCCCTTGTCACCACAGAAAAGGCTACAACACCGGGAATGCAACCCATCAGGCAGGAGGTCATGCTTGTATCCCTCAGCTAAAACTGGATAAACAATCACTGGCTGTGAGACTTGTTCAGGCCATATATGGAACAAGCGACGGTCAGTGTCGCTGTCAACACTGATGTAAAATGATCTTTCAAGACATTTGGCAGTGTCTCAGAATGAAAAATGAGAAACATCTTTTGAAAACAAAGAAGGGAAGTGGTAAAACAGAACACTTGGAGTTATCTGAAATATTTTGCAATATAACACATATCAAATATTTATCAGATTACTTTCTAAATTCAAGCGGAAGCTGTGAATCCTTCTAATGATTCTGAAGCTGCATATTTGACAAATAAACACTTCATCCAAAAACTTAGCTTGACCATATTGTTAGCACTGTATCTGTTTGCACTGCTAGCAAAATCATCCCATCCACTAATCCTGACTCTTGCACACTGCCGTTTCACAGTGTGGCAGCTGAGTTGGAGAGAGGAGCGTAACTGCTGATCACTCAAGTCAAGTCTGCAGCAAAGACAGAGCTGCACGTAACCGTATCCAGGCTAGAGGAGTGCAAACCTGTACTGTCCTACTGGCTTGTCATTCTCCAGAAATACAGTTCTAGACTATCTGAATCTGCTTCCTGAATCATGTTGGCTAAATAGATATATATATAAATTAATAACTTGATGTTGTTTGAAATGTTTCCTTTTTGCATTTTCCAAGGAAAACCAAATCAGTTTCCTATTTTGAAAATTTCATTCCAAACTTCCAGTTGATTTAATGTAAGACAGGGCAGAAAATGTCTTAAAGTGTTTTTTACATAGGGATTTTCATTAAACTTCCAGAAAAATTACTGGAACTGAAGACATTAATCTTTGATCACTACTTGGGATAGCCCCTGAGGGATGTGTGGCTCTTCACTGTGGAATATCTGATGCCAGCACATCCTTGGTGAGGTGGTGCTGCTTTTGCAACAACTGTTCCTTATCAGGGTGGATGTGTGGGACAGGTATTGTTTGTGGAACATAGAAAGGGATCAAAAAAACCCTAAACCACTGGCTCAGCCAAGGGTAGTTTTCAACTAGCACGTACAAGCAAAGGCAAATCTAAGTGTCAAGAGCGTCAGGAAAAACTGGGACAGACCTCTACAAGTGAGTCATGACTCAGGTGCTCTAGAGGTTCCACCATGAAAGGTGCCCTCAGGAGAAGCCCTAGATTCAAAGCACCCTCCTTTCCCCAAAGCCAGGTGTGGCAGCTGGGAGCCATATCTGACAATGTTATCCAGTGTTTAGCATTTTTTCCCATGTATCATATTGTAGTCCTTCTGCTGTTACAGCATTTGAAGTGAGAAACAAACCACCCAAGCACTGTCCCTAGGCACTCCTGAGTTTTGCGGGAAGCTGGATGTCTCCTGGATGTGATCATGTTCATTAATCACACTTCTAGAAGCCCTTCTTTCACTAATGTCAGTTTTTCTGCAGATGCTTCTCCATGCTTATCCACACTGGGCTTCAGACAGACCACAACACAGCAGAGTCAGAAAATGCAGCTTTTCTCACCCAACAATTTTCCATTTTTGAGTAGTAGAGCCTGACGATCATTTTAAATAGAGCATTTAAAATTCATGTGTGAGTAGACAGATATGGACAAGCTTTGCTCATGCTGAACCACAGCAGAATTTTTGTGGCGTTCACCCACACATGACCATAATACAGTTACAGGGATGGGGGCTGTACTGAGTCAGTGCACAAGTCCCTCTAGCTGGAGAAACTGCTGCCAGCCACCAGTCAGCCTCCCTTTGCCCTCAGGCTGCAAAGCAGGTCCAAACTGCAAGTATCCCTCTAGATGTTTTCATTGAGAGCAACGGAATTTGTGAGGGAGCTCAACAAATTATCTTTAACAGCTTTCCCTTGCAAGAACGAAGGAATATTTTGACATTGACTGCTATTCAAGATGGAAACAAAACTGATCCAAATGCTACAGTTTCAAAATAAATGTATTAAATTATAGATAAATCTTCTCTGGATACATTACATTGTTATCTCTCCTCCACATTTTGTGTCCTTTCATACACTTCTGTAAAAAGGAATGAAAAGATCAGGATACGTGGGCTAAACAAAACAGTAAAAAGGGCAATAAACATATCAGTCAATAATTTGCCATCTACAGAAAGATAAGATTTAAGGATTCTGGAAAAACACCAGGAGTTGATACAAAGAAATTAAGAACCATTCAACCTTGCTGTAATCCCTAGCTATTTTAAATCTCTTAAGGTTAAAAAAAATATCTGACTAAGTCTCTTCCCAGATAAGAAAAGCCTATTTAAAAATAAAAAAGCCAGATAAATGCTTATAATTATTCTGGTGCCAAATCAAAAAATAACTGAGAAAACAATGAAAAGAGGTTTATTTTCCATAGAAGTAATGCAGAGCTTTTTGGTTTTTTAAAATTGGAATAAAAGTCCTGCAGACTGTCATGGAGGCAGCATTGGAGGAAGTCATGTAGCTGGAGTCATTAGTGGCTACTCACCATTCTGACAAAAATTTCTCATCATCACTCAGGGCTGCTGAGCTATTTTACCAGCCTTAATTCTTCCTTCATAGCTGTGGATGTAGGATCATCCACTTCACAGCTGGAAGGACCAAAGAGTGGAGACACACTGACATTGAGTTAAGTGGTGACAGCTCTGAGTGTGTGTGTGAAGCCAGGCTCATGAAGTTGTGTTGTCTTTAGATATGAGTGCCAAAGGTATTCTCATCCTAATGTGTAGAAATGGAGGAGATACAAACGTTTTCATGCTCAAAATCTTTGTGAGTAAGGAAGTCTTACTGACAGAGCAGTTGTTTGGATTTTTACTTTGTTTTCATACCTAGGGAACCGAGGCATAGACAGGATTTCACACAACTTGAAAGTTGGCCTGCTGTGCTAATCAGTGCATCCTCTGCAGCGAAAATGGTGCTTTGTAGAAGTTGTTATTGTTAAAGGTTCAATGTTAGTGACAAAGGAGTACCAGAAGAGGTCAAATAAGAAAGGTAATTCAGCTGGGAGCTGCTGTGGGACTCCTGATAAGCAGCAAGGAATACTTCTTACTGGGAAGTACAAAAAAGGGTGCTAGGAGTTACTAGCTGGACAGTGTACTTTGAAGTACTGGATGTCTGCCTCATTGGCAGACTAAATGAAGGAGTCTTTTATCTCCACTGCTGCAAGACGAGGTTGAAAGGCTACAAACTGAAGTAGAAAGGCTCAGGAGCATTAGGGAGGCCAAAATAGAGACAGACTGGTGGAATCAAGCTATGCAGTCTGGGCAGCAGCCAAATAACAGCCAGAATCAAGGGGGCCTGCACTTCTCAGATGGAAGACAGGAGCCTAAGTAGAAAGGGATGAGTGGAGGCAAGTGCAAGGCCATGGCAGAAGGTGAGAACCCCTTGTCTGCCTCACCTCCCCAGGTGCCACTGAGAAATAGATATGGGCCCCTCTTGGAAGGCAATCAGTCTAACAGGGATATAGATGATAGGCAACCTATTCTGGAGATCTTATCACAACCACATAAATTGGATGGGTGTTCCAGTAATACGACAAACTCCTTCACAAAGAAGAAGAGAAGGGTACTAGTTTTTGGAGACTTGCTCCTGAAGGGAGCTGAGAGCCCAATATGCAAAGTTGACCCTTCTCATAGAGAAGTCTGCAGTCTACCTTGAGCCCGAATCGGGGATATCATTAGGATGCTCCCTAACCTAGTGAGATCAACTATTACCCACTACTGATCTTCCAGACAGGTGGGGAGGAAACAGCATTCTGTAGCCTGAGGGGAATGAAGGACTTCAAGGCCTTAGGATGGTTGATGAAAGAGTCTGGGGCTCAAGTTCTATTCTCCTCATTACTTCCATTTCTGGGTGAGGACATGGGTTGGAATATTCTGGCCGTGAATGCTTGTCTATGAGACTGGTGCTTCACATAGGGCTTTATGTTCTTTGATAATGGCTGGTTTTATAAGACGCCAGACCTGACAGTCACACATGGGAAAGGTTTCTCTCAGAAGGGAAAAAAGGTTCTGGGGCAGGAATTGGCAGGGCTTATTCAGAGGGTTTGAAGTGGGGTGGGAGTGTTGCTGAGTGGGCACCAGTGGGGCAGTGCTCAGGTCTTGATGAAGACCACAAGGCTTCCCACCATCCTCAAGTGAAATGGGTGCGCTCAATTCACTCCCTGAAATGCCTGGACACCAGTGCAGGCAGCATGGGGAAAAAGCAGGAGGAGTTAGAAATCTGTGTTCAGTCAGGTGGTTATGATCTGGTGGCAATTACAGAGATGTGAAGGGACAGCTCGCATGGATGGAATGTGATCATGGACCACTATGTCCTTTTTAGGAGGGACAGATCAGCAAGGTGGGGTGGAGGAATTGCTCTCAATATGAGAGAGCAACTGGAATGTGTTGAGATCTGTCCAAGGGAGGAGAAAGAGAGAGTTGAGAGTTTATGGGTGCAGATTAAGGGGCAGGCTGGCATGGGTGACACTGTCCTGGGTGTCTGTTACAGGCCACCAGATCAGGATAAGGATGGCAAAGCAGTAGATGTGGTTTGAAGTTTGAATTTCCTTAGGACCCAATATGGTGCTCCTAGTAGCCCTGAGGTGTAAGTGGGGTTTTTAAAATATTTTTGTTTTCTATTTAGAATTTTGCACCATGCATTGGAACGGTGGTTTTACTTTGTGAAGCTGAAGATATATGTTACATCTGCCTGGGCCTGGGCCATAGCATGAAGTCATGAGATCCAAATTCAGCACGCAAACCCCGTTAGGATAATGTTGTAAAGCTGCATGGGGTGGAAGTAGCCATTTGTGTTTTCCATACCTTGGTGGAGCGCTCCCTGGAGTGAGATATCCCCAGGACAGTGCTTGAGGCATTGGGTCAGGGACAGCTGGCTGGAGCAGACTAAGCCAGAGCCAGACCAAACAAAAATTAAGCACTGTGACTGATACTGCTCTCAATACTAACTTCACTTCAGATGTAGTGTAGTCAGAAAAAGGGGTAATAGATAGTCATTAATTGAACATACGCAACAAGGAAAGAACAGATGTCTTCATAAGTTAATTTGCTTTTGTATTCACAGAAGGGGCAAGGAAATGCTCCTCATTAGAGGAGCTTGGGATAACTCGATCCTGACATGCAAGTGCCTGACATGACCTACAGGTGACTATGCCACCCCAGTGCCATATCAATCCCTGCTTAAGCCTCAGAGCAGAGCCCCACCTAGTTTTATAGGAGATACTGCCATCACGAAAGGGTTTATTACCATTCCCAGCTCGAGACCTGTGAAAACACGTGGGCATCTGCACCTTGAAAAGGTAGCAAGTGGGTGCAAGGACATGCCCTCTGAGCATGTGGGTTGGAGGCATGGGTCAGTCCATACCCCCAACACGTGTCTTTCCCTCCTAATCTCACTCTTGGCCTGCTTTGGAAAAGGGAAAGCTGCTATGTGCCTTCTGGGAATTATCACAGTAGGCTGCTTCTGAGCAGCATGGAAAACACCCCTGTACGTACTAGGGCAGGCACGTGCCAGGGCCAGCACAGCCATCTTGCCTCTCTGCTCTCCTGCTTCTCACAGTGTCCACATTAGTCACTGAAGATTAAGAGGTTGCCAGATGCTAGAAAAACATTTCTGATGGAATGCCAGTTTTTTATGTATTTCTATGCAGCTCTCAGACTTATACTCGCTCTGATTTTGCCTGGGTGCAGCACAATGACCAATAATTTCAAGTTACCCTCTTCACGTAAGGTGCTCTGAGCTTTGTGGTAGAGCCATTTGGAAAGCAAAAGCCAAAAGTAATGCAAACCCACTACTTTAAGAATAAAAAACATTGTTGGTTTGAAGGGATTAATAAATTATAATAAACATTCTTATAGCAGATTTTTGGTGGGCAGATGGTAAGAGACATTTTTTGTCACTCAGAATGATAGTGGTTAATTGAACACAAAAGATAAGGAAATAACAGATGCATTCGTCAGTTAATTTGGTTTTTTTATTCAATGACAAGAAGAATGATAGTCACTTTAAGTAGGAGTTGTGTCCCCGGTAGAATAGGAAAGGACTTATTCTGAAGAGAGCAAGAATAGAAGGAGGCATTGAAGATGTCTCTTAAGAGAAAGAAATAACCAACTATATCTGCTGAAGCTTTCCATTTTTGTTGTTCTGTCATGGAGAGACAGATCCCTGTTGGTGCAAGAGGATGAAATATGTTTGTTAATTATGTTTAAGTAAGATAACAAACTGTGATCTCAAAGCCATCTGTAAATGTAAAACCAGGTGGCTGAGCAGCAGAGTGAAGATTGCCTATAAAGGATCACAAAAATTTGGGGTGGAAGAACCACTCCTGTTTATGAAAAAAATACAGTAAACACTTTTGATATTTGAAGGCTTCACCTTGAGCACAGTGTTGCTGGGCATCCCCCTTTGCTCTTTGGCCCTTCCTTTTATTAGGAAAAGTAATTCCTCTTGCAGGCTGTGCATTCGTGCTGAAGTGAGCTCTCTTTAGTACAGGCAGGTATGTTATTACCCCATGACATCTCTCCTGCTTTGCCAAGGGTGTCACTTGATCCCTCTTTAACATTCCTGTCATTCCCTCTGTCACAGAGGCACTTCATGTCACATACGCACAAGTGTGGCAGAAGATGAGACCTTCGCACAGTCACTTGTGAGGATCATGAAAAAGGATGCTTCATACTTTTCTGGTTTCTTCCTGTGACCTAGATTTTAGGCTCTGCCTACTCCTCCCCCTATGGTTTTTGTTTGTTTTACTTATTCCTGGAAATGTGCTGCGATTATCTGCATTACAGAGGAATGTTTGTCCTTCCAAACCTGAAGTCAAGACTAATTTTCTGCATGCAGCGAGTTTTCTCAGTCTCTGTCCTTCTTTCTGCTTAAAGGCACCAAAACAAAGTCATTAATGTGAGGTTTTGGCACCATAACTTTTCTGAATAGAGAATTATTTCTTTTCTGTAATTAGGGGGCTGATCACATAGAATGGGGAGAGGTACTTAAATTATAAGGATTTTATTTGTCAAAAACACTTATGTAATTTTTAAATATGGATGCAAAGTATACAGATTCACATAAAAAAAAAAATCCCAAAATCTTGCCTCTCGATTCCTAGTGGGCAGAATTAATTTCCATATTATCACAGAACGTGCAACCCATATATCGATACGGGTTTGAGGCATGAATATGTGATGTGTAAGAACATATTCAAAATAAATGTGTACATCTTCCCTTTGTGAATACGATGTGGGTATCTGTTGAAGAGCTTATCTTCGTTAAATGAAGTAATCTGGCAACCTTTTCTTGGTGTTATTACAGCAACCAGTAAACAGATAAGACTAGGTAAGACTGGGTTGCAAGCTGCTTAGAATAGAGTAAGGTAAAACTCAGTATCATGTAATATAACTTCTGGGTTCCTTAAAACCAAAAATGTTCCTCTACAGCACTTCAGCACGTGCTTTGGAAAAATTTCTGCCCTGATGATCGCTGAGAGGCAACGATGTCCAGACACAGATTGTAAGAATCTCGCTCTGTGTTGTGGGCATCTGCAAAGCTGGTATTATTGCAAACCCTGCTTGAAATGAGGAGCACTTAAGACTCTACGTATGCTCATGGTTAATGTTAAATAGACTGTGCTGGAAAGGAGTTTCCAGAGTGAGCTCTGCAGTTTGATATGTACAAGCTATAGCTGTGTCGGAAACTTCAGGTTGTTTCTAATACAGCATTCTCTGTACTCTTAACCACAGCTGGCATCATAGGATCCTGTTCATAGCTATATCTTGGTGCTACAAGTGTCCAGAAAATTTGAGATAATTGCATCATCATGCGAGAAGGTTACAGGCAAAGCAGGAAAGTTTATGATGGAATAAAGCCTGCAGCTTTCAAGGGATTTGATTTTAGCCTTTTAGCAAAAGTCTAGTCTTTGCAACGTTTATCATAGTTTCTTGGAGTTATATAAGGTGTTTTTCCCTTCTGAAATGTATGAATTAATTGATCAACCCAAATTTCAGTTTAATTAAGCTTTTGCCTGTGACTTCCTCTTTGATGTGTGTAAATATATTCTGTATAACACCATCTTTTTTTTCATGCTGATTTTGAAGTCCTTTAAAAATGAGCTGGGGATGCTTCTAATTGAAGCATTGGCTCTGCATCTCCAAAGTATGGTGCCCTCTAATTATTTATTACTTTCCTCTAGAGAACTGTCAAAGTGACACTGAAATTCAGAATACACGCTTATAAAAAAGTGTAGGAAAGCTATTTGCAAGATTTGTTAGGCAATCAGAACCCTTTAGGATGATTTCTGAATGGGTCGCTACTGTATATGGAGCGCACAATGAAGTTAAATTGTCACTATTAAAAATTAGCAAGTAAAAATGAGGCAGAAGCATCTATGTAGAGTGTTTTATTGCTGCAAACTCAGAATCTGAAATGCCTGTCGCATCTGCAGCTCATTATGACCTGAAATGGGAATGTGCCTGGTACATCTGCAAGAACAATGTCTAGTGACTGCTGGGGCAAGTGGACATCACCAGTGCAGGGTGCCAGTAAGTCTTTATCCTTGGTGTCAAGTTCCACATTGCCTCCTGACAGCTGGCATGAAAGATCATCATTGCCTTTTCAGTGCTTTGTCTTCATTTGCATTGAAAGCAGTGAGAAGCCCCATTCATTTGGAGGAGAGCATTTTCACAGGTGGCTTGTTGCCACCTACATGCTGTCTGTGGGACAAGTGTCTTGTTTTTGGTGCTTGTGGCCAAGAGCTCCATAGCTGTCTGCAACAGGGATGATGGGCACACAACACCTACCATTAGAAGCGGGAGTTGCAATGGGTCAGTGCGACCTCTTACCTGGGGTTTCCTTACCTGGTATCACAGATGTGATGAACTAGATGATCTTTCGAGGTCCCTTCCAATCCATAATGATTCTAAAGGTGCAAGTTTCTACCACTTTTTGTCACGTGTGAATGGAAGGGCTTGGGGTGTTCAGGTACTCCAACTCAGTGGAATCATCACAGGAACGCAAAGAAGTACGTAATCCTCATGCAAACCTGTATGCCCCTCTCCTCCTGTTTTCAATTCTAGTACATACAAAAATTAGGAAATCTTGGGTCCAGTACCCACAAAAAGTGTATTTTTCCCAACCTTGTTTTCAGGGGTAGAAGAATAATTTTAAGAAGTGCTTCCAACAAAGCTGAAACAAACAGCTCTGTCAGTGTAAGCTAAACACTTGGCATGAGGTACTGAAGCCCAATCAGTTGGTTTGGCAGAGCCACAGGTGGGAGGCAAGCACCCGTTGGCTCTCCTCAGGGAGGGGCTTTTGCCAGCCCCAGCCCACACGTTTCTTAAGCCAGTGCTTGTAAGACATGTAGCGCTGCTATGACCCGGGTCACAAAACCTAGACTTTGCTCCTCGTCCTTTTAGCGTGCCATGTATGAGTGCATTGCCTGTAGGATGTAGTTATTTGCTTCAACCTGTTGCTCACCATGGTAATTTAGAGCTCAGCAGTATGAGTGGAGTCAAACTGATGTCACCTCCCTTCATCCGTGTGCATGTAAACAGGAAAATAATGGCTAACTGGAACAAAAAAGAAAAAAACAAGATAGCTTGAGGGAGTTTGCTGAGTGATAGGTGGAGGAGAGGCGGTGGGGAAGTGTTTTGCAGGGAGGGTGCTGGGCAGAAAGCAGGCGGCCCTTGTTTACAGCAGCTCGCTTTTAGCAAGCACAATGCACCCGGTTCCTGAAGGAAGCAAACGAATGCATTTGCAAACTATTTGTGCTTAATCTATGCCGATTTGTGAAGTCTCCAAAGGTTTTCTTTGTCCCTTGGGAGAAAGGATGGAGGGGGAGAGAAAGTGTCCGGTTGCCATGGCTACAGAGCAGGGCTGCGGAGAGATGAGACTCTTATCGTATGTTCGTTTTTGATGCTCTATATAAAATGATGTAGGTAATTACACAGGTAGTGATTTGCTGTGCAGCGAAGCAGCCTTTTTTTCCAGGGCGCTACATGTCACACCACATTATGCTGAGTCCCTTTTAGAGCCGGGACACAAACACATTGACATTTTGATGGGGATGTTGTTGGAGAAGTTGCAGCAGCAGGAAGGAAAGAGGGTGTGACAGCAGCCCCGCTCTCCTATAAGAGACAGAATAAGATTCAATTAACAAGTTGCCAGTGGAAACCTGGGTGTAATTATATCTCTATTATGCTGGCCTTGTTGTTTTTCCATAGCAAATACAATTTTTAATTAACTAGTGGATTTGGCACTGACACCTACACGGTCCCTGTGGGGAACAAAGGGGGTGTTTCCCCGCTTGGGGCTGGCACTTTATAACAACTAAAGGTACTGGTAGCACCCACAGACCTGACCTGGAGCAGGATGCTCTTGGCATGATTCTGTCAAGGCCAGAAGGGAAGCAGATGTAGCTCTTCTTCGTGCATTATATTTTGCAGAAAAGAAAGTAGAACCAGGTATGTTTTCCTCAGTGGCAATGTTCTCCTTCCTGGAGGGTGTCTGAATTGACAAGGTGGCCATGGGGGTAGAAGGAAGGTTGGGACAACCCATGCTTCTTGGGCAGGTGTGGGATGAAGGTCCCCACATGTTGTGTCTTCCATCTGGTCCATGAGATGTTTGGTGTATCCATTGAGAGCTGGGCAGAGTACAAAGTCTGGCCAGCCCCTAAACAGGATAGGAAAGAACTGATTCTGCATCTTTAGGACTGTGTAGTGAGGAAGTCCCTGCCAGCTAGACCTTGCCAAGATACTCGCATATCTGTTTGGGCTCTTCTTTTTCTACCTCTTTGCCACCTTTCTCAAAGGCAATCCTGAATTGATTGACGGAAATAAGAGTTTTTCAGATGTGGCAAACATGCAGCTTTTAAAATGCAAATGTGGGACTGATGTATACACCAGGCACTGCTCATGCTTTTCTTCTGGCATCATTGCCTTGAGAGTAGCTCAGGTTTTGAGTGTAATCCAAAACCAGGAGGGGTTTTCCTACTGAAATACATCTCACTGAGTCACTTGTTTCTAACAATGACCTGTGTTGGAATGAGTCTAAAATGGAGGATGGTTTTGTAGCAGTCTTTCCCAGTGGTTTATTCTGCTGGGTGTTCAGCCAGCAGCTGGGAATTTCCTGATCTGAGTGTTGGGTGTATTTTGGTGGTCAGTAATGGATTTGTCTCTGAGAAACTTTATCTTCTCTTTTTGAACCCACACAAATTTTTGGCCATTATCATACTACAGCATTCAGATTTGCATTTATAATTTCATTTTCTATGAAAAGATAGTTGTCAGATTTATTTGAGGTCTATTGGCTGATAATTTTTTTGCTGAATGGACCCTATTTTTTGTGCTGTAAGAAACTGTGAATACTCCTTAAATAATCAGCTTCTCCTTACAGTGCATCATTTTACCCAGCAGCTTAGTCCTCCTCCTTTGTGCTGCCCAGGTTGAGCATATTCTGTGTCTTCTTTCATGGAAGGCTCTACAATCTCCAGTCTTTCCTTCTCCTTCTCAGCCCTGTTCTTGTACCACAGTTTCCTGCTGTGAGTCGGGAGCGCAGTAAACTCCAGGTTGCCACATAGGAATTAAGGGACCATGCAATTATTTCAAATTGTGCTACCTTTAGTTTGAATTTTAAAGTCAAGTGAGAAGAAGCAGGTTTATCCATGTATATGCAGTTTGAAACAACAAGTGAAGAGTGCGCACAAAGATAGTAAATCATACTCTAAAAATACGTGCTGAAATATTTCCTCAACCTCCTTACAGTGACCAGAACTCTACAGTAATGTGACAGTCATTGGTAGCCCGTGGGTATAAAAAGCCAAGGTGTAACTTAGTGTGTTTTGAATGGTTCTCCCCCAGGAATGTGTTACTTGCTTCATGTAAGATGTTCTCACTGTATGTCATTAAGTTGTTGATGTCATTGTATCATCTCTCTGGGAAAGAGAGTAAACAACATGAATGCTGAACTTTTGACTCTCCTGAACGTTTGACTCTAGATAACTGCGTTTCAGGACACCTGCCTTGTGCTTGTTGTTCTGTTTACGGTGGGCCAAATGATACCTATTTGGCTGGCAATGATTTTCAAAGTTTAATAGCATTGCCATTATTATTCTGCTTTATGTATCTTGCTTGAGTGGTTTCTATCCACCTAACTGACCCTTTTCCAAGGGCTCTGGATATTGTGTGGGTAGCCTGCCACCTTTGTAACTTCACCTGAGGGAAAAAAGAGGATCTGCTGCTAACGTACTAATTATCTGAATAGCTGTGTGATTCATCCTGGCTGTCCTCACATGACAGAACTACTATTTTTTTTTTTACAGTGAATGAAACAAGGTCACATTTTCTTGTCATTCCTTGTGTGAGGTTTTCAGCTTGTAGTTTGCAATAGCTAGAGTCAGGTGCTACAATGATAGGGAGTAAGAAAGTTACTAAGGCAGCCAGTTAATTTCAACTTGTCAGCTTTTTTTGCTATTTATTACCTGTTTATTTGGTGTATTTTAATGAACCTCAAGGATAACTGCTTCTTGGGTCACTGTGATAAAAGGTGCATGAACCCTGCATGCGGTAATGTATGGTATAATTATTGTTTTCAGTTGTGTTGTAAGACAGACTTTATACCTTCATGTAGAACATAGGAGTTGGATTACATCTGTGGAGAGATGGAATTAGAGTTCCTGAGGCTGGTATGTTCCCTGGGAAGTTACTGCAACAACCTACAAGAGTGCTGGTGAAAAAACAGCACTTGAGGAAACGAGAGACGAAGCCCCAGAAAAAGGTCAACTGCACTTTCTGGTTTGGGGATTTTTCAAATGTGATAAAACATTTAGATTGCAGTGACCATCCAGCAACTTAGACATAAAACTGAGAAAACTGGTTTGTTCCATTGTTTTATGTATCAGTTGGCCCACAGTTTTCAAAACTGTTTATACTGATATGAACTTCATAACGCAAAAAGTAAAAAGAAGACAAGGAAAGTATGTTAAATCAGTTTTTCATTCAAATAAAGCACTTCCTTCTACCTGAACACATACACATGTACACCTAGTATCTACATATATATCAGCTTAATTCTTGTAGTTCAGGGGAAAGGTTCATGATCTCATTCTTTCTGCCAGTCTTCCAACTTTTCTTGATTGAAATAACATTTCTCAAATCATACTAATATTAAAACTGAAATGTTCTGTGGCTCGTGCATGGTACTGTCAGCTGATAACATGAAATGCTCTCCTATAAATCTAGGTTTAAGTAAATGTATATGAATTCCTGGAAAAAAACTGTACTGTTACCGTGGAGTGCTGTAAAATGCTATAAAAATACTTCAGGACTGTGGAAACTGAAGTAGGGACATGGTAGTTAGACTCGTAACAAATCTGTCTGCACAGTGTGTTATCAGAAAAGAAGTGTTATCAAATAGCTAAACCTCAGATACAGTGATAAGCTGTTTGCTGTGTGGAGAGGTACTTCATAAGCATTTTCTTCAAAACTCTGGCTCAGTCAAAATCACTTCCCTCTTTCTTGTAATAGGAGCTCTAACAGGTGTAGAGTAAGTCTGTGACAATCTGTCTGAGGCTTTCTCCTAGGAAAGGTTTTGTGCCCCAAAGGTTAACAGGTACAGTGGGTGACTTTGGAGGTTCTTATAAACCCTTATCTTCCCCAAGTGATTCTGGGAGCCAGGAGCTCCATGATCTCCAGCAGGGTACTGATTCTGAACAGCAACTGGATGTGCTGCAGTGAGCAAGTTTTAAATATTTCATGTAAGCAATCAGCTGCTGAAAAACATGCTTCTATTTTCCATATACCAAAATGAAAGAGAAGTTGCTTTTCTGTCCTCATTTTTGTTTTGCTTTCCACAGTTGTGTTTTGTCCACAGGCCAAGTCTGTGTGGTTCTTGGCAGGCTACTCGGACATTTTTCTACTGAGCTTTTATCAGAGCATCTTAGTTTGGGTTAGACATGAAATAATGCAGAAAGGCACAATAAAAGAAACCTGTACTACAGCCTTGCAGTCTTTAATTAACACTACGTTTGTGTGCGTGTAAGTAATGGGCGATAGGGAGCCGCAGATACAGCGTGTTTTGGTTTGATGCTGTATTGCTTTTTTCCTCTGCAGTGACATTAATAAATTGACGCAGGAAAGCATTTTAGATTTCATTACTGCCTGAAACGCCTGTATTTTTTGGCTTGCCCCAATTCATTTATGAGGCATCATCATCCTCAAATTAGAAAAAGACTAAGCTCTATGTCGCTGCCGAGAATTACTGGATTATTCAATTACTGTGAATGGTGCTCAAGGAATATAAAATATTCAAGGAATATTCAACAAAAAAATCCCCAGATAACCTAGCTACATAAAGGTTACGTATTCAGGGATGGATATAGTCCAAAACGTAAGGCTGGGGGGATGAGGGAAGTGGCAGCTGCAGGGCTGTGAGCATAAAGCATTGTGACTGGCGTTATTTGTAGTGATTAACACTCCCTTGGCCCCTCTGGTAAACTGTCAGCATGATTTAACAGGGGACGGGAAAGTGGTCTGTGAGGCTTTCCAGGCTGAGATCTCCCCAGCTTACAGGGCATGCTGCCGGGTGCAAGGTGGTGTTCCCAGCCAGCAAGGCCTGGGGCCAGGAAAAGTCTCTCAAGACTGCACTGCCATCTTTGTCACCTGCCAGCCCTGGGAAGTGGAAAACAGATGGCATGTGGCCAGGTCTGATACCTTCAGCGCTGCTATTCTCTAAAAATTTAACCTTTGTTTTTTAGCTGAATGAGTTCAGGCAGGGGCTAGTCACGTTTTCCATACTGAGCTGAGCTCTAGACTCTCTCAAGCTGAATATCTAAATTATTTGCATTGCCAGTCCTGCACTGGCATCAAGCGTGGAAATGGGCTGTTTAGTTCACGTGAAGGTTGGAGTCAATGGTTTGAACTGAACATGGCTTTATTAGGATTAGACCTTTGTGCATGCACTTCACACCTCTTCCATCTTTCTCTCAGGAAACCTGTGATTTATTTTAACCATAGATGCTTCATGGCAATAAGGATTTGTATTTGGTGAAGAATTTTATATAACAGAGAGTGCTCCAAGGAAATTTTACCTTCTGTTGTCTGGTAGACCACACAGAAGAAGGTAAGTGAATCTACAACAAGATAACTGTTACAGCAAATCAAAGCACAAATTCATTAATTGTAACGATGATGTTGCTGTTTTACTCACAGCTTAAGTGCATATAAATGTAACTTATTGACGAGTCTCTGGAAAAAACCATCTGTGCAGGTTTTTCTAATCACATCTGTCCCTAAACTAGCTGTGCATTTTAAGGAGAAGAAGCTGACTCCCAGCGGCTTGGCTGTTTGGGATGGAGGTCTCGTCAGACCTTTTTCTCTTACCACTAAAACAGCTAGTGGCTTAGCAGGATGGCTAGGATGCAGCGCTTTGGGCCGAGGAATTGTGAGATGAGCTAATTCTTCATAAGGCTAGTAGCCCTTTGCTGTTATTTGCAGTTCTGTGGTTGATAGGGCAACAGTAGCCACTCAAAGAAGTAGAAAGAAAGGAACAAAGCCCCCATTGTCTCTTTAGTGGTGAAGGTAATTAAAAGAGAACGAGGCTGAGACATTCCATATAATGTAAATCATTATCTTCAGGCTCTTCTTATACCTCACATCTTTCTCACAAAATGAAGCTGACAAGTGTTTCTGCTCTGTAAATTTGGTTCAAAATCAGTGATGGCTCTTTTGTTCATTGAGAGGTGCAGAGGTGCTTGTTATGGTCACTGATTTTCCAAGACATCGTGACAATTTGCAGACATCTAGATTAATTTAAAAGCACAGAAGGGAAAAGCTGGTTTAGACTTGCTTCTTTATTTCTGATGGTGGTATGTTTTTGCTGGGAAAAAAAAAAAGAAGATATACACCCAGGGAACAGATCCTTAGGGAAATCACTGGAAACAGTTGCACGTCTGAATTTATAGATTCAAATGTGTTATCCTTAGCCATGCTTGAAATACTCTGTTGGGATCTCTACATTAATATCTCCAAAGATAATCATATTGATGAAGTTAAAATCATATGGAAGATTGGCTGGTGTAATTATTCATTAAAAATTGGTAAAGCTGCTATGAACATTGAATCCCAAGTCATGCTAGCAGCTGCAAAAAAAACCCCACTGTAGTTTTGAGAGGTACTGTCTAAATTGTGCTTATCTGACTGAGAATAACATAAGTCAAAGTTGTTGTCAGCATCTTCTGAAAGGTCTTGAAGTGAGACTACTCCATATTTATTGTTATAATTATTCCTAAACTTGACCTAGACAGGCAGAGATCATTAAACACATTTTTAATGTTGTCCCCACTACCAGGTACTTCAAAGCCAAGGTCAGAGGCCAGCCAGATAGCTGATTATTTCATCTCTCCCTCCTGCAGAGCACAGTGTATTAGAGCGGCACTAATGTTTGTGCAAAGATTAGTAGCAAGCCATTTTTAATCTTAACTTGCAGTTGGACATGTCTGACCTGTAAAGACTCGGTGATGAGAAGTGATGCTAGATTTAGTGGCTTTCCTCTGCAGGAGTGGAGATTGTCAGTTTTCTGGCATTTCAAGACTGTTTCTTCTCTACTGACAATGATGACCAAAGGCAGCAGCTAAAGTCTATGAAAATGCAAACTGACTTGCAAACACTCGTTGGCAACCAGGCAATTCCCAGCATCAGAAGTAGAGCACATTAAAAGAGGAGATATCCCAACTTATCTAGAGCAAAGACGTAACTCTCCCTGCTTGTGAGGATCAAGTCTATCATGGTCATTAAATTCTGATGTCAAATGTGACTTTTAAGGCATGACTTCTCTGCGTGTCTGCAGAGAATCTTTGGAGAATGTGTTTTTCTAGTGTACTTTCATACCATTACTAATTTATTCTTGTTTAAACAATGACATAAAATAACAAGGTTGAAACAAATGAGATCTTTTGATGAACGCTTTTGTTTCCCATGTGTTCGAAAGTCCTGAGCTCCTGGCTCCTGCATTGGAGATTCCAGAAAAGGTGCAGAAGGTGTGTTTTAACGTGACTGATTAGCAGAAATCCTGTTATAGCTAACAAAATTCAATGTCTAATTATATCAGGCACAAATTTCCATGCTCATTGTAAAATATTGCTATATAATCTTATCTTCTTTTCCAAAAAGACTTGAGCATAGAATGCATGGTAAAAATTTCATCCTATTGCCTGTTTAATAACACCACTTGAGAACATGGGGATGTTTCTCAGCATGTACTGAACAGTTTGTCAATAATACATTAGCTCTTTAGTTCATTCTAGCAGTAATCTTGACCTTGTAACACTCTGATTTTGGGGCATTTTCAAGCTTCACAGCTCAGGCATGTCTGTACTGAGCTGTAGGTTTATGCACATATACCTTTACCTTTCACATGTATTCACGGAACTGCGCACACGTTGTCAAGTGTTTTCCATGGGAAGCCTGTCTAATTGTCAGTGACTCACACCACGTCATCTGCTAAAAGGTGGTTTCCTGTCAAATACCTATTTTGCTTTCAAAGGTTGAATATTGAGCCAGATTCTTAGCCTGGCTCATACACGATACTGGTCCTCATGTGGAGATACTGGCTGCAAGTTATCCCCTTCTCAGTAAGAAATTCCAGAGCACACAGCGTAGGAAAGGTCAAACTAATTTGCAGGGAGTTGTGTTCAACTATGTGATGCGGAAGCCAGCTTCCTTACTTGTAATTAATCCTCGAGATTCCTGAATGTCAGTTTACAGAGGCAGCCAAGGATGTGGTCCATGGAAGATAATTAATATTTGTTATTCCTGACTTTGAAAAGACTCTGTGTAAATTATATGTTTATAAGTCCTTTTTACTGGGAAAGCCTATGCAAAAATTCCCTAATTAAATAATCAGGACTGTTGTCTTTGCCTTAAACTGTTGTTTTAAGGTAATTACTGCCCTTTTACCACAGAAGGGCATAGGGCAATATGATGGAAGACATGTCCTACTATTCTGACAAGTTGGCAGGTTTTCACAGTTTCAGAGGAAAAGTCCTTTGGGGAAAGGTTAATGCAGTTATTGGGCAGGTTAAAGCTTTGTTGTTCCCTGAGGGCTTTTCATTGATGCGGGCAGGCAGGGTTTCCTGTGTAGACGTTTTATCTCAAAACTATTAGGCTGCTCAAAGAGATAGAATGAAATCCAAAAATACATACATTTTCTTAACAGCTCATATTTACCCTAGAAAATACAGGCCAAATTCTCCAGAGCCAACCCTGTAAAGGTGGAACAGCTGATTGTAGCAGAGATCGGGTGATACTCTCAATGCTCTGAATTTCCCACTGGGTTCATATTATGTTTTGGTTCCTGATTTGCATTGGGACCTCTGCATACAATCTTGCCATTTTTATCTGTATAGTATCATAGACTGGACTGAAGGGAGGTTAAAGCAGAATGATGTTCTGGCATTTTAGATCTAATATCAAATTCACGGCATAATCTTATTTTGTGTTTTGATGCTGATGCGAAGTGCTTTTCAATTATTTTATGTAAAGACAGCAGCTTAAAAATATGAACAAAAAACTGAGTTTTGTGTAGCTTTACAGTCTCCAGACTGAGAGACCCAACATAAAATTTGACCATCCAGAGCCCAGCTCTTTCATTTCTTCCTTTCTGCTGTCTCCTGTAGGAGAAACAAATATACAAAAGGATTCTTTGCGTGCTACAAACATGAGAAAATGTTTCTGGATTAATGCAGTTCCTCCCTGGTTTGTAGCCAGCTCTTAAGATGCAGATTTTTCTGGGTTTGAATCACAGGTTTCTCTGACTAGAGTAATTCTGAATTACTGTGGAAAAGATAAAAAGGAGTTAGTGAGTTCTAGGAAAACATCTGTGTTAGTCAAAGGACTTTCTGAATACGAAATATCCTATTTGATATAATGCTGCTATTTTATATTGTATCGGTTTATGAAGTAGGGTCAAACTTTGGGGCTGTGAATTAGAAACTTAACAGCCTGGATTTTAGTGCAATCCTTCTGGCAAGTGGTTAGTGATCCAATGAAAAAATTTAATTTTTGTTTTCTAGTCCAGTGGTTTGGCCATCATAAGCACTGCTGTTAATTATAGACAGCTCTCCAATTCTTGTGACCTAGTACTCACATTGTCTGAAGTGCTGCATTTGCCACCTTCATGGTCCTAATTAGTATCTTTACAATGAGTCTCCACTCCAATACCATAATCCTCATCAGTCTGCATGCCTGGCAGCAGCTTGTGTATCTTGGTGGCAAGCACAAAGTCAGGGAGCTGTATTCACCGCTATATGGAAACGGGTTATGAGACTCCACCTCCCTCTAATTTATTCCTTAATGTATCAGTGCTTTATCACTACCATTTCTTTATGGATAATACAAACATTATGGTTTACAAATATCAGAGAGTCCTTGTGCAAAGGTTTCAAGAAGCAAGGAATAATCATTTCAAGCAATCACAGAAAGAAAGGGGTAGATGTGGATTTCACCATGTGTATTCCTAACAGCTAGCGAATGGTTTCCAGTTATTTTAAGAAGTAGCATGAGTGGAAAGATTCCATTTTCAAGGCTTGCTATAGAGTATACTTTCAGAGTTGAATGTCAGGCAAAGGTGGCAGAGGGTGCAGAGTTGTAATTTCTGCGGAGAAGTCACGCTTGTCACCTTGTAGGAGTGTCTTGTTTGCCAAAATGTCAATACACTTTGATGGCTAAGAGATGGCAAATCAAAACATCTCACAAGGGAGGTGGTTGGAAAAGGTGCCTAGTGCAAAGTGACTGAGAAGCAAATGAGAAGAAAAAATCTCCATGTGCAGTGTGCTAGAGTACTTCCATCCCATGGTAGCAATTGGTTTTGATGGTACAGGATGAGTTGTCTTGCAGTGAATTCACAGAATCACACGAAATGTTAGGGGTTGGAAGGGACATCAGGGGATCATCTAGTCCAACCCCTCTGCTAGAACAGGTTCATCTAGAGCATGTTGCACAGAATGTATTCTGGGAGGATTTTAAGTACCTCCAGAGAAGGAGACTCTATGACCTTTCTGAGCAGCCTGTTCCATTTCTTCGTCACCCTCAAAGTAAACAGTTTTTCCTTGTGTTTAGGTGGAACTTCCTGTGTTTCAGTGTTCTGAAATAAGCATCAAGTCAGCAAAGTGGAGCAGGTGTGGTCTGTGTTTGGGATGAAGAGTCACAGCTGAACTCCTGGGGTCCCTCTGAATGTTGACATGTGCTGCTGGCTCTCCTGTGCTGTGTGTGCACTGTGACCTCTGTGCCAGTGGGGTGTTAGTTAAACCTGCAGAGATGACTGGTCTGGTCCCTTCCCTTCCTCCTTCCCTTTTGCCAGCTCTTGGAATTTTGCTTTTGATGGGTTTGGGGCAGTTACATAACATAGAAACTTCCCACTTGAGTTTTTTCTATCTCAGGATTTAAAAGCATGAAGCTGTTATGTCTCAGAGGCTTAAATGGGTTTGTGCTTTTCCTGACAGACTGCTGCTAGGCAGGGGGGCCAGATGAACCCCCAAAAGGTGTTGCTCTTCCTGCTTTTTCTTCCTTTCTTTCCCCCTCCTGCTACTGCTGATGTTCCCCCAGATGTGCAAGGGAGAGAAACTAAAACGAAATAAATTATATTTCATGTTGGGCTCCTTTTCAGCTGGGTTAGTTCCCTAATGCACTGCACAGTGCCTAAATATTCATGAAGGCAGCAGACAGGAGAGGAAAGAGCTGCAGGTGGCAATGGGGATCAGACCCTCTTCAGCAGCAGCACTGGCTTTATGCACCTCCATGCCAGCATGTTGGACAAAACTGCTTCAGCAGGTGGGTTTGTCATTGAGCTGTTGCACTGAGAATTTGGGGGCACAAGGCATGGAGGTTACAACCAACCAGAGAAGGTTGGCACTGTCCTAGCCCACCTTGCCGAGCACTGCTAGTGATCAGCTTTCTTCCAAAAACCTTTGGAGCAACAGAAGGTATAAAAATTTTTTTCTCGAGGCTTTTTAAATGGAAACTCTGCTTGGGAGAAACTTCTCTGAATAAAGTCCTGTCACTTTTCAAATTATGTTTTGAATTTTCCAGATTTGTAATATAAAGAGACTCTACAATTTCCCCTAACAATAACTTCTATATATATTTAACACCAGGTTATTATTCGTGCTTTTATGTTCTTATACTCTGTGAATTACACTTTACTATTTGCCACCTTCTATAAGAAATTATACTTTTTCTCATATTTTTGTGAAATAATGCATTTCATAGAACCATAGAATCACAAAATGGTTTGGATAGAAAGGGACCTTAAAGATCATATAGTTCCAACCACTCTGCCATGGACAGGGACATGTTTCACTAGGGCAGGTTGCTCAAATCCCCATCCAACTTGGCCTTGACCACTTCCAGGGTGGAGACATCCACTTCCAGGGTGGGGACATCCACATCTTCAATTGCTCTTGAGTTATACAGTCCCTTGGTTTGGGGTTTTTTGGGGTATCTGAAAGCTGATCTTACTGCCAGCCTCCATACTTCTGCTTTTTTATTTGAAAAAATTAAAATCTTAATGTCTAAATTGGGTAAGGAAGACATTCATACAAATTTAATACAGTATATGTTAGCATATCTAGGTGTATAACTAATAACATTTTTCCAGTAAATAATACTCAGATCACAGAATCACAGAATTATTAAGGCTGGAAAAGACCTCTAAGATCATCAAGTCCAGCCTATGACCTAACCTCACCAAATCAACTAGACCATGGCACTAAGTGCTACATCCAGTCTTTCCTTAAACGTCTCCAGGGACGGGGACTTCACCACCTCCCGGGACAGTCCATGTCAATGCCTTATCAGTGTCAGGATGGCGGAGTGATCTCAGGTGCCAGACGTAAGGCGTTCTGCGGCTCCCCCAGGCAGGCTGGGTATTCTGGGCTCCGTATGGAGGTGTGGATTTGAAACCCACTTCTGATACGTTCTTTGCCATCAAGATGATGAAGGGAGTAGTTGATTTCCCTTATGAGGAAAGGCTGAGGGAGCTGGGTCTCTTTAACTTGGAGAAAATGAGACTGATGCTTTCTAATATCCAACCTAACCCTACCCTGGCCTAGCTTCAGGCCCTGCCCTCTCTTCCTGTGGCTGGTTGCCTGGGAAAAGAGCCCAAACCCCACCTGTCTACAATTTGCCTTCAGGTTGTTATAGAGAGTGATAAGGTCCTCCTGAGTCTCCTTTTCTCCAGACCAAACAACCTCAACTCCCTCAGCCTCTCCTCATAAGACTTTCCCTCCAGTCCCTTCCCCAGTCTCACTGCTCCTCTGAACCGGCTCCAGCGCCTCTTGAAGCAGAGGGCCCAGCACTGCCCGCAGTACTCGAGGTAAGGCCTTACCAGTACCCAGTACGGGGGGATGGTATCACTTGCAAAGTACAGACTTTGGGAGAGTTTCTTAATGAGCAATTAATATATTGAGCTATTGGAATTTGCGTATCATTGTTATTCCTGTCAAGGGAGGGG
>JAOXOE010000001.1:84608419-84640903 GCA_028565055.1 Phoeniculus purpureus
GGGTGTTGTTCCCGCTGCGGGAATGCGTAGGTGCTGTACCTGAAGTATGTGCCTGAAGTGCTCTGAGATGCAGGTTCCCTCACCAAAGCGCCCATCAGTTTAGACTGGGTGCCAGCACCGGTGACTGAGCTCTCTGGGGTGCGTGTGAGACAGCAGAGAGCTTGCTGAGATCTCAAGGATTGTTTACCTGGTAGCTGTTAAACTGGGCTGGAAAGAAAAGGGGATCCTGAGGGGAAGGAGCCTGCTGGCTGCCTCCCTTTGCTTCAGATGAATGGTGTTTCTTTGCAAGTCCCCCTACAACCTGTGCACGTGCTGTCTCCTCACAGGTTTCTGTACATACGTAACTTAAGGACAGACTAGTTTTGTTTCCTTGGGCAGTGGCACATTAATATGCAGCACATGCACAGAAACAGGGAATGTTCCTGACCTACCTGATGCCTGGCAGTCAAGTTAAGCAAGCATGAAATCATTAACACAGGACTGCATTTGTTTAGACTCATGGTATAACTGAACACTCTTGGGGTGATAACATTAATGATGTATAAAGGTTGTTGGCTTGCAAGTTCTCACTGGTGTGGCATTTTTAGATGCGAGCAGTGCCTTCTGTAGGCAGGGACTGTCCCTTGGACCGGGATGCTTGGTATCAGAGGCAGCAGAAAAGGCTGTGCTCTCTCCAAGCTGTTTTTCTGGAGAATTTCTACCTTCATTTACCTTGTCACTAGGTTTTGCAGCTCTTTGCCATGATCTGTTTCAGACATATTCTGCTTTTTTCATAGGTGAGTTTAAAGCTGACCTATTGCTGTGAAGCCACTTTTTCTGTGTACTCTAAAAATAATATCATAAAAATAAAGTCTTCATGAAGCTTTTTTGTCAGCACTTGCTCTAGGAGTAGCCTTGGCTGAAGCAAATCCTACAAAATATTTTGCAAAGGCCTGAAGAAAGAAAAGTATTTAGTGAATGTTTTCTTCATTTAAAGTAAGTTTTTTGGCTTGTCATAACTCTGTGGCTTGGCCTGAAAACTTCAGGACTTTGTTGGACTTTGTTGGTCTTGATTGCCATGTGTGTCTTCTGCTAATCTTGGAGAGTTAATGAATTAAGTGCAGCTATTTATTAAAGCATCCGCACTGTGTTATTGTTCCAGAGAGGCTTGCAGCCATAGCGTTTGCCTCAGCACATAGCCTGGGACTGCAGGAGCAGGTGTTGGGCATGGGGAGGTCACACCTAGGCCAGTAAGGACAGCTCTTCAGCATCCATTGCTATTTCACCACCACCTCCTTTTTCACCAGTTTTTCCTCTGATTACCATCCCACTTTGCTGCATGACTTACTTTTCACCTGTACAAGCGGGCTGTGTTCCCAAAAGTGTGCACACTTTTCCCCCTATAAATCCTGCCTGTCCCATATCCTTAGATAGTCATGGTTACAGCAGAAGTGCTACTACTGGAAAAAAAAAGCACTTAACCCATCTATTGCATCTGGTGAGACTTCCCAGCAAAGCAAAGGAGAAACTCTTTTACCTAGGAAAAGGCATTAATATGTTAAATATCACTTTTTAGTGTTCTGCTTTTTTTAGTTTGAAATTAGACTTGCCATTAGACATATCTATGTCTTTTCCCACTAGATGAAAGCATGCTTTATGACTGGAAACCTCTTTCCTCAGTAACAACTTCAATGCTGCTAATGAGTCACCTCTGAGCTCTGTTGGGTAAATAAAGTTGGCATTATTTCATTTCTTAATCTGAGATAAATTTTGTAGCATTTTCTTGCACCCAATCTACTCCAATCTGTCAGTATTTTCCCCTGATGGATGGGTGGCCAATGGGATGGGGCACAGTACTCCCACAATAGCTTTAATTCTACTGCAGACCCTCATGCTTTTCCCCTTGGTCTTTGCTGGTACACCTGAGATTTTTCAGCTAGCTGAGTGGGGTTAATGTGATTCAGAAGAAACCTCCTTAACAGGCAACTTAAGATGACTTAAATAATTGACACAGACAGGTTTTTTTTTTTTTACCCTATTCCCTCCAATTTTCACCCTTCTCCAACTGTAAGGAAGAATTGATTGGTATTTTGTTTCAGATCATTGACAAAGATACAGAGCAGTGTTGTGTCAGAGGTGGAATCTCTGTAGGCCCCATTAAAAAAGCTACTGTTGGGTGATGAATCCCATTTATGATTAGAGGGGTTTCATTCATGCATGTAAATTCACTGTCAGCTGCTTTTTAATCGATTTGGCATTGGCTGCATTGATTTTGTGTAAGTGCTTTTTAAGAAGTCAGGGTTGCTAGCTGTGCACATCTGGGTGCTATATGGAGGTCTTTCCTGGAACTCGAGATGGCTTCTGCCCATCTTATGGTTCTTTCAAAAAACAGCCGTGTGTTTGCTTGTCCAGACGTGTTTCCTTTAAACCATGTTGATTAGAGTTAATTACGCTATCACATTTTCATTAATAGTATCACTTGGACCACTGTGTTTAGAAATTGAGAGGAAATTATTTCATTTGTTTAACGTGATACTTACGATCCTGAGTCCAGCCTGAGGTTTATAATATATAGGTTATGCAATTTATTTGTTCCCCACAAGTTTTCATCCATAAACTTGGGAATGTGTAGAATGATGGGAATAGGAGTATAATTTATTTGCCTGAGTCTCTGTCTTGTCTTTATTTCTCAATTCACATCCTCCAATATGACATATTATGGGTTTTAAAAAGGGTGTTTGTGTGTTCCTTCCCCTTAGTTTTCTCTTCTGCCTTCTTTGTACTAGAGTGCTTGACAGACTGTTTTAGCATTACTGATGGCAATAACACCCCAACCAAAATTCATCCATGAAACACAACTATAGTGTTCATTTCAAAAGCTTTAACAAAAAGGATCCCATCTGGAGTATCTAAAGCTCTCGTATGGTTTGTTTTAGGGTGTGAAAATTGAAACACTCCATTCTGAGAACCCAGAAGTAAAATTAGTTTTGATGTATAATGTACTCAACAGTTGTTTTCCAACACACTTGTTTTTTCCTTTTTTTTTTGTTTAGCGTTATAATTCATAAACTATTGAGGATGCAATTCCATTCTTTACAGTTTTCATTTTTGTTACCTTCTTTGCACTGTATCAAACCTTGAATGAAAACAAAATTTATGTGGTGATGATAAGCAGCTCTGGGTTTGATACTGCTCCAAGACTATTTTATTGTATTGATTGGGACATTTATTATTTCCATTTCTTTGTCTAGTTACATGGTTACCAATGACATATTCTGTTTAAGAGACTAATAAATTACGTTTCTGTGGCACTTCCCATTCATTGATCTGGAAGTACTTTCCTGACATTCCTTGCAGATGGAGGAGGTGGTGTTATCCTGATCCTAGCAAAGGTGATAACTAGCCACAGATAGGATTGGTATGGAACTCAACAGCAGAGGAATGTGGTTCATTACTCTTCCACCTTACCAAGTTCTGTGACCTAGACAAAGCACTACAGAAAGTTTTCAGTTCATGTGCATAGGAGGAGAGCCAAAGAAACAAAACTGTCATCAGCTAGCAGGTCCAGGGTTTTCATAGGCTTCAGTCTCATCAAAAACTTATCATGTGTGGTCTACTGATTTCACTGGGAGTCTTGCATACCAAGAAGATTCACAGTCCAGCTGTTAGATCTGACCTTGATATCCCTACTTGCTCCAGCCCACTACGTTCTATGATTCAGGATTCTCTCATCACACAGCCCACAGGTGTTAATGTCAGCACCTGCCAAAGGTTAGAGGATGGGTGAAGAGGTTATTGAGGAGCTGGCTTGGATGAGTATACGCTTTGCTGGGTAAAAAAAAAACTGGCTAGATCACCAAGCCCGAAGAGTTTTGGTCAACGGAGTTAAATTCAGTTGGTGACTGGTGATGGGTGATGTCCCCCAGGACTCGGTACTGGGGCCACTTCTGTTTAACATTTTTATCAATGATTTGGTTGAGGGGGTGGAATGCACCTTCATAAGTTTGCAGACAATAGCAAGCTGGGTGGAAGTGTAAATCTGCTTGAGGGCAGGGAGGCTCTGCAGTGGGATTTAGACAGGCTGGATTGCTGGGCCAAGGCCAGTCACATGAATTTCAGTGAGGCCAAATGCCAGGTTCTGCACTTCGGCCACAACAACCCCCAGGAGTGCTACAGGCTTGAGGAGGAGTGTCTGAAAAGCTGCCAGGCAGAGAGGGATCTGTGAATGCTAATAGAGGGCCAGCTGAACATGAGCCAGCAGTGTGCTCAGGCAGCCAAGAAGGCAAATGGCATCCTGGCCTGTGTCAGGAATAGTGTGGCCAGCAGAAGCAGGGAAGTAATCATTCCCCTCTACTCAGCTTTGGTGAGGCCACATCTCTAGTACTGTGTCCAGTTTTAGGCCCCCCACTACAAGAGAGACACTGGATAGGGGATAGAGGCAGCTACCAAGGGTTTGGAATAATAAAGGATTTGGAACATGTGTTGTATGAGGAATGGCTGAGAGATCTGGGGATGTCTAGCCTGGAGAAGGGGAGATTGAGGGGAGACCTTATTGCTCTCTACAACTACTTGAAAGGAGGTTGTAGAGAGGCAAGGGTTGGTCTCTTTTCCCTAGTGGTGAGTGATAGGACAAGGGGAAATGGCCTTAAGTTGCAGCAGGGGAGATTCATGTTGGATGTTAGGAAGAACTGCACTGAAAAGGTTGTCAGGCATTGGGATGAGTCGCTGTTCCTGTAGGCATTTAAGAGACAAGTAGATGTTATGTTGAAAGACACAGTTTACTGGTGATGATAGGGTTAGGAAAAGGTTGGACCCAATAACCTTGAAGATCTCTTTCCAGCCAAAACTGTTCTATGATTCTAACATAGATCTCTTCTGTGTTGTTAGACAACCTTCATAAGTCTCATGCCAGATAATGTGATCCCCTCCCCTACCTTCCTCCCTTCCTTCCCTTTCCCCTCCCCCTTTCCCCTTCCCTTCCTTTTTCTCTTTCTTTTCTCTTTTTTCCAACACTGACACATGGTAAAAAGAACATATTTTAATTGATATAAGTTTGTATTCATGGAGTCTGAAAGGCAAAGGATTTGACAAAGAAAGCTATGGGTGCATTAAGATGGTGGCCTCCTTCTCTCCCCAGGTTGGCACGAACTATTGTGGTACATGGATTACACAGGCACGAGCAGGCTGGCTGCTGCTAGGCTACCCCTATTGAGAAAGGTAGCCAGTGACATTTAGCAAAGATTCTGACAGCTCAAATTCATGTGACAGCAAAGAACTTGAATACCGATGCAATTAAATAAGTTGCATAGTTTTGTTGCACTTGCAGGAGCAAAGTGTTCCACCAAGCTGGGACATGAATGCTCTGGTTTAGTTCTGTGAAAGCAATGAAATGAAACTGTGAGCCCAATGGCAATGTTGTGCTTTGTGCTTGGGATGAATACTGGCTTTTGGGAGGGTCAGTCTGCAGTGCAAAACAACCTTAAAGCTAAGTTTGGGTGTTGTATGCTCACAGTGAGTGAGTTTTCTTCAAAATTTCTAACATAGGAGGATTGGGGATGATGTATTTGGCCAGCACAGCTTGTTCCAGGACTATGAAGGTAAGCAACAGTGAGGCACTGGCATTTTCCTACAGCTAGTGCTGCTCACACTCAGTGTCTGTGTGAAGTTTCAGTGTCTCTCTCTTGTTGTTTAAAGTGTTTAAAGAAACAGAGGGAAGACACCTGTCACATGAGAAATGCAGCTCTGGTGTGAGGACCAAAGGACTTACGCCAGCTCTATGCCTTTCCCTACTGAGTTCTACAGTATTGTTTTGCTATGCACATGGCTGCATGTCCATTCTCCCTGCAGAAGCCACCTTCTCTGGGGTGCTTGCTGGATTTAATTTGTGGTATCTCAGGGACACCCTTAGTCTTGAACAGGGTCATAATTAGTAGACAGCACAGGAAGGTGGGAAGGATTTTCTCTGAGCATTCAGTGCTGACTAGTTTACTTGTCCAGATTCTTCTCTGCAGCTGTAAGAGAGGGAATGCAGCAAGTGTGGTGACATTAGTTTCCATGTAGGTTATTTCCTCTAATTCTAAAATAAAGAGGGTGTTATGTTGATCTGTGTCAACAGAAAATCCTCCCAAGTACATGTCCTTTTTTTTAAACTTTAAGAGCACTTAATATGATTTCCCCTTATAATCAAGGAAGTCATCCATTCCAGGCAGAATTTCAAGGTATTTTGTCTTGGACAGTACTGATGGATGTGTTCCCAGAGAAGGGATGAGTCGCAGTATTATCTGTTTTGCAGTCTTAGTTTACCACCCTGAAGAGAAGGTAATTTGTGTGTTAAGGGTTGTTGCTCCCATGTACCAGTAAGAGAGTTATTCTAGGCGATTTCAGTGTTAGTAATGTTTTCTCCAAATACAGGCATGTTGTTAACACCAGTCTTAACGAAGCAAAAGGCTGATATTACTCAGTTACGCAGGGATGAATCTCCTCTCCTCCTTTCCCCATCACCAGAAATAAAGGTGTATAAGGTACCACATGTAAGAGTTTTAATGCAAATTTTCATGTGGTTTTAAAAGGTGAGCAATTTTGTGCTGGTATCTTTCCATTTGTGGATATCAATGAATGGATAGCACTGCATTTTTTTTCTAGCAGCTGACAGGAAAGAAATTGAGGGAAGGAAGGTCAGTGATTAGAAAGGAATGCCTTGACCTTTATTCCACAGTTAAGTGAAAAAATATGAGAAATACTCCCTAAACTGCCAAAACCACCTGTGGATAAGTGGTGGCTGTGGTAGTTAAGCTGTCATTCATGAAGACTGAGGAAAGGCAGAGGAATGGCTGTTTACTTTAAACATCCTGGGGAAAGAGAGGATTTCCATGACAACACAGAGTCAGTGCTAGCACTATATGATTTAAAAAAAAAAAAATTAGACTCTTTCAAGATATCTTGTTGAGTTTCCTGACTGAGCTCCTCATCACCTAAACCATTTAGTTTAGGATGCTGAGCAGGGCTTATATGGAAAGAATTAGGAATAAATGTTTGAACAAGTAAAAAGGCACTACATCAGTACCTTGCCTTTCTGGCTAACTGCTAGTACATGAAGATGAGAAGTCTTTGCCAGTAATTGCTGTGTGATGTAGGCTTATCTGTTAAAAAATTTACCCTTCTGTAGAACACATTCAGTGCTTGCTTTACTTTTATGTTTTGACATTTATGTCCCATGATTTTTAAGTTCTCAGATTATAGACACTCTGCAAAATGATCACTGTTCTTCAAAGTAAGCAATTTCCTGCCATTTTTGAATAACAGTTTTGAAGACATTGTAGTCATGTATTTTGGGAAATAATGCTGAAATAGGAAAAGAAGTTAGAATCTACACAACTAAAAATTGTTGTCCACCCTGTGTTACCTGAGCCATCAACTGCATGGAAAGAGTTATTTTATAGGAGTTGTGGCCACAGCCTCATTTATGATGCATAATTTCATTTTCCTTTGACAAAGTTAGTTAACAAGAGGGAAAGTTTTAGACATTTATGTTTTTTTAGAGTCCTGATAAGAATAAGCCAAGGTACAGCTATTATTAATCAGGGTGAGCATGTTTCCTGCCAATTGTTTTGCATGCTGCTGTTGGTCTCCAGAGCGAAGAAATTAGGGAGAGAGATCTATTTTATACTTTGAGCATCTCTCATTCCCATGCTGATTATGGGAGAGGCAGTGAAAACTGGAGATTTCAGGCTTTGAAATAATGAAGATGTGTGTGAGCATATTTGCTTTATGTGCAGGGTACCTCATTCCTTCCCAGCCATCCAAGGCTCTGTACAAACCCTTTCCCTGCAGCTGCTGTCCCAATATTTCCACTGATATGGAGATGGTTCATGTGGGTCAAATGCTCATTAGTAACGTTTAACCATCATAAAATCATTCCCATGTTTCGACAACCAAATAGTAAAAATACTGTCAGTTGCCAGGTTTTTTCTCTGCCATTTTTATTAGTCCCCTTTTTCTCAGGGAAAGATGAGACCTTCCTGGATGTTGAAGGCTGATGTTACTTTTACAGGCAGTTGTGAATCTAAGCAGTCCCTTTCCTGCCTTTCTGCCTGTAGATGGCTGTTGCATCTGACGTTGTCTTCCACTCTGTCTTCTCCTTTATTTTCCCCTCCTCTTCCCTATCTGCTACTTTATTTTAATAGTCTGGTGTAACTAGCCAAGACCAGTAACGTGACTGTAATACAAAGACAAATCAAAAGCAGTGCTTTCAGCTCTCTGCTAGTGGAGTTTGCCAGGTCTCACCAAGATAGATAAGGCCATATTAACTGTCTTTCATTACATTTGCCACATACTACTTTGTAAGAGAGAAAGGTGTCCAAGGAGAAACGGAAATTCTTCTGTTAAGGATCTTTTTCCCTTTACGCTTTAACTTAAACAAATTCCAAAAGTAATGGAAGTTCATCTGTGATTCTTTATTTATTCCCCCAAATAGATGCAGTAACCTTAAATACTACTTGAACTATGACATATGGATATGTAGATATACAGATACATGCCTCCTCCTTTAAAAAGAAAATACTGATGATTTTTTAACTTGTGCATTTTACAGGTTCCAATTATTTTATGTGACTTTGATTTGTAAATGTATTAAAAGCTTTGTGTGTCTGTGCAGTGCTTGTTTTGTAGAAAAATTTTGGTAGCAAATCCCAAACTGCAATTACTAGCACACTTATTCATTCTTTAGTTCTCTGACTGAGAGCAAGCAACTGGGGAAAAAATGGTTTAAATCAACTCAAAGCAATTCTTTCTTGCTCTAAAAGAAAGAAAAACACCCTTATGCATCTTGTTCCAGTGTTTTCTCTTTCTCTGTGTCACATTTCATCTTTAAGCTCTGCAATAAAAGCAGATGAGATAAAAGCCTTGGTTAGAAAACCAAAGAAGAAGGGTGAACCCATTGCCTTTTTACTCGGTTGTAGACAATTACACCTCTAACCTGAAATGTGAGAGGCTCAGTTTCTTTTACTGCCTGGGGGAACTTGAACCCCTTTCCAGGAAGAGTTCCTTTAAATGTGAACGGGAGTGGCTGATCCCAGAATACTATTTGTGCTTTGCCAGTGGTGTTCCCACTTTGCACAGCTTACTTAAATATTCATTAAATGAGGGAAACAGTGAGCGCTCTGCAGTGGAGCTATGTGTAGAGTTGTGCCCAGGCAGCTTGTGGTCCTCAGCTCACCAGCCCACTGCTAAACAGCCACTGCTATTGCACAAAGATTGCAGCATTACCCTGACCCTGAGCAGTCCCACTTTGAGGTCCAATGGTGTTGCATTTTCCTGTGCCCATAGACCTTTCCATTTCCTCTGAGATAGTTTGAGATCATAATGCATGACCTCATTGTTACTGTGCAAGTATGCTGTAAGAATGTTGTCTATGCCTTCACCCAGGGCACAAAAGGGGAAAGGTACACCATGGTTGCATGTGGCAGGCTCAGCAGACAGACAAGGCTAAATTTGGCTCCCTGTCCAGGCTGGTGCTGCCTGGCCATGAGGTCTTCATCTGGGGGATGGTAGGTGTTGCAGAGTCTCTCAACAGTCAAGGCAGGTACCTGAAATGAGATTTATTCTAATCAGAATTGTTTATCACTCAAACATTAGTAAAGTACAGATTTGGATCCACTGTCAAGCTTGAATTTTAGAAATGATGACCCAAGCTTCACAACCACCCATACCATAAGGTGAAGCCTCTCAACCTTGAGGAGTCTCCTTGTGTGGTGTCCCAACCTAACTGAGGAGCCCCTGACTGCAATCCCACTGCTCCTAGGACTGGCTCAGTTTGCCCTCCAGCAGAGCTCCATCTGCACCCTAGCTGAATCTGATCTGTGGTTAGACATGGTCACCAGACTAGAAATATCTCTTGACTGAGGCATTTCATTGGCCGAGCTCTTTGTTGACTGAAGGGCCTTGCATTTCCTATCCCTTGACCAGGTGTGTACATGAACACAGTCGCATGCAGCTGGATGTCACAGCCCTCCAAACACAGCTTCTAGTGTTATCTCTTTCCTTTCATCAGTCAATAAATTTGGGGATTTAGTGGTGTGGGTGCACCTGCCACAGCAGGTCCCAACCGAGTCCCCAGTCAGGGGCACAAAAGGGGGTGTTGCAGCTGAGAAACCCAGCTCTTTCTTGTACAATATGTGCATTTCCTTCTCTACCCTTTTCCCAGAGTGTTTCAGGAATCTGCACCTTTGCTTTCTTCATTTCCATTAAATGTACCTGGACATCAAAGCATTCTGAAACTGTGAAACACCCCCTATCTTTTCTTTTTTTTTTGTCATTACTTAAGGCACCTTGAAAATTCATTTCCCAGTAAATTGCTGCATGTCCACACTCTAATTAACTGGATAGTAGTGCAACAGTGATCAAGGGCTTTGAAATACTCTAGGCAGGAGACATCTTCCTCAGCTTTATCAGCACATTGTATTGTCCAAATCTAACCTTATCTCTGCACCTCTCTTAACTGCTTGTCTACTTTTGCCATAAATATTTAACCCTATCCATTTATGCACTCATTTTACTTATAAAAAAAAAACAAACCCCAAACCCTGTGAAAGATAACATCTTGTTACCTTATAAGTCCTTTATGCGTATGGGCCCCACGAGTCATTACTGTTGACTTCTTCTGAATGAGTGGTCACTCCTGGCTCACTGTGGCACCACAACTCTATATGGGTTTTACCATTATCCACATCCCTTTCCATTTGCATCCTGGTTTCTTTGACATGTTTTAATTATAGAATCATGGAATTGTTTAGGTTTGAAAGGACCTTAAACTTCATACAACTGTTAACCCTGTACTGCCCAGTCATCTTGTTTCTTTTCCTGATTCTGTAGCTAAAGGAACCAAATCTGTCCTTTGGATTTCCAGATGCTATGCCAGTAAAAATATTTTGTGATATGTTTTCTTGTGCATGTACTTAACATACCAAGTTATTTCTTAGCTTTGCTTTTATATGCAGTTTGTTATCCATCTGGAAAAAGCAGTGGTCACTAAACTCATTTACAGATAAAGTGAAAATATATACAAAGTTCATAAGCATTTAAACTTATATAAATAAGCAAAAATAAAGTATTTGCATGTAAATATTATGAGGATATTTGTTTCTTACAGTACTCCCAGTTTTATCAATATAATATCCAAGTATTTTGTCCTCTGGTTTGCCATTGCTTAGTGGTGTTTAAAAAATGACCATTGCAAAGTATTTTTAAACAACATTGGTTTTTTCCATAAATATAGAACTCCTACTTTACTTTCATTTGAAACTCACAGAAACAAAGACTTGCTACAAAAGCAAAAATTGCACTTACTGCAAACCAAATTGTATACAATGATGTGTTTAAAAGAAGTTTGATAATAGAATCAAGTCAGTGAGTCAAAATTAAAAACACCAGTTCATAAAATAAGTGATTGGTAATTCTTTTCCGTGAATAAAAACATTATAGTCTAGCAGTCAGTCTGCTCTGTCAACTCCATTTAAAGTAAAATACATCAGAATCAGACTTAAAATCTTCAGAAACTCTGAATCAATTTATTCAAGTCAGTGGAGCCACTTACAGATTTGACCCTGGGTGTATGATAAAATATACAGTCCATGTTTTCACATGTTAGACATATGTGTAGCGCAAATCACGTTTTGTACTTGAATTGGTTTACTGGAAGAGAAGATCACTGTAAATATAACTTTCAAAGAGAGATAATACCTGCTCCTGTGCTATTCTACTACGCCGCGCACATCTCAAAGCCTAGCTCTTACGCGGCAAAAGACCTTTATGCTCAGTATTTGGTTTGACAGTGAAGGCTGACACTGAGACTAACCTGGACATGTTGTATCTTACGAAGGAATTTTGTTCAGTAAGAAATGAGATAAGCCCTATTGACTTGCCTGCAGGGAGGACACTCTTTAATATACCCCAAAGGCAAGTTTTGTGGTCATTTCCCTACCACCACTCTCTCTTTGTCATTTAGTGTTGTAGCAGACTCATTTCAGAGAACATTGATCTTGCATTTCATTAACAAGCCATTTACTGAACTGAGCCCTTTGTTGGTGCCTTCTGCTGGGAAACTGAGTTGGTAGGGAGCACCACTGCATAGCTCACAGCAAATAGAGGAAAGATGTTTTCTTGGCCCATCCAATCACAAGGATTGTCAGGCTATCATTGCACTGTTTCGTGCATGGATGCTAGATCCTGCGTCCACGGAGATGATCAGGGCTTTGGCATGGCCAGCCAGCTGGAAAGTATTTGCTTGTAGTCAGCAAACAAAACATTCTCTGGAGAACTCATCCCTGTCTGCCTCAGCTCCTTCTTAACAACCACCCTTGAAAATGAAGAAAACGGTGGTGTAGATTTACCAGGATGGAAAGCTAGTTGCTGCATGTTCACACAGCCCTGTGCAGATCAATGCACCCAGCAAATGCAGGATAGCCTTTCTAACGACATTTAATTGCTTCTCTTCATCTCTTGCTCTGTCTTTTGAATTGCAATAGCATTTACGATTGGGACAAGGTAGAAGAGAAACATGACTGAAAAAACTCAATAATAATGTGCAGCCGTGTTAGTGGAGCTTTCCTGTGAGCTGTGTGCAGATTGGAAAGGAAGTGTTATGGCTCAGCTGGATTCCCAGGAGCTGGCCACTTTATGGGGAAGGACCTCTGTAGATGTGTTACCTCTTGGTGTACTGCCAAGAGCAGCACTGGTCAACTGAAAACAGACCATCTGTGAGGGAAGTGTGTTCCCCCAGCAGCTTTGCTTGCCTCACTTCTCCAATCAGGTGTCTGACCTTGATGTATTTTCTTTCTCAGTAAAGAATTAAAAAGCGGAGATTTTCCTAGCTATTTTGTCCACACAAACCTCATTATTCATTTTGGTATGATCTATACTTGTCCATTTAAAATCTTTTCTATAACTCGAGGAAAAAAAAATCTATATATACTTTATTTTGACAGTCCTTACTGTAGAGTTCAGCATACACACTCTTCAGCTTCCACCCAAATCTTCAGCAAAAGTTTGTGAGAACTGCTACCTTCGCAGTATAATCCAAATCTGACTATGCCTTCTCTCTTTGGGACAAGACAGACTGGTCCATGACTGAAAATACCATGTTGTATCTGTCAGCTGGCTCTACTGCTCAGGACAACCACTTCAGTTGCAGAGTGGCAAAGTCAAGGGACAAGCATTTGCACAGAGCTGAGTAATAGACTCGGTACTCCTCCCCAGTGCTATTCATAGATGGCTTGTGAGCGCTGCTCTGTGTGAAGATTGCAATGATAATTCACTCTGGAGGTTAAAAAGCTGGGGGTAGCTGTTGGCAAGTATATACAGATGACCAAAAGCCTTAGCTGCTTTTTGCAAATGCAGATGCTCGTATTTGCAAAAAAAAAAAAAATGCT
Organism: Phoeniculus purpureus; assembly: GCA_028565055.1. Lineage (NCBI taxonomy): Eukaryota > Metazoa > Chordata > Aves > Bucerotiformes > Phoeniculidae > Phoeniculus > Phoeniculus purpureus. The sequence goes on from JAOXOE010000001.1 coordinate 84,621,823, forward strand.
CATTACATTTGCAGATGACACCCAATTATGCAGATGAGTGAATCTGCCTGAAGGTATGAAAGCTCTGTGGAGGGACCTGGACAGGCTAGATCAATGAGGTTGAACAAGACCAAGTGTTGGGTCCTACACTTCAGTCACAACAACCCCATGCAACCCTACAGCCTTGGGGAAGAGTGGCTGGAAAACTACTCAGTGGAAAAGGACTTTGGGGTATTGAGTGACAGCTGGCTGAACAGGAGCCAGCACAGTGCCCAGGTGGCCAAGAAAGCTAATGGCATCCTGGCCTGCATCAGAAATAATGTGGCCAGCAGGACTAGAGAGGTGATCATCCCCCTGTATTTGGCACTAGTGAGGCTGAACCTCAAGTATTGCATTCAGTTTTGGGCACCTCAGTACAAGATGGGCATTGAAAGGCTGAGAAGCCTGGAGAGCAGGTCTTCTGAGGAGTGGCTGAGGGAACTGGGGTTGTTTAGTCACTAGCAATAGGAAAAGAGGAAATGCTGTGTCAAGGAGGTTTAGATTGGATGTTAGGAAATTTTTTTCCTCTGGAAGAGTGGTCAGGTATTGGGACAGGCTGTCCAGGGAGGTAGTGACATTGCAGTTCCTAGAGATGTTCAAAAAATCTGTAGATGTGGCACTAGGGAACATGGTTTAGAGGGCATGGAGGCACTAGGCTGACAGTTGAACTTGGATGATCTTGGAGGTTTCTTGCAACCTTAATGATCCTATGATTCTGTGTTAGCATCTACCCTCTGAACAGTTGCTGCTCACTTTCATGAGAAATCTGGGGATCTGTGGAGACTCCTGCTTATCAGCAGATGAAATCAGAGATAATCAGCCCATTGACTGATCCAGCCTGACCTCCTGCCCCTGGTCTCTCCAGATGTGCTCCTCTACCTGTGCTAGAGGCAGTTGGAGCACATTGGAGCTAAATGTGTAGTCAATGTGGTAACTGTGCTCAGCAATGGGCAGGAATTTTCTTAGCTCTAAGTGTGATGCTTTGACAGTACCTCACCTAATTGATTTCTCATTTTGAAAAGCAAAGTGTGTGGACTGTATTCTTAATCCTTTTCACTTTGCATAAATCCTGGCAGTTGCACAGGGAAAAAAAAAAGATAAAAATGCTAGTCAGGACATTAACATTTTATCACTTGCCCATCTTTAGCTGCAAAAACATCAGAGGACCTGAGGAGTGGAGAGCAGGGCTCAATGTGCCCAGCGCTTGGAGCCCCAAACTCCTTCCTCTGAGCCCAGACAGGGTTTTGCTCTTTAGTACACCATCAGCTTCTGTCTAATCAGTCCAGATTGGCAAATTTCAGTCCAGATGGTTATGATTGATATGGTACTCTTGCTTTTAATCTTGACTAAAGAAGTTTTGACAAAGGCCTGTGAATTAAGTGGGCTACTACCAGTAGCAATGACTGCATGAATTTCACATTTTTGCCTAGTCCATCTGCCAGGCTGAAAAGAGGGAAGGCAGGCAAACCATTCTAGTATAAATTGGCATGCCTGTATTGCTCAAATCCAATTAGTTAACAGGCAGAACATTTCTCTGCTATTACTACTATTTAACAAAAAATTCTCTTTGGCAAAAGGCATGTTGAGTTGTAAATCTCTCTTTTTTTGGACTTGCTATCCATTTGGAACCTTTGTCCCACATTTACATGGAAATTTTACTCCTCTTGAACACAAAGCTTTCCCTCTCAGTGTGCAGGCTACATTAATTGTCAGTAATGTAGACAGAAATATATTCCAGTGCATTATATCATCAAAACTGAATGGGATTAATAGGCTGTCCTGTTATAAGAAGTTTGGCACCATGTGTTTTATCTGTCAGTAAGATGAATATTTATATTGTTTTTGGGTAACAAGCATAATAGCCTTAAGTATAATTGCTTATCTGAATGCAAGCAATTAAAACTGTTTTCTAGGAAGGCTTTGTGCTTGAAACCTACTTTGGTGGACACTTTTTTTGCCAGAATAGAGAGGCCAGTGCAGCAAACTTCACATGGTGCTGTACCACAGCTACACTTGATGAATGCAACCCATTTTCAGCAACAACCGCCTTTCATAATAACAGGTTGTACTTTCTTTTACTACTGCCATGCTAGTCCTCATTGCTCCCTCGTGAGGAGCTGGCTTAGAGATTTCTGAAATAAGTTCCTGCAGCTTTGAGCCCAGCTCCCTTCATCCTTGCTGCTTCTTTTCCAGCACAGATCTCCAAATCTTCTAGACTCATCCTCAAATAGATTTTGGCTCTTGGTTCTCAACAGTGCTGCTGTTTCTTCTTCTTCCACTTTTCTTCTTCCCATGCAGTTTTATTTACCTCTTTCATAGACACGTGAGTGCTGATGGAAGGTGTCTCATTCAGGCATGGTCTGTATGTGGATCTTCCTTCATGGAGGCATTTTCAATTTCAGCAAATGACTTCAATCTGCTTCTGCATGATAGGGTAAAAGATAGTAATATATTCTGGTATTTAGACATTGCAAAAAACATTAGTTCAGATGGGTTTTAATAATAGGCTAGAAATACTTCACCTGCACAATCATCACTAGGAGAATGAAAGTGAGGAAGCAATTTACATTCTGTGTTCAACAGTAGTACTGCAGCTGAAAGACTGAAATGCCAAATAAATTTCACATTGGAGGTCCATTTTCACACTTTATGAAGACTGAGGTCACGCTAATAAAGCATGAAGTTGAATGTCCTGGTAAGTTTTCTGCAAGTCTTCCAAAAAATCTTGTGTGTTCCAATGATGAAGTTTATTTGCCGTAGGTGGGCATTTTAAAATAAAGATTGACTGCCTAAAGTTTTTAAATCTACTCTTATCAAATATATTTTGACAGTCCTTTAGCTGAACTGCTGGTTTTGAATAGCTGAATCTCCTAATTTGACAAAATGTTAAGATTATGTAATGGCAATTATTTTTAGTTTTGAAGATAAAAATATGGAGTCTTTGTTGTCTCTTCCATTTCTCAGTCGTGCACAGAAAATAACAGAAATGCGGGTATTAAATAGTCTTTTAAGCTGTCATCCATTAATATATAGCTTTTTAAAATTAAATTGGCGATCAATCAAAAACTTAATTTTAAGGACATTTCTTGTCAACCTGTTTGAGCTAGTTGGTATCTTAATGGACATTAATGCAGGCATTTAAAAAAACCTCAAACAAGAATAACTTGCTGAAATAGTTGGTTATTTTTAACACACAAATGCTCTGGCTACAATTGCTCTTTATTACTATGGGAATAGCAGACAATGCTGACAACAACAAAGGATTCAAATTAAACATATTTGTTAGAAAAATAATTTTAAAAAATAAAATCAGGAGACAGTAGACTCCTACTATATCTTACCTGTGGAGTGGTTCTTAGTGCAGTCTTGTTTCTCAGACTGTTGTTTGTATAGGATGTTATTATTTTTATTGAACACGCAATTGTCTACAGAACATTTTTCTAATTAAGCTGATAAAAATTCTAGAACACATAATTATTTGTTCTTGATACCACATGTTGCCTTTCATGTGCAATTTATAGTAGCAAGGTTGTCTTTAATATGATTAAAAACCCATGCTTGGAAAATCAAGAAGAGATATAAGGAGGTAGGTTTTCAGAAGGGTTTATGCACAAGCCAAGGTGTGTTGTCAGACTGTGACATCTCTGTGCTTGCAAGAGAGCCATTCCCATTCATATATTTACTGCCAGATGTGCAGGTTTTCACACCTGCTCATAAAGCAGTGCTGAGGTAGTGACTTGGGGATGCTTAGCTCTATGGATCAGTGGCAGTATCTGAATAAGCTAAATGGTTCACTTTTAGAGGACACTTGCTGCCCTCCTCTCCCCCAAACATGAAAGGCACATTATGAGCAGAATGGTCACATCCATACCACACACACAACCCCAGTTCTCCTTTGAGCCACATGTAGCCTTCGGTGGTCCTAAGACATATTTGTTGTGCACTTTTTTAGTTCCAAGGTTCTAGGAGTACCAGAGTAACAGAACTAACACTTGGCCTTGCTTCCCAGACTACTTTTATTTAAAAGTATAGTCAAGCAGTGGTGAATCACAGCAAAGCAGATATGTACAGGTCTGCTCAATGCAAAGAGCATAGCGAGAGTGCAAAGAACAGAGGATATTGTGTCCTGGTTTGAGTTAGAATATAACTAATTCTGTTCAGTTGTTTTGCTTTTCACCTCAGTCTCTTCTAAGTGACTGCACTTATTGAAGTTAATGGCATATTTGTACAGACAGTGTCTGCTTCTACAAGTTAATACACAGGTCTGGTCAAAATTACTGAGTTAACCAGGCTAGTTCTTTCACTTTGTGTCTGTCAAAATGGTCTGTAATCTCAGGAAGCACGTGGGTGAGTCATCACTTTACAGTTGTGTGTTGAATGCAAGTTGAACGTGTCTGCTCTTAACGACAAAGGCTTACAGCTTTCTTTCAGAGCAACTTTTTTGTGAAAACACTGGGAATTTGACCAAAATATGTAAGCGGAAAGCATTGCTTTCACAAGAAAATGAAGATTTGACTACCTGAAAATTTGAGCTGGACATTCCAATGCTGTCCTGTACTGCTGCAGAGCAGCAGTGAGTTGGGTGCTTCACAACACCAACGTCTTGGGTTCCTGGCAGGTCTCTATGCCATGATGTGCAAGATCATGCTTATGTTAAGGACTTTCAGTGTCAGATTACAGTGTGAGATGCATTTCAGTGCTGTCAGTCCTCATTATCTAGTCAGCTCGCAAGTTTTAATGACTTTAATCACCTGAGATGTACAGTCTAATAACACAGCTCTTTAACAAGACTTGGCCCCAGTCTACCCTGGGACTTCTTGCCCAGACTTTTTCTGAGCTAAGCTGTGATAAGGTGTGACGTGGTTGGCAGAGCTTTTGCCAGACTGAACTCCCCATGTGGGCACAGCTATGCTGCCAAACTTACTGTTGGAGGAATTTCACCTGGCAGGAGGGCAGCTTGGCCCTGGTGCTGACCACATCCCAGGGAGAAGCTCATTAGTTTGGTAGAGCAGTGCCTTATGTGCCCAGCTTTCCACCTGCCACCGCAGAGAGCATGTTCTGTGGTGTTTAACTTACCACATCAAATCATAGGCTGTGATTGCATCCATCATGCTCCCTTCCAAGGCAGCTCTACTAGACATCACCAGCACTGGTCAGTACAAGACCCAAAGACACTCTAGATGGAAGCAGGAACTTTCAAAGCAACAACTTGTTTGCTGTAATTTGCAGTCTAGTCATGTATTTTTTGCTCAGCAGTATCCCTGGCAGGTCCCATACACTGCGTACAGCTGGCTATGTTGGCTCTGTGCCAAATGAGAATTTTCTGGTGTGAAAAGAATCCTCACTTGTCTATTTTGAATCCTTTTTGGGCTTCCTGAATAGTACAAATCATGTTTAACTGGGCTGTAGCACTAGCACCAAATACCTTGAAGCAAACACATAAATCAGAAAGTGGAAACTGGATGTTATTGTCCACAAAATACAAAATGGAGTGTCTTATGTTCCCCAAATTACAATTTTATTGAGTCATATTGCAGTGATGACAACTGTTTTTGAATGGGGTGCTACCATTTTCCCTTAAGCACCTAATGCTCATGCTTCTCTATTTAATTCCCTCAGTGGGAGAGCAGAAGCAAGCAAGAGTCTCTTCTCCTGCATAACTGTAAAGCCAGGCCAACTTCATTTGCTGGAGCAGAGTTAATCCACTCTGTACTTACACGAGTTCAACTTGAGTCAGTCTGGCCTCTTATCTATAATGAAGGCTGCTGTGTAGTAGCTTGTGGAGAAGCACACGAGAGGAACACAGATTCTTAATAGTAGGGAATTTTTTGCTGCATGGACAAAACCTCAAATCAGAAAAACATAAGGCTGATGAAAGACTTTGCTCATGTCTTCTAAAACCTTCCTAGCACCTGTGCTGAGCAAAAAAGGAAAACTTGTTTGTAGGCACAGTTTTTCAATGATAGGAGAAGTCCAGAAGCACTTCAACATTGGATTTTGCTCTTCCAACATATTCTGATAACATCTCAGAGAAAAAGTGCCTATTTCCTACAGAGATAAAGCTGTCCTGACAGCTACAGTTTTGTGGCTTGGCAAGGTCCATGCTGGCTACCAGCTGTCCTAATGAAGCTAATTAGAGGTTCATCTGCAATGTGGAGAGTCCTGTGATGGGAGGGGTTTTGCCTTTGAACATTGGCTTCAAAGGGGCAAACTGCAGCAAGCTGGATTTAGATGGCTCTTAGACTTTATTAAGTAGTTTTTGGTTAACTGCAGTGTGTCACCACTCCTGTCCCATCCATGCTGTGTGGTCCTGTCTGTGTCACTCTGACACTGGAAGAAGTGCCACCTTTACAAAGGAAGGACTTCTGCCAGCCAGCCTTAGTGGTGCAGCCCCTCTCTTGCAGGCTGTACTATACAGTCTCTGTGTCATACCTGCTAAGGGGCCAAAAAGTCTAGCAGCAGCCAGTACAGACATCCCTGATTTTCAGTACATTGCATACGAAATCAAAGGGCATTTACCAGTTGCTCAGTGTTCCAAAGGTGAATGTCAGCCCAGCTGTACTACACCCCTGCTCCCTGTTAAGCACTTCACAATGTGTCTCAGGATCTGTGTCAGAGCACCTGGACCTATGCCATCCAGGTGGGATATTTTCTGGGATTTTTTTGTAGTCTGTACAACCATCTCTCCGAACTGGCTAAAATGTTGTATGTCCTGTCATTACTGTTCTACAGATCAGAAACGTTTTGCCTCCAGCCCCTGAGTGTTGCACCAAACGGTTTTTTGGATTGTCTTGTAGCCAGACTGACGTGTGCTACTGCTCAATAAATCAGAGAGGCCAGTGCAGGGAGACCTTGTCCAACTTGGTCACATTTGGAATGGCCAGTTGGAATCTTTGATTTTTCCAGTTTGAAATCTACATTGGAAGACCACACAGAATTATTGTGATCAGACAGACTCAACCATTCCTCGCAAACAACATGCTGTTCCTCTTCAGGTGTCTTTCAGTGTCTCCTGCTGCAGTCATTCCATGCAGTATTGTATTCTCCTGGCCTGGAGTATGAGACTTGATCTCCCAGAACTTGATGTCCTTTGATCTCCCTCTCTATGGGTCTTGTCTGCACACCACAATGCTGCACTCACTTTGGCACAGACAGTTATCATGTTTCACAGAAAACAGAACAGTTTAAACAGAACTTGTTTGGAAAGAAACCATCAGGAGATGTGTTTAAAACCTTTTATTCAGACCTGACAACCTGGGTTGAATATCCGAGTTGAATTGGGCAGAGCATGCAGCTATACCTGGGTATTCCTGTTTTGGCATAACACCCTAAGTACTCAGCTGGTGGAGAAAACACCAAACCCATTAGTTTTGCTTTAGAACAGAATGAGGGAAATGGTAAATGTTGCCTGTACTCCTAAAGAGTCAGAATTTTCCTGACAGCACCACGCTGATCTTAACTGCAGGCAAGGGCAGGAACATTTGTTTTCAAGTTGTCTCCAGCTCTTGGATCCCTGAAGATTTTAAACATCCCTAACTATGTGTAAACATAATCCTTCTTTTGTCATCCTTACTTCATCTACACATGCAGCTTTAGTGGTATGAATTTTCTCCTGGCTATGGCAGCAAAAATGTTACCTGTGCCTTTGGAAATAGAAATGTTTTGAAATGTGTTACCAGTATGGAGCAGTTGAGACCTCTGTAGCATTTTTCCATTGTGTGTGCACGCAGCACGTTAGAGATTGTGAAAACAAACAAAATGAGAAAGCATCCATAGATATCAAGCAATGGGTGGCCATGGACATGAGCTGCAACATTTCCAGCACCAATCTCATGACATGGATTTCCTTGCTGCAGTCCTTTCTCTCAATACATTTTCTCTAGCGAGTGGATAATGTTTCCAGCTGGTGGCAGGAAGGCATTTTTTCATCTAAAACCAATATGGATTTAGTTTCAGGCTGCCTTATGTTTTTACACGATACAGTCTTTCTTTTCAGAAGTCTATTTGAGAGTAAAATTGAATAAGGATGTTTTAATAGTACATGAAGTATGTGAGCGGCTTTGCTTCCTGTGTTTTAGGAGATGCTGCACCTTCAATTTAACAGACATTGCAACGCTTCAGTAGACCATTATATTACTCTGCTATTCTTAATACAGCAGTCATATTGAAATTGCATTGCTGCATTATACAAGTATGGTTAATTAAACCCAGATATTAGCCCAAGTTCATAAAATACCTGTGTGGGTAAAGGGGTTAGGAAAAAATGCACATGTTACAGAGAAAAAGAAAATGCAAAAGAGAGGGAGGGAATGGGGTGGGGGGGGTGTGTCAGAGAAAGAGCACCAATTGCAGAAGAGCAATTGGATGGTGACCACCAATGCTGCAGCCTGACCTGCGTTCTGCCCTCTCAGTCATGCTGAGTAATTAGGGAATGTCTTGAGTTTCTGCAACATTATTACAGGAAAAGGTGTACCTTACCGCACGGAACTAAAGAGGGATAGTACAAATGAAGCATAACTGATGGTTTTTGAGATAGATGTGCAAGAAAGGTTTACTTAATATCTCCAAAGTCCTAAGCGCAGAGCTATGGGTTTAACATGTCTGGAGCAAAAAATACATTCATCCTCTGCCCAATCCTTCCTTCCTTCCTTCCTTCTCCAGTGGACATTTAATGTACTGTTGAAAACAATCAAGTACAAATAGTTGTGCTTGAAAGAAAGGTTGATATTCAGACTGTGACTATGTGGGGTTACAAAAATTGGTTGTTGGGCCTTTGATCATACTCCAGTGAGACATGAGAAACCGCAGCAATATTACCTCTTGCTGTTGCACATGGCATCCTTGAATATGCGAAGGGCAAAGCAATGTTGGATCTTTGCAGAAAGTGAGGGTCACAGTAGGTTGCTTCATATGGTGTTGCCTGCTGTCAATCACTGCACTGTTAGCATTTGGTTTTTCTTTTTACTTGGCTCAGTTAAGTCTAGTGCCTGAGCTTCAGGAAATAGTTTTCTCTTTTAGGTGGTACTTAAAAAAACCACTTTTCTTTGTACTGTTTTTATTGGTGCCTGTTGACCATAAACCTACAAGGGAGAGTTCACTCTGTCACCAATCTGTCCTTTCATATCTCACTCACAGCATGGCTTACTTCTGTTGAAAGCCAATCCAAAGACATCCCAAGGGCACAGGTGATTTGGGGGGAAAAAACAAACAATCAAAAAAGCATGAGTATACTGAACTATGAAAGGACTAATGTCGGCTGAGTTATAAAACTGAGAGACCACAGCTGTCATACCAGCAGTTAGCATTATTTCACGGCAGGCACTGCCAAATTAAACCTAGCTGTAGGTTGGTGGACTTTCATTTCACTGCAGAACACTTGTCATTGTTTACATAAATACAGTGTTAATCCTTGAGTACATCTGTGGAGTGTGAGTTTAATGTAAGTTGAATAATCTATTGCAGAGGCGAGCTGAAGAATGAACATGTAGCTGCACGAACCGTGTGGTTTGCTTGAGTGGGTGCTGGACATTTGCTGGGATCGGGTGTGGATCTGCAAGGAGGCTGTGGAAGTGGGAGCTGTCATGTCTAGCATGGTCTTGGTCATGGGCCATGCTGTTCTCTGTCCTCTGCAGGGTTTGATCCCCACATCTTGGAGGTCTGCGTTGGGGTGCCTCTTGGTAGCTTATGCTGTATGAGTGCAGCAAAAAAAAAGAAAAAGAAACAGTTTTTTAGGAAAGGAGACTGTGTTCTGGGACCTGGTTGCCTCAAAGGCACCTCCCCCAAACCGAGCACAAACCCCCTTGGAAGTCGCCCCCACCCAAATCTTAGCCCTGGGTTTAAGCCCTGGGTGCTCGTGGTTCCTGCAGCCTGGAGGAGGCTTTGTCTTCCCAGATAGCCCACATTTAAGAAACAATAACCTAGCCAATAGGTCTTAATTACTCAGCTTCCCTGAGCAGCTATGGGAGTGAGGATTTCTGAGCTTGAAATGTAACACATACTATTTTAGGAAGAGGAAAGGAAAGGTGATACCCAGAATCTATTTTCATAACCTAGCACACAGTGACAAATCTTTTCTGGTTCTCTTAATTCTACCCACAGTACAATAACTTCAGATGTAAATAGCCTGAATTCTGGGGTAAGTGCCTTTTAGATACAGCTTATAGTAACATGTCTCACACTCAGATCTCAGTTTATCTGACAGTGATTTTGTTCAAGTTCAGGTCTGAATTTAATTTTCATTGATGGCAGCACTCTCTAAGAATATTTTTTGCATTGTTTATATTTGAGTAACATTTTTTTATATTATTCAGCTTAATACTTTTCCTTTTTTCTTTTCCTTTTCTTCAGGATCAAAAAATTCAAAAGTATAGTTGTAGTGCATTTCTTTACATACCTGTCCAACATGCTCTTTGATGAGGCTATACTGATTGGTGAACTACGTGAAATCAAGCACTCAGCAGTTCTGTCTTGCTCCCCACAAGTCCTGAAATTGTTTTTATTCCCTTTGTGAAAATGGTTATGTCAGCAGAGAGTACAAAAGGAATCAGATTATACTTCATCTTATTACAAAACCACCTGGAAGTCAGTGGAAACATCCCACTCTTCTCTGCCTTCCAGGTCTTTGATCCATTTGAAAAGCCTCATCCACTGTCAAGAGGGCTTACCTCCCTACTCACTCAGCACTACAAAAAGGTGTATTTAAACTGAAGGTTACTCTTGGAAACCTTGCCTAACTGTTTCCTTGCTACGTTCCTTCCGAGTACTTTATTTGGTTCTTCTACGTACAATCCCGTGTATAAAGAATCCAAGAGGCAGCCTCCTTTTATATTTCTCCTTTCTAGGAAAGTCTGCAGGATTATCTTTAATCAGAAGGGCCAGCAAGCAAATTAAGATTTTAAGGAAAAACTAAGATTTTCATGTCACTTCATCACTGGGTCTTAAAAAGCCCCTGCTATTCAGGGGAGTAATACTGCTGCTATTGCTAACAGGCCATGTTACATGTGGGACTTGGGGGCTTGGCCAATCCAAGCAGCCACTTAACTTCACTGGCAGAGTGGTTACAAACAGTACCCGACCCAATCTTTACCTTCATGCTCAGCCTTTTTGGGATGCCTAGCTCCCATGGCAACGGGGGATAGTGGGAATGCAACACAGAGGGGAGGCTTAGGGGTTTATTCACCAGTCCTCAGCATCCATCCTGCTGTGAAGACTCTCTTGCTCCTGCACACAGAGGCGCACACGTGCACATCAAGGCTGCTGCACTGTGACTGTACAACCCCCTTTCAGAGCTCTTGCTCGTCTGTTTAATATTTGATAGCTATTTGGCAGTCAGCAGAGAGGAACAGAGCTTTTCGTTATGTAAGTCCTATTAGAAGTTAGGGTTTGATAAAGCATAAGTTGAGTTTCTCATTATGAAAAATAAAATGTGTTTCTCACTTCTTTGCATCCAAATGCTAGCCTTTGATGTCTGTACTGGGCCCTCACTGCAGCTAAAATCTCTTGTGGCTTGCACTTCATAGCCGTGTAAAATAATAGCATATTCTTCGCTCTACCAGTTAAGGAGATGCTGAATGATGTCCAGTTGAGGTTGGAAGTGCTTTTCTAACCAAATGGCTCTGCTCTGGAAGCTTATCACAGCCTTTTTCGGATCTCCAAACCCAGTTGCAATGAGATTACTTCATTCCCATTTCTTCTTCTGCCTTCCTCATAAGCTTATACCTCCCTGCTTGCTTGCTCTTGCTGCAGAGCAACAGAAGGATTAAAGAGGGCTCATCTTCCCTTTTTGCCTTATACTTTAGAGCATTTCAAAATAAAATAAGGTTGTGATAAATTGCACACTAAAGAAACCTGACGCTTAGAAGGAGTATTTAAGTTTTAGGAAAAAATTTAAATGTCCAAAGCAGCAGGTAAACAGAAGATAACTTGCAAGCTTATAACTTGCTCCACTTCTGCAAAGATGAGATTCTTTCCTGGACCCATCCTTCTCCCTCGTCTATGTTCTTAAAGAAAATACCTGACAACTATTATGCTCTCTGTTACCACAACACTGTACTTTAAACTTTGTAGCCTAGCATGACCTTCAGTGTTGGATATCCTTCTTTCTTTATCTTTTAGAAATATTTCCCCCAATACAGACTTTATTTTAGCTTTTTATTTGATGTGGTGCTGAAGCCAGACCTGTGATTTCATGTAGTTTTTTAAGTTGGTAGATGGAACTGTAGGTGATAAAGGCTCTACTTTATTCTGTAAACCAAGCTGCCTTTATTAATCCCTTGGCCTTATCATGAGGCTCCAGACTTTTTCTTCTTCCCTCCTAAAAGCAAGCTTCATATTTGAGAGAAGTAACTAATCAATAGTGGGAAATGGGGCACTTGGTGAGGAAAGGGCAACTCGTCTCCCTTCCCAAGCAATGCTCTGCAGGGTCTGTGATGTGGCTGCCTGTCCTGTGTGAACTGAACTGAGACGATCCATTCATTTCCTATAGGCCACTGAGCAGTCATTACACATGCTAATGGATTTTAGTCATTACTGATGTGGACTGAAGTCGAACCCTTTATGGGCTTTGTGTCTAGGGATAATGGATAAGTATGGCAACCAGTTTCCAGCTTACTCGATTTAAAGATTTTGCTGTATCAGCATATGCTTGCTTTTTTAAAAATCTGCTTGGTTGAATTCCTCTATACCAAAACCAACTCTCATTTATGCCCCTGTGAGGACCCATGAAATTATACTGTTTTGTATAACTATTATCAATATTGCAAAGGACATAACATGATGTTCAGTAGGGAAGGTTATTCTATTGTTTGGATTTAGAGAACGATGTAATTCAGGAAAATAGAAAAGCAGTATTACTTTAAAGCGAGACTATTAGATATTGTATATGCTCAATTTTAAGATTTAATAAGCACGAACTAAATAAAATTCAAATTCATTTGTCATGAGTAAAACACTTCTGCAGCTTCTGTTTTCAGGTGCCAAATTACAAACATATTAAATGGCCTGATTTTGTGATGTTTCTTATTACCTAACCTTTGAAAATCAGCAGTGAGATACCCTGAAATCTCTCCCTGTTCTTTGAAAAACAAAACTCGATGTGACATAACTAATTCCTAGTTCCTACAGCTAAGAAAGATTTTCATTAAAAAGGCTCGCTTTTTTCGAAGAATCTATCACGTGATGTGTTTTCACATAGAGAATTGGCTTTTTATGACTTACAAGCACATACATAGGTCTTGTGAAGGTAGGATCATACACAAGTGAGTTATTACCGGGCTTGGTGCCACTGAGGATAAACCCATGCAATTTGCCATGGAATATAGTTGATGCCGTGCCTTTAGCAACATTACAGAGGGGTTGAAGGAGTCTGTGAGAAAGCTTGCAGGATCAATCCAGAATTTTTGTAATATCTGCCAAAGCAGAAGACCTGCAATTCCTGTTGGACTATAAGCATCCTAAGACCTCAAGGAATATAATATCAGTAATTACAAGAATGACAGTTTCTAAATTGTAGCAATATATTTTGCATGTTTTGCAGAATGTACTAGTATCCAGCATTAAAAAGCCCATAAATTAGCTACAGATTCCTATGCAGTGTTTAATGCATTAGCTAGAATCTGCTTTGTCAGTTACTTTAAATACCTCCAGCATCAGAAAAATAAATCTCTAGCTGAAGGATGGAAATGGCCTGTGGGTGCACTTTATGTGCTGTTCTCATGAGAACGGGAAAGCCACCAAGCCAGACACAGCAACTGGTCTCTCTCTAAAGATTTTAAGACTGTGCTCAAGATTTTAAGATCAAGAGTGGATATTTTAAGCATGGTTGTATGAATTTACAAGTGTGTGTAATTGCTTAAGGTCAAGTACGCAAGAACACACAAATCACAGTGACCACTTCTGCATTTTGTAATGTCTGGGAGCTGGTAATGTTTTTAGATAGAAACCTGGAAGGAAACCTCATCTGGGATTCCTTCCATCACTGAACAAGTAATTTTGAATATACACATTGATAGGATGTAAGACGCAATGTACAAAACAGGTGAATGTCAAAAGACTGAAAATTCCGGAAGAAATAAGTAAAAGACAGATGTGGCAAAAGCTCTTGGTGAAAAACAAGAGTGTGCTAATATGCAAAGGCTATGAAGAAACTACTGTAGTCAGGTCTTTTTGTAGTTCTGAGTGAAGAGGTAAGAAAGGAGAAGTTTGTAGAAAAGTATTACAGGTATTTTTAGAGAGATTCAAATTTGTGTCCATTCCTTTCAATTCTATTTGGAAGTCTAATAGATATTATCTCTCAATACAAACCTTGTCTTTCATGGAAAAGATTTACATGCCTCTGTGACATGAAATCCATTAAGCAGATCTAATTAGACATCCATACCAGAATGTTGCCTGAATTAATGAAATACATTCCAGTCAAAAGGAAATCTCATAGGAGCACCTAAATGGGAACAATGCCTGATAAGTTATCTTTGGTTTCCTCCTTTCCCTCTGATAATGAAAACGTTCAGGCAGCCAGAATTAATAACACCATGAATGGCAAATAATGAGTCCCAGAACACTGGAAGTAAGAAGCGAGTTGGACTTGTGGCCCTTTGTCAGAGTAACTGAAGGAGTCAAACTGAGCATCTCAACCAAAACGATTGAAGCCTACTGCCACCTGGCACATAAATATCATCCTTCCTATTTGTATATACCTTTCTTTTAATTTATTTTTTTTTAGCACTCAAGGTTATAACTAATGTTGTAATTTAATTGAGTTGTATTGTGTCTCATTTAAGACTGAGTTATTTTTCCATCTGTGAGATACATACATACAGATAGATAGATCGACACATAGATTGATGTATAGTCTTTTGCAGATGTTGTTCTCCTATGTCATATAGAAAATATGTGGAAAAAAAATAGTGTGGTACAAAGAGAGAAGAAAAGCCTGACAGACCCTCCAAAAATAGGGCAATGGGGAATAGAAGAGGCATGGGGCAGCCTTCCCTCCTTTTCATGCACATATAAGCCCCTCCAGATCCAATATCATCCAGTTCCTGTGATTGTGGACAGCCCCAGCCCCAGGACCTGTCATCCTATACTGAGCCAGAATCATCCTCTTCTATTCTTCAGTGTCTGCCCCTGGGGTGATGGGGGTGAATCTGTTTTGCTTGCATTTACTTATCTAATCCACTGCAGTGGGCTGTTCTAGGGCTCAGTTTACATGTGCAAGCCCTGGGAAAACCCAAAGAGAGATTCCCTACTAGCCCAAGGGTCTCAGTGCCCTGGGTGAGGGATATTAGCTGAGCAACATGATTTAGTGGGGACCTGGTAGGGCTGGCTGAGTGGTTCCACCCGATGATCTTAAAGATCATTTCCAACCAAGGTGATTCTGTGACAGGCTCTTCAGAGACACGTGAAAGGTTTGCAACACTGGTGTCCAGGTTCTGAGTAGCCTGCAATGTTGCATTGCCCGGCTCAGTTGGTCAGTCTGTGGCCAGGGCCATGGTGTGTGTGACTGTGGACATTTATTTGACATCACCTGTTTTAACTTTCTTGTCCTAGATGAGAGCAGAATTCATACTGTGACAACACAGAAAACAATTTCTATTGCATTTTTTAATTCCCATGAAAAGAAGCCACATCTGCTCTAGCATCAGCAAATAAGCTGCATAATTTAATGGCTTTATTACCTCATAATATTTGTCCTAGATAAGGCCTCTTTGCTAATTATTCTGTCCCTCATCCTTCCTTCCTTAGTTCTCCTGAAATGTACCCACTAATGTAGCTTTACATAGCACACAGTAAAGAACAGTGCTAGGTCTTCTAGCACCTCCCTTACTTTTGATTGGCAGCTTAAATTAAAGCTCTGTACTTTGCTGACTTTCATTGAAAAGCAGGAACAATGAACATTTGGATGGAGTGGAGTAAAAAAAATACTAGCCTCCAAACACGAGCTTTCCAATTCCTTGAACAATAAGTGGTGACATATGCAGCGTAAATAGCATCACATCTTCTTCAGGTTTGTGGCTGATGCAGCAGAGATTACCGTGCTGTAGCATGCCAGCTGCCCTGTTGTTACCAGTTTGTACTGCCTCTAGCGACCAGGAGTAAGATGTCTTTTGGATAAGCAAAATATCCAAGCTTGGGGAATGTTAATCTTTAGGGTCACATGCTATTTAGTTTTATTTTGTTATGGGAAGGAGGAGAGAGGGGAGAATAACAGAATGTTAGGGGATGGGAAGGACCTCAAATATCATTGAGTTCAACATCCTTGCCGGAACAAGACCACCTAGAGTAGGAACACATCCAGGCAGGTTTTGAATGTCTCCAGAGGAGACTCGACAGCCTCCCTGGGCAGCCTGTTCCAGTGTTCCATCACTCTCAAAGTGGACCATACGTTGCAGTTTTCTAAACAGCTTCGTGTGTATGCATGTTCATGTGTGCGTGTGTGCACACATGTGCATCTGGGTGTGTGCTTGTGCTGTGCAGTTCTCGACCATGTATGGTACCAGCTCAAGGAGGTGATCCTGCCTCTACACTCAGCTGAGGTGAGACCGCAGCTTGAGTAGCGTGTGCAGTTTTGAGCACAACAGTATAGGAAGGACCTAAAGATGCTGGAGAGAGTGCAGAGGAGGGCAGCTAGGTTGATTAGGGGTCTGGAGAACAGGTCTTATAAGGAGAGGCTGAAGGGAGCTGGTGCTGTCCAGCCTAGAGAAGAAAAGCATGAGGGCAGACATCATTGCTCTCTACAACTACCTGAAAGGAGGTTGTAGTGAGACAAGTGTTGACCTATTCTCCCTAGTAACAATCAATAAGAAGAAATGGGGTCAAGCTGCACCAGCAGAGGTTCAGACTGGATATTAATAAAAACTTCTTCACAGAAAGAGTGGTGAGGCATTTGAACAGGCTGCCCAGGGAGGTGGTAGAGGCACTGTCCCTGAAGGTGTTCAAAAAACCAGGTAGACATGGTGTTTTGGGACATGGTTTAGTGGTTAGGGGTATAGGGTAGACAGTTGGACCTGATGATCTCGAAGGTCTTTTCCAACCTCGATGACTCTATGATTCTGTGAATCTCTGACCCCTCAGAAGCCTTCGGAAGCATCAGTAAGATCATGCATCAGGAGCTGTCTCTAGTCATTTTCCTTGAGAATACTTTTTTCTGTTTAAAATATTCAAAATGGCTACAAAATCACTTCATGCTATCAAAAATAATCTATAAAGCAAAATGCCTAGCATGCACTATTGGTTGCAGTGTGTGAGGCCACATATACATTGCTGTTGTTAGTTGTTAAAACAGGGGTTTAATTTAGGCTTGGCATATAATGAATGAAGGAGATTTATAGATCATTTCCTCAGAGATAAGTCACAGAAAATCTTACATCTGTTTCTTTGTTAGTGCTTCTGGAGTGTAGTCATTTTAGGAAAGACTGAAACTAGCTGATGTAGATGTATTTCCTCTCTGTTTAAATTATTTTATGCTGGACAGTTGTTGGGTTGCTCCAGAGCAGCACATGCAGGAATTAGGATTTGCATGCACTTCTGCTATATGAAGGACATTAAGCCCCCAACGTTCACGGTTTCCTCAAATTTACTGGGAACTATCAATCTAGTTTTGAAGGCTAAAGAATCAGCCTTTCAAATTCCTCACTGGACACTCCCTTTCCCCAGCACCAGATAGCAGATGTCCTCAAAGCCTGGCTGTTGAGCACAGTAAATGAACCTACTGCAAATTTTCAGTGTCCAAGAAATACATTTTTCACATCTAACTGAGAAATGTGTAAGTTAATGGGCACAGAATGACCTTTCATCTCACTGGAGTGAAGGGAGTGAAGCTGGAGTAAAACTGTGGCTGGAGGGCCCAGAAGCAGCTGTAAATGCACCAAATTCTTTTCTCTCCCTGGGTGTGTTTTGACCTCTTTGCAGAGAGGCTCTCATAAATCCCAAGCAGCAGCCTGAGAGCTGGGAGGATCCTGCTGACATCAAACCTTTCTAAACCTGCCCTTTGGAGTTGTAGGAAAGGCAAAAACCAGTAAAAACAGTGGAACAAAAGAGCCATCAGGAACTGCTAATGTTTCTTCATCCCAGCCTCTGCTTCAGGATGAGCCTAAGCTGTTTTCCTTCCTATTTAATTATTTTCTTATTGGTTCTCTGTGTTTCCAGAGATTACTTTGTCCTTTTTATCATAAGCCTTCAATTCACACTGCGATCTGTGGCACTGAGGGACCAGAGGATCTGATGCCAAAATGCTAACAGATTTAAGGTATTGAGAGGCAATTTGCAGGAAATAACTCATTTGTTCAGGTATTTTGAGCAAATATTTATAAATTTTCTTTAGAAATAATTCCCACTTCCCAAAGGCAAAAACCAAAAAGTGGCTTTTCTGGATGTATTGAGGTTTGTATGGATAACTAAGAATAGGCTGGAGAACAAGAGTGGAAAAAGCAATCTCCTTTGAATTTGTGCAAGTCTTACCTTAGAAATTAAGTAGGATGTCCAGAAAATGACCTGGATTATGAGAACACTGGAAAAAGAACAAGGGCCTTTCTCAAATGGCTAAGTTTACCCTGTCTGAGTCAGGAGATGGAAAGATAAATACTTTGGAAAACTAGTTGCTAGGCCTAATCAAACAATATTTGCTTTTCTGGAAAGATGTGATGAGAGAGAGAAATAACTGAAAACTGGAAACCAACATACTCTTTTTCTGTAAAACAAATTGACATTTCCTGGGTAACTATAGACCGGTCAGCCTCACCTCCATCCCAGGAAAGGTGATGGAACTATTTATCCTAGATGCTATCTGCAGGCACATCAAGGACAGGAGGGTCATTAGGGACAGTCAGCAGGGCTTCACCAGGGGAAAGTGGGTAGATGATGGCAGAGTGGTGGATGTGATATATCTTGACTTCAGTGAGGCATTTGGCACAATCTCACATAGCATCCTCGCAGCCAAACTGAGGCAGTGTGGACTGGATGATCAGGTAGCAAGGTGGATTGTGAACTGACTGCAGGATAGAAGCCAGAGAATAGTGGTCAATGGGACAGAGTCTAGTTGGAGGCCTGTATCTAGTGGAGTCCCACA
>JAOXOE010000001.1:84641003-84662506 GCA_028565055.1 Phoeniculus purpureus
CAGAAGAGGAGTGATTAGCGTATCGAGAGAGGTTCTTCTTCCCATCTACTCTGCCCTGGTGAGACCACATCTGGAGTTTTGTGTACAATTCTGGGCCCCTCAGTTCAAGACTGATGTGGAGCTGCTCGAGAGAGTCCAGCATAGAGCAGCAAGGATGATGAAAGAAGTAGAACATCTCCCTTATGAGGAAAAGCTGAGGGAGCTGGGTCTCTTTAGTTTGGAGAAGATGTGACCTCATTAATGTCTATAATATGTGAAGAGTGGTTGTCAGTAGGATGGAGCAAGGCTCTTCTCAATGTCATCTAGTGATAGGACAAGGGGCAATGAGTGTGAGCTGGAACTTAGGAGGCTCCATTATAAATATCAGAAGGAACTACTTCATGGTGAGAATGACAGAGATATTTTGAGGTCCCTTTCAATCCCTAATGTTCTGTGATTCTGTGACTTCCATGACATTAAATCTAATTGCATGAACTGTATTCTACAAAAGTAAGTTGAAACAAGGTGTTCAAACATTTGATTCATGCAATTACATTTATTTAATGAAGTTAGGTCCGACTGTACAGGTGCAAGTGAGAGCACAACCACTCTCATTCCGTCTCCCTACACATAGTTGCCAGAGCTGGGAAGGATGCATGAGTGACTGATATAATGATCAATACACAATTTGGAGTAAACTTCAAGCACTCTAACACAAAAATAGCAAAAAAGTCAAACATAATCAACTTATTTTTGTGCAAAGATTGTTTCTGGGCATTCTAAGTTTGCAATAAAAGTGTGTGGAGCTGAGAATAGCTCAGTGAATTTGTACTATCCCCAGCACATGGCTAATGCACTGTTTATGAATGGACTGTGAGCACCAGACATTGCAGAAAATGGACCTGTATCTCACACATCTGCAACTCTTGTCTGTTCCCATGGTGTCCAGCTATTGCTGACTGGTTTGAGCTGGGTGTGGGCTGTCCTTGGAACCTCATCGCACAGATTGGACAAATAGAGACATGTCAGCACAAAGGGCTTGACACTATGATGGAAGGAAGCTGAGAGACCTGTACGTCAGGTTAAGATACTGATTCATAGCTTTATCTAGTAACATTCATGTTGTGCAGGAGGAGCAGTTTGTTTTGTCTGGATCTAGAAACAATCCCAAACACCATCCCAAATCTGCCTGGTGATACTGCAACAAAATAAGCTGCTTTGAAATTGCATTAAATTTGTCCTAAAACTGATTTGAAATAAATATGGTTAAATCAATGCAAGTATTGATGAAGCATTGTCCTCTTATGGGTGATAGGATTTAGGCAAATTTCTCATGGATTTCCTGCTTGTCTTTCCTTAGCAAAGAGACACTCACTGCCAGGTGCTAAACAGGAGACTCCAACTCCTGGTTCTAACAGGTGCTGGATGTCTTGTGCCACTAGTGCTGAGTTACTTCAAATTCACCCTACTGAATGCGAGCACAGGATAATGCCTGCCTTAATGTGATTTTGAGTATTGCTGGAATGCACTTTTGGCATGGACTATGGTAGTTATTTTAGCAGTGCAGAGGGACATAAAACGATAGTTTAGGTCAGAGAAATAATGAGGTCATTATACGCTGTTGAAACTGCTTGAGAAATAGAGGCAGGCAGGCTATGACTATTTAAACTGAAATTTGGCCAGGCAACCTGAAGTCAAGCAACATCTCTTTTGAGCAGAAACAATGACTGACATCTGGTTTGGTTCTCTGAGTGGAGCTGAATGGTGACCCCAGGAACAGGCTGCAGTGTGTGTTTGCTGCTGACTCAGAGGCAGAGGTGCCAGACCCAGCATTACCAGCAATGCACTGGGCAGCACCTTTGGTTTCATTTCGATATTTCACGTTCAAAGACCACACTGCCTCAATGTGCTTATGCTCTCATACATGGTGCAGTCATGGTCTGATGTAGTATGGCTTCAGGCAGTGACAGCTGTAACTGCTTTGCCTGTGAAGTGGAAAGTATGTATAATGTACATGGTATCAGTGACTAGTGTTTTATTCATTAAAGGCATCCTAGTTTTATGCCATTATGTCCTCAGCAGACCAGGCAGAACATATGCTTTGAATTGCAATCCGAAGTTTTAGTGTACATTTCAGAACGTCCGATATCATCTTCAACAGCACAGAGCATTAAAGTATTTTATGATTGATGCACAGTATGAATAGCTGTACATATGAAAATAATCCATACCCTAATTTAGGGACACTCAAACTCTAAGGGTAGATAGTATACTGTACAGACCAAGCCAAAGGTCATCAACTGGCAGATTTTACTTGCCAGGTTACTGACTCTCCTAAAACTTCAGTGTCCTTCCCATTGCTTTCACAACTTATTCTGCTCTCATGTGTTAAAACTCCAGTCTACATAGGTCTCACTTTCCTAGCCTTTCTGATAGCCTGAGTTTGCAGTGTGAGCAGATAAAATAGATACAGAAGACGAAACGAAACAGAACACAAATGAAACGCCCTTGCTTCCCCAAAAACCCGTTTTCTCTCTCTTACTGCTATTACAGCATTTCTACTTTGCCTATGACTAGAAAAACAAACAAATGGAACTCTTTGTGCTATTCCTGTAAATACTAGTGCAGCTTTCCTCATGGGGTCCTTTTATCTTGCAACCATATCTGATCTCTCAAAGTACAGCCCAACTTTTTTTTTACCCCAAGCCTTCCTGGCCAGTATTTGTACAGCATGTCACCAGGAATATCTGCAACTGTCTTTTATATGAATCTTTAATATTTGAGTATTTAAGGACATTAAGTGCTGTAAATATTATTATGATCAAATACTAATGCCTGGCTCAGATCCCAGTCTTCTACGTCCCACCTGCCTAGCTGCTCCCTTAAGTAGTCCAGCCCATTTTGGTGGGATGAATCTGGGTAGCAGAGCCAAACACAGGTGTGATAGTCTGATTCAGACATTGCATTTCACATTGTCACACCCTCCCTCTGTCCCAAGGAGTATTGGTTCTGGGAGAACTGATGACATGTTGGCTCTGTGCATACACAGAGGATACTTCTGTGGATTCTTTCTCCAGATGTTATTAATTTCAGTCTGGGGAGAAAAGGGCTTGAAGGAAGAATTCTGTGTACCCCCATGGTTCCTTTTTGTACCTGCTAGTTATCCCTTACTGCAATCCACCAATGCAAACAGTCCTAAATGTTGTTTCTATCACCTGAGAATTTAAAGAAAACTTTTTCCTGACAAATCAGAAAGGTAGAAAAAAGATCCATCTGTTTACTTTTAGCATGTCTTCAAGGCAGAGTGCCTCAAGTGGTGGAGCCAGCTGTGGGAGTTCTCCGTCATTGGTTTTAATTAATGTTACTTTGCTTGGTTAAAACTGCTGAGCACTCTGTTCCACCTAAACTGAAAGAAGCTGTCCTTAAAACGCACATTTCCAGGGACTTGCTTGTCTCTATACTTGTATTTAGGAGTGTTCTTATTTCTTATGGTTGTTATTTACAGCTTCCCTTACACCTTTCTCCCTTATGCCTCTTGCCTGCTAGTGCTCTTCTGGCAGCTCATTGATGCTAGTGGCCTTTCTTCTCCCCACCCACCTATGTTAGTCCCATTCCAGCTCTTGGTGGCTGAAAAATGTTTCTTGGACATCATCTTTATGTTGCCTCCTCAGAGGACAAAGTATAATTTTTCCTTTTACAATCCTAAAAAGTATAGAATGATTTATGCAATGAACTTCTGCCAAACTATTGAGTTCAGAGAGCTATTAGCAAGGGCCCCTGCTTTCAGCTTTTTAACATATGACCTCAGCATGTGGAAGTGACCTTTTCAGGCATTAGAAAACTCAACAAGATGAAGTCAAAACGAAAGCCCAGGAGTGTGTCATAACAACACTTAACAACTGGCCTCATTGCAGAACTCCCCGGGAAAAGAACATTAAGATTGGAACACCACACATCCTCAACATTTTATATTCTTAGGTTACCTTAGGACCAATGTGTTATTAAGGCAACAAATCACTGGTTGGGTTTGAAGAGGATCACAAGAGCTGCCTGTTAGAAAATGCACAACTAAAATAGCTCTTTGGGAGGGAGCTGACCAATCTATTTCAGGAAAATAATACAAAGGAGGTGAACATTAACTGAGTATTTTCTCTGGTCTTTGCTAGCTGCTGACCTTTGTAAGGAACCAGCCCACCTAACCCATTTTTCACAGGTTCCCCCCAACAGTCAGGGAAGAATAAGACTTTCCAGAAGGCAGTTTGACTTGTGGCTATTTTCAAGATAAACTCGATCCATCTATCATTCTTTATTATCTAAATATGGAAGCAAGCGTGGCACTGCTTCTAACTTGGGAGCATCAAGTATGTTTCTGAAGTCAAGAGGGGATGACTCTAAGCCCTTATGCATAACCTGTATCTAGACCCCTCATGGCTTTTTTGCTTGTGACTGCTGAAGTTATATGAACCCAGACATATATTACAATGACATACCTCTGCTCATCTGTATAAATCTGCAGATAATAGCCTAACTGAAGTGTCATTTGTTCTCTGGCACTTGTAAACCAACTAGCGACAGTCTCCCAGGGTGATGCAGTTTGTAAAATGAGAATATTTAAATACTACCTGAACTGTACACAGGGATGTGGCAGTGGTTGTAATAAGGACAACTCAACCTGGGAAGGCAAAAAGTGCAGACTGCTTTCTGGGCAAAGGTGAGAAAAGACCTGTTCTTTGTTTTGTTGAAGCATCTGTATTTGTACCTTTCTCTTATTGCTTGTTTAGTTGTGTCTATGGGACGGAGCTCACTGTTCTCACTGAGATGGGCAAGGTGAAGTTCTTATGAGCCTCTTGAAAACATCTGTATGTTTATGCAGCCAGGGACCAGGGCATCTTTGATGAGACTCAGAGTCTAGAGCTACTTTGGACTAACATTTCTTGATCAAACATGAGTATTCTTGTGTTTGAAAACAAGTGAAGCAGATCATACATGATCTTCAAAGCTTGGAGCCTGCCACTGTGTGCAGCATTTGTGAGAAACCGATTTGGACAACCAGATGTTGTTGTGATCCTAAGGGGAGGAATATGTGAAAAGGAAAAAAGAAAAAATAGAAATTAAAGAAATTTGGTGAGAACAAAGCAGAAGACATGCAACTTAGGTAGAAATATCAACCATTCTTCAGATACCCACTGAGAAAAGTACTGGAAAATCTTCCTCTGTGCAGAGCAGAAGACACAGCCACTGTATAGGTACTTGAAGGGTTACAGCTTGTGGAGTGAGGAATCAGTCAGCTGCTAGGAGTTTCTTTAGCCATTCTAAAATTCAACTATTACTGGCAATGCTATGTTTAGGCAAATTAATAGAGAATTCAGCAAGAAATCTGTCAGCTGTCTCCCTAGCATAAAAACATGAAATGAAACTGTAAGGCTGGCAAGTTTCCACCAGTGGTTATCAACAATAGAGGAAATTATTTGGGCAAGTGTAGAATTATGCAGATTGTAAAAGACTTCAGGCAAAAATGTGGATAAAAGCCAGTGTGGTTTTCTTAGATATCATTTAAAGTGAATGACCCAGGATTTGGACAGTTGGCTACATTTCTGAGATGAAACTGGAAGGTTAGGCTTTATCTAAAATAATGTGTCATTACCCACCCAGATCACAGAGTCCTATACATATGAAGTGGGAGGAAAAGGAGCTATTTTTCCCTCTTCGAAACTATGCAATGCATCAAGGGAGATGTAAAACTAAAAACAAAAGAGGGATCAGTAAAGAGCTTAAACTTCAGTTGTGGTTTTGGGGTTTTTTTGCAAATACAGGATCCATGTAGTGTAGAATGTCTGATAAAGCAATCATCTTTGTGCTTAGAAACTGTGTTAATAGCTCAGGCAAGCAATAGGAATGCGACGTCATCCCTGAATGAATGATGCAATTATGGTATAAACACCATTTCTAGAAACTAGTAGCTTGGTACCTAAGACTGAAATATTAGGATAATTGATTTTTATCTTGCTTAAGAAAGACAGGGCAAAAAGAGTGGTAAGGGAGTGAGGAAAACCTGCATAAAGCCAATATTGCATGCTGTATGAATACAGACAACACTTTGTGATCTCGCAAACTTTGTGATCAATATTCACCAGAAAAGACTTGGTAAAGAGGGGGGGGTGGTGGTCCTCAAACTGCTCACCACATACAACTAGAGAGAAAAGTCTGTTTAGGTGCTTTCATTTCTGTCTGTCATGGGTGGAAGGAGGAATGGCAGTGATGTAGGACATCACAGTGGGAGTCATGTGTCTCATGAAGACAATACTAACATGTTATTAAAGTTCGAAGAGAAGATGGATGAGCATGTCTTTCCTCAGAAAGCAACTGCCTTAAAAATCTTCTTAAAATGGACAAAGATGTCCTACCTCAGTGGCTGGCGAGAAAAATGTGATCACAGCCTGATTCCATTCAATGCAAGCATACAGGTGTGTGATGTGAAAGACCAAAACAAATGCTTTGTTCCTCAGAGGGGTCAATATACAAAGCTATGAAAAACTCATAATAAAATTAACTGTGACACCATCTTTTGCTATAAAAATGCAAAGAAGTGGTTTTTAAGGGGCTTTTTATCAGATGAGCAGATACATATTCTCTTATGGAGTGCGACACTATTGGCTAAAAGCTGTTTCAGGATTATAAGGAAGGCAGTTATTAGAAATTAAGAAGCAATATTATAGCAAAATGAAAAAAGAGTAGAAGATGATAATCAATGTAAGTTAGAAGTTATAAAGTGTGGAAAATTGATGAAGGAAGCTAAAGACATCAGGGAAAAATCAATGGTTAGCAGAGCTGGGAACAGTAAAGGTTATTTACGTGTGTTAGAGAAGATATCCTAGCAACTGTATAAGGCATTACTTGATGGAGATGACAAAACTGTAATGATGCAGAAAAGAGAAATCATTAATAAACATTTCTGTTCTGTATTTTTTCTGGAAAAAAAAGCAAGGCTATGCGTATGAATCAGGTGATGATAGTGAAGTACCTTCCAGCTCACTGGTGATAAAAGAGAATATTATGCATCTAATCTACTAGCTTAGGGCAGACTCGCAAAACAATTTGTATGATTTGCTAAATCATACAATAAATAAATGCCTATTCATTAGGAAGCGCTAGGAATACCTCCTAATATAAGAAACTATGTAAATGAAGACAGTGAGACTCATCTTTATATGTGGGTAGGGTTCTAGAATAAAATATTTTGATGGACCTAGGAGTCACTAGACTGCAAGACATTTGTGAAAGGGCTGACTTACAGACTCCATGCTTATCATACTTGTAGCTTCCTGAGGGTCCTTTTGTGTTGCAAGAGCAGTGGGAAAAGGACATGATGTGTGTGAAGACCAGACTTGAGAATCGCAGCCATTGACAGCCTTACATTGGTTGAGTCATAGAAGTGGAGCTGGAAATGGACTTTCGTCTGTTTATGAGGAGGCAGCCATGGCCACATTGCTATAGTTAAGAGATGAGATTTTACTGAGGAGTTATGTGAAGATGGCATGAAGTTTTAAGATGGCATGAAGTTTTGAGATGGCATTCTCAGAAGCACTCAGAAGCAGCTTTGTTTTCCTTTGCTCTCACTTTTTTCATAGATTCAGCCATTTCAACAGTAAATATAATGTACTTCATAATCCTTTCAGAAATCTACTCAGTACTAATGCTTTTGTGTTGAAAACACTTTGGGACTTGAAACAGTGCTAACAGAGATGAAAACTACTAGCAAAAATGTCTTTCAGGGTTAAATCTCTCCAATTTTCTGGTAGTCATCTATACTTCACCACAGAGCTACATATACAGCACTGAAGGAAATTATCTCTCCTGGTTGTGAAGGAGGCACAAAAACCTCAGCAGCATTCACTGTGTTTTGTATTAAATAATGTTGGGTCCAAAATCAAAGTCTGTTAACAGTTGACATAATTTAACAGCTAGGAATATTTATCGTTTGTGCCCCTCCTGGGGCTTCCCTGTTAGAAGAATTATTTTGTCAGAAGAAAATTGGTCATCATCTGGGTCTCCTGATAGCCTGTAGCACATTATGCAGGGCCAGCACTGGCATCCTGGCCCCTCCTTCTCTCTGCTAGAGCTTTGAAGGCACCATGACTTCACGGCTTTCTCTTCTGAACCTGTCTGTCCCTGAAAGGGCTTTTATTTCAGAAGGACACTGTATATTGCACGTTGCCTTCAAGGGCTTGTGCTCTTGCTAATCCCACCTTTTTGAACTCAAGTTGGGTCTTGAGCTCACAAGTCAAGACACCATCACAGTAAGATTTGTTTTATAGTCTTGCAATTGGTTTTTTTTTTTTAATTGCATTCTGGTTTGGAGGCATTAAGGTACAATTACATCATGTGCTGAAGCTCTGCTTCAGCGACAGCTTCTAGAAATTAATTTATATGAGTCTTTATTCATAATTATTACATTTAAAGTAGGTATTTAATGTAAAGTGGTTACTCCAGGTAGTTCTCATTAACTTAAAACCCCACACTATAAATACATCTAGCATGAATTATAGGCCTGAACTGCTGGGTTGTTTTTTTCCCTTAATTTGGCTTTCTTTTTCATTATTTCATATTCTTCTCTTTGTACTAGTTTCTTATATAGATCAATGTCCTGCCAATAAACAGAAGGATTTTCTGAGCAAGGTTCAAGTGGAATAGCATTTACATGTGTATTGCTAAAGTAATTATCAAGAGAATTACCGCCCTTTACATCCTCACAATCGAATGTATCTTACCAGTGAATGAGTAACGTTCAAATTGTAAAATGTGAGGGCTGCAAGAGTATTTCACATATCGACATACTGTTTCAGTATTTCCCCTCCATGTGTGATTGCTCTTTATGTAGTTTTAAAGCATTTTGTTTCCCTTCAAAGTGAATACTGTCTTGATGAGTCTCAAGGTCTCAGAAATGCACAGAGTTTCATGTGGAGCCCTGTCATTTGTACTGCACGTGGTGATAGCAATGAGGGCAGTCATGAAATGTCAGTGTAGTGGCTGTGGGTGAACCTTAGGAGACATGGAGAGGCATGTGCCACTCCTTTGCACCATCTACCAGTGCAAATGTACAGCAGAGAAGATAGACCTAGAGCTGTGGATCTGTGATATGAAAGAGTACAAGTGTTACATGAGCATTGACAAGTCAGAATGACTCTGCTTGTGCTCCTGCTGATTTTATGCCCATGCAATTAAAGTAAGAAATGGATTCCTAATTTTTGGGGTGTTTTTTTCTTTATTTCTTTCATATTATATTGTGAACTCCACTACAAGGTGATTTTATGGCTGGAGTATGAACATGTGGAAAATTAACTGAGCTTGAGAAAGGCATTAAGGCTCTGCCAGTGCATTAATTATTTGGCAAGTCTATTTTAAAACTGGTAAATCACCCTTATCATTGGCAGAGACAGAAGAAGGATTCAGACTGAATTAGGAACATTTTAGATCTGATTCTTACTTAGATGCATGAATAAGGTCAATAGATTGTCCAATAGTCATCAGAATGCCGATACCTGCCAATTAGTCCTGATTTCTGCAGCAATACCCATCATGTGTGTAAAGTAGAACACGAGATGATTTTACTATTGTTAGCAAATTTAGTAAAACAAAAACCTGGCATACTTTCCTAAAAGGAAATTTGAACATGTCGTGGTTTCTCTGGGACAGACTCACATGCCAGCCATAATACACAGGCCACTAGCAACCTTGAGTCAGCCAGGAGCTTAAGCTGTGAGGTGTGAAAGCCAGGGCAGCTGATCTAAGCTGGCTACAGGTGTATCCCATACCATAAACATCATCCTTCGTGTAAAGGGGGAAGTTTTTCTGAATCTCTTTTTCCTCTTTGTTCTTTCCATCCTTTGAGGGACCCACTATTCTGTTACTGAGGACCGCTCTCCTCTTTATTGTGACTGCTGTACATTTGCTGAGCTGAGTATATGTTTGTAGACCTTAAATTTCATTTCATATTAGCTTGGCTCTTTCATTAAATCCATTTTCATTTGTGGGTCTCCTATTCCTTTTTCCAATCCTCCTTTTCTTTTGGATAGGGGTCACCAGGGGATAAAGCAACTGTTACAGTTTAGTCCTGGATATGAGCTAAATGTCATCAAAACATCATAAACATTTAGAATATGCCGTGTTTACATGAGTCAGGGAATGTGTTTACTATCCGAAGGCAACACTTAGATGAGGTCTTTTCCTATGCTTGCAGTTCACTTACAGCCTGGGTGACAACACCATTTCCTTGCAGAGAACTGAATCTGATGCAATACTATGCAGAACTCCGAGTATACTCTGTGTTAAAGTAATAACACAGAGAAATAGCAATTGGACACAAATAATCTGCAATAAGGTACTGAAAAGAAGAAAAAAGTAAAATGTGTTTTATTGCATAGTGATAGTCTTTTACATTCATCCACAAGCTAAAATTCCCTTCCAAGTGGTGGATCAGGAAGAGTTTATTTATTTATTTATTTATTTATTTTCAGAATAGTGTTGTTCCTTGTCTTTAGAATAACCATTTTTTCTTTTTTTCCTTTAGTAAGTGGAAATGTGCCCAGGCATGGTCTCAGTGAGAAATACTGGACTGAAATTTTGCTGGCTAATACTTGGCTTCCTTTGCTGAAGGCTTAAATCACAGGGACCTCTAAAGTGAAACCAAGACAGGGGAAGGTACCACTAATCGCTGATTAACAAAGCTGCCCTTAGGACAGCAAGGGAGAAAAACTCATAGATGGGAATATGGCACCTTCTTGCCTGGTTCTAGGTGGCCTGGTGGTGTTTCTTCTCTCTTGGCCTGAGGAAGGACTGAGGAGATGCTAACTGTTGACATAGGCTGAGGTGGGCTGCCACAGCATAGGCACAGGGGTGTTCATGAGGGCTGCCAGGTGGTTGCAAGATGTTTTGCTGTGTTTAGGTCTATGGAGGCAGTAGCAGTGGCCAGTACCCTTAGATAGTGAGTCACTCACTAGTGGTAGAACCTCCAGAGACCTGTTCTTTTTGTTTGAGGCACCTTTCCCAGAATATGGTCAATTACTCTGCTGAACTTCTGTTTCTCCCCATTGCCTAGGAGGCAGTGCCTACGTTGCTATAAAACCGGATGCCTGCTTTTGAGGGGTGGATGAGACACATTTGGTTTTTGGAGTCTGAATGATGCTGAAAGGTTATTTTGTGTGATGATGCCACAGCTGCTGCAACTGTGAAGCTGAGCAATTTTAAGGGCTTGTTGAATCCCATTGTCATTCTTGAAATAACGCTTCAAGGTTGAGTTCCTAGACCTTAGTGTAGAAGTTCCTAAGGAAGTTGTTATCAATTGAAAGAAAGCGTAATTATCCAACTTCTGAGTATTTCAGTTGCTGTTGCAGAGGTCTGTTACCAGTAAAAAGTATTGAAAGTTCTTACATTAAAACCATTTAATGGAATATCAGATGATGGATATGAGAAATACTCACTGAGCAGGGGATGAAGAACAACAGACATTGTTTCCCAGTGTCTCTGAGGACAAAAAAGAGAGGGCTTCATGTTAGACTGAGAGTGAATTCGAAACAGTTAGTTGAGGACTAACAACTACCACACACCACAGCCTCCAAAATACTTCGGTTTGAGCGAAACATTCTGTTTGTCGTGAAGTGATTTTCTTTCAAATCAATTAAAATATTCTAAGGAATAAAGGAAATTTGTATATGGAAGTAACTTCAAATGACAAAATGAAAAACTTTCATTTTCAAAATGTCAACATGAAGCCTTTCTTTTTTTTCACTGATTTCTTTTGTCTGAAGTTAACAATTCAGCAAATTTGATACAAATTCATGAAATATTTGAGTCTTCATTTTATTCCAACATATGAATTACAGTTAAAAATTATGCCCTGCTTAAGCATTGTATCTTGTTGTCCAGCCAGACTTTTAACAACATCAGATTCTTCTCTTAGTTGTTCTCAAACCTTAGTAGAGTCTGTGACAGACACAAATAAAAATGACAAATACGTATATTTCTTCATAAAAATATAGAATTGATGTTAAAATTTAGAATAAGATATCTTAACTCCTTGTAAAAAAAGACTTAAATCACAAATATGGGTGATATAAATAATTTAAATGATAGGTTGCATGACAAAGCTTAATCCATTTAATGGTAACTGAGTCTTTTAAAAAGCTGCCTAACAGAGCATTTCTTTACAGCATTTTCTGCATTGTTTCACTGTGGATGTCCTTCAATTTGGTTCTGCTTTCCCAGGGTTCCTCTTCCATGGTTTCGCCAAAGGTGCTTAATTAACCCTGAGCACATAAGTTGCAGATGTTTATGTGGGTCTTGCTGACAATTTGCATGTTTAGTGCAGTGAAGATGGGCCTGGCATAAGACAAGACAGCCAGCTATTGAGGAGGCCAGTTGACCAAGATGCATTGGTCTTTCTGGATGGTATCTTAACTGATGCTGTAAGTGATCAGGGTAGTTTTTTATGTTGCAGGCCTTGTGTTGGAGCTAAATGGGATGACCTAACCTTTGCAATGGTCTTAGGGCTCCATTTCAGAGGGATGGCACTGTGTTCAATGTCATAGCAAATGTGAAAGGGGCTCCTAAGGACAGCAAAAGCAATGCTTGCTGTCATTTTTCATTCAGGGAACCTTCTCACGTTTCTTTGTGTGGATAGGCTGCAACTTTTTTAGTGAAGCATTTTCAGAAATTGATTGGGAGAGCTTAGACACATCCAAAACTTATAAACAACAAAGAGCATTTTCAAGCAGGTGGAGAAGAGAGACTGTTAACGTAATGCATGCTGGTTTTGTTTCTACATGTGCACTTGCATACGGAAAGAAGAAAGAACGTTTGTTCATAGCATAGGCAAGTACTTAATTATGTAGAAACTTTAGGTTATGGTTACAGGGCAGATTTAACACCTAATGCAATTAAAGAAGTAGATTCTACAGAAAGTGCAAGACAGCATTAAAGTAATTTGAGCAACTTTTGCTAAATCCATTACCTAAGAAGGGGGTCTGTGCTAAATCCAGCATGTTCTTCATGAGTGTGGTCCTGGTTGCTTTTGAGAACGGTGGAAATGGGTTCCTTTGTATGTGTCCCCCAGATCATTGATGTGCAGTGAGGAGTAAACCTCAGCACAAAGCATGTGCTTCTGTGGTTTCTGTTAAACTACATTGCAACTACGACTTTGTTTTCTTTGTTTTAAATTCAGGCTGTTTTAATATTCTGTGAATTCTGGCTTCACAATATTACAAATGAGCACAATATAGGAAACAGCTGCAAGGCTCAATGCGTGTTGTTCTTAGGCTTTGTAACAGGTGGAATCAAAATGCAATCAGATTTCACTCATCCCATAAATGGAGTGAGATAAAAGCAGGGCAGCTCATCACTGCTGGTGATATGCTCTAGGCTGGGGCAGGGATGGCAGGGTGTGGAAAGCAGATCCATGGAGCTTTCTGGACCTGGCATTTTTCTCAGCCCTCCTATGAATTGATGAGACGTCTGGAATAGGGATACAAACAACAGGCTTTCCTGTCTCACACCTTGCTTTAGAGTGCAAATTGAGTCTTATGTGAGGATGGCCAAAATAAACTGTTAATAGCTGTATTAAACAGTCTTTGAGATTGGTATTGCATCTCTAAGACAGGCATACAATTGCTCTCATCGTAATTGGAATTAAAACACATGTAGCTGGTAGTCTTCAAGGTTTCATCTTGGTGGCTTTCTTTCTTTTTCTTTTTCCTCCAGAAATGTGAAGCTATCATCAGATGGGGTAGCAGGTTATAGGTTTTCTTTTTAATGAAAGAGGAGGGTAATAAAGACATGGGTTTTTTCACAGTCAGAGAATGTTTTCGTGTGGTGTGAATGGCGACTGGAGCTCATTTAGCTTTTCTCCGCAGCCTTTCAAAGCTGTGCTTTACAGAGGAACATGTTAGAATTTATGAAACATTCATTACTAGATTTGTCAGGCAACATCTGTCTGTTGCAAAGAAGACAAACCCATTTAAATTCCGAAGATTAAAAGGCATGTCTCCTTACTTTTTGGTCTCAGACCTTTGTGACTGCTGCCTGCCAGAGGCAACAAACCTGTGCCTTACTTCTGTTGAAATTAAGTGTGGATTTCTTGTTGATGCTGGGTGAAACAGGGCTGAGGTCTTTTTCACAACACCAGAGATACCTACAGCAACTTCAAGTCACACCCTTATGGCTGGTATCCCCTGCTTCCTGGGCTTTGGGGACACTTTGACACCAGAATATCAGTTTTCACGTGTCTCAGCCTGACAACAAGGCATGGGATGACACTTGGAGAGGTTGAGACAGTAAAAGGATTCAAGGCTTAGCCCAGTGATCAAACTGGCTTTCAAAACAAAATGCAAAGTGTACCAAACTATCAGAGAGGTCATTAGGGGTTTGTTATTTCTCTAGCAGCCAGCCCAGTCACAACCCTTGACAGTGCCCTAGAGAGCTGGAGGAACTCCAGCATCTGATGAAACAGCTTTTGAAGAGCCACGTGGTAAAGAGAAAACTCTAATGCTTAGAAGCAACTTGTTGCTTCGAAAACTATGTACATATGCCTCTGCTCACTGGCTGACACGTTGCATTGAGCTTGTTCATTCTTTTGTGAGGAAAAAAAAGATGCTTGCAAGAGGGGTTATAGTGAGTTCTGCCTCAAAATGAGGACTTCAGTAGAGTGCTGCAGCGCCTAGAGTCATGGAATTATTTATATTGAAAAAGACCTTTAAGACTGAATCTAACCATTGAAGAGATTCAGCTTCTGCAGAAATTTTGTAGGCTGTGCTTAGCACAGGGGTTATGAATCACAGAGCATTAGGGATTGGAAGGGACCTTGAAATACCATCTAGTTCAATCCCCCTGCCACAGCAGGATCACCTAGTTCAAGCGTCACACAAGACCATGTCCAGGTGGTTTTTAAACCTCTCCAGAGAAGGAGAGTCCACAGCCCCCCTGGGCAGCTCATTCCAGTACTCTGTCACCCTCACCATGAAGTTCCTTCTCATATTTATGTGGAACCTCCTATGTTCTAGCTTACACCTATTGCCCCTTGTTCTATCATTAGATGGCACTGAGAAGAGCCTGGCTCCATCCTCCTGATATCCACTCTTTCCATATTTATAAACATTAATGAAGCCACCCCTCAGTCTCCTTTTCTCCAAGCTAAAGAGACCACACTGCCTCAGTCTGGGTGCAAAAATGCTGTGGGAGGCTGTGTCAAATGCTTTACTGAAGTCAAGATAGACCGCATCCATTGCTTTGCCATCATCTATCCACCTGGTTATGTCCTCATGAAAGGCTATCAGGTTGGTCAAGCATGACTTCCCTTTGGTGAAGCCACGATGACTATCCCTAATGACTGTCTTGTCTTGTCTTTGCTGTGCCTAGAGACAGTGTCAAGGATAAATTGTTCCATCACCTTTCCTGGGATGGAGGTGAGGCTGACCGGTCTATAGTTACCTGAGTCCTCCTTCTTACCCCTTTTGAAGACTGGAGTGGCATTTACTATCCTCCAGTCCCTAAGCACCTCTCCTGATCCTTATGACTTACCAAAAATGATGGAGAATGACCTAGCAATGACTTCTGCTGTCTCCCTTAGCACTCACAGGTGGATCCCATCTGGGACCCTGCATTTAGGTACATCCAGTTTGCTCAGCTGATCTCTAACCCAGTCCTCATCAACAACGGCAAACTCCTGTTTTGTCTCAACTTTCTCTGGGGCCTCGGCGGTCTGGGTCTTGATATCAGGGCAGCCCCTGGAAGTATAGACAGAGGCAAAGAAGGTGTTAAGTATCTCTGCTTTCTCTGTATCCTCTGTCTTCAGGGCACCCACCTCATTCAGCAGGGGGCCTACATTGCCTCTAGGAATGTACTGGAGGAACCTCCTGGACTGTGGATGGCTGGCTGAGTAGGACTTTCAACAAAAATCAGGGTAGTTAAAATCCCCCATGAGAACCAGGGCCTGTAGCTGTGAGGCTGCTGTCAGATGCCTGTAGAAGGCTTCATCAACTTCCTTATCATGATCTGGTGGCTGTAATAGATACCCATAACAGCGTCACCCATGTCAGCCTGCCCCTTACTCCGCACCCACAAACTCTCAACTCTCTCTTCCTCCGCCTCTGGACAGAACTCATAACATTCCAGTTGCTCTCTCATGTAAAGAGCTACTCCATCACCTCACCTTGCTGGCCTGTCTCTCTTGAAAAGGACATAGCCATCCATGACCACATTTCAGCCATGCGAGCTGTCCCACCACATCTTTGTAATTGCCACCAGATCATAATCACCTGGCTGAACATAGATTTCTAACTCCTCCTGCTTGTTCCCCATGCTGCCTGCACTGGTGTCCAGGCATTTCAGGGAGCGAGCTGAGCACTCTCATTTCACCCGAGGATGGTGGGAGGCCTCATGGCCTTCATCAAGAATTTTGAATCTAAATCCCTCTGAATGAGCCCTGCCAATTCCTCCCCCAGAACCTTTTTTGCCTTCTGAGATAAACCTTTCCCATGTGTAACTGTCAGGTCTGGTGTCTTATAAAACCAGCCATTATCAAAGAACATAAAGCCCTATGTGAAGCACCAGTCTCGTAGACAGGCATTCATGGCCTGAATCCTTCTATTCCAGCCTATGTCCTCACCCAAAAATGGAGCATCCTACTGATATCCCTGGTTCGGGCTCCAGGTAGACTGCAGATATCCCTGTGATGAGGGTCAAATCTGCATATTGGGCTCTCAGCTCCCTTCAGAAGCGTGTCTCCAAAAACTAGTACCCTTCTCTTCTTCTTTGTGAAGGAGGTTGTCGTATTACTGGAACACCTATCCAATTTATGCGGTTGTCATAAGACCTCCAGAATAGATTGCCTATCATCTATATCCCTGTTAGACTGCCTGTCTTCCAGGAAGGGTCCATATCTATTTCTCAGTGGCACCTGGGGAGGTGAGGCAGGCAAGGGGCATGCTTGCCTTCTGCCATGCCTTGCACTTGCCTCCACTCACTCATCCTACTTAGGCTTCTGTCTTGCATCTGAGAGATGCAGGATACAGGGCCCCCTTGATTCTGGCTGTTATTTGGCTGTTACCTAGGCTGCAGAGCCTGATTCCACTGGTCTATCTCTTTTAGCCTCCCTAATGCTACTGAGCCAGTTCGGGGTCTGCAGATGAGAATGACGACACATAAGGAAGAATAGAGAGGGTGGTGGTACCCGTCTCTACTTTACTGACATGTTCTTTCCCCAGATCTCTAATATAAAAAACCAATTACTGATACGATAGTCATCTGCCATTGTATTTTTCTCAGAATATGTGATGGCATTTGTGACAGAGTTTCTAGTTTGTATGCATTAACATGCTTACTCTTTTCTTTTTTTCTGCATACAGTTATAGAGTTAATAAACCCTTTTCATTTTCCCTAAGCTACCCATTGTCTGGCAAGTTCTATCTGAGATCTCACTGAGACCTAACTGCTTTGTTTTCTTTTCCTTTATTTGTAACTGCGGTCTTGAACCCACCACACTCCCCAAAGAGTGGTAAGACATTTTCTTGTTATTGTCTTGTTTATACCATTGCTTACTTGTTTTTTGTGCTCCATATACTTCGGTTTTATGTCTCTTTTTCCCCCTTCCAAACTGTTTGATTTGTGTGTTAGTAGCAAATGATTCTTCTTTTCATGTTCTTTGAATATAAATCTGAAATTTACACAGTTTATATACCGTGGCTTCAGGATGTTAAGATAGTGTTAAAATACAAGTACTGGAAATAAAACAGCATTTCATACCTATTCATGCATACAGCATTCAAAATTTGAAAACTGTTCTAGTATATGCAGAGAACCAACATCTGAGTTGACTGCTTCCAGTCTGATGTCTGATGGAGTGAAATTGTCTTGAGCGAATGGTTGAGTGAGGCTTTGGCTACCCATGTCTTCTTGGGATTTCTGTTCTTCCAACCACCAAGATGTTACGGGGCTTTAGCAAAGGACTTTGAGAAGCCCAAGTCTCTCTGTAACCAGGAAGGCTGAACCCATGGTGGTATTGGGTGCTGCAATGCTGGTGCTGAGGCTCCTTGGCTGATGAACTCAGTGGACATCCCAAGATCCTGTATTATTTTGGTGCAGTACTTCTGGGAACTCATCAGGGCATTGATAACCATCTCTTCTTTTTTCAATTTAAGTTAAATTGAACTGTCCCTGAAAGTACCACCTTAATTGTAGGCATATGTTGTACAAATAAAAAATGGTGTGGTGACTTCATCTTTTACATGTGACAAGCCAAGAAAACCCCCTTTGTTAGCCATCATAATTATTTCTTTTGTTAGATAGTTCATAGCATCTCCATAGCTCAGGAGATGCTATTTGGGTGCCCATCTGTTCTGTTTGCTGTCAGTTGATAGTTCTGGATTTGGCACTGTGCAGGAAGACTGGTATACAACAAAGAGGAAGGTGACACTACCTTGATTGACAGAACATTTTCTCAGTGGGAAAGAGCACTGAACCCACACATAAGAAGGTATAACTCGCAAGATATTTATCTCTCCAAGGATCTAAATTTTAATAGGAAGTGCACAAAGTTCTAGTTTCTCTCTAGATGCCATATATTCTTATGCTATCCTTTAGGATAGTGGGTC
The DNA here is from genome assembly GCA_028565055.1 of Phoeniculus purpureus. Classification (NCBI taxonomy): domain Eukaryota; kingdom Metazoa; phylum Chordata; class Aves; order Bucerotiformes; family Phoeniculidae; genus Phoeniculus; species Phoeniculus purpureus. Next base: position 84,659,621 of record JAOXOE010000001.1, read on the forward strand.
TTCAGCCAACCCAAGGGACTTTAACCACCATGACATCTGTTCCCACAGAACCCATGGATGAATCCCAGCAAGTGATTGGTGACAGCCAACATGGCTTCATTAACAGCAGATCATGCCTAACAAACCTGTTGGCTCTCAATTATAGGGTTACAGCATTTGTGGGTAAGGATATGATGATATCATCCACCTAAACTTGTGCAAGGCATTTGACACTGTCCCACACATCCTTGTCGCTAAAATAGATGTGGATTTGACAGATGGACCACTCAATGGATAAGGAATTGGCTGGACAGTTGCACTCAAAGATTTGTGATCAGCGTCTCAATGTCCAAGTGGAGATCTGTTATGAGCGGTGTTCCTCAGGAGTCTGTTTTGGTTCCAGTGTTGTTTAACCTCTTTGTCGATGACATGGACAGTGGCATTGAGCACACCCTCAGAAAGTTTGCTGATGATGCTAAGCTGTTTGGTGTGGTTGACAAGTGGGAGGGAAGGGAGGCCATTCAGAGTGACTTTGACAGGCTTGAGAACTGGGCCCTTGCAAACTGCATGAGGTTCAGCAAGTCCAAGTGCAAGATCCTACATCTGGGTTAGAGTAATCACAAGCACAAATACTTGCTGAGTGGTGAATGGATTGAGAGCAGCCCTGAGGAGAAAGACTTGGTGTGTTGGTAGATGAGAAGCTTGACATGAGCTGGCAGTGTATGAGTGCAGCCCAGAAGGCAAACTGTATCCTGGGCTGTATCAAAAGGAGTGTCACTATGAAGTCAAGCAAAATTATTCTTCTCGTCTGCTCTAGTGAGACATCACCTGGAGTACTGTGTCCATTTCTGGTGCCCCCAATACAAGGAGGACATGGAACTGTTGGATTAAGTTGAGAGAAGGGCCACGAGGATGATCAGAGGGATCATCTCTTCTCTGAAGACAGGCTGAGAGAATTTGGGCTGGTCAACCTGGAGAAGAGAAGGCTCTGGGGAGACCTTATAGCAGCCTTCCAAAACCTTAAGGGGGCCTACAGGAAAGCTGGAGAGGCACGTTTTACAAGGGACTCCAGTGACAGGACAAAGGAGAATTGTTTGAAACTGAAAGAGGGTAGATTTTTACTAGATCTTGGAAAGAAATTCTTCACTATGAGGGTGGTGAGGCACTGGAACAAGTTGCCCAGACAAGCTGTAGGTGCCGTACCCCTGGAAATGTTGATGACCAGGTTGGACAGGACCCTGGGCTACCTGGTCTAGTGACATGTATCCTTGCCTGTGGCAGGGAGGTTGGAACTAAATGGTCTCTTTGGTCCCTTCCAAGCTAAGCTATTCTATGATTCTAAGATAAATAGCCGCCAAAGGAATGAATAAGAAGTATTCTGTTGATAAATTACCCAGGAATCCACTGTAACACTGTTTTGAGCCATCATGTGTATTCCCAGAAGTATCACATTACATTGACCTTATACGTAGTGACAACATGGAATTTAATCACAAATTGTTCGAGATAATTTATCTGACTGTCTTAACTACTCATGAACCTGTACATGTTAGAAGATGCAAAGTCCTTACGCGAGAGGACTTTTAATTTTTTTTTCCTTCTGATCCCTAGCTGGGGAAAAAATACAGAAGGTGGGGAAGGAAGCATTAGGATGAAGCAGATGGTCCAAAGCTATGAGGAAGTTAAATTTAATGGCTTGGTGTTTCAATGGGCTTCTGGAATTTGTAATACCTGTTCTTTGAAGTACAGATGGGGGCACTGTAAAAGTGCCTGGTGCTTGTGCATACAAAGCTTGGGATGTGGCATTTTTGCATCCAAACTACATCTTTGAAAACACTGATGAACTTGCTGTGGACTTACCAAGGACATAAAGAAAATTATCCTGTCTGGGATATAGTGGTATTTTGTATGTTGATGCTGCTGTGCCTAGTGGAAACCTCACTGGGTTGCCATTGAATTGCACTGCAGCAAAATAATTTTCATAAGGCTACAGGGGATTTTCTGAAACATCACAAAAAGTGGAAATGTGTAAGCTAAAAATACTGCATCTATTTAGTATCGTTGAGAGGTCATACCCAGCTAGTGTGCTCTGAGCCAACACAGATGGCATGTTCCTCGCCTCTCATTTTTGTAGATTAAGCAAGGAAGCTCTTTCAAACATTCATTGTCTCTCCTTCTTCCTTCCTTCCTTCCTCTGTCCCCTGTCAATTTCTAATGGAGTGTTTTGTTTGCACAACTGCAAGTAAACTGGGAGCTCAGCACTACCAGTCCTGCTTAAAATTGGATCGAAAATAGCTTTTGAGGGGCTTGGAGAGCAGAGACAATCAGCGCCTGTCCTACATGGACAAATAGACCAAACAGGAAGGATGAATAGAAAGCAACAATGCCCAGACTTGTCCTGATCTTAACCTTTTTTCTGCTCATCTGCTCTAGTTGCTCTCTGGGGCTTTTTGAACCAGACTTTGTGATTTTATTTGGTGTTTTAGTTGACTGACAGACCTTTATTTGCCTCTCCTGGTGACAGTCTTTCTCACACTGAATTCTCATTGCTTGCCCTCTATCATATAGCTGCTTGCTTGGACATGTTGTCCAGGCTGGCAGCTTTCACCAGGGTAAACACTTTGGTGTTCCTCCATCTGTGCATCATCTTTTTTCTGAATCACTCCTGAGCACATCTTGTTCAGGATCTTCTAATGTTGAGGAGCTATTTTAACCTACTTCTAGGCAGGTCATGGGGCTTTGCAGCACCTCTGACGTGACGGGCTATCACCAGGAGTGGCACAGCACTGCAGTTGGGCTGTTTGCCAAACCCCCTGTTCTGGGTTGCAGTTCACAGTATCACAGTATCACAGTATTATCAGGGTTGGAAGGGACCTAATAGATCATCAAGTCCAACCCCTACCACAC
>JAOXOE010000001.1:84663324-84683351 GCA_028565055.1 Phoeniculus purpureus
TTTCTTAAACTGAGGGGCCCAGAACTGAATACAATACTCCAGGTGCGGTCTAACCAGTGCTGAATACAGGGGAAGGAAAACCTCCCTCGACCTGCTGGCCACAGCATTCCTGATGCAGGCCAAGATGCCACTGGCCCTCTTGGCCACCTGGGCACACTGCTGACTCACGTTAAGTTTGCTGTCCACTGGTACCCCCAAGTCTCTTTCCACCTGAGAACTCCATTCCCAGCCTATAGTTCTGCCTGGGATTGTTATAACCCAAATGCAGAACCTGACACTTGGACAGTTGGGTTTGTTCAGCCTGGAGAAAAGAAGGCTTTGTGGAGTCCTTATTGCAGTCTTTCAGTACTTAAAGGTGGCCTGTAAGAACAATGGGGATAATCTTTTTAGCAAGGCCTGTTGTGATAGGACAAGGAGCAATGGCTTTAAACTGAAAGAGGATTTAAGCTGGATATAAGGAAGAAACGTTTTCCAATGGGATGGTGAAACATTGGCACAGACTGCCCAGAGAGGCGGTAGAGCTCCCATTCCTGGAAATATTCAAGGTTAGGCTGGATGGGGCTAAAAATGTCCCTGTTCACTGATGGGAGCATTGGACTGGATGACCTCTGAACCATTGTGTGATACTCTGCTGGCTCAGGTTTGCCTGGAAGTGCTCGTCAGACTAAAAGTCCTTTGGGCCGCTGGAAAGACAGGCATATAGCCCTTAGAAAAGCAGACTAGAAACTGAAGAAAAAAATTCAGAAAGTTCATGTTTGGATTTTTCTTTCTGAGAGTGGATACTTAAGAGGGTTCAAGCAACCTTTACCAACCTAACAGAGGAACCTATGACAGCAACAAGAGGAGGAGGTATATATTCTTCTTGTTCTGCTCAATTCAAGGCAGATGTTCACTCCTGAAACCCTTGCAAGGCTATACCTTGAACACCAATATGATTGATCTCAGGTGTTAGTCCTGAAGGTATTCTGTTATGAAGTGTTAAGTATACTCACCAGAGCAGAAAGAATCTTCATCCTGCCTGTGGTAGGGCTGGGAAAGGAGCAATGTGGATTCCTGTTTCAGTGAGTGCGTGCTTTATTGGGAAGTGGAACTGTTCCAATAAATAAGCAAATAAATAAATAGCATCCACACGCTGTGTGCTCACCAGCTATCCAGAGACAGAAGAGCTGTGAACTTGTGTGTTCTGCTTCTCAAATGCCCGTTCTCCTCTGGAGAGTTTTAGCTCTGACTCTTTTCATTCTGTAAGTAATGCCCAAATTGCCTTCTGAACATGATCTTTTGCTCAAGAATTCCTCCAGTAAAACTATGTATTTACCCCTGAAATGGTACATGTACTTGCTCAAGCTTCTCCACAACTCTCCCTTTCAGAGAAGAACATATTTTTTTTATGCCCATACATGTGGACAGTCCGAAAAGTGGGTTTAAGCTCCTTGATTGCAGAGGGGTTTCTTTTTTAAAACCCTTTTGGACAACGTCTTACACAGGAGCTTTACACCATTTCAGGACACTATTTCCCTGTTGTTTTGAGAAGAAAGGAATTCTTTTATGTTAGCACTAATTGCATTCTAGTTATGTGATGGTATACAGTTAATGTAGTGCTGAACCTGCCCTGGATTTCAGAGGTGTTTTGTACAGGATTGTTGAATAAGAGAAATAGGCACTTCCTTCAGGGTAAGAAAAAGATGAAAATAATGTTGCAGCAAGTATGTGGTTACTAGGAAAGTACATTACCGGTTGGAGTTCTACTCTTTCTTTTGTGACAATTCCTAACAGTACATTTGGTTTTCAGCTAGTTTGTTTGAATGCTGAATTCGGAAAGGGGTTTTTAAAAGTCTGTGTTTCTCTGGCAGAACTATTCCTAACCTATAAACTGGAATAATTCCTTTGAGGTCAGCAAGCTGCTTTGGATTTACAGTCAGGTAACGGAGATAAAAGTCTGGCCCAAGTACTAGTCTCTCAGAACTGTCCAAATGAGATAGTAACCAATAGTAACTGAACTGCTTTAGGAAGTAGGAAACCACTGAACATAGTTAATATTTTGAGCTGTGAGCACTTCTCTTAAGACTCCTTGGCTTTGTTTTGGGCCGCTGCTATTTCACTTACTGTTTTAACATGCTCAGTTATTAGTGGATAAGACTGACAGGGCAATTGTTTAAATCTTGGTTTATTGACCAAAGGCTGTAGGACAAAATGACACTTTATAGATGCCAATAAATTTAGAATCTTTTTAGACTGCTGTGATGAAATTGGTTTTAGGAGGGGTGCTAGCTTTTAATTATATATTTTAAAGAAAGCATTTTGAATGACCAACACCTCATAATTTCTCCCTCTGGTGTATAATTTAAATAATACAAAGGAATTAAATTCCTCTGAGGTTACAGACAGACAAGGACTTGAAATACTGCCTGAAGATAAGTTGGGCTTTCCTATTAATGGGACTAATTTTTATGCAGGAAATTGCCACATTCAAACAGACACCCTTTCACTTCAATGTTCGGTTTTGTTCATCAGTCTCTGAGTGACAACAACCTAAAAGAGCACTGTGTGGCAGATGATTAAAAAGGACAAATATTCCAGACGGCGTCCTGAATTACCTCCTGAACAGCCCTGCTGATTGCTTGAGCCCTCTCTGGGGCTGCAAAGATGATTCAATAAGCTCTAATTGAAACAAATGTGTGAGAAAGAAAAATATGCTTTGTTGATAATCTGTACTTAGAACTGTATCCAAAACCTAGTTTCCTCTGGGTGTTTCTGTACATGTGTGCTCAGCTGATGGTGACTTAGTAGAGTCATTTCCTTGTGCTGGTAGGCACAGGCAGAGTGAGTGTCTGGCAGCAGAGAGGATGTGTTAAGACTCATTCATCTAACATGTGTTTCATTATCTAGATCACATTTTGAAAGGCCATTACAAAGTAATTCTCTATGTTCTGTGCATTGTGTAGAGCAAAGAATGGTTACTAGTGGAATTCATTAAGCAGCAACCACATTTTTTCCTTTGTGAAAGCAGTTAAGAACACTTTCTACTGAAACATTTCCCCTAAAAAAGGAAGAAATCTCAGAATGAGGAAAAGGAGATATGTGCAAGAAGGCATTATGTTGCTCTCATCCATTGAGTGCTTGCTTTCTCTGTTTTATCTTTCTCAAAAAATAATAGTACTCCATGAATGCTAGTGGGATTCCTCCCAGACCAAAATGTTATGGTGAATGACACCTGGCAGTTGGAAACAGGAATTCAGAGGTCCCAGTATGAAGATTTTTCAGTCCTATTATGTTCCTACTCCATCCTGTTTTCCTACCACAGAAGGTATCATCAGGAAGCTAGCCTGTTGAGTATGTGGGAACATGTTGGCCTATTTTGACCATCAAGAAAATTTGCCCTTGAGAGCAAAACTCCTAAGAGCTGAGTTTTATTGCAAATAGTGCAAGCCCTTGCTTCAATCATTGCCGGTTTCTGAAAGCTAATGTGGGTTCCCGTATCCCACTCTGCACCGTGGAGCATTCTGAGTTATGTGAGAGTGCTAAACTAGTTATTGGATAACTTGTTATGAGTCAACCTTGATATTGCTGCTTGGTTCTCTGCATTGTGTGTGTAAGCATTGCCTTGGCTGGGATTTCTCAAGTGATGATTGGTAGGCCAGGGAGATGTAAATGGCTCTCTCGCATTAGTGCTGGCCCAGCTGTCACATCATGTCCTGGTAGGGAAGTTTTGCCTGCAGGAGGAAAGCCGTGTTTCAGTGATGCCATATTGAGGCTTTACAGGCTTTTACTCCGACTTTGATGGGAAAATGCTTTAACACGCAGACCTAACAGTAATTTTATCTAGGCACTTAAATTTAAAAGGCACGAATGTACCCTGAAGCCTTTTGCAAATATTTGAGGCACCTTGGAGATAATTTGAAAATTTGCCCATCAAAAGTGGCACTCAGGATAATTGAAGTGCAGGAGTGACCTTTGTAATAACTCAAGAAACTAGACAAATAGAAAGCTAAAACTCCTGTCTTGCCAGCAACTTACCTCTCTCTCCACAAATAAGCTATTCATAAGATGCTACAAAGAGGGTGAATTGTGTAGCACATATTTCATTTCTGCTGTCTTCAGTATATCTTACCAGATGCCCTGTACCTTCAAATAGATGCATTTTTTTCAAATTAAGCACTTCCTAAAAGTAATGATCCTTGATAGGAAAACTGGAGAATGATTTGCTGCTTGATTAGAGACAAAGTCCATGAAAATAACCCCTTAGATTGATGCACTGTATCACAGTAAGTGATCCTTCCCTGCCTGGTCTTTGCATGACTCGATTTGGCAAATAGCACTGCTGAGTGTGAATGGGCTATGGCAGTCCAATGCATAGCACATCCAGTAGAATAAATCACAGGATCACAGAACATTAGGGATTGGAAGGGACTTCAAAATATCATCTACCCTAATCCCCCTGCCATAGCAGGATCACATAGACCAAGTCACACAAGAACCTGTCCAGGCAGGTTTTAAACATCTCCTAAGAAGGAAACTCCACAACCCCCCTGGGCAGCCCCTTCCAGGGCTCTGTCATCCTCACGATGAAGAAGTTCCTTCTCATATTTATATGGAACCTCCTATGTTCCAGCTTACACTCATTGCCCCTTGCCCTATCACTAGATGATATTGAGAAGAGCCTGGCTCCATCCTCCTGACACCCACTCTTCACATCTTTATAAAAATTAATGAGGTCACCCCTCAGTCTCCTCCAAGCTAAAGAGATCAAGCTCCCTCAGCGTTTCCTCAGAAGGGAGGTGTTCCACTTCCTTCATCATCCTTGTTGCTCTACGTTGGACTCCCTCCAGCAGCTCAATGTCCTTCTTGAACTGAGGGGTCCAGAACTGAACACAGTACTCCAGATGTGGTCTCACTAGGGCAGAGTAGATGGGGAGAAGAACCTCTCTCGATCTGCTAACCACTCTGCTTCTGATTCACTTCAGGATGCCGTTGGCCGCCCTGGCTACAAGGGCACATTACTGGCTCATGGTCATCCTGCTGTCCACCAGGACCCCCAGGTCCCTTTCTCCTACACTGCTCTCCAACAGGTAAGTCCCCAAACTATACTGGTACCTAGGTTTAGTCTATAGTTACCTGTGTCCTCCTTCTTACCCTTTTTGAAGATTGGAGTGACATTTGCTATCCTCCAGTCCCTAGGCACCACTCCCGATCCCCAGGACTTCACAAAGATTATGCAGAGTGGCCTGGCAATGACTTCTGCCATCTCCCTTAGCACGTGCAGGTGCATCCCATCAGGGCCCATGGATTTATGTACATCCAGTTTGATCACCTTATCCCTAACCCAGTACTCCTCAAACAGGGCAAACTGCTCACTTGTCTCAACTTCCTCTGGAGCTTTCCCTGTCTGGGGGTGATTTCAGGACAGCTCCTAGAAGTATAGACAGAGGCAAAGAAGGTGTTCAGTGCCTCTGCTTTCTCTGCATCCTCTGTCTTCAGGGCACTCACCTCATTCAGCAGCCCTACATTGCCTCTAGGTTTAGTTTTACCTGCAATGTATTTGAAGAAGCCCTTTTTGCTGCCCTTGACCTCTCCTGCAAGGTTTAATTTCAAGGAGGCCTTGGCTTTCCTAGTTGCATCCCTACATCCTCTCACCAGAGCCTTATAATCATCCCAAATGGCCATCCCTTCCATCCATGACCTATAGACTTCCTTTTCAGTTTGCCCAGCAGCTCCCTATTTAACCATGCAGGTCTTCTAGCTCCCTTCCTTGACTTCCTACCTGTTGGAAATCTCTGATCTTGAGCTTCAAAAAGTGGTCTTTGAATGTTAACCAGCTGCCTTGGCCCCCTTTACCTGCCAGTACCCTGTCCCATAGGATTTCCCCTAGCAATTGCTTGAACAGGTCAAAGTTGGCCCTACTCAAGTCCAGGGTTGTGATTCTGCTGTGTATTCTGTTCCTGAGGCATGAGATCCTGAACTCCACCATCTCATCGTCACTTCAACCAAGGCTGCCCTCAGCTTTCACTACTTCAACCAGACCTTGTTTAATACATCAACATTAGAAATATCTTTGCTGTTATTGTTTGTGAAAGTTGTGACAGTAGATATAGAAACATCACATGACCAATGTGGCATCTGAACATAACCAGAGCTAGGAGCACCTTTCAGATTAAAAAAACCCAATACATAAAGGCCAATGCTGAGGTTTTGTGGTCTGGTTCACTTGACTGGATATTGAAATCAAAGTTTTCTAATGCTTGTTGATGCAGCAGCCGCAGTGTTCTGGGATTCTGGGATACTCACCTCCCAATTTTATCCTTGCAATCATAGACCTCAATGCCTGCCTCTGTTCCTTCCTTCCTCTCACCACAGCTGAATGAGTCATATCCTCCTGTTCAGCTTGTCAGAAAATTTTCCTCTGCCATACCATAATTTTATTCACAAAGAAAGCACAAGCCCTTGCTCTGATTCCTGTCTGGGAAATGCCTTTTCTATACCTAGGGGATAGAGGAAAAAAACAGATGACTATCTTATAAAGAGGCCCTATCCCAAATAAGATGATGCTGAAACACCAGCACTGCAGAAAGCTAAGAAGTGGTTTGGTGCAGTACACAGCATTTCATTTTGCTGGTCTGCAAAATGAAAGAATAGAGACATAAAAGTAAAAAACAAGAGTTCAAAAGAGAAACATAAAAATGACCCAAGCAGGAAACCAGCCTTTTAAGTGGGAAGATTAAAGAACTCAGGCTGTTTAAGAAAGAGACTGTGAAGATAAGGCTAGGTGACCACACTTGCATATAGAAATGCTTGTAGGTATGGGGTCTTTCTCCACCTGGCTAACAAAGCTGTGCACAGACCAGCAGAATACAGCCAAGAGTCAGGCAATTTCAATTCCACAGCAAAAAACAATTTGAGAGGTGTGAGGCTGTTTAAGACACTAAGTTTTACCAACAGGCTAATGGTATTGGCACGCTTGTACCATTTAGTATTTTCTCACTCTGTGCCTGTGATTTGTTTGGGTCACCACAGTGGTCCCCCTGGGATGTCTGCGTGCATAGATGTTTCTGTTTCTCCCTTGGCCCACTGGAAGAGATAGATTCCCTGTGTGACCACAAAAGCCTGATAATACTGGCATCTCTATGTTAACAGAATAGTCAAATCAAGCCCCAAATCTCTTAGCCCGTGACCTGAAATGGTCAAAATAAAATTCTCTGCCTATGCTGTTTCGCAAATGGACTCTCAGGGTGGTTTTTACTTCCATATGAAGTGCCAACAGGTGCCCAACAAAGAGGCATTGACAGGAAGCAGAAGGACAATTTCCCTAGACATGGTCCTGATTTTTAAATCCTCAGAGACAAAACAATCAATGGTCTCATGCTGAGAATTATCCCTCGTTGTACCACTCCAGCACTATTCCACATGTGATTTGTCCCAAGATCCAGACCTAAATGGACTGGAGAACAGGAAGAAACAGTATGGTCAAAATACTGGTATCATGCCCTTTCTGTTTTGGGCCAGACTAATGTTCATGTGTACTATGGATATCAGCATCTCTGGACTGGTGTCACCCTCAGCATTCCAGCTACTATCTGCTTTCCACCTGTGCATAGAGCTGCTCATATGAGCTAGCCCCAAACCCCAGGGATCCTATGGAAATTCAGGAGCTGTTGGGCATCTCATAAAATGTTGTCTTTTGAACATGACTCAGAACCTGAATTCAATGTGTGGAGCTCCACCAGGTGCTAAGGCAGCTCGGCTGGATCTGGACAAGCATTATAAAGATCTTTGTGACATTCTTAGTGTATTGATTATTTTCAGAGACACCTGGGATTAGTATTGTCCCTTTGAGATACCACAGTGCTTATTCACTAGTAATATGATCCATAAGAAAAGGTACAGCACCAAACATTCCCATCTCCCTTCAATCCTCCAGTTTGTGGCCCCCAAGGAATTTTAAGGGTAGTGATTTTACATTCCCCTGATGTTAGTTAGCAGCACTCCACTCATATGTGACTATCTACAGACGTCCCTGCAATGGTCAGCGTCAGATCAAAGACTTACACAAGACATGAACAGAACTCAAAATGGAGCAGAGCAAATGTTTTATTTTTCTAATTTTACAGGGTTACTTATTCCTTGATACCTATCTCTATCTAAGCGTGTTTCTCTGAGGAATGTGGGAATTTTACCTTGATTTCTGTCATAACACAGCAAAGATATTTTCTGTGAAAATGCACTAGAACAAGTCAAAAAAGTGTCAGCAAGCTAGCCTGTTAGCTTCAGCTCAAGCAAGCTAGCCTGTTAGCTTCAGCTCAAGCAAGCTAGCCTGTTAGCTTCAGCTTAGGCTTAAGTGAATCCTTAAGAGCTTTCCCAAATGAAGACAGATGCAAATACATACTTACTAGAGCATCCATGAAGTACTGTGAAAATTGTGATCTGGCCCTCTGTGTGTCACCACTGTTCAATTATATGCCTTGTCTCTTGTATGCCTTAATTTTTTAATTATGATTTATATCCTATTTGCAACCAGAATGCTCAGCAGGGGTCCTCTTTTTCAAAACAAGCGTTTTCCAGCTGTTCCAATGAAGTTAACTTTACCAGCAATACTATAGTTATTTTTTATAATAAGCGTGCAACAGAACCACATTATCAGAACACTTGCTATTGGACACGGACTTTAAGGACAGCTGGAGCCCCCTTCCAGTTTTAATAACAAAAAATGAGCAGAAAATGAACAGAAATCACAAAGCCATTCTTAAATAAAAGTGTATTAGTTCTCATTTTTCATCTCCCTGCACCTTACTGTAGCTGAAACTGCTCCTGCACTATATGAATACAAAATTGCTCACTTTTTCTTACTTTGTTCCTCATTTAGCAAATAAATAAAACCAAAAAGTAATTTGGTGACCTTCATATAGGGATCCAAGTGTCACCGATATAATCTGAATTGGACTTTTGAAATTCCAGAGGTTCACCTGAAACAAGCCATGTACTTTTTGTTGCTATTGTTACGTAACGGGGATATCAATAGATTGGTCCATCACTTAATACAGGCATGGTGAGTCACAGTCATTGGCATTTGGAATATCATGCTCTGTTTTGATATGTGTGATAGCTATAAATACAATGACTTGCATTAATAGAGATCCAGCGTAAAGTCTACTGATAAGTCTTAAAATGATGTAATTATTTTTTTAAAAAAAACCCGTAACCTCAGACAAAACATCTCAGAGATGTTTCATTTGGGATGGATTATATGGAATTTCACTCTGTATGGGCTCCGAATCAGAAGAGAAAGTGAGGGGAGGGAATTAATATGATAAGAAAATTCTATTACATATTGATAAAATACGCTCTCTACCTCAGTACAAGTGCCTTTGCATTGTGCAGTTTTATGAACTACAAGCCAGACCATAGAGAAAAGTACCAGTAAAATTACCCCAAAATGTGCAGTTTCTAAAAATGCTGCTTTCACAGAAGTTGATTTTAGTTTAAGAGAAGCAATGGTACAAGAAGAACAAACATTCATTAGGGTAAAAGAATGGGAACAATTCCTGCATTTATCAATGTCAAATGCAAGTGTGACCTCAAACAACATGTGATTTATTTCTCAAAAGGTAAGTATTCTAAAAAAGGATAGGGCAAAAGATAAAATAGGAAAAAAGAAAACACAAAATACTTCTAAAATATGTTGTACATTGACCTCTATAGATGAGAAAACTCTGTAATAGCAAAATTACTGTAAATTAAGAACAAATTTTTTCTTATGGGAAACTATCTTGAAAAGCTTCTTTCGTGACAACAAAAATAACTGCCTCTAACTTCAACAAGATGAGCTTTTCACCCTGATTGTACACGAGCCAAGCTCTGAGGTCAAGTCTGACTACTCTGAGAGCCAAAGAAGTAAATTAGCAATAGTCACATAATCAGCATCTGACAGAATTTTTGTGGGTTTCAACTCTGTTAAATGCCATAACTACTTCTGTAGATTATGACTGCCGTTGGAACTGATGTTTAAATTATCTTGTGGCACACAGGCAGCTGATCCAATTCATGCAGAGAATATGCACAAATCACATTTACAAGTGTTAGCCAAGATATTGTTTATAAATTCAGGTAAAAGCACAAAAACTACATAAGCAATAAAAATGGCAACTTGTTTTCAGTAAAAATAATTACTTACAAGAAACTCCAAAGGTGAGTGAACTCTTTATCAAATTCAGTTTAGTCATCCAGCTCAAAACTTTGATGTAGCCAGGTACCACTGAACTACAACATAAAAAATTATTCACCGTCAGTGTGATCTCAAAGCATTAGCGGCACAGCTATTACTGACGTGTGAAGCTTTCTTCCAGTATTCAGTCATGGATTTCAGTAATAAGGAAAATTATGTTTTACAGTATTCCTAAGGACCACAAAAAGCTTTCTTGAAAAGGTTTTTTGTTGTGCTTCACACTGGGCTTTGAGGTTCCTCCACCAGCAAATATTATACCAGAAAGTAATGATTTCCTTATTGCTATGAATGCTCCAATAAAATCTGCTGTTTTTCCTAATCATGTCCTTTCTAGCTCATTTGTGCACTTGACATAAAGATGACCCTGTAAAAACTATAATAATTACATTGATGAGGTCACATTTTCTCCAACCTTTTCTACTTATTAAAATGAGTTTTTAAAACTTTATAAACTGATCAAATCATTCTGCAGACGATCTTAAACTAACACAAGGTAGCACAGCTTATATATTCTTAACAAAAATATGAAGCAATTAAAATGGAGTCACCTACAAACTACCTGAATCAACTCAGCTGGACCCAGTTTAAGACTTACCTTAAACTGCTGGCAACGGTGAAGTGACACAACTGATACAGTCATGTTGCATGAAATGGGGACTGGTAGATGAGGATATGCAAAAATCATTGTACCCCCTAGTTTCCAGTGTGAATCCTCCAATTTACTGGAGATCATTCATGCTGGCAATTCTTCAACTGGAGACAATTGGGACCATATAAACCTGGAAAATTCTCTTCTTTTGAAGTTGTCTAATTTTTTTAATATATATTTGTATTTCATAGAATCATAGAATGACTTATGTTGGAAGACATCTCAGAGATGTTCTAGTTTCAACCCTCCTGTCATAAGTAGAGACACCTCTCACTAGTCCAGTTCTCAAGACTGTCAAGGCCTCCCTTCCCTCCAGTGTGTTAACCACACCACACAGCTTGGTGCCACGGGTAAACTTGCTGAGGGTGCACTCAATGTCTCTGTTCATGTCACCAACAAAGTTGTTAGTATCAGGCCCAAAACACACCACTGAGAAACACTCACTGATTTTCACTTGGACATCAAGACATTGATAAGTCTTTGAGTGTGACAGTACAACCATTAACTTAGGACACTACAACATCTTGTAGAAATTAATGTCAACTTAGTCTTTTATTAATTATATTGTCAATTTGTTTTAAACATGCTGCCCAATGATTTCAGTCAGTGACCGCCTTTTATTTCACTTTGGTTATAAATGTATTCAATGAATAAATTCTCTAACCGCCTTTATATAATTGTTTTCAATATATACATTTAGCTGTTTCTTCCTCAATCTCAAAACTGTCTGCTCAGCTTCTTTATACACAGTTTGCATGCTTCTAGTATCTTTTTCTACCCCTCACCTTAGTACTTAGGAGCTCAAGTTGTGCTCTCCTCCATCCCTCTAACATCAGCGATGGATAAGGGAACATTTAGGAAGAGCCAACAGCTCAGTTCATGGCTCCGGGACTGATGTCATCAACAGTTTCGTTTCTTGAAGCCGCTATATGCTGTCTTTGAAAAGCCACTCACACCCCTTGTCACAGCTGCAATCATTGTAATTATGTTGTTATTGCATTAGTTGGCTTCAATCTGGAGCACAATGTTTGTTCTCAATTGATGTCGTATGGTTGAAAGGCACCATTTAACTATGAGTCATCCTTTATTGATGTAATCATTCTTACTTTACGAACACAGATAATTAATACAAAGCTTGTCTCTATGCAACATTGGCAGTCTCACTTTGACAGAATTTTTTTATTATTTTTGTTTGTATTGGAAATGTCTTTCTGAAACACTCATTTCATGTCTTCCGTTCTACGCTTACACAGCACCATTCAATTTAACTCTCTCAACTGAGACAAGGAAACCTGAAAAGTTCTTACTTGCTTTTATCCATTGTTACTGTAAAGACAGTGGTGGTTTTAGTGACCGGGGCAAATACCTTCCTTTTCAGCTGTTAAATGACCAACTAAATCCTTATCTTTAAACCCACAATTACATTGTGTTTTTGTGACCATTCCCTTCATTCTTGTCTCAAAATCTTATCTGGCATAGTTACAATTCTTTTAAGGTTGGGGACTACATTTAGACCTCAACACACTCTGTAACCTGCTCACCAGAGAGAACACCCTTTCCTCATCCTAGAAAAGCAAAACTGCCTTCATGATATAAGTGAGAGGGTTGTTAGCATGGGTGACTTGACATAAAGGTGACATTAAGAAGTCTTTTAGGAATTAGAAATTTATGTCATGCATTTTTCCCAAAGAACCAGAATAATTTTCAAGCATGGTGCAAGAATCCAGGTGCCAAGAGGCTACAAAATAAATTTCTGAATAGGTTAGGGAGAGCAAGTGCTCCATGCCAAGGGATATCTAATTACATAAGTCACTCACTGAGACAAGTATTTTTTTCTCAATTCATTAATTAATAGAACTGGCCAGTAAAATGTTCACACATTTGTTTTAACCTCTGCTAGCCAGGTTAGCACTTTTTGTAAGGTTTATGATAACATCAATGCCCATGCTAAATCAAAGAACAGGAAGAAAATAAATTGTGCACTGTTTATCCTTATGTGATTCTGATTTGAGTCTAGGACACAAGTGAGCTCTTTCTTTTCTCATCTGACTTCAACAAGATAACTATAGAGGTGAAATGCAGTCAAGGAATCTCGCTAGTCTGTTGGTTAGCTTTTCATTTTTCTCCTCCTACTCACATCTCTTTTCTTGCTTCTTTCTACTTCACATCTGAGTTTGAGACACAGTTACTCAGATGCCTGTTCAGTTTTAGGTGCCTCAATATGAGAAAGACATTGAGGTGCTGGAGCAGGTCCAAAGAAGTGCATCAAGGATGGTGAAGTGTCTGGAGAACAAGCCATATGAGGAGCTGGGTTATTTAGTCTGAAGAAAAGGATGCTGAAGGGAGATCTTATTGCTGTCTACAGCTACCTGAAAGGAGGCTGTAGAGATGAGGATATTTGTCTCTTCTCACAGGTAACAAGAGATAGGACAAAAAGAAATGGCCTCAGGCTGTGTCAGGTAAAGTTTAGGTTAGACATTAGGAAAAACTTCTTCATGAGAAGTGTCATCAAACACTGGAACAGGCTGATGGTCGAATCACCATTTCTGAATGTATTTTAAAGTCACGTAGGTATGGAGGTTAAGGACATGGTTTAGCAGTGGGATTGGTACATTTAATGGTTGGACTTGATGATCTTGAAGGTCTTTTCCAACAGAATGATTCTATGATTCTGTGAAAAAATAACAGATAGATAAATTTAGATTTTTGCAAAGGCCCAACTCCATTATCACCATTGTGGTAAAGTAAAAGAAGCAAAAGACTGATTTTTCAAATCTAGCTGGTTTGGCAAACAGTCCATTTCATTTTGCTGTTGTTAAAAAGGCAGAAAAAAAGAAATAAAAGAGTAGAGCAGCATTCTACAACAATCATAATCCATACAGACAAAAATAAGAAAAAATAGACCCCAAAAGACATATTTAACTCTCATTTTCTTTCATTTCCCCGAGACAAAACAGCAGCACGTCCTTTCATTTAATATCTATAAAGTGCTCACAGCTATTTTTTTAACTTGTTTTGCTTGTCCATTCAAAACTATTATTAACATTTTATCCTTTTAATAAAGCAATATTTATCCCTTATGACTCATCCTTAAATCCAATGCTGTGACAACAGGTGAAGTCATCACAGTATATGAAGCATCATGTTTCCTCCTACATCTTCTGTGTTTCATAGATGTAATTTAATTTTCAATGTCTCCTGATTTCCTGTGGCTTCATTTCTATGTTCCTTTCCTAACCTGCAACCTGCCACTAAATCTCCTTTTCTTTCTTTATATTCTTGCTAAAAATGCATGTTTTCTTTCCTTGGCTTCCAGCTAAATCTAAATTATCTTGCCTACACTTCAAACTTTCCCGTTATTGCCACTGAGCCATTGCTCTACCCTGCAGCATTTGCCATGATACCACTCCCTTTGGCCCATTAGTTGCCAGACCTCTCATCTCAGATTAAAATTCCAGCCCATTGGCATCAGTATGTTGGTTTTTAATTTTTCCCTCTGCCAACCTCTCAGCTTTCAGATATTTCTATTCCCCTTTTCAGAACTGACTGTATTGCAGTTTGAAAATTACCAGAATTTTCAGATGTATATCTCCCTGTACGGGCCACCAATTCTCCCCGTACGGGCCACCAGTACTCCGGAAGTACAAAACGGACAGTCGCATGACGATCAATATGATAAAGCGAATGTCGTTTATTAAGCGTCAACCCTTTTATACACAGCCGGGCAGTCCATGCGACACATGTACATTGCTGATTGGTACAACACATCTGTCCATCTGTCTTAAAAGCTACTGCTGTTGGTTAAGTACCTTTTGTCCACGCACTGTTCGTGATAGTTAGTTTTCATTCCACAACCTGTTGTTTTCCTTCTACGTGCCAACTTTGTCACAGACCTGCACATCACTGACCTTGAGAAACTTTCCGAGCAGGCGTCAAAGCCCTTAGCTCAGACTCTGGCTAAGTTCACGGAGCTGAGATTGCTCATTCTCTACAAAATACATCCCTACGTGTATAGAATTGTGCTTTCATTAACTAAAATGTTATGTTGCTTTAAGAGGACACCCCACCTCGCAGTGACCTGTCCTCGGGGAGGTAACACTATAGAATTGTCCCCAGGTACCTGCCCTTAAGGGATAGGCTGAGTGAGAAGATAAAAGTGGTGAGTGATCTTAGTCCTGCCTCTTTTTGCTGAGGGCTCCTAGCCCAGCATGAAGCTGCTGCCCTGCCCCATGCTCACCCCACCACACACACACTTCCGGGGGGGGTGTGAGGGGGTGGAAAGATGGGCCTGCTGGAGCTCAGCCCCAGCCCAGACTCTGGTCCCAATCCCAGCCCTGGTCCAGGCCCAGACCCCGGCCCTGGCCCAGACCCCGGCCCTGGCCCAGACCCCAGCCCTGGCCTAGACCCAGGATGATAAAGGGTCTGGAGTGGGCCTGGCTGTGTCAGTGGGTCCCTGAGATATAGTGTTCACCTGAAGCCATGGCAGTAGAGCAGCTGGCCCATCCTCAAGACTTGTGGAGAAGCCTTGCCTGGGACACACTAGTGGTTCACTACAGTAACCAGTGAGGCTGACAAGGGCTTTGTGGTGCTTGTTAGTGCTGCTGGGCAAGAGGAGAAAGGGAGGCAGGAGAAAGGAAGGGAGATTGCTCAGCTATTTCTTCACAAAGAGAATTCCAGCCTAGCACAAATTAAACAAACACTTAGGCCTTAATTACATTACATTAATAGATGTGTTGAATGAATATATCAGTAAAAGGAACACATTCAAAAAAGAAACGTAAAAATATAAGATGTAGGTAAAATGAAATGAGAGAAGGGTAGAAGTATGCTTAGATTTGGATAATTTTCTCTGAGGCAGAAGCAAGGTATGAGACAAAACATACATGCCATGCCTCTTTAAATGCTTGCTTCCTATTATTTCTTGCTATTATATTCAATGACCATCTAGTTTCTTTCTTCTGAAAATATTGCATTTCGTTCAGAAGTTTTTCAGAGAGGCTCATGGGTTTTTTATTTACTATACTGGAATTCAAAGACAGATCAAGCCAAATAATATTCCTAATCATGACCATGAAACACCTCTAACAGTAAAGCAGAATTCATCTTCTGTCATGCAATTCCATTTGGCATCTCCAAGACATGTTAAAGAAAATAAATTCATATATCAGAGTGATGATGTTTCTCTGCAACTTTAATATATTTATAACACCTGTCCTGCCATCTGTGGTTGCAAAGTGCTTCAGCATATATAGATTGATTTCTGGAGTTACATTCTGGTTAGTCAAATTCAATACAGTGATTTCAAAGAACTATTTATTGAAATGATGCCAGACCATTTAAAAAAGTCTCTAAGAAAGATTGATTGATTGCTTCATTATTTCAAAAGGTTTTAAAAAGAGGATATTGAATTCTTTTCCATTCTGATTGACAAATAATAATAGGGGAAATGGAACAACAGATTAAAACTTTATGCAATATCCTCAAGGTATTTCTACCCTAGAAAAAGATAAAGATAAAACAAGTTAGAATCTAAAGATAAAATCTTTAGGTAGTAGTTTGAGGGTATAGGATGAAGACTGAAGGGATGGTTATTTTAAAATGGAAGAAATGGTTGCCAAGAAAACCACAGTTGCCCAAGAGAGAATCTTGGCACAATTTAAGAGCTAAGTAAAGTTTAGAATCTTCAAAACTGGAGTAAGTCATTTTGCTATGGAAAGCTGATGACAGGTTAAAATGAAAGCATTTTGAAATGTGTAATTAATAATAATAGTAACTTTCCATTAATAATAAAGCACTTTGGTAAATAACTCAAGCACATTTAATGAAAATCTATAAATTAATCACTATTTTTCTGCGTGCATGTATGCATTTAT
The DNA here is from genome assembly GCA_028565055.1 of Phoeniculus purpureus. Classification (NCBI taxonomy): domain Eukaryota; kingdom Metazoa; phylum Chordata; class Aves; order Bucerotiformes; family Phoeniculidae; genus Phoeniculus; species Phoeniculus purpureus. Next base: position 84,680,060 of record JAOXOE010000001.1, read on the forward strand.
AACGTTAGCAAACCTTTTCCCTGGCTTTGTTGTACACTGTCATCTGAATAGGAATTCCAGTTGTTTCTAGCTGAGCACTAAAATGCAGGAATGGGAAATCTATGGGTTATAAACCCACTTTGAACAGTGATTTCCACAAATACACACTGATAGAACTCTCCCAGGGATTTTAGAGCCATTTATTGTGAACTCTAATTGAAAGGTGAACCCAGCTTTCAGAATGGAATATTCTTCACTTATTTTAACTAATTTTCTAGGAAGAAAAAGGAAAGGTAGGTGCTATTCCACTCCACTGATTTACACAGTATTTTAATTTAGCAAATCCAATCTTTTGTCTACTCTATTGCTTCCCTGTAGCAGTCAAGGATTTATACATGTGCAACACAGAATGTTCAATTTAGCAAAATCACCTTTTCAAAACTGTAAGTCGAATGTTTAACTACAAGTGTTTGGGGAACAGATGGACTATTTAATTGTTGATTTTTTAAAGAAGTCCTTAAAACAAATAAACAGCCTATCTGAATGCAGTTTTGCTCAAAATATTCTTGGGGGTATAACTGTTTATGTATGAATAGATGTGTCTACAACTACAGTTTTACTGCTTAGGCAAACTTAGAAGCAATTGAAGGAAAGTGTAAATATCACATGGTTTCCTTATGATACAAGTGGCCAAAGAATACAAAATTTAATGTCTTATGTATTTCTGACTGGTATATTTATACCTTGTGTGAAGCATTCAAGGCTCCAAAGGAATATAAAATCTTCTGTGCTCCCTACTGTATTAAGAGAATACAGAATAAGAGCACAGAAAGGTAATGAAAAGCATTACCAAAGCAACACAAAAGTTGTTTTGCTCACAGGTACCAAGGGCTTCTGTAATGTAGCTCTGAACATCAATGTAAGACTGAAATAGAACACACTGCATCTAACTCAACTCAAGGTATTTTTCCTTTGTGAGGTGTTTTTCTCTGTGTCATGGATATAAATCAGGCTAGAAGTAGACCTGGAGTAAATCATGATGGACATTATTAGATTGCTGTACCTAGTTCACAAAACATCTCCTCCAGGGACTGCAACACACTTGTAAAAATATTTGAACATGTTTTACACTTACCTCACCCCAACCCCACACAGTGAATTCAAAGTAGAATAAAATGAGGTTTAGACTGTATGAGGAATGAGACCACTTTATTTGCATAAACCACTAAATTCCTCAACCAAAATGGTCATATTTGTATTAATAACATTTTTACAGCACAATTCAAAATGATTTACATTTTGACAAGACTAGAGGAGTAAATGCTCTGGAGGATGCAGCCCAGCAGCCACTGGTATTTATAGTGTAAAATAGGGTAACGTGTCATTAAGTTGTAGGCGTTTCTGGAATCAGTGTGGTTACACACTTTCAGTATCTCTTTTTGCTTTTTACTTTTGTTTTTCTCCAAAATACTTGCCAGAGTTTATTTTTATTGGAACTATTTTTTAAACAGTATTATCAAAAAAAAACAAGGCTCATTCTGCCCAAGGAAGCCATTCTCAGAAACACAAAAATGCTTAGCTGAAATAGATTTTATAAGTTGTTTCTTTCTATGTTCATTCACGAAGTTTGCACAGCATCTTCAGAGTGAATTTTTAGAATAATCTTATTAAGTCAGTGACTCAAGGACTAATTGTGTCAACTGAAAGAAAAGAACAAACCTTCTAAATTTGTTTAGATACCAGTCTATAGATAGACTGATATAACGTCCGCAGAACTACTATAACAGAGGAAGACATTTCAAAAAACATTAGCTTTGATATTCCACAGTTCCAGAACAGCCTTGACCCGATTATGGCTTTCTGTATATTCTTTCCAGCATTTCTGAGCTGGGCAGAAGATTCATGACATCTCTATTCCATATGTTTTCATTACCCATCAAGGCAGCATTTCATCAGAACTCTGTCTCCCATGAACACCCTGAATCAAGTATGTATTAAGATAAATGCCTTATTAACGTCAACATCTTATTCAACACAACACATGTGCTGCACAAGCAGACCTTCTTCAGCTGCTGGGAATCCATACAAGGGAATAACCAGGAGCAGAGACTTGAGAAGTCACCATGGGAGATTGATACTCAAAGGAAACAGTGAGTTGAGCATTTCCTTGGCATACACACTACCCTTGGCACCAGTTACTACTCTCCTGGCTGGGAGAGTCTACATTTCTTTATGAAAACCATAGCATAGACAAGGTCAACTCTATCCTTTTGCTTCTTCCTTCCATTTGTCTGTGGGGCAGAAATTTCAGGGAATGAGACCTACCCTGTCTGACTGTAGCAGTGTCTGTCACATATTACAGTCAGTGATGAGCACAGTGATACCTGATGAGCACAGGTGATAGCACCTGATACCTGCCTTACAACATCAATGTACAATACTGAAGTTTATTACCTCCATGGTCAAGAGGAACATTATTGCTCTCTGGGGTCTAGTCACTCCTGATTCCTCCCATTAAGTTGTCTTGACTAGCTCTGCAGGGTCTTCTTTGTCTGAAAATGGTTTCCTGTTGGTTTCCCACAACAGAAACCAGGAGAGTTGCACCATGTACATACTGTCTATGGGCATAAGAAAAACAATCACTCAGTCTTTCAAGTCATTCTATGCACTTAAATAATTCAATTTGCTGAAGTATCTTGCAGAATAGAATAGAAGATAACAGAATGGTTCTAGTTGGAGGGAATCTAAAAATATTATCTAACCTAACTGCTTGACCATTTGAGCTGACCAAAAATTACAGCATATAAACAGGGCATTATCCAAATGTTTTAAAATCCTAACAGGTTTGGGGCATCAATCACCTTTTTAGGAAGCCCATGCACGCATCCTTTGAGGCCATATGTTGCAGTTCGAGTATTACCAGAATTTTCAGATGTATAGATTTGTGCTTTCATGAGGAAAAAAGGTGCATTTCACTTTAAGAGAAACTGTCCCAGGTACCTCCCCTGGGGACAGGTGGGTTAGGTGACAAGATAAAAGGGGCTGCCAATCCTAGCCTCACTCTCTAGCCTCTCCAGCACACCCAGACGGAGCTCTGCCTCTGGCACCCTCTCCACACTTCCCGGGTATGGGTGGGGAGGTGTGAGGGAGAAAACGGGCTTGTGACAGCCGCTCCACTGCAGAGAGGGATGCGGCAGCTTGCCAGCCTCGCTCCCCCAGCCCCACTCCCCCTCCGCCTGGCCTGGTGCCAGCTCCGACTCAACCTTGGCGCTGGCTGGCACCATGGATTGGAGAAGCAAGAACTAGTGCCAAT
>JAOXOE010000001.1:84683451-84711555 GCA_028565055.1 Phoeniculus purpureus
CCAGCCTGTCCAGGTCTTGCTGAATGGCAGCACAGTCTGCTGGGGTGTCAGCCACTCCTCCCAGCTTTGTGTCATCATCAAACTTGCTGACAGTGCTCTCTAATCTCTAATCCAAGTCATTAATGAATAGATTCAATAGTACTGGTCCCAGTACTGACCCTTGGGGACTCCATTATATGCAGGCCTCCAACTAGATTCTGTCCATGGACCACTACTCTCTAGCTTCTATCCTGCAGTCAGTTCACGTTCCACCTCACTACCCAGTCATCCAAATCCATCATCCATCCACCTGGTGACGCCCTCATCAAAGGCTATCAGGTTGGTCAAGCATGACCTCCCCTTGGTGAAGCCCTGCTGACTGTCCCTAATGACCCTCCAGTCCTTGATGCACCTGGAGACAGTGTCTAGGATAAATCATAGCCCAAGAGCACGAGTTCAGCTAAAACACCTAGCAGACTACTTCTAGTATTTTCTGCCTTTCTTACAGTTTCTTTAATTATTTTACCTGCAAAGTCCTTATATTCTGTGATGAATTACAGTTAGAAAGTGTTGATACAGTCATTCTTTCATTATGTAAGTCCTTTCTTTCAACCTTAGGAAATTTCTGGTATCTTCCAGGCTTGCGCTATATTGCCATTCATTGGCCGCATTCAAATTAAATAGAGTGTTTGGCCCTTGAAAATTCAAAGTATGGGCTATTTAAATAAATCACTTTATTAAACTCCAACTCACTTTGAACTTAAGATGTGTGCACTTCAAAGGGTCAGGCTGGATGTACATCTACTGGTTCAGCAACCTACTATATTCCTAAAGCTGCCAAAGGCAGCTGGAAATATTGTCAGATCAAGCTTTCTTTTATGCAATTTCCATAATTTGCCCCTTTTTACCTTGCAGGAAACTAAAACAACGTATGCATTGGGAGAAAGGGGAAGGAAATCGCTCCTCCATTATTTCTGAAACTCAGCATGAGTTCAGATCTACCTTGAATCTCAAATTGGTTAAGGGAGTCCTTATTTCTCCTAAACTTTCTGAAGTGTCCTTATTTAGACCTTTCAAGTTTCTGGCTCTAAATAAATCTTTGCAAACTTGCTGAAAGCCAGGGCTTCAGAACTTGCAAACACTAGTCCAAGCCAAGGTTCTTGGCATCCTCAGGCTTCTTTCAGCAGAGCCAGGACTCGGCAGTGGCCAGTTGTTAGATGCTGATTGAAACAGATAAGTCTCTGTGGAAAAAAAAAAACCCACCAATAACAACCAAAAAAACCCCTAAACCCCTAACCCAATCTGCCTCATTTGGAAAATGCTTTTGGGGCCTGGAGCAATCTGACACAAATCCATTCCATGCTTCCCGTACACCAAATGCACTTTCTTCCCTCCACCCCAACCAAATGGCTTTGCTGAGCTCCATTAAACAGTCACTATGAATTGCTGTATTCACTCTATTCTCATTTATCTCAGCTGGACTTTTTAATCGGGCCATATTTTTGAAAGGATGCAGGGCTTCTCAAAAACACTGGCCACTTAGATTGAGTGATTCCTTGGCCACTGTCTGGTGAGTAGGCTTGTGAATTAATTTTCATGCTGTCAGCACACAATGTGTTTGATAACCTAACCTGTGACAATTTCAGAAACCTAATAAATGGTGCTTCAGTTTTATTTACTGATATTTCACTCAAATATGAGTGGAATGTGGCCATGGAAATATTAAATTAGCTCTATCATGCCCTTCTCTGTCAGAAGGAGGTGAATTATGAACAATACGTAAGTGCCGAGTGAAAGACACTCAGAGCACTTTGCACTGTGTCTGGGTTATTAGAAATTAAGCAATTCCACTTCATCTGTCCTGCCCAAGTTCTCCAGGTTCCTGAGACCCTATTAAGGGGAAATTGGGCTTCAGTGACTTGAATGAATGACGCACAAACCAGGAGGTTTTAAAAAAACCAGTTGCTGAGTTTTTAAAGCTGAAGTGCTCTCATTCAGTGCCTTGGGACACAAAAGGCAGATAAATACATGTTATATAAAAGTCATAGCTAAAACTAAGATACAACGTTGGCAAAACTGGAAGACATAGGATCTAAATAAAGTGCAAGAGCCTTGCTGAGGGGGAAACTGGACAGGAAGATGAAGGGCTGATGAAAAAGCACTGTTTTGAGTGGACTGGTATTAATAGAAGGATGCGATGTTCTCAGCTAGCTGAAGGACAAGCAAGGAGGAGGGCAGTGCACTCATTTACTCAGGGTCTTTGTGCAGCGAGGCTACAAAGTAGGAGGAGATGAGGAAGCACATGAGATAGAGATCTGAGTTTTGCAAATGACAAGTACTAACAGACCCATACTGCCTCTTTTTAAGCTGACTGGTGCAAGTACAGTTGCTTGAACCTCAGGAAATGAAAAACTGTGGCAGCTCCTTCTTCAGCTGCACAATGAAGGTAGGAAAAAGTAGGCTGCGAAGAGGTGGCAAGTTCCCTGGAGCAGAAGCAAATACCATCTGTCATCTTTGTCTGGTCACACTGCCTTTGTCTACATGGGTTTTACTACTTGGACTAGGACTGTGTGTTTGAAGTCTCATCCAAGTGTCCTACTTGACAGTGCTTTGGCTCTGTCATAAGGTGGTCATGGAGCACCTAAATTTGATTCTTTTCTGAGGAAACTGAGAGGGAAGATGCAGTCTAGTACACCTCATGCACACCAACTGGTTATTCAATTTGTGGCTGCACACTGGAGCCTTGTCTGATGTAAACCTCACAAAGCACCTACGAGCGCAGTCCTTAGGACTTGGCGCTAGCTCTTCCACTTTGCCACATGCCATGCACTGATATAAGCAGAACGTTCCTCTTCCAAAGTGTCCCGGTGAACTTCGGGAGCATGTGGTGGAGTTGGCTGAGTCTTGTTTTACTTCGGGATGAAGAGTAGTTCTTTCATTCTTTTTGGAATGTCAGGGGTTGATAAACCCAGGCATGGGGAAGTCGGTCTACATTTTAAAAAACCCTCTGAGTGTTTTATTGATTATTTTATCCCCAAAATATATGCATGTAGCATCTGAGGCTACAGAGTAGAAGTGTTGGGAATATAGCAGTCATCTGTTACTTTACAAAAGCCTGAGTTACTTAATTCTTTTTAACATAAAAACAGAAGAGGTACATTTTACACTAGCTGACAGAGACATCTTTTTTTTTTGTCCAACTCAGGTTAACTCAAGAACATAAGTGCTAATTGCACTCATGTTTATTTCCCTGCTATGACATTAAGCGAGGGTGGAATAAGAAGGACTTCTCTGGCATAAAGAGAATTTTCATCCCGTGATTAACATAAATCAGGAATTCAAATCTGGGTGGCTCCCAAGTGAACCAATTAAAACATTGAGGAGCCCTGGCTCACTCTGTCTTTCAGAAGTTGGAGGAAGGCTCTCCTGACTTCCAAGTGGAAATGCAGAAACCCCAACACGTTTGCATGGGTTAAGGCATGGCTTCTAGGAGAGGACTGAGCATGAAAGTTTAAGCTTTTTGTCCAGCCAGTAAGTTAATTGTCATACTTACACATTCTTACTCATTCAGTAAAGCTCCGTTCAAACGCATCGTCCTACTTTCATGAGCGAGGACAGCCAAGTCAACCCTGCTGTGATTAGCAGATTGCCAGTTCTTCTGGGCGCCCAGCCCCCTGAAGGTCTATTTGTTGTTTTGAGCTTGTCTGCCTCTCTCAAACTTCTGTGATAAGGTTCAAACCTTGTACTGGAAATTCATCCACACCCAAAACACTGACTTTCTAGACCAAGCCTCATTCAGTAGGAAAATTAAGCAGTGTGCTCTCCAATAATTATTTTTAGTTCATCTGCGATGGCAATGGATCAGTGCAAAGATCATCACCTTAAGGCAGTTTTTATGAGGTTAAACCTCTAATTGATTGTTTCCTTAAAGTAGAGAGAACTATTGCACTGTCAATAAAAATAGTATTTTAAAACCTCGAGTCAGATTTCAAAATTAGGACAAATATAAGTGTTTGCTGTAAGATTAATGCTGTGTGAAAGCAACAAATGACTCCAAAACTGAAACAGAGCCAAGGCTGGAGTAATTTTATTCCATAGCTAGCTATATACCTCCCAGTTACTGCAAAACGAATGGAGCGTGCTTGCCCCCTCTTACGTTATGGGGTAGATGATCAGCCGGAGGAATCCAGGAAATATTTCCAAAATTGGAAGCACTGAATGACGTGAAAGTAATTACTCAAGTAAAAAGAAGGCTTGGATTGCTTTCCAAATATTAACATAATTTTTCTCAAAACTGCAGTAACACCAAAAATAGCGAGGAAAAAGGAAAATTTGGATCTTGCATACCAACAGACAGCCAAAACCCTCAAAGCACGTTGGCTACCCTGAAAGCATATTTATTCAGCTTTCAGCAGACAATTAGGAGGAATGAGACTTAACAGGGCAAAGATCGTTCAAGCAAGATCTGCCAGGAGAGGCTGGAATTTGATGTTAAATTAGAGTAAAAGGACGGATGCTTAGTTTAACATGTTACGTGGCTTTGAACCATTCACAAATCCCTGTTTCTAGATATCTTGAAAGAGTTGAGATTTTGAATCCTAAAACATTCTCTGTTCTTTTAATATGACTCATGAGAATAAGTCAGGTTGTTGAAGAGGAGAAGTTGATTTCATGTGAGCCTGTTGGTTTTATGCACAATTGTGGTCAGTAGATTTAACTTTGGAGTGGATGTGATGACTCCCCACTTTGTTTTAGGCTTGTAATGTTGCGTTCAGAAAAAACAAGATAATTTTATTTCCTCAAAATATGGCTTTTCTTTATTATCATCTTAGACTGGTGCAAACAATGTTTCTGGGAAGTGAACAAGGTTTTTCCTATGTCTGCAGAGTGCTCATTCATTCAGTTATTTGTACCTTTTTCTGCTGCCTTAGTGTATCTGTGATTTTTCCTCACTGCTGCTCATGGGATGTGCTGTGCCCATGGCAGTAGGTAGTATGGTGGAGTTTGGTAGTAGGCAGTAGGTAGGATGGTGGAGTACTTGACACAGCTGGAGTGGGAGCTGACCTGTTGTCTTCCTTGCTCCCGTCCTGTCCTTTCAACTTGTGTGTAGCAACAGCAAACAACATGAAGGATGTGACCCACCAAATCTCCATAGAGGAGTAGCAACTAGTATTACTTACTTATTAATGGCTGCTTTATTTGTAAATGCCTCCACTGCATCAGGTTAAATGTTAAAATTATTTTTAGAAGAGGAAAAAGACTGTACACATAGGAAATTTAAAGAATTGCTGCTGAGGGTATTGTGTGATGTAGTTATCTTCGCTGTTTTTCAGACACTCCTTTGTAATTTATAAAGTGGTTATTTCAATATCATTATGTTTCTCTCCACTCTGTCTGCATACTGACATCTTATTTTATGTTCGTAGCTCATAGCTTTTCCTTTTTGTAACTGCTGCTGGTCTAAGATTTAGGAAATTTAGGAAAAAGTGGTGATGTGCTCTACAGTCAGCCAAACGTTATTACCAGTGTTGATAAAAAGGGCTGCAGCATCTCTGTGGCACAGGCAACATCTCACAAGGCCCTGCCTGGGCATGAGCACACCCCCTCAGGTGGCCTCTTTTTAGAGCTCTTGCAGTGGACATTTCCAAACACAAAGTGACATGTGTCCACACAGTGTTTCCCAGAAGGAGGTTTGACTGTGTTCGTGGGAGAGCCTTCATGCCTGAATTTCTTGTGAGCAGTACAGGCAAGCTGCTTTCTTATCAAAGCAAGGATATGTGGCTCTGAAATTGTCAGTTTTATCATCACAACAGAGGCAGATGCCAAACAGATATGAATAATGTGGAGTAGAAATGAGAAGATGAAGGTAAACAGACATAAAGGTGCAAAGGAATGTATTTCCCATCTAAAAATGTAGAGCATGTCATGGATAATACAGCTAGGAAAAGTCTGTCAAAAGATTTGTAGTCCTTGGGCATATTTCATTCACTTGAGTGGTGCTTACACAGCAGATAATCTGAGCTGTTTTTACCTTTGTAGCACTGCCAGATAAATATTTCCATCCCCTGGAACAGGTCTTAAAGAATAACCTGATGGTATTGCACGTACGAGGCACTGCGCTCTGGTGTCTGTGGCGTTTCTTGGGTTTCTTTCTTCCTTCCTTGTGTTCTTATTTGTTATCACAGCAGACAACAAAGCCCGTAACCTAAAGTGTACGTGGAGCTGTTCCAGGTGTTAGCAGATTTTTTTCAAATTTGGCCGTTTTTCCATTTCACCTACCTCATGGGAAGACAACAGCAGATGACTAGTAAAACAGGGCAGTTAGAATTTGGAAACAGAAGCTGCATAAAATCTTTCACTCAAAAGGAAAACTATTTTACTTTTAAGGAAACCCAATGTCCAAGCTTGATAATTTTAGGACATTTTTGTAGCATGAAGAGGCTGGTGTTGCTCACCTGAAAAGCGTCACTGATAGGGAGTGTTGGTCTGTAAACCACAAGCCTTGCCCTTAGTCCTCCCTCTATGCAAACGCTGTTATTGAGAACTCCTTCCATCTACTAGAAACTAATAGCAGTTTTTGCTTGCAGCTGTTGTGCTTGATGTGTTCCTTTTTAAACAGAAAACAAAAACCCCCACAAAACAAAGAAACTCAACCCCAAACTAGAAAAGTTAGATCGAAGGATATGTCTAAAATTTCAGTTCATATTACTTCCAAAATAGATCATAGAGGTGCAGCAGTCATGATTATCTTTTGTTTTGCAATGCGCTTTCTTTTGGATCACACAGAATCACATAACATTAGGGGATGGAAGGGACCTTGAAAGATCATCCAGTCCGACGCCCCCTGCACAGCAGGATCACCTAGATCAAGTCACATAGGTACATGTCCAGGTGGGTTTTAAACGTCTCCAGAGAAGGAGACTCCACAACCCCCCTGGGCAGCCTGGACCTATTCTCAACCTCTCTTCTTGTGTAAGGTTTCTCTTCCCCCACCTTCTTTTGCCATTTAATCTAATAAATCATCAGAGCAAATGTGCCATGTAAATTGAAATATGCAGGAGTGTCACGCGTGGTGAGAAGTGATGGGAATTAGCACATGAGAAGGAAATTCCTTAATTGAGTACTTCCCTCTCTAATTCTGCCTGGTTTTGGTTTGCTTTGACAAATCAGAATATGCTTTTTCTTTCACTAAAGGGAATCTTTTGGACTGGAAATGAAAACTGTTTACTTCATGGGATAGGCTTATTAACAGTTATAAATAGTAAACAGCAATAGTTATCTCCCAGGCGATTGTAATTTCTGGATTAGAGCATGAGATGGGTAGCTGAGGTTTTTGAACTGTTTCTGTTAAACGAACACATTTTTACAACGAATGCGTGCACTGCGAGAGAATCTGTTTTCAGCAAAGTATGTCTGCCTTCTCCTTTTTAGCCAGGAAAAACATCTGCTGGGGTTTCACCACAAAATCTTTATGTAGACAAGCTTTGTTTACTCACATCCCTGAAGGTGAAAGTTAAAACCTTCCTGATTTGTAAAAATACATTTATATTTAAAAAAAAAACCATCTGGAACCCCAGACATTATTAAAGGGGAAGTGTGCCACTGGCTTCTGCTTTGTCCCTGTTGAGGAGAAATGGCAGATGGATGTGCCCTGCTTCAAAGCCTCCAGTGGATATTCCTCTTCATCAGGGCAGGACCGAGAGGCTTTGCTGGCTTCCAGGAGCTGAGTCTTTAGGGAAGTTGAAAGCCCAGAGAATCATGATGGATTTATGAGACTTGGCGCTAGCATGGGGGGAGCACTCATGTGAGTAATAGTTTGCACGATCAATCTTCTCATTTATTAATCTTTTCAGATGTTTCTGAGTAAAATGCACAATGTGCAAATCTGTTTCTAAGTGGATGAGGAGGCATGGGGGCTTGGCATGTGCTCACATCACATCATCTCAGCAAGATACTGCCCTTCCGTGAGGTTTCAGCTGATGCATCAACCCCAGGGCTGGGTGGTCTGGGAGCAGGCAGAGAGGGCGAGGGCAGCTCCTCCAGTCCCCGTTTGCTCTTTAGGACTAAACCCTGTCTGCATCCAGTCCTGTGGCTATGCTCTGAGAAGCAGATTTTCTGAAACAGTCACTTCAGTGATCAGCCAGTTACAAAAGGTGAAATAAAGTAGACCTCCTTCCTTGGGATGACAGCTTCGGGGAAATGATGAAGGGCTCAAAAAAAGTTGTCCTATGCACATTCCCTTTTAAATAAAACCTGTGTTCAATGGCACACTCGGGGTTCACAGATGAAAGACAGCAGTAGAGATTTATGGCCAAATTTACCAGTATTACTTAAAAAAAAAATTATTGCTATGCATTATATACACAGACTTCTGAAAAGAAAATCTATTTTTATTAAAGTTTGGAATCTGAATGAGGGAGATACTGCCAATAACTTTTTAAAAGTCTGATTTATAAGTGAAATGCTAATGAATAATTTCACAAATGGTGCTTCATATAGTAAAGCACGGAGGCAGATTTTCATTCCTTCTAGTACAAGAATAAATCTGAGTGAGTAAATCTGCTGTATGTTGCCAATTTTTATCATTCTTGGATGTGGAAATATAATCTTGTGCAATATTTAAAGATTGCAAAAACTCTGCACAAGTGGGGCAGTGCCTCACTGGCAATGAAAGATACTAGCACAGAGCAGAAGGAGCATGTGTTTGCAGGCTTGGAACTTTCTCAGTTGTAGGAGCATCCTTGACAGTACTAGTCCTTTAGCCAGAGTCTGCCAGGGCTTGCAGTTGAATAGTAGAATCATAGGATTGTTTAGGTGGGGAAAAAAACTTTAAGATCATCAAGTCCTACCAACTCCTGACTCTACCAAGCCCAGTGCTAAACTGTGTCTCTGACCACTGTATTGACACAGCTTCTGCACATGTCCAGGGACAACTGTTCAATGACTTCCCTGGGCAGGCTGTTCCAGTGCCTAATCACCCTTCCAATGAAGAATTTTCTTCTAACATCTAACCTAAACTTCCCCTGGTGCAACCTGAGGCCATTTACTCTTGTATTATTTTTTGTTACACCAGCACTCACCTCTCTACAACTTCCTTTCAAGTAGTTGTAGACAGCAATAAAGTTTTCCCTCAGCCTCCTTTTCTTCAGACTAAATAGCCCCAGATCCCTCAGCCACATTTTTTGTAAGGCTCATTCTCCAGATCCTTCATCAACCTTGTTGCCCTTCTTTGAATCTGCTCTTGCACCTCAATGTCTTTCTTGTAGTGAGGTGCCTAAAACTGAACATAGTACTTGAAGGCCAGGTACAGGGGGATGGCTTCTTCCCTACTCCTACTGGCCACACTTATCTATGCCCTCTTGCTGGAGAACCCTACTGGTATCCAGGATTAGCAGAGTGTAGGAAAATTGTACTTACTATGTTTTCCAGTCCTATGGAAGATCTGGTGTTTGTGCAAGTTCATGTTCCTCTGGCTTGGTTCCTGGAGGCGTGGGAGCTGCCTAACCTTGGAGGTGCAGGTATTGGCAGTGCTTCTGGAGAGCCAGTGCTAGAGGACTGCGCCTTTTCTATGCACAGAGGGACCAATGGGCATCCCCTATTAATGCCAATTAGTACTATACAGTGTTTGTTGAGCAAGTAGTTTATTGCCATTGGTTAGGTTGTTAGCTTAATGAGATTAGACAAGATCTAATGGAAGACGACAAGTACATAACGTGTTTGCAGTAGTTAAACTGCTCTGCTCTGGGATTTACTGTGACTGCAGCATGGCTTGCTCTGATAGCCTATTCACCATCACAACATCCCATTCCCACAGGTGCCTCACTGGAAAGCTGTCATGTTGTCAGCACTGGTATTTTCCCTTGTACTAAGCTGGCAGCGGGCTGTCAGTCTGTTTTACTTGCTGTTCTACCTGTACATGATCAAATGACGGCATTCTCTTAATAAACAGTGAACTGTGAAGTGATTGATCCTGATGAATGGGTCAGCAACACCCCACTATCAAACTCATCCAACTCAGCTGCCTCCTGGGGCTGCTTAGACAAAGAAGAGTTAGCAGACAACTGTGCAGAAAAATTCAATGACAATCTATGCTGTTAATGATGGTAGAAATGTTAGCTGGGTGGGAGAAGCAAAAGCCTGCAGCTGACACAAGTGGCCAGTCAGGTAGTCCAAGAAATAGCAGACTTCCTGCATAAACAAGCAGTAGTGGCCATGTTGTAAAGAATGAGAACAAAAAACTGCTCATCTCCAGCATTCTTGACATGTCTTTCAAATAATCTTCAAGTCTTAGATTCTTCAGGCATTTGAAAAAGAGGAAAGGCAAATCTGTAACCACAGAGCTTGGGAATATTTTGGTAGCCATCAGAAATCTGCAGCTGATTACTGTGAATTTAGGGAGCATCTCTAGGGTTTGGTGTCAAAGTACCTTCTGGCACATGACTAGATGTTGGTAGAATTCATAATAAATTAAACTAAATGCAGGAAGATAGTTTTAAGATCATTATGTATTCATGTTTTCAGGAGTGAAAATCATTGTTTTGTTGGGCCAGACAAAGAATTGAAATTCTTTTGGACATTTATGAAAAGAGACTGGGGAACTGATAGGTGTTCCATGTGCTTAAATCCTCTCAGGGCTTAAAATATGCATTAAAATGGCAATGAAGTATTGCAACAAGGTAAAGTCTTTTCTGCCCTACCAAGAGGTCAGTACAGCTTAATTAAGCAGTTTCTCATTTCTCAAACCCTGGAGTATCCAGCTGTCTCATGCCCTCCTTTATACAGATATCATATGTGTCATGTGCACAGAATTTATGTCAACATTTGCCATCTCACTGAATGCCTCCATCCTTTAGCTGGGTGATAGGCAATTGTTATTTCCAGCCTCATTTTAACCAGTCATTCTCATTAGCACTAATAAACCCAAGGTGGGAGGGAGCTTTCATTTTACATAAACATTGTGCTGACCTTCTTCAGTGAATTTCCCCATCAAGGAAATAATCTTTGAAGAAGATGTCACACTTCTGTAAGGATGCATGTTGAGGAAGAGGGAACAGGATGTGAATCATCTTGGAATTTACACTGTACAAAATCTTTTATTATTCTTTTTGTTTTTCAATGGTATTTTTGCTGGAATATATTTTGCAGAACAGAAGACTGGAACTCTTCAAAGCTGTGGTGCCAAGTGTCTTCTCTCCCTCCTATTTAAAAATAAATCATTCTCCTGGTGGTAATGAGTAATACAGAAAAATGCAGGCAGCAAGGATTTTGCCAGGGAGAGAGCAATGAGCAGTGCTGTACTTTGGCTTCTATGCAAAGTTCTATTTAATGACACTGCCACAGAAGGAGCTTTATATTATCTGTCCCACTGTTGAAGCCTTCAGTTTCAGTACTGTGAGTACACTACTTTGTTTTTAACATTTATAAGCATCAAGTGATTCCAGAGAAATTCCAGTTTCAGCTACAAAACTCAACAGACACCAACTGTGTCATTACCTCACCCTGTTGGGGCACGTCCTGCTTCTGCAGCTGCAGAGAGCCTCTGCCAGCTACCCTGTGAGTGGCCAGCTGTCCTTCCCAGGATCACGCACCCATTGCTACCATGGCAGGCATGGCCTCAGCTCCACACAATACAGAGCTAGCAGGGCAAGAGGAGGCTGTTGTTACCTCTCACAGAAAAATCAGTATCATGGGTGTGACAGCAGGGCTGTGGCCACTCTTTGGCATCTCTGAAAGTCCCAGAGGAAAGAAGAGCCACGTGCCGTGGAAACATGGCTGGTCTTTACCCTCCAGAGGGTGCATTAAGCTGACGCTACAGGTGCAGTGAGGCAACTCGTGTGCACAGCATTCCTACCCAAAGCGATCTGCTCATCCCTCATGTTTCATTTTTCTCCTGATAAATTTTTCCTAGGTTTTGAGGGAATCTTAGGAGATTCCTTTTTCTGTTGCTTTAGCTAGGGTGTTTTGACATTCAAAGACAGTATAAACAGGCTTTTGTCTTGGAATTCCATAGTCTAGCAGACGTAGATGTTTTGAACAAAATCACCTTCCTGCCTGAATAAAATGTTTCTGAAGATTCCTGTCTCCCAGGCGCTGATTCAAAATGTCAGCTTTAATTTGGATGATATGTTAAACTAATAATATTTCTAATTAATGTCTACAACCTCAACTAGGTAGAGGGAACCCATGCTGACCCACCAATAAGTCTCAACCTCAGCCTAAGAGGCAGTTAAACAGAGTGTTAGTTAAACTAATGCACTCCTACCAGTTTCTCCCTGGTGAGGTGTAGGGATGTATTTTGTATAGAGTGAGCAATCCCAGCTCTGTGAACTTAGCCAGAGTCTGAGCTAAGTGCTTTGAAGCCTGCTCGGAAAGTTTCTCAAGGTCAGCAATGTGCAGGTCTGTGAGAAAGTTGGCACGTAGGAGGAAAACAACAGGTTGTGGAATGAAAACTAACTATCATGAACAGTGCGTGGACAAAAGGTACTCTACCAACAGCAGTAGCTTTTAAGACAGATGGACAGATATGTTGTACCAATCAGCAATGTACATGTGTCGCATGGACCACCTGGCTGTGTATAAAAGAGTTAAGCTGATGCTTAATAAACGGCATTCGCTTGATCATATTGATCATCATGCGACTGTCCATTTTGTACTCCTGGAGAATTGGTGGCCCGTACGGGGAGAGTGAGGTAAACAAGCTGCCATGGTGTGGAAGTGCGCCTACCAGGAGCACAAGGAATGCCCATCAGCTCTCTTCCTGTCCTGTTGCAGCCATTCATTTACACAGACTGGTGTAAACCTGCAGGAATGAGGATGGAAATGTCCATATCCTCTTACCAACCTCCTGAGCTGCTTAATCCCTTCAGGCGAAAGCTGACCTGCAACCGATGCCATTTCAGTGCTTCCCAGAGTCAGAGATGCCCAGGTGTGGTATGTTCAACCCATAGTGCTCATTTCTCAGCTGCTGTGAGTTGCCCCAGCTCAGCTGGTACCATCAGCATACACCAATTCATGCCATAAACAGGAGCAGGCCATATTTTTTTTTAATTTGCCACGGCTCATGTTTCACATGACACAGAGGCTGGCTTTTTTAGTCAAGAAGCCTTTTGTTAACATATTCCTCAATACTGCAATATCTGATGTACTAAAAGTAAAATGGCTCTTCACCCTCATTTCCTCTGGGCTGCTGCTTCACCAGCAGCTTAGGCTTGATTTACACCACTGTCAGTGGACAAAGAGGCTCATTTGCCTGAGGATGTTGGGGCATCACTACTTTTGGAGAGAGTTGTCACTCTTTTGTTGGTCGAGCATCTGTTGACTTCTGAACATTTCAGTGAGTGATGTGCTCTTCTTGGGGACATTTGCCTAAGGCTCTGGCATAGCTGTAGGATGCTTTCTGTGGCACCTTCCTGGGCACTGCCAGTAGAAGACATCCCAGCCCTCCCTGTCTCAGATGACCATTCGTATTTTGCTAGTCTTTATCTTGTTGGCCTTTCTCACAGGAGGGGAATGCACCTTAATGCTCTAAAAAGAGAATCTGGCAGGAGGAAAGATGGCTTCATGCACGCGTAAAGTAGTGTTTGTATTAACGGTCTGTAAATCAGCAAAAAGCAATCAAAGTTTTACTTGCTTTTTACAAGCCTTCATTTAGGATTCAGGGCTCAGTCTTCCTGCAGGAGACCTGGAAAACGTGGTTTGCTTTGGCATTATAGCAGCACTTGCTGGCATGTTTAGGATTTATGTTTGGCTTGATGAAGTTAAAGCTGGCACAGCATTTCTGCGGGTGGAGCGTTCGAGCAGACAGGTTTATACGACTTTGAAGAACTGCAACAGAGTGGGGCAGCACTTGATGTAAAGATAATCTGAGGAAGGTGGAGTGCTATAAGAGAGAAAAATGCACATAAAATAAATCCAAGCTTTACATTAGATGCCTTCCTCACTTTGCTGCTTGTTCACAGCCTTGGAGTCTCTGGCATCCCCTAAATAGAAGGCAGGAATTCTGAACCGAAGAGAATGTTTTCTCTGTCATTTCTAACATGACTCAGTGTTTCCCTATATGGGCTGGAAAATCAGGTAGGCTGTAACTGTCGTTCTTGCCCACGGTGCTGTACTCAGAGCTGCTGCTAGTGTGGCAGCTGCCCATGTTTCAGAGGCATGGCACTGCCGCATGGTGAGCTCAGGGAGCAGGGTTCCATGTCCTGCCTGGCTGCCATGAGCTTGCGGCGTGAGCTGAAACACCACAATCACATCCACCTTCTCTTCATGGCTCAGATGTTGTCACTGTCCAATCTTCCATTCTGGAGTAGTGCCATAAATTATGTCCAATGTAAATGGGAGCTCTTTAATTGTTGGCTATGTTTCCCAGCTCATGGTGAACATAAGCTTACTGGCATTTGTTTATGAGTAACATAATGCCTTACCATGGCTTCTCTTCAGTGAAGTTTCATTCACACATGTCCCTTGCCATGGCAAAAGGAGTCTTCTGGGTTTCTGTGATTCACAGCAAGTGAACTTTATCCTTTTGTTCATAAAATTTGCCAAATGATCAGACACAAATGCTCGTTCGTGCCACTATCCTCCCCAAGAGTCCTGTGTGCCAAAAAAAGACTTGGAGTTGGCTGACAAATCATTTCCTGATTTGCAGCCGTTCCAGATTTACTCAGCTTCCAGCCACCCCCATGATGAGCATCATTCCTGTTGGGAAAGGAGCTGGCGTACTCCTGATTCTTCCTTCCTCACCCTGTATTTAAACTTGCCAGGTGACAAGCATTAATTTCTACACAGGTTACCAATGAATTCTGACTTTTGTCATGAAGTTAACACTTTGAATCTTAATCTGCATATGGTGGTTCTGACCCATGACTAAAATTTATGTCTAGTCCAGTGTATCAATGAAAAAATTCTTTCCCTTGCCTAAATGTTGTAGACACTAAATTCCCAGAACATGATAAAGAACACCTTTGTTACTTAAGTTTCTCAATCTCCTTGTGAACCTTGTTGTTTGGCCCCAAAGTTTCCAAGGTCCATAGGAGCACACAGACAACCCTGCTAGCCTACACTCTGGGTACATAGCACCTGTGCAGGTACCATGCATGTCTCTAATGCAGAGACAAGGCAAAGCCTGCCTTTTTGTTCCCAAATCCTGGGATGGGCCTGCTCCTCAGACATAGTCAGGGTTCACATATCTGTTATACAGAGACCCGGGTTAAGGAAGTTGCCAGACTTGTTAAAAATAGCATGTCAGTTATGCACCCATAGGTGTCATCCTTGAAAGACTCAATCTGCTCTGCTGTTGGTTGTGCCACTGGTCTAGAGGACATCTATAAAAGCTTGCAGGTGCCTCCTGTTGAAGCTGGGGCACAGTTAGCTAGACTAGTGTCAAAAGAATGTCACCTGAAATTAGCTTCAGGATAAGTGGCTGCTTTGGCCCCTTATCCTTGCTTGCAGAAGCATTCTGCCTGCTTTAAGGAAACACAAGTCTGAGATGCTCAGCAATGTAACACTGCAGTGCTGCTGGTACTTTCAGGGGCAAACGTACTGGTTTATGGAATTTTGTGACCATGCAGGAGTTTCTTATTTTGGAGAGGAAAGTCTTAAAGTGCTGTATTTGATTTAGTGGGGATGGAGTTGATCCTTCCCATGATATCTCTCACAGTGCTCTGTTTGTGGTGATAGCTGGAGGGCTGTTGATAACACACCAGTGTTTTGGTTACTGCTGAGCAGTGCTCACACAGCACCAAGGCTGTGGGGGTGCTTTTTGCTTTCCTAATATTCTCCCCAACAGTAGGCTCAGGTGCAGCTGGGCCAGCTGACCCAAACATCAGCCTCAGCCCAGATAGAAAAGTGAGGGGAAAGAAGGCAGAGGTGGGGTATTCACTGACTGCGTTTTGTCCTCTGGAGTAACTGCTGTGTGTATGTATTGGGCCCTGATTCCTAGAATGGCAGCTGAACATCATCTGCTGATGGGAAGTAGAGAATAATCTTTATTATCTGTCTTTCCTTCCTTGCATGGCTTTTGGTTTTTCTGCTTTATTAAACTGCTGTTGTCTTTATCTGCTGGCCTCTTGTTATGCTTTTCTTCTCCCCTGTCCATCTAAGAAGGGGCAGTGATAGAGCAGCTTTGGTGGGCACCTGGCCCCCAGCCAGGGCCAAACCATCTAAATAACTGTTCTGTAATTGTTTTTTATATCTCACTATGTTTTTTTCAATTTGCATTGTGTTTTTTTATTGCTTGGGTGCAGTAAGTGCTAAAAGAAGGGATGCTTAGCTGGTTAAATTAACCTTGAATTATGTGCTGAGTTTGATAATAGGAGCACACATCTTGTTTCTTTACATATCTGTAGATCCAGATCGTACCTGCACTGCTGTGCACCAGCCTGTGTCAGTAGAGATATGCCGAAAACCCCGCATGATGCTCCTGATCTGCACAAAGAAGGAATTTGGTGTAGTGATGTGAGAGAGCTGCATCGTGTCAGTCATTTGACAATTGGCCCGTGGTCTTATCCTTAGCACATACTTAACACATCTTGCCAAATTATGCGGTTGCTTAGTAATGTGAACAAATATCCCCTGGAGATTCAATAACCAAACTCATTATCACTTGTCATGTAGGCCAGGAACTGAATCCAGATCTCCAGGAGTGAATGACTGGTGTGTTAACCTAGTCTCCTACGGCTAAAATAGCAGAATGAATATGTGCAAAGTCAGCTCCATGCAGTGGGTAAAAATACTCCCTCAGTAAACACACAAGAGAAGCTCTATGAAAAATTATTACCTAGATTCCATTATCTAAAATAAGTAGGGGCCAACTTAGCATTTGTTAATGTTTTGAAGAGAAACATAAATGAAGACTGATTTTAACTTTGTAAAAAGTTATTTATCGTTGATATTAGAAACTAAGCAATGTAGCTTAGTGTGGCAGAGGAAGAAGCTGTTGTCTTCATCCTCTGCACTTCAGGAGACCACTAATTCTGTTTGAAACAGCAAGTTTTTGTGGCTACTGTTACACAAAACAGTGCAGCACTCACCACAGTTGTGTATGGATGTACTTGACCTTGCTCCAGACAGGATAGTTTGCTGCAGAATAGCTGCACTATTGAAGCTCATCACAGTAGTGCTGACATCTCTCCAGGATCTGATCTCTTACCCTGGTCAGAAGTGAGATCTCCTGCAGGAGCGTACCAACTCCTCTGGGACTTACTAAATGACACTTCATTGTGCATGCTGTATACTCATCATCTGAAATTTCTGCAAACACTTTGACTCCTTTTCTTCAGCAGGTTTCTTCTGGTTCACCCAGAAAATGCACAGAGTCAGCCAGTTTGCTTAACAATGATTTTGGCAGCGAATCCATTATTTGTAGATGTGCGTACTGAATACATATGCTGTTGGCTGTAAAGATACCACATATTCCCCTCATAAGCAATCCCAGCTGCATATATGGTTTTTTGGACTTTTTAAACATTTTTTTTTCTGGAGTAAATTTCAGAGCAGCTGCTCAGCGTACAAATGCAAGTTGGTTTAATTCATGTAGATAATACATGCATATCAGAGACTGAGGGGGTGTGTGCACTCATAATGATGGGAGTCCAGACCAGATGCAGAGATGGAGAATTGGCCCAAATGAGGTCAATGCTGACAAGTATGGAAGGGAGCATCTTAAACTGCTCTTACCCTTTCATGTAATATCTGCTCAAGGGTAAAACAGGCTTGATCTCCTGTAAGCTGCGTTTCATTTCACATCCTCTGGACATCATTAACACAGGTTCATTGTTTTCTAGAGTTCACTCTACATCTGCTCTTTTCACTGTCATCAGCACTTCTCAACTGCTACTGAAATTACCTTTTCTGAAAGCAAGTTTGCAAATTTCTTGCAACGTTTATGTTAATGTAGCCAACAACTGTCTGACAACTGCTAGAATGGAGAGCAAATTAATTCTGGGTATGTTAGTTTGGAACTGGGTTTGATTTTTTTCCCCCCTTTTTGTTCAGTGGATAAATTAATATTTTTCAGCTATTGTAGACATCACTTCTCATCTCCTACCTGTGGGAGGAGGCATCGATCTAGTAACTACAGGGTTGCTCTATCTGAACAGTCATCCTATCCTATTTTTACAGTTATCAGGTTCTTGCAGGGGTATGTTTAGTGCTCTAAAAGTACGAATCATTGGATATTTGCTACACTGAGATGCCCAAAGCAATTTTAAAGTTACTATCGCACTGAATCATGCTTCCATTGCCTTCATCTCTTGCTGTAGGACTTCTGAAGGTTGTGCAAAAATGCTTCAGTGGGGAGGCTGGTACTTTAGCAAGGATTTGGACATTGCACATCCAGGGCCAGGACATAGGTGAGGGTGTGCTGGAGCTTAGAGTTGTACCAATTGTCTGCTTGGTATGTCTTTGATACCTGCTCGGTCTTGCATCAGTCTTCAGATCTGTGGTCAGAAAGAAACTTTCTCCTCCACTCAGGGTTCAGAGTATTTCACTGATGTATTTTTTAGTTTTTCTTGGTACCTATAATCTCATGTGATGACCAGGCTCTCTTACTAAGCTTTGCTTGCTTTGCTTGCTTTGTTTGGTAAGAGCAAGAGCAGCAATCAGGAGCAGCACATTGGCAACACTTTGTTGTCTGTGGTGTATTGGAACATGTAGGAAAAATGAGAAACTGAGATTTATATCTATTGCAATGTTTCTGTTTCTGTCTGCAGAGGACTAGACTCAGCAGTGATGAGTCCAGGGGTCTCAAAGGAGATTCTCTCCATCACTTCTTGACTTTTTTCATACTTGCCCAGATTTTGGATTTACTCATACTTGCTCTCTTCTACCTTGTGCTGCTAGGCAATTACAGTTGAGATACTGTTGTGCTGTGATGGACTTAAATGTCATTTCTGATCACAGACATATTCTTTTACGTTATGTACTCCATAGTAACATTCACATCAGGATATGGACAATTCCTTACTTGAGGTACTGGCAGACAGGAGAATGAGGTAGTGAGAAGAAAGCACTGACATGGTATGGAAATTAAATTCCCTTCCTCTGAAATTCAGCACAATAATTCCCATCTGCTCAAGTCAGGGATCCAGCACTCATTCTCAGACTTGGAGCTATCACTTGACTGTCAAATTGAAGCTGTGGTTTCAGGATAGGGCTGGGCTTATGGAGCCTGTCTGCAGGCTGCTGCTGCTGAAAAAGGAGGTCCTGGTTCCCATCTGAGACCTCCCATCAGGTGCGCAGTCCTGTTGTCTTCCTTGTGCTGTGCACTGTGCTCACCTCACAGAGCAGGGAGTCAGCTCAGAGGGCTAGACTGACAGACACTTTAACCAGCAAAGATTACCTGAAGACGGGTGCACTGGCATTATAAAACTGCTCCCTTTGGCAATTCTTTGTCAAGATCTTTCTTTGAGGTCCTGTTGCTGAGAGAGTCAAGGGATTGTTTAGTCTAGAGAAAAGGAGGCTGAGGTGACACCATATTGATAGCTCTACTATCTGAAAGGAGCTTGTAGAGAGGTGGGGGTTGATCTGTTCAACAAAATAACAAGTGATAGAACAAGAGGAAATGGTCTTAAGCTGCACCAAGGCAAGTTTAGATTAGATATTAGCATTACTTCTTTTCTTACCAAAGGGGTTATCAGACATTGGAATGGCTTGCCCAGGGAAGCTCTCCTGTCTCTGGAGATATTTGAGAGTCATGTACGTGTAACGCTTAGGGATATGGTTTAGTCTAGGGCTTGTCACTGTTACGCTAATGATTGAACTTGATGATCTTAGAAGTCTTTTCCAACCTAGGTGATTCCGTGATTCTGTGATTTTGTGAAGGGGTTGCAGCTTTCTCCAGCAGCTCCACAAAGGAGAATGTCTCAGAAAGAGACCACTTGACTGCATGGCACTTGCTACTGTTTCACAAAATGTTCTTGCAAACCTTTAGTCTTCAGAGATATACTGAGGTGACATGACACATGTAACTATGGATAGCTTTTTGGAGGTGGTGTGATGGAATAATTAGACACAACAAGCAGGGGAACCAATCTTAATCAGTTTTCATGTCATGGAAATATAGGATGTACTCTTGAAGGGTACACTTAAATTTTTTCCATACAGTACTTCAGTCCACCCTTTGTTTCTGTTTTGTCAGTGTCTTGCCCCCTACCAGAGTCCACTGTCCTGAAATGGTCACCTAAGCTTGTCACACAGTGAGAAGTTAGAGCAGACTGGAAGCCTGAAGCATTGACCTGCTGAAAGCAAGAGGTCTCCTTTTGAGAGCTACGCCTCACACTTTCCTGATGCTAAGTATCTAAACTCTGTCTTTGAAAAGAAAAACGCTCTTGAGTTTTATAACACAGACAGAAAAGTATTTTACCCAGTGTCCTAGTGCATTAGCCCGGGACAGAGGCACAGGAGTGCAATATTATTCTGAAGGGACAAGAAACCATACAGAAGATGAAGAAATAATAAAGATATATTATTATTATAGTAGCACTCTTTTGCATTGTTTTTAAGTCATTTTATATTGCCAATATGCAGTGTGTCTAATTGTAAACCATTTCATTATCTGCAGTGAAAACTATTTCCGTGAAAATCGTTTATTTTGCCAGGTTAGACAATTGCCGTCTCAGACCTGAAAAAGAAATGCCCAGGCATCCCATTATTATTGATTTGAATTATTTATAGCTGGTAGCAGTTTATAAGACATTCAAAAAGCAAATGCATCCCATATTTATAATATTACTACATGGTAAAAATGCACACAATGCAGTATAGGATTGCTGTCATAGCATTTCCCCTGTTGTCACTTGCCATGAAGCTTGACTGTGTTGCCACAACAGTGACAATGAGGGATACTGTCATTATGGTCAGTGGGAGAGCTCTTGATTTATATACGTTCAAGTAAGCAAGGTCAGAACTGGGCCTCGGAAAATGTTAAGGTCACTGCATCTAGTCAGTTGTAGCTGCAGTTTTCAAAATTATTGTGCAGCTTTGCAGAACAGACTTTATGAGCTGGCTTTATATTAATAGCAAATATATGTGAAATACTTTCCACTTTGAGCCTTACAACCCCATATTTTCTTACAGAAAAGCAAGGGTGTTATCATTGTTGTACAGCTTTGTTTATGTCAGATACAGGTGTTGATGATGCATATGTGTAGTTAATTGGGGCAAGAGTTCAGTGCTGGTTGCTTCCCCTAGTCACAAAATCACAGACCATTAAGGATTGGAAGGGACCTTGAAAGATCATCTAGTCCAACCCCCCTGACACAGCAGGATCACCTAGATCAAGTAGCATAAGAACATGTCCAGATGGGTTTTAAATATCTCCAGAGAAGGAGGCTCCACAACCCTCCAGGGCAGCCCCTTCTGGTGCTCTATCACCCTCACCATGAAGAAATTCCTTCTCATATTTATATGGAACCTCCTATGTTCCAGTTTACACCCATTGCTCCTTGTCCTATCATTAGATGACACTGAGCAGAGCCTGGCTCCATCCTCCTGACACCCACCCTTCACACAGTTATCAACATTAATGGGGTCACCCCTCAGGCTCCTTTTCTCCAAGCTCAAGAGACTGTGTACCCAGTGAACCAGCCCCGTGTTTTCCTTGCTGTAGTCTTTTGCTCACATTGCAAATTCATTCTGAGATGACACTAACCCTGGATAATCTAACCTGGGCAGGTCTACAGGACTGGATGCCAACTAAGCACAAGCCTAGGCACAGTCGGTGGGAACTGAGGGCAATCAATGCCTTTGGAGGGTTAATCCTGTCAAGCACACAACACGCAGTTCCTACTTCCACAGACACATACAGAAGCTTCAAACCACAAGAGTAAATCCACAGTAAAGAGGGAAGGGGGGAAAAATGTCAGTTGTCACTTTCACCTACATTCAGGACAACCTCTCTGCGATACAGTGATGGAGCAGAGAGAGTCCTGCCAGAACAACTCCTGTGTACACAAACCTTTAGATTAGAGCCCACTGAGTTGTCACTGCTTTTCCTTAAGACAGCTCTTCAGGCTTTACTCATTAGGTACTAACTACTCCTTCATATGAGCTATGAAATCCAGGAAAGAACACCAGCAGTATGTTTTACATCAAAGTGTTTACATCAGGACCATTTCATTTTTCCCCACCGTGAGGAATGACTTGTGAGACAGGCTGTCTTAGCACTGCTATAAATCTGCGTGGGAATTAAAACTGGGCAATGGAATAACAAAGGCAAGTTGCTATCTCCACCCCCCCGCCTCAGCCCAACCTCCAGAGACAGAATTTACGTTAACGAGGGGCTCCAGCTACTACTGCAACCAGTGTTTGGGAAAGGAGTGTTTAAAAGCCATTGAAGAAATGCTGTGATGAAGCCCAGTGACCTGCTCTCCTCAATAAAGGTGCAACACAAGGGTCTCCAGCATGTCTGTCAGCTTTGTCACAGAAAAAACAAGTTGTTTAAAAGTTCAAAACAAGGGGGACTGGACTACATGATCCTTTGAGGTCCCTTCCAAACCCTAATGTACTGTGATACTGCGAAATCCAACCCCCTGCCCAACCTCCCCCCCAGCAGTACTTAAGAAATCCGTAACAGAAAGAGTCAGGAAACAGAAACTTCTCCTTTAGGCCTTGGAGGATAGAGGGCTGAGAGCTGAGCACGAGACTGCTCTCATTCTCAGTCACTAAACACTTGAGGAGCTCTCTGGCTGTGCACAAGGGCTCAATACCATGGGTCATCCCAGCTGCCTCAAGACCTGATCCACTCAGAACACAACTGTTACCCCCAGCCACATGCCGCACGACAGCAAACCCCCCTCAGTGAGTTTCCTCCACATTTATATGGTTAACTTTTTTCCAACATCTACAACATCAGTCATTTTAATTAGGAACAAAAAAAAAAATCAGAACAATAAAAGATGATGAAGGGAGTAGAAAATCTCCCTGATGAGGAAAAGCTGAGGGAGATGGGGCTCTTGAGCTTGGAGAAAAGAAGACTGAGGAGTGACCTCATCAGTGTTTTTAACTAAGTGAAGGGTGGGTGTCAGGAGGATGGAGCCAGGCTCTGCTCAGTATCATACACTGATGGGACACAGGGCAATGGGTGTTAGCTGGAACAGAGGAGGTTCCACATCAATACGAGAAGGAACTTCTTCATCGTGAGGATGACAGAGCCCTGGATGGGGCTGCCCAGCAGAGTTGTGGAGTCTCCTTCTCTGGAGACTGCTGCCTAATGAGCAGCTGACTGCTTGGCACATTCCTGCCTCTTTGGGGTTGTGGAGTCTCCTTCTCTGGAGACATTTAAAACCCACCTGGCCATGTTCCTGTATGACTTGATCTAGGCAATCCTGCTGTGGCAGGGAGATTGGACTGGAAGATCTTTCGAGGTCCCTTCCAACCCCTAATGTTGTGTGATTCCGTGACAAGATCCTGCAAGGCACCTCCAGGGATGCACGTATCTCCATGCTGAAACGTAAAGTATTTGAGTTGTTTCTAATAACTGCAGCTCCTGGAGGGAGCACACATTCCACACAGGAGGGACTCAAGTGCTCCTCTTCTCTTCTTGCCATAAAAATATACAGATGTCCTTCCCCAAAAAATTCTACTCACTTTTCCTGTGTTACAGGAAGCCTGCCCACACTTTGAAACACAAAGGGGCTATAAATAGAAGCACAAATTAGGCATCTTGAAAAGTCTGCTTTTTCCAACCACAGGGCAACTAAGGAATTACTGTGAGCGTTTACATACTCCACTACTTCGAATTAAAACAGTATTTTCTATCTGCACACCCAAAAAGCAGCAAAGGAAGGGACAGGCAGCCTTAGTGCTGGTTCTTCACCTGTTCCTACAGTGGGACAAGGGTGTGTTTACCTTACTCAGCCGTCTTCACACGGCCCAGTGTAAGTGTTAGGGTGAATACAGGTCACCCTTTGATGACAGCAGGTCTTACTTAAGTGACAGCACTGCTGTGAACATTTCAGTGAGCTAGTCTGCCTTCCTGTACACCTAACCAGGTGTTGGCTGCCCAGGGGGGTTGTGGAGTCTCCCTCCCTGGAGACGTTTAAGATCCATCCCGGTATGTTCCTGTGCGACTTGGTTAGGGGGATCCTGCTGTGGCAGGGTGATGGGACTGGATGATCTGTCAAGGTCCCTTCTAATCCCTAAAGTTCTGTGAAATCTTGAGAACTCTAAAGACAAATTCAATAAAACAAACTGAATACAAACTACTCAGATGTAGTCTAACCAGCCAGCCCGTTTCCTTCAGTGTGAGTCTCCAGTAGTATCAGGAAGACTCTTAACTAGATTGAAGAGATGAGCTGGCAGCTGTTCAGAACAGCAATCTGCACCACTAAAATCAGCGTACAATTTGTTATTTGCTTGGGACAGCGGGGGAGGGGGTTGTCGGTCACACATTTCACCTCTCCTGAGCTGTGCTGCCTAAGATGAATTTACATCCCCTGTAAGATTTTAAAGTGACATTGGGGGGTCATGTTAGAAAACCATCAGCTACAAATAGAGTCTCCAAACCACAAGTTAACATTTCTATGCACTGCTGCTCGTGAACAGCCGACTGCTCAGCACGTTCCTGCCTCTCGGGGGTTGTGGAGTCTCCTTCTCTGGAGACGTTTAAAACCCGCCTGTGCGACTTGGTCTAGGTGCTCCTGCTGCGGCAGGGGGATTGGACTGAATGATTTTTCGAGGTCTCTTCCAATCCCTGATATAGTGTGATACTGCATGCTGTGCATCCTCAGCAGAAAGATTAGTAACTTCCCCAGAGGGATTGATTGAGCAGGACTGTCTGAGAGAGGAGGACAGTGTAAAGAAACCAACTCTGGAAGAGAGCTCAAAAGCGTCGCTGCAAACTTTTCCCCTAAATACTGCTCTGAACCATAAAGACAACAAGTGTTCTTTCTCTGCTAATACCTCCAGCCTTATTAACAATCAGGCTCCTTTTTTCTTTTTTTAAAGGCGGTTGGTGAGACTTAAGGTTGTGCAAGACAGACTTTGATCTGCACCCTGATGAGTGAACATTCCCCTTCGCTGCTAGCCCAACTAATGAAGGGATAAAATTAGCTTTTATCCCTGGCACTTTTCTTTAGCAAAAAAACAGGCACTAATCAGCTGTCCTCACTAATCAGTCGTCTGGCTAATGACCTTTTGCCTTAACACACTAAAATTTCTGAATGATGCGGAAGGAAAAAAACACCACACACCCCCCCCCACCGCAGGCTGGCCCCTCTTTGTGGGTCTTAAGCCTATCATCTGGAACTGGAGACTGCGAGGTTAAATGGCAAATCTGTATCCTGACTGAGTGATAAATCCATAGGCAAAAGGCAGCAGCCCTGACACCTCAAGATGTACTTCATTACTACACAACTAAATGATTTTCCCCCCCTTTCCTTTTTTTTGCAAACTAGAAGCAGATGAAAAAAAAAAACCCGCTTAACTTCCTCACAATTTGCCTGTGGAGAAATCCATTCGACATCTGTGTTCAAGCGTCAGTTAATTTCTTACTTTATTAATGCCTGAGCAGGAATTCAGACATGAAACCATTTGCCTCTCCCCCCTACCCCACCCTCTAACTTCAGGGGGTAGCCAGGGAAGAAAATTGCAAAACTGCTCCATCAGCCCACATACTGAAACACACACGTGAATCCTTCGACTAGCCTCCAAAACAAAAGCTCCCAAAAAACGCCACAATAAACCCTCCGCTCTGCTCCACACACATCCCCCCCTCGGTTCTCACTGCACAGTCCTCCCTCCTCTTAACACCGTGTTGTTTTAAAGGAGGGATTTGAAGGCCTGTTTCATTTTCCTTCTGTGTTTTCCTTAATGAGGCTTTTTTTTGTTTCCTGTATGAAGGAGGTGGAGCAAACGTAGCCCTGGCTGGCTGAGGAGGATTAGCAACAGATGAGCTGTCCTGTGGAAGTTGCTTTGCGGAGGGCCTGGGATAACTCCGAGCTGCAACACAATAGCCCCCTGGGTTTTTAACTCCAGGAAAAACCTGTATTTACTGCAAACACCCTCCCTAGCACCAAAGCAGTTCCCCCTGGGGACAGCCCATGGCAACAAATCAAATGCCTTTAAATTTCACAGCCTTCCAACTTGGCATCTCCAAACAAGCAAGCAGTCGGTACTCACGGTAATGAGGGTCCATGTAGCCGTTTCGGGGGTCCATGGTAAAGAGCGTCCCACGGTATGGTACGGAAGGTTCAGGAAGGTGTGATATAGATCCATGAATCTCCTTCTTGATTAATGAGGCCCTTTCCTCGCTCGACGTGGACGGCTCTTCACTGATCTTGACGAGGCCTTTCCCACCCTGTGGCTGCATTGTGATCGCGTTCCTTCTCTCTCTGTGATAGGTCTGCCCAGGACTTTCATCCTCTGCAAAAAAAAAAATGAGGGAGAAGAGAGAAGGGAAGGAGAAAGAGAGACACACACTTTTAGTCTATTTATAGCAAACACAATAAACTTCACCCCTCCCTCCTCATCCTCACTACCCTCCTCCTCGCAGTGAAGTTCGTGGCAGTAGGCTATGAGAGATGGCCCAGGGAAACCATCCACTCTCAGTGGACAACTGCCAAGCAGTAGATCATAATCACCCACGTGCTGACGCTCCTACCAGCACAGAATCACAGAGCCACAAAGTTAGGGGTTGGAAGGGACCTCGAAAGATCATCTAGTCCAATCCCCCTGACACAGCAGGATCACCCAGATCAGGTCACACAGGACTGTGTCCAGGATGGTTTTCAACATCTCCACAACCCCCGTGGGTTGTCACCCTCACTGGGAAGAAGTTCCTTCTCATATTGTTCTCATATTGATGTGGAACCTCCAGTGTTCCAGCTCACACCCACTGCCCCTTGTCCTGTCATCAGATGACACCGAGCAGAGCCTGGCTCCATCCTCCTGACACCCACCCTTCACAGATTTATCAACATTGATTGGGTCACCCCTCAGTCTCCTCTGCTCCAAGCTCAAGAGACCCAGCTCCCTCAGCCTTTCCTCAGCAGGGAGATGACCCACTCCCTTCATCATCTTTGTGGCTCTGTGCTGGACTCTCTCCAGCAGTTCTGAGCCCTTCTGGAACTGAGGGGCCCAGAACTGGACACAATGTTCCAGATGTGGTCTCACCAGGGCAGAGTAGAGGGAGAGAAGACTACTAACCACCTCCCTTCTGATCCACCCCAGGATGCTTCTTGGCCACAAGGGCATACTACCAGCTCATACTGCTCACCAGGACCCCAAGGTCCCTTTCTCCTGCACTACCCTCCAACAGGTCAGTCCCCAACGTATACTGGTACCTGAGGTTGTTCTTGCCCAGATGCCAGACCACACTCTACAGTGCCCTTGTTCTAGTTCATCCAGTGTCTCCCTGCCCAGCTCTCCAGCCTGTCTAGGTCCCACTGAATGACAGTGCAGCCTGCTGAGGTGTCAGTCACCCCTTCCAGCTTTGGTCAGCAAACCTGCTAACACGGCACTCTGTTCCCTCACCCAGGTCATCAGTGAACACACTGAACAAAACCAGTCCCAGCACCAACTCCTGAGGGGCTTCACTAGATCCAGGCCTCCAATTAGACTCTGTCCCGTTAACCACCACCCTTTGCCTTCTTCAACCAGTTCACAATCCATCTCACTGCCTGATCACCCAGACCACACTGCTTCAGTTTCGCTGCAAGGATGCTGTGGGGTGGCGCGTTGCAGGAAGGTAATCAGAAGTGAGGTGGGCAACAATAAAAACAAGGAACATTACTCAAGGTACAGCAGCATGAGGCCAATGCAAGTGAGACCACCAGCTCTAACAGGCTTTACTGCCAATTGTCTCCTTAAGCTGCAGTACTGCTTTAAAAGCCACACCAGCCATGCTCCAGGTACAGCCGTGGTCCATCAGACACGCTGTGCATGTGGGTGTAAACCAGGATGTCTTCACAGAGTGCTGATAACGGTGATAACGATGCCTCACAGCAGAAGTTGCTCAGCAGTCTGGTGAGCACATGAGGTGTCTCTGACTGGGCACAAAGAAGGTGAACTAGAAAGGAAACTCAAACACGCCTAGGAAATAAAACTCAGACAGACCTACTCACCCAGCCACCTTCTACCGTTTATCAGCAGTGCTGGCTGGCTGGGGGAGGTACCAGCAGACCAGTGTAA
>JAOXOE010000001.1:84712728-84741010 GCA_028565055.1 Phoeniculus purpureus
CCCTTCATTCCTTTTGCTTTCATCCTTTCTTTCTCCTTTTGAAATACAACACACATTATAGCCAAATTCTAGTTCACTTAGCAATAAATCAGCAGGGCAAATCAATTTCTTGACACAAGCAGATGCAGAGGCTGTTTAATTTTGCAGCTGCCTCAGTTATGCCCAAGCAGCTTTCATTGCAGCAGGGGAAGGGGCTGGTGGCACGTGTACCCCCAGGCAGCACTGCAGGTCATGAGCTGACTTGAAGGTAGATAGTGGGATGATAGTCTCTGCTGAGCTCCTTCAAGGGCAGACAGGTCCCCAGCTGCAGGGGTGACCACCATGGATTCCGAGCACTGTGGGGAGAGAAGCATCACAGTGGTGCTGGGGCCAGGCTAGGACAGGGATTTTCCCTTCTGTGGCATAGTGTTGCAGAAGACCCCAATATAAGCCCCACAGCTAAGAAGACTCTTTGAGTGGCAAGAGATTAAATGGGTGGCGAGGTGGTAATGCAGTGACTCAGTAGTGTGCACTGGTGTCCAGATGCAGGAGCAGCAGAGGAGAAGTGAGGGAGTTTGCTCTAGAGAGCAAACTAGAGAGCTCTAGAGGGTGTAAGTGCTTCTGCAATTGCTGGAGGAATATCTCTAGTACTTAACCATTGCCCTCCACCAAAACTGTTGCCTGCCTCTGCTTTTCTGTAGTGTAGCCCCTTAGACAACACTTTGCAATCCATGTTAGACTAGAAGATTTTGTACAAAGGACCATCTGGGTGTTCAGAGCCTGCCTGGATATGTTCCTGTGCAGCTTGGTCTAGGTGGTCCTGCTGTGGCAGGGGGATTGGACTGGATGATCTTTCGAGGTCCCTTCCAATCCCTAATGGTTCTATGATTCTATGATTCTGAAGAAGATGATGTCTTTCTGAAATGCATTGCATAGAAGGAAAAGTTAAAAGAAAAGAGGACAGGACATGGGGAAGAGGTTTTGATCAGAAAAAATGAAAGGCATGCTCCCCAGCAGGGCTTGGGTGGTTTGCATATTATATTAGCTGGAGATCAGTCCTTGCTGGTCCCCTTCCTGTTGAGTTGGGCACATCAAGTGCAGAAAAGAGAAGTGATTATACCAGAACTGCATTGCTCAAAGATTTGACAAAGAAGGAAATAATAGTAGGATCATAGGACAGTGTCTAAGAATCAGCTAACTTGATGAGGAGTGACATTACAACTGTCAAGCAGCGCCAGTAATAGTTTTCTTCTTCTATTTCTGAAATACACTTAATGTTCCCTCTTTTCAGGTGTAGTTAAGAGGAATTTCTGAGTATGGTTTCCTTCTCACTTATGGATTAACCCAAAGTAGGAACAATAATGAGAAACTTCCCAAAATCTGCTTTGTAGGAATTGTAATTCATTAAAACAATCTGACCACTGAAAGCTGGACTTTTAGCCCAGAACAAAACAAATAAGCAAGGAAACTTAAAGAGTTTGTTTTGGGGCTTTTATTTTGTGATCAATTTGTGGTACTGAATTTCTCTCTTTGGTCGACTGGAGCAGACAATTAGATCTTTAGAAAGGGAAAAGTAGCTTTATTTGAAAAGGATTAGGGGACTTCGTTATTTCTTTACCTTTGTCTGGGCCACAGCAAGTGCAAACTTTCCCTGGGATTCTTAAGTCAATGGGTACTTCTGCCCTTACAGAAAAGCTGCAAAATATCTCAGTTACAGCAATGTGTCAATAGGAGGGTGTCTTTTCCACTAAACAACATGTTCATGTTTAAAAATGCCTCTACAGACTTTTTAGTTGAGAAGCTGTGGCTCAGAATTAGAAAAACCATAGCTGGTAATTGAGACATGTTATTCTGGAAGTACCTTCCCACTGGCAATTGCAGTTTAAGTACCTTATGAGCATAGCATCTCTGTATAGGACAGACCCCAGGTGACCTAAGCCCATGAAAGAGAATAGAAACGCAAGCGCCTACAGGGCAAATTCCCTGGGGAGCCACCTTAGGGGTTCCAAATGAAACAATACCAGAATTCAGATGACATTTTTTCTCTTGCAGTTTGTTTGTTTTGCTTAAATGTCTGCATTTTCATCAGGCTGTAGGTATAAACAGGCACCTGAATCATCTTCTAGCCAGCTCAATTAATTAGCAATAAAAGCCCAGCATGTGTTGCATAAGAATTTCAGTGATGATGTGTGAGACTGAATAAAATTCAGAGGTGGGTTTTTTTTGTAGCTGTAGGGGCTGTAGACTTTTTACACAACAAAATGAGTCTTGAGAAGATAAAGTGGTTAAAAACTAAAGAAAGCGATCTGACCTTGAATAGCTACAAAGATCCTGGGAATAGTAAGGCCCAGCCTAGCATAACTGGTTGCCAGGAGCCTGCCTGGATCAGCAGCGGTTCTGCACACACCTGCCAGAAGTCTTACTTGCTGTTTGATAAATTGTCTTCTCCTACCACGAGTTGAAGTAATGAATCTTTTATTTTTAGATTACTAAGAGGCTTCATAGTATTTTAGCTTAATTTTTTTTCTTCTCTAGCTTCAAACAAGCAATGCAGTCTATGTCTTACCTAAGGAGCTTAATGGTATCGTGTGCTTAATGTTTAAAATGCTGAGAAGATATTTCCCTTGGCATCAAGGGAAATAAGCACCCTGGCAAAGAAAAAAACACCAGTAGGGTGCTGCCACTGATTTGGCAGAGACTGTCTGCTGCATGCTTTGTTTGCTGCCTGTTGATTGTCTTAACTGCTTTTAAGGTCTTTTTTGTCATGTTTGAAGATGGTTCCAAAATAACTGATCTTTAACTGGATGCCTTCATTCAGGTACAGAAAGTTCAAACACAATACAGAGGAAAAAGAGGAACTCTAAATTGGTAATGAGGAAACCAAGAGCTGGAGACACAGAATCATAGAATCATTAGGGATTGGAAGGGTCCTCAAAAGATCATCTAGTCCAATCCCCCTGCCACAGCAGCATCACCTAGACCAAGTCACACAGGAACCTGAGTGAAATAGATAACCTGGACAGTGCTCTGTAGAGTTGTGCCTGGTGTAGACAAGATGATGTGTTTTCCATGTTTATCAAGACCTGCATGCCTAAAGCCCTTCCTAATGAGAGGAATAAGTTAATGTCTGGGTGTCAATGTGCACTAAAGAAAACTAACTTTTTGAACAATATGTCTGCCACAGCAAATCTCTGACTCCCCAAAATGAAAAGAGGAGGTTGTGCTGGAAGGCAGTGTGGACAGTGATGGGCTGGTCCTTGTTTTCCTCCTGCCAAAAAGTGCAAGTGTGAGAGCATAAACTTTTCCTTACCAGAGTAGGTCCTTTTCATGCATCCATTGGGATCAAAAAATACCTCTGCTAGTTGCTTTAACAAGTATCATAAAAAGTCATTCCAGCATCTCGTTTTCTGATGAAGGTGGGGAAATGGAGTGTTTCTGTCAGGCCACTCCACCTTCTCAATGAGGAAAGCATCCCAGTTCTTGTTGCATGCACAGGAATGTCACCCAGAAGTGATAAGAAACACCTGGGGGAATACCAAGGTGGTTTATTAAACATATCTTTCCTCTTTGTTGTCCATGCAGCATACCCCATTGACAACTTCTGTGCTAGTGTAAAGAGCAGGAAACAGACTACTTGTGGAGATATATGCACACAACAAAAACAATGTTGTTTTTAAAAACACATTGCTGAATAAAAGACTTATAAAAGGTTGACTGTACAGGACTCCTTTAACATCCTCTATGGTGTGTGCTGCTACACGTTTATGCTGAGGTGTGCAAGCTGACCCTTAGATCAAGCTTACTAAAATAAACAATGATGTAGGATAACACGGGGATGCACCTTTCGCCCAAATTGTGGGTTAAAGAGCTATCACAAGACCAAAGCAGCAGGTGGCCGTGTCCTACACAGCTCCCTGCTTCGTGGCATTCAGCAAGAAGGGGAGCGAGCGTCCAGAGGGAGCAAGTGCAAAGGCTGCATAAACCAGTACTTTCTCCAGAAAAATTGCCCATGCAATTACAGCCTGGAGGAGAACCTTGTATGAGGCCAAAGAGAATTCTGGGCAGAATTCTTCATAATTAAGTGGTTTCTGTCAAATAGGTTTCTCTTTTCTCTCTCACCAAACTACTAACGTTTTAGCCTTCTTTGCTCTTGTGCTGTGATTTTCTTTGAAGTTTGCTTTTCCTTTTAATGAGAATGAAAGCCTCTGAGCTGCTTTTGGTTCTAAAATACCGATTTGAGGCATTCTGCCTATTCTGCTTTTCCATAGGGACTTTAATTCATAAGCAACAAAGAATATTATAACTGTTTACAGTAGCCCTCAGTGAACAGCGTGAGACTTGGGGATCTTGAAAGAAGAGTATTGGTTGCATAATCAAAAGTTAGACTAAAAGCTTCAAATTAAAAAATGTTTGGAGATACTCAAACAAAACCAATGAAAAATTCTCTACTTGCCAATTCCTAGAACAATGTGAATCTTCAAGCTTGTTTTGTTTTGTTTATCTTCTGAGTCTAAGAAACCAAAGTAACTCTGAAGGTCAAGTTATCTAATATTTTACTTTTAAAATTGTTGAATTCTATTTGTTTAGATACATAATATTGCTTACAAGGGATATTTTGCAAATTAATAGTCACTGTTTGATGATGTATGAGGAGGCACCGGTCTCATCTGAGCCTCAAGAGAACTGCAGTGCCTTCTCTGATGTAACGGTTGCCTTCTCAGTCTTGGATCATGTGCATCCATGGTTTTCCTGTAAGATCTAGAGGGCAGTGTTCTGTAACAATCAATTGAGGTAATGTGGTCATAGGTGATCAGTTTGCTTCTAGCTGCAAGTAACTTTAAGAAAGAAATCAGTGCTGGCTTGAGTTTGCTTAAAGATGTTGCATATTTTGTTTCCTCAGAGTGTTTCTCATCTTCCCTATGGCAAAGCCCTCTACACATATGAGGGAAAAGAGCCTGGTGACCTCAAGTTTAACAAGGGGGACATCATCATACTACGTCGGAAAGTGGATGAGAACTGGTACCACGGGGAGCTCAACGGGAACCATGGCTTCTTCCCTGCCAGCTACATTCAGTGTATCAAGCCTCTCCCACAAGCTCCACCTCAGGGCAAAGCACTTTATGACTTCGAAATAAAGGATAAAGATCAAGACAAGGATTGCTTGACATTCACCAAGGTAGGTTTATTAAGAAAATAACAAGACAGAAATATGGTTCTCCAGGGCACAGCAAGTGTTGACAACTGTCTGGAGCACAGTGGTGCTGGGAGTGGTGGGATATCTCCATGGATAGAGCTGTTCAAGGACCCCTAGTCTCCGTTTGTTTCTTTAAACTGGTTTGTACGAGAAAATTTAAGTTCTTGAGATCAGGCAGACTAGTTGGGACAGACTGACAGGGCTGAATTTCATATATTAAGTGAGATGTCCCATCATGTAATGTGCTGTAACATGCTGAAGGACATTGGCTTCTCCCAGCCTGTAAATCCTCCTCCCTGTACAGGCAGAGCCTGCTTGGTGGCCCACAATGCCACATACAACAGCCATGCTGCAGGACTGGGTGTGTGTAAAGTTTTTCCTCAGGACATGCTCCACATTGGGAAATTCTCGTCTAAATGAAAAGCCAGTGAGGTAGCTCATGCCATATACAGCAAGGTTAGTATAAAGCCAGTGAAAAATCAATTAACTGAGCTGGCTACACACTTTCTGGGGGTATTTTGCTGCCTAAAAAGGATGCATTTCATCTGCATTGAAATGTTTAGCAAGAATGACTCGATTTCAGGAAAAAAAACACTAATGGGAATGTGTTTTTTAATGTTCCTTATTGAATCAGACGTTCAGGTATTTCAAAATGCAATCCAGCTTCAGAGTCTTTGTTGCGGCATGCCGTATATCAATCAGCCATTGAAATACTTTATTCTCGTATATCACAGTTTTTCCTATTTTAAGTCTATAAAGGATGCAGGCATTTAAAAGACAATCTTTAGTTTTTTAAAATCAAAATATTTTTGAAATGCCTTCTGTAATGAGAGAAAACGGAGATATTGTAATTCCATTTGGATTTAAAATGTTATGTTTTCCCTTTCACCCCCACCTCCACATCTGCTTTCTGTCTGCCCCTCTCCTCCCTACCAATTTGTGTTGACTTTAGATAGGTTTCACGGATATTAAGAAACCCACGGTAAAACACAGCGTATCCCCTAATGTTAATTTATGGCACTGAACGCTATGGAGAACCTATTCATTGTCATTTTCAGTTTTATGTCAGCTGTCTGTGGTTGTTCCAGGATCACATAATGTAATAACGGTTATGCTGGAAATTCTTATGAAATATATGACAAAAATATCCTTCACAAGGATTTTACTGACCTCTGCTTTTTAGACTACTTGTTACAGCTGAATGAATTATTTGCAGTGTACAATTTTCTCACAGAATGTATCATCTTTTTCTCTCATGCAACGTTTCTGAGCCAAATGCAGTTTCCTAGAATGTGCACTTTCTCATATTTATTTAGCAGAAGATTTGCAAGTGCTTTTGCTTCATGGCAAGCAAAGTGCTTGACTGCAAACACTACAAACCCTGCAACTGCTCAGCCTCCGTGGAGCTGTGAATATCCGTGAGAAAGTGGGCTGCCTAGTGAGAGGTGGCAGCCCGTACACTAACAGAAAGGTAGCCAGAAGTCACCTCTGAGATCCTATCAGTCAATATGTGTTTGCTGGCACACTGTTTTCCTCACTGCTTGCCCAGCAGTGCAATGGTGACTTCTCTGAGAAACAATCTCCCTTGTCTGCTTGAGGTATTCATTGCTTGCTCAATCTAAGAAACTTAATAGACATGATAGGCAGTTGTAGCCTTTTTGGTTAAAGCAGGTGCTCTCCTAGACACGTGTGTATTTGATGTATTTGGTGCCATATATCAGCATATCTCCTTTACAATAACTGTCTTTGTACGCTGACAGTTCTCATATTTTTTGGCTCCCGTGGAGCCTTTCTTTCTGCTGTGTAGCTCTACTCTCAGTCCCTCAGTTTGCCTTTTCTCCACCCCTCGTGTTTCTGTCTGCATCCTTTCATCCCTGATGACTTTGTTTTCCCCAAGGGGAATGGTTTTTCTTATACTGCTATTTTCTCTTTAGCTGCTTCCACTACGTGCACTGTCACACTGTAACTGTTTTTACGTCTTGCCTATTGTTCTCCCTGACAGCGAATAATCTATTTTTCATCTTGGGGCTTTACCATCATGTTTTCAACAGTTTTCTCAATGCTATTTTCAGTTGTCACCTGGGCTGATGAAGGTTCCTGTTTAGCCCAGATTTTACATCATCTGCTGATGCCGTCAGCTGCTCTGCAGAAAGTCATGAGCACTGCGATACTGTAGATGTGATTTGTCACTCAGAGCAAAATCCATCAGATGAAAGATGCAGTTCATGTCTGAAGATGCTGGACCTGATCTCTATTTCATTTACGCTCTTTTATTTTTCTGAGGTAGAGGAAATGCATCAGGATACTTTTTATGCAAACAGCTATAATCTATTGTATCCTGCAACTCGTTTAATGGTAGCAGACTCTTGTAATTGGATTTTACTTACAAACACATAATAAAGAAGAGTTTTCTGACAAAAAGAAACTGCAAGAAGGGAACTCAAAACACAGGGATCTTCTGTATGATTATGTTATGTTGCTTTTTTGCTGGACTTTTGTTTTTTCCTCATCTGCTTTGTTACGATGCAGTCAGCATTTCTGTCAGAGCAGCAAAAGAAAGCAAAGAAGGATACTCAGCTTTTCCTCATATTAGGGTTTTGGTT
The DNA here is from genome assembly GCA_028565055.1 of Phoeniculus purpureus. Taxonomy (NCBI): domain Eukaryota; kingdom Metazoa; phylum Chordata; class Aves; order Bucerotiformes; family Phoeniculidae; genus Phoeniculus; species Phoeniculus purpureus. The sequence continues at coordinate 84,720,505 of JAOXOE010000001.1, forward strand.
TGTGGGTTCTTTTTTAATTAAAATGTCCTGTTATTACAGAGGTGGATCATTACACTGATCTTCATAAACAGTGCTACAGAGGGCTTCTGCCATTTATCCATTTTCATCTCCTGTAGATACAAGACTTGCCAGTAAAAAGGCTAAAGATACATTAAACATAATAATTTGGTTTGTCTAAGTATAAGTCTGAGAGGGACAGAGAAGCCTCTGTATTGAGTACCCAGTGCAACAAACAAAGCTCCAACCTGCCATTCATACCATCTGGGCTGCTCTTCCTAACTCCTCCTCCTAAAGAAGCCATATGTACAGGTATAAATTCCTGTTTCCTTCTCTGCACTGGCTACAAGATGAAACATAGCAGATCTGTGACTTAACACACCTTTTCTCAGCATTTAGCAGTGGTCAGCCAAATCATTTGGTTAACAGTTATTTAGCTCTCTGTAGTGATGGGTTGCAACCTTGCTACAGCTTAGAAATGATACTACTGATGTTCTCTAGTGTGGCTGCAATCATTATGTGGCCTATAGAGTCTCACTGTACACCCTTGAGATACAGGCGTTTAACTCAGCTTTGTAATGTCTCCTTAAATAATACCCCAGTACAAGCCTGTGCTCCTGCTGTCTGTGTTTCTAAAAAAATAATCCTTCTTCCCCCTGGACTACAGCATGCACTAGAGGACTCTGCTCTCAGCTCTAGTAGTGTGCAAATCTGGAATAACTTCATTATTGTCTGTTTCCACTGTTACTCCGTGCTTGGTCTGAGTTCAAATTCAGCCCCCAGTATAGTTTTGGTGTTGGACCACCTTTGCCTGTGCAGTTCATGTGGCCATTGAAGACCCAGCAGTAAAGGAGTCTCAAACGTGTCAAGGTAGCATCAACCATTTGGTGTGCTTTCTTCCTCATTGCATTTCTGATATCATCAGCTATTTCCTTCATTTCCCAACACTTTTCATTCCCAACCCACTGAAGTGTTTAACAAATGTTGTGCCCATCTTGGAGCTGTAACATCCAATACTGGTTCTTGGCTGTGGAGTGGTGTCCCAGCCCCTTAGCGCTCAGTTCCAGCAACATTTGCTGTTCACTGAGGGACCATCCCAGTGGTAGCTGACGATTTGGATTCTTGTGCCAGCTGGCAAGTGTTGTTGCTGGGCACACTGAGCACCACACAGTGCCATCCTGCCATCACTAAGATTTCCCCAGTGCTGTAGATGGGATTGTTATCTCTGCAGACAGCAGGTGCATCTGCTTTGTATTGCTTCGTTAATGGCTGTTAATGACTAGAGTAAAAATCAGGCTGTGAATCATGACTGTTATTGGACACAATTTTGTGCTGTTTTCTCTGCAAGAGTCCATTTCTCTGTCAATCAGATTGCTTTCTAAGCAATTTATCTTTTACTTCCTTTCCGATAATGGTTATAAACTAGAACTGCAGGTCCCGCAGCCTGCACGAGGCTGCCCGGTTCTGGTGAATAGAAAGAGACTTGAGCAAGTAGGAGAGAGCAAATAATTAGGGACTTTAGCAGCAGGCAAAAAAAGAGCACAAGGTATCTTTGTCACACTAGACTAGATACCGTTGGCTTTTGAAACAAGATTTGAGGCTCAGATTTCTTTATGCTGCCTAGAAATCAATTTAGTACATGTCAAAGAGTGAAGTTCAGAAAGCTGAACTGATATGCCAAGAGATCTGTGGCTCTTTGCTATTCGTGATCCTTTTGGGAACCTTTCTAGGAATGCATAAGTAGCACCACTATCTAGCTAATACAAAGTACTAAAATAGTTCATGTTGAAGCCTTCACCAGCCCAGCGTATAGAATGATGTCGTGGGCTGTGAATTCAAAGCAACTTTCTATTAATAAAGAATTCCATTACAGGATTTGCTGTAATTCCTGGAGATTTCCAACATGCTTCTGAAAGCAAATTCTGTGAAGGAAACAGTCTCGAGGATTTTGTTATGGCTCTCCCACAAAGATACACATTTTGAACGTCAGCATGTCTTGGGATGTGCTGCTATCTGATTTGCAATTTCTGCTGTCTGTGACCACACTCAGCAGAAAAACCTGGCAGAGCCCAACTAAGCTCAGTGTATGGAAAGGCTTAGAGATTTCATGGGTCTGTAGCAAGTAAAGTTAGAAAGGATCTTCAAAGGTTACCTGTTCCCTGACCCATCCTCCAACAGCATCAGTGCAGGATTAACCTTTCCTGGCAGGCCTCTGTACAACCTGCTCCAGGGACAGGATTGTGCGGTGCCTCTAGTAAAGTCCAATCAAGTGCTTTAGTCAAAAAAGTTTTTCTTAATTTATTATCTGTGTAATATCTGAACGTATGTATTATCTGTATGGACGTAACATGCACACACACCCCTAAGATTGTGCATGACACATAGACAAACATATGGTGAAAGTGTAGACTCTTCACATTTTGGGTTTTTAAAAAGCCTTTTATGAAAAGAGCTGAACAAATATAGACAGTAGGAAGAATTGTAGCAGGTTCTTGAAGCAGTGCAGCCTTTTATTTCCCTCATTTACCCCCTTTACCTAGATTCTAAATTTATGGTAATCAGTCTTTTGTAAGAGCATGTGGAAACTTTGCAGAGACGTATTGCTGTCAGCTCTTTACGCAGATCAAAAATCGTTTGTGCAGACAGGGCTTTGGAAGGGAATGCTATCTATTTCTTCAGGAAATTAAATGCACAAATTCTTTTTGCATCCTTCCAGCTGTAATAAATAGCTGAAGGACTCTGTTTGTGGCTGCTTCTCTGAACTTTCCCCTAATGGATCATTCAGATGAATAATTCAAAGGAAACATCTAAACTATTTTGAAGTGCACGTGTTCAAATTGCACATGTTCAGAAGCTGCAAAGTGTGTCGCTTCCCTGTTCTGATCAGTTTCTGTCAACGTTTTTCAATTTGTGGGGTTATTTTCTATGTGAGAGGTATCTGCAATAAAACTATTCCCCTTGACTGACCAGTTAACATGGAGAGTTTGTCACACAGACAGTGGCAAGCCGTGTGTAGCTCTTATTTTTCTAGAGTGAGTGATGGAAATAGAGAACGGCAGGGAACTTTGTCTCAGCTTTCTGAAGGACGATGTTTTCACGCTGGAGCCAGCATTAGCTGCATCAGTCTGCGGGGTGCTTCAGTACACTTGGGATGGGATGCCTGGGGTGGGATACTGGACCAGGGATGCTGCTAGCCCGGAATTAGGAATCATTTTACCTGGCTTATGGTCTCCTCGCTGTACTCTCTTCCTAAGCTTACACGTGAGCAACTAAACCCTGGCATCCTTCTACTGAAAATCACTGATTATGTATTGTGTGTACCTCTGATTTTAGGATGAAATTTTGACGGTCATCAGGAGGGTAGATGACAACTGGGCAGAGGGAATGCTGGGTGACAAGATTGGCATTTTCCCTATCCTCTATGTTGAGGTAAGTTCGTAACAGGTGGTGGTGGGTGCTGGTCTTGATGTCTCACAGGGATTTTTGTGACCTTGAAAATTCTTAAATGAGAAGGACAAATCATACCAGAATAAGTGAAAAAGCAATGTTTTGGTTACTGTCCCCTAAGGTATTATGAGCACACACACAATTCAGCTTAAAGTGGACAGCAAATGTGTGCCCTGGACTGCTGTTGAAGGCACCTCATGTAACATTTCTGGTGTAATCTCCATAATACATAGGGAAAATAGGAGAGGATGAGTGCAGTAAGGGTATTGTGTGTTCACCTGAGGGAAGGTGGGTGCTGCCAGCAAATGGGGAGTATCAATGCAGTCTCAGCTATGCCCTGTGCAAGCATAGACCTTCCTTCTAAGGGGTGCTGTGCACGTTCCCTGCCCAAGCAGTACCTTGGTGTCAAACTTTGATCAACAATATCTGACACTGCGCTCCATCCATGTGCCCAGGTTTCATCATTCCCTGTGCACCAGACCTGTCTTTGTCCTGAGAACTGCCTGGAGTCATTTTTATGGGAGGATTATTTCAGAGTAAATGCTGAGACTTCATGTCCTCCAAGCAGATCTGTTGTGCCACTTTTTCTTTCTGCTGTGCACCCTCCTTCTGGTGCCTGTCCTGCTGGATACTGCTCAGCAAAAGAGTTGCAGCCATCAGTAGTAGCTTACAGTGGCCACAAAGGAGTGTCTCTGTTGTCAGGCTGCCAGATAATGCCTTTGAGAAGTATCTGTCCTTCATGGATGAACCAGGAGTGCAAAGAATATATGGAGCAGCACACACATATGTATTTGTCTGAGCTGCTGTCATTCTACTCAAGAGCATCTCCCTGACTCTGCTCCCAGGTGTAGGCTGGCACTGCTCTCTGGAGTGAATCGTCATCTCTTGTGCCCACAGCAGAGCCTGTTCTACTGTGTGTGGCTCTGATGCTTGCCTCCAAAATTACTTCTCCAGATTTCTTAGTTAATGATTTAAGACAAAATAGAGATAATTAGTGCCTGACTACCTAATTATTAACTCTGACAATGGCCAATTTGGAATAAACCATCATTAATATACATTGCGTTCCCACAGTTGACAAGAACAATAATATTAAAACCAGAATGTGTAGAGCTGTTATTGGGAAACCAGCTGCCTCACATAAGTTAATGACTAGTTTTCTTCTATTCTGAATGCATAAGATGTTTTCAGATTGTTGTGATTAAATGAGAATGCTGGGCTTCTTCCAGATTCCATCCATTTTCCCTTTTCTTTCTTGTCCCCTTGGGAGTGTGATGTTACTGTCCTGACCTTTGCTGCAGAAAGAGTGATTTTGGGCACTCTGCACAGACAGCAGCTGTTGCATCCCACCATCCTTCCCCAGCTCTAGTTTTGCCTGCAGGCTGTGAGTGCTTGCACAGCCTACACACCATATACTATCCTGATCCCTCTCCCACCCCTAGGTATCTTCTTAATTACCGCTCTCACAGGGTGAAGGGCTCAAAGCTTCAGAGGAACAGCCCATTTGCAACACTTGAAATGATATCTCACTGAAGTTCTGCAAGGATTAACATGTCCTGGGTGGCCATGGAGGAGGTAGCAAGGTGCAGAGTCAGAACAGCGATGCTGGAAGTTTCTAAAGAGATACCAACAACTAGGTAGCCAGCACCAGAGGAGGGGGAACACACGTAGAAAAAACATACGCAGGCACACATATATGAAATAAATGCTATATTGACTTAAGCATATATTTATATATATTTGCACACAGATATGTTTTATCTGTATAAATTTGAAATGTGGAGGCTTGAAAGAACTTTTTGAAAGAGATGCTTGGGTGACACAGGCATATTATTTATGTTGTGGGTTGTGTAGACAAAAGGAAATGATCCTCTGCACATCAGCCACCTACTTCATCCACATCCTGGTGAATGAAGTCCTAGCTCTGAATGGAGATAGGCTTCTGCAGCTATTGAAGTTACACAACAGCGTTGCCATTGCCAGCTTCAGATGTTACTTCACATTAAAAATTAAGAGGAATCAGCATGCCAAATCCCAAGGAAGTTTTGATAATCTCAATGCCAATGTTTATAAAATAGGTCCATTAAACTAGTAGTACTTGAGTATAAAAATCCTTCTTGAGCCTCTCCAAGTCCATTAAGTGGTTTTAAATATCTTGGCAAAATGTGCAAAATAAGCAAAGCTTAACTCTCACAGTAGCCTTCCACTTTTGTGAGCCCACTGGCCACAGTGTGTGGGATTTCACATGGCATCCAAAGCCCTGCACTCTGGATGGAGTGAATTCCAGTCTGGAGCCCATCTCCAGTTGCACAGTCCCCTGCTCCTCCCACAGCCTGGACAAGAGGTCTTACTCTTGTTATGGCAGCCAGAGGATTAGGAAAAAAAGCATTTCACTTCAAGGACCTTAGAGCTGAGGATGCCAGAGCTGCAAACAGGGAGTGTAATAGTTTTTGTGGGCCCACGTTGGTGAGAATTCATCGTGGCAAAGTTCTGCCATACTCCTCACCTGGATGCTTGCAAGAAAAGCTTTTCGCAAGTGCTCTGTCACAAACCACTCACATATGAGCTGCAGTGAGTTGGGAAGGAGTTATGATGAACCACAGTCCTACTGAGCAATCAGCAAATTCCTCATCAGGATCCTGCTGGCTTCCCAACACTAGTCAATTGGCCCATATAAAAGCCATAGGTTCTTTCATCTCCTTTCCTGTCTGTGTTTGCTAAATTTGAGAGAGGAGGCTTCTCCAAGGGAAACCTAAGTGGGCAGCTTTTAGAGTCAGGATGTGGTAGCACAAAAGCAGTGGCAAACCCCCCGCCCCATGTAGACTCCAAAATGTATCTGCTCCCTGGAGCACTTTAGAAAGTCCGTATCTTTCAGCAGCACTACGTGTGATTTCATACGGCCAAGTATAACGTGGCATGGATTTTGTACTTTAATCTCCACAAGTGTCCAGCCAGGGTGCTTGCGTGCCGGCTACATCTGGCAGCTCTCCGCAGAGATGCCTTTGTAGTACCAGCTCATTACCCATCTCAGAGAAGATCCAATCATACAAGAAATAAACATTTGCAACTCGCAGTGGTGACTTTTATAGGATGAGTCACACCAAATATATTCTGCCAGGGAGAGCTTGTGCTATTTTATTTTAGTATTTATTCCTGTCCTTCCTCTTCACCAGAAGTCATTCAGGCTGATAATTTGTTTTAATTTGTCTCAGAAAACCACAACATAATCAAATTTATTCTTAGGGTGCCTAATGTGCTGAAATAAACATCTTCTTCATAGTCTGTACATTTTGAAGTCATATTCTCGCTGTGAAGAATTTTGGACCTGCAAGGAACTATTTTATTTTACTATCCTCAAGCTGGCTCCTTCATTCTTCATAACTACTGTTATTATCTCTGTTTGGAAGTTGTAAATGTTGAGCTTCCATGTGTAAAATTGAGAATAATGAAGAGTAAAGTGTATCCTAATAGATTTAAGTGTGTGCGAATGAAATTTGAGGGCAATGGTGTGCCAGGTGTTTGGAGGCACAAATCCTGTTCACATGGGCAGGAATTGGAAATTCAAAAAGCTGAGATGTCAAAACAAAATTTCTGAGTGCGGCCTCCAGTGCAAAGAAGTATTGACCAAGATCAGGAAGCCTTATGAGTCAGTCGTAGAGCAAGGCAATTATGTCAAGTGCTACTGTGACTGTAATACCAGTAAATTACAATTGATGAAGTGCCAGCCCATTGTTATATAATGTTTTATGGCAGCAGGGGCACTGAAAGCTGTGATTAAGTAATATTAGGAGGTTTTAAATTCTTTTTAAAGAACAGTTCTTCAAAGAGAAAAAGGTGGAAATAAGGTCTAGGAGAAAATGGGGGGAGGAGAATGGGCAGACCTGATGGTTTCAATGTCCTGCAGCATAGATACACAAGACTCCATGGAGACCCTGGGGAGAAGAATTCTTGCAAGAGTTCAGCCAAAAGCAAAAAATATAAAAAAAGCAGATGTATTTCCTAAAGAAAACAATTATTTTTCATTCCATAATGAGCTTTGCAGAGCAGAGCACCACATTTTATGATTTTGTGTTGTACTGCTGGATCTACTAATCATCCTAAACCAGCTTAACCCATGAAGGTGAACCTGAGTGCCTTTACCAGGATCCTCGTTGTGGTCATTAAATGACCACAGAGACTCATACAAGCAACTGAATTTGTCCTTAACCACCTAAGTGTGTACTTTGGTATGGGTAACCTTCAGTATAGCCTGCAGATGAGTGCAGATGGTTAAGAGTTTAGTATGCGTCTGCGTGTTCAGCTAACTTAAAGGCATGGAGGTTTCCAAGCAGACAACTGCTCTGAAGAAAGCAAAGCCTTTCCTGTAGATCAGCCTATAAGCCTGCTTAACTTTGTGATTCTTCTTCATTTTCCTGGTGTTGTGGCTCCAGCCTGGCATTCAAACTGGATGGCAGCTACTGTGCCTTTTCTTTCTCTGTAAGCAGATTCCCATTTTAGCCATTTCCAAATATCCTGGTGTCCTCAGTGGCAGTCATGACAATTGTATTATTGAACAACTCATGTGTGCATTTCTAGCTCTAATAAATGTTTTGACCATTTTCAACAACATCATCAAATATATGTGGCCCTGTCCACTTCTTGTCCATGTTTTTCTCTCCTTGATCTTTTTGGTTCCTTTCTTCAACTGGACAGATGGGTCCATGTGGGGCTCTCATAATGAATTCATCCTTGATGTCTGACCTATCATTTATATGCATGTGGTCTCTGCGGCAGCATATTCTGCATCTTTTGGAGTATTTTTTATTAAATACTTCCAAAAAAAGAGAGGAGCATTGGACACTCCTTAGATAGTTACATAGGATCTCTGTTTTTAAAGGCTATCAAAACTGTACATTTTAGCCTTGCTAATTCTAGTTTAAGTCTAGTAAAAATTGAGGCTTTTGAAAGATGGGTAGAAGGAAACTAATGTAGTGATTTTAGAAAAGCTTACTTACTAAATCCCAGTGGAGCAAATTCATCCCAGGGGTAAGTAGGTGTAACGCTAACGAGTTAAGAATTATGCCCATCAACATTGGAACTGTTTTTTTTCTGTTCCCTCTCCTTTTGTGTGTCAGATAAAAATGGAATAAGAACCTGGTAAAGCTGGCAATAATGTGAGCTCTAAGATATTCAGCTAATTTCAGTAGAAAAGCTTTATTGAGATGCATTTTCAAATTTCGTAATTACTGTTTTAAGACTTTAATTCCTGCACCTCCCTGGTTTCTAAAAAGTTGGTCCTACTTGTTTTCCTTTTCAACAGAATATAGTAGAATATTCCAAGATACTTTTTGGTATCAGGCTTCTGTGTGAGTCAAGTATAAATACACTTCCCATGTTTCACACTCAAACTAAAACATGCAGAAGGCGTTTTGTAGGCTGCAAGAGGGACCCTCAGAATGAACCTATACACCTACTACTAGTTTCACATCAATCCATGAATAAAACATTGATTTATAATACTGTTACACACATATTAAGTACAATAAGTAGTGAATTTCAAGTAACCCTCTTGTCAGTCAGGAAAATTAAAGAGCATTAGCAGTTATAAAGGAGAAGGAGATTAAAGAGACAATATATGCTAATATATAAAATATATAATTATATGTATATTACATATATTACACACAGCACTACATATTATATATGTATATACACATGTTGTTTTTAGTCTGTCACTCATCTTTTCTGCATAACAGCTCAATTTCTTATTTTCCCTCTTGCTTATATAAATAGAGAACTTTTTGCTCTTTGATTTAATTTCCTGTGTGAAATGTAAATTAGCATGACTTTGGGCAAAAAAAAAAATATTCTTTGTTTGATATTTTTAAGTAATTCAAGTTTTCTGTTAATTTCTGATTTCTGTGTCAGAGAGCTCTTTCATCCAAAGTTCACCTTGGGTGGGCACCAAAGAGGGGAAGCCTGTGCACAGAGATAGGTGGAAGTGCTGTCACATTTGAGTCATCTTCCAGCACAGACAGTCATGAGACCTGTGGTGAGCTGTGGTAAGAGCCCACACATAAATTTAGACAGAGTTGTAGGTTGTGAAAATTTGCCTCTTGGGAACTGACAGTTTTAATTACAGGTCTCTTGTCTGGCCTTCTGCCTACTTTGACACGGATGAAGACAGAATTCAGTAATTTGGATTCATATGTTATGACCAATCTTTCTATTAATCAAAACCACATCCAAATTGTTATCACCTCTTACTGTTTCAAGGACTGTTGAACTAAATATCAGCCAGCTGTCACATCCAGGAATATCTTCCCCACCCGCCTGCCCATGATGAGTAACATCTGAATTTCCTAGATTTTACTGTGTAAAAATAACTCTCTAGGGTTATTTATAGAACATTTCCACTCCAGCCAACTCAATCACACAACTTAGCCAAATAAGCCCATTTTCTAAGTCTTTTTGAAAGCCAATATATAGCATTTTCATATCTGTATGGGGCATTTTTAAAGTGCTGTCTCCTATGTACCAAAAAATTGAAGTGCAAATTAAGTACCTAAGTAAGAAAATGACTGACTTTTGCTCATAATCTGATAACAAGACTTTCATGTCTAGCCACAATCCACTCATGAACTTCCAGCACTACCCCTGCAAAATCCTGTTTGTCATCCTTCTCAGTGCAAACTGTCTAGAGTCTTGTCTGCTGGCAATGCTGGGTCAATGGTTGGACTTGATCATGAGGGCTTTTCCAACCAAAGTAATTCCCATGCTATCAGCACATAGCACTACCATCGGCCCTTCCCTTTACCTCCAACTGTACTTATGCTAACTATACTCCTAACTATACTTATGCTAATGGTATCTGGTCTGGGCTCCCTGTAACGTTCCTGGGGTTGCTTTTGTTACAAAATAAGCTCTAGTGATGACCCTCCAAAATCCCTGCACAAAACGTCCAAGCAAAAGGTCTTCACAAACTATTGCATCTTGCTTACCTGTTTTAATATTTTCTTTCTCTTTAATGCCCTTTCATCCTTTTTCCCACTCTTTATTTTAAACTTCTATATCTTCAGTTGGATGCTAAGTGGTGTGTGCTGAAATGCAGTCGCACTGGCAAGTCACACCAAGAAGCAGCTAATCATCTGGACTGTCCCTTGCCATTGTGAGTGACAACCAGGGGCTCACAGGGAGAGCAACAGGCACTGCTGCTTAATGGAAATATCTAAAACAAGTATGATAAGCCTCTTGTAGAAGAGCCTGTTTCTCTCCTACAAGCGAAAGCAGAGCTGCTAGGTCGCACTAAAGGAGGTGGAGCTAATCCTCATCTTCTGTGCATTCTCATGCTGAGTCTGTGCACTGGATGGCCCACACTGCTCGTTGCATTAACACTTGCAATGTCACCAGCAAGGAGCAGCTGCATTCAAGCCAGTTTGTTGATGCTACAGGCAATAGCTATCAATTTCCAAAAGTAACTGCCTGCTCACTACCTACCAATGTTTGTTCTGATTTTGCTAAGGAACCTTGAAACATCTGTATCTTTCAAAGCAACAAATTACCCTGAATAAGTAAGCTTTTGGCAATGCTTAGACATGTGTTTAGCAAATCCTAGGGAGACGTCACAGTGAGGGTGACGGAGCACTGGGTGACTAGATGATCTTTCAAGGTCCCTTCCAATCCCTAATGATTCTATGATTCTGTGATTCTATGACTTAAGTGTGCTCTTTGCTACCTGTTGCCTCCTTATTCTGCTCCTCGGGTAGGTGAAGCCTGACACACATGTTGAAGAAATCTCTTCCACACAAAAAAAGAGTAGATGTTCATGTTGTTCTGCAATGTTTCCAGTGAAAAAATACCTCAGGATAAGCATCAAAGACTGGTAATGGAGCTGGTCAAGGATCTAGCGTGCCTGTCTCAAAAGGATTGGTTGAGGAAATTCATGTTGTTTAGCCTGGAGAAAAGGAGGCTGAGGGGAGAGCTTATCGCTCTCTACAGCTACCTGAATAGGGGTTGGAGTGTGGTGGGAGTGGGAATCACTCTATTCTCCAAGTAGCAAACAACAGGATGCGAGGAAATTGTTTCAAGCTTTGCCAAGGGAGGTTTTAGATTGGATATTAGGAATTTTTCTTCACTGAAAGATTTATCTGACACTGAAGAAGCTGCTCAGGGAGATGATGGAGTCATCATCTCAGGAGGTATTTGTGGAGCTCTCAGAAAGCTGTTGAGTGAGTCTGAAGGGATTGTTAGGCCTTGGAACAGGCGAACAGAACTGTGAGCGGAATCTTACAAAAAGAGAAGTAGGTGCACAAACGGACTTAAAAACAACATGTGTTTTAGGATGAGCTAAGAGTGTGGTTTTAGCAAATATAGAACTAGACGTTCAAGCAGGAAAAAATACTGAGATGAGATATTGTATTAACCGCTGAGTAAGCTGTTTCTAAATCGAATTCTAACAGCCTAGGTAACACCCAAATATGGTGTACACAGAAGTGATTGGTTGTGGATCATTATCTAACAATTCCTAAGGAATACTGTAATGGTATATAAGCCTTGCTGTTATGTTGAATAAGTGGCTTCTGATGCATCACCGTCAGTCGTCCCCACCTTGTCCATCCCAACAGGTGTTTAAAAGACTTATAAATTTAGGGCTGAGGAGCATGATTTAGTGTGCTTAGCAGTGGACTGGATGTCTTAAAGATCTCTTCCAACCAGAAAGATATGGTGATACTGTGTTAAATCCCTTCTGCCTTGTGTTTACTCAGAATCATAGAATCACAGAGCATTAGAGATTGGTCTCACCAGAGCAGAGTAGAGGGTGAGGAGAACCTCTTTCAACCTACCAACCACCCCCCCTTCTAATCCACCCCAGGATGTCATTGGCCTTCTTGGCCACAGGGGCACATTGCTGCCTCATGGTCATCCTGGACCAACTAGATAGATAGCACATTCCTTTTTGCTTTTGCCTGTGTAACAAATGGTTTGGACTTCCCAAACAGTGTTCATTAGCCTCATACACACAGCCATTGGAGTTGAGTGTTTCAGGACAGGATGGTTTTCCAAGGGCTGGAAATTAACATTCCTTATTAAGCAAACCTGCTACCCAGGGGTCCTGGGGCAGCTCTAGAGGACATCATCAGTAATCTGCTTTCTCTAGAGGACACACAAGGACAGTTCTTTTGTCTTTTCCAGCCATTGATCACTTCTGACAGCTTCTAAAGATTGCTTCAGCACTGCTGAGTTCCTGGGATCTTTTCCTTTTGAAAAGAAAGTGTCTTTCAGTCTCACTTACCTAGAGTTAATACTTGAATATATAGTAAGAAGCTGTATGTCAATAGGCACATGATTTGTCTAGCAGTTATTAATTAAAAATCAAATCCTAGAGGATTTCTCTATTTCTCACACAGGTGATCTTTATTTTGTTTCCTAGTGTCCTTATTTTAGTGCATGTGCCCTAAAACTCTCAATCCAAATATGGCTAGAGAGAAGGAGTGTGAGGGGCTTGGGAGTTGACTCCAGCAAACTGGCTATTTTCTCTGCTTCTTTGCTGGTGGCCACAGCCTTCTGAGCAAAGAGCAAAATGTGTACAGCTGTGGTGCTGGTAGTGCCACAGAAACATATGTCCAGTATTAAAACTCTATTCTGCAAGAGAACCTAGGGGAGGTGGAAGCACATGTTAGTCTTTGCTGTGCTTGTGGTGGGTAAGATGACCTCCATCAGAGAGATGGCATGGACAGTTGATGTCAGTGACATCACAAATTATTTGCAGAGTTGAGGGGATGCCTGTTGAGATCAGCCCACTCTGATCTGTTTTCAGAAGATGGCATGTACCGTAAATATTATTCTACCAAGGTGAAGAGTAACAAAATGTGGTTGAACTTGACCTTATATGAACTTTCAAAGAGGAGCAGTTTCAAGAATAATAGTTTCCTGATAGGATAAAGCTGTGAATTGTTTTTACCCCTTTCCTTACGTCTTATTGTGGCAGATTCTGGAACAGTCAAACTTCATTACAGGAACAAAGAGACCCAAGAGTGCACACGTGTGCCTAATGTATGATTCTGCCACATCCCCATCATTAAGAAAAGGGAGTGAATGTGGTTCATGGATTCACTTGGGGCTGTATTAAAAAGACTTATACCACAGGTCCATACAGAAGACAAAGTTTACTAAAATTATCAGATTCTGAAGTGAAAAATAACAAAAGTTACTAGATGCCCAAATCAGGGAGTGGAGGAGAGGAAAAGGGGAAAGGGACAGAAGATAGTTAAGGGGTCAGGTCACCACTCAGGACTGCAGGCTCTGGCTCTCCTCTCTGCCTTGCTCCTCAGCTCCACAGATCTCTGCAGAAACTCCTTGGTTTCTCTGGCCATCTTCTTGGTTAGTTTCAGCTTCATGGAAGGTGGACAGTGTAGTGGTGGTGCTAGGTGATCAGTCCCTCTATGCTTCCTCAGTCTCACAGATTTTTGGTGTCTCCAAGGGACCTTTTGTCAGTCTCTTGTCCTTGGTGCAGGCTGGGCAGGGCTGATGTTCACCCTGTACCATTCAAATCCGTCCCCTTTATGCTCGCTACCAGGGGTGTTTATCTTCACCTTCCCAACAGTATGGAGGACTTAGTTTTCAGGGTCTTAGACAAAGCAGTGGCTGGTAAGTCCTGGAGAGAGATAGCAGATCGCCATGTTCTCAGTGCTCAAGCACAATTTTGTAGATAGATTGGCAGAGCTCCGGGGCCTGCCTGCTGCACAGTGCTCTCCCACCAGGTGCAGCCTCCCCTGTTGCCCTGCTCACAAATTATCTTCTCTTTCTTTACAATCGTTTGAGCCATCTTGCTTGTCATTAATCAATGTCTGACAGCTTCAAACAACAAAAATAACACATGAAGTTGATTTTTAGCCTAAAATGTCGTTAGCCAAGCCAAAACCAGATGTTTGAATTAAGTCTCAAACCCTCTAGCATTTGTTTAGGTGTTAGAGCTGAAAACAAAGCCTGAGAAAACGAAAAGGCTAGCGGAGGAATCAGTAAATTTAAAACAAAAATCAGAAACATGAGGAGGTAGTCGGAATTAATTTGGAGATCTCCATCTTTTACAGATTTCCTCTAGAATACACAGATTCTTGAAGGCTCACCCCCTTGTGTTTGGGCTTTGTGTAGAAGAAACTACATAGCCATCCATGGTTTTGTTTACTTTTGTTCATTTGCAAAGTAGATGAGCCACTGTTTATATATTGTCCTGCTGCGCCATTGCAATGCTGGATTTACCTTGATCTGGCAAAAGCAGGGCTGCTGCCAAAGGGTTTGTCCAGCTTTTGCCTCAGCTGTGACAACACTTTCTTCTACCTTCCTTGCTCCAGAACTCCAGTGGCTGTGTGCTGAGATGGATCAGAGAACTGACCCTGTTGAAAGTGTTCCAGTGTTGATTTCCCAGCATCTTCAAAACATGATAAAACTGATGACAGTACTGTACTGCAGCAAAAAATTTAACAAGTTTTATTAACGAAAAACAAGTCACAGCTAAAAAAAGGGAAGAAAAAGAGCCCTGTAAGCTTCCAGCAAGCAGATCCACCCTGTCCCCATTGCATTCGCGAGAAGCAAGCAGCCACCTAAGGAAGGACTTCCTGAAACAAACTGAAAACAACATCCCCCCAGAACACGCCTTACAAATGGCAAACACTACCTGCATGGGAACAGAGAGGGAAGGGAAGAAAAGAAAATAGAGCAAAGACACAGCAGGGCAGAAGTTGTAATGGATAGAGGGAAAGGAAGAAAGAAAAAGAAAGAAAAAAAGAAAATTAGTGTGGGGATAAAATGAACTAAGACTGAATCAGGAATGAGGAAAAGATGAATAAAAACACAGGGAAGGAAAAGTTGGGAGTTATCAGGGAAAGGATAGTGGAGGATTATGTTTTCACGAGGTCCACGTGGCCATGGTGGGAAAAGACCAGCTCTCTGCGCTGTGGCTCACGGAGGAAAGAGGAAGTTCAGCCCTCCCATGTGCCATTTCTAGTGCTGTGGAGAAGTGCTGGTTCCCACACTGGTTGTGTGATGAGGTCTGGTTGGCTACTTAAACTGTCAAGGGAACAGGAATTAACTCAACAGAAAGCTACTCATTTAAGGTGTCTTATTTTAAACTTTCTAGCCATATCATCCCATTTACTGCACAGTCACAGGAACATCCGTTCTGGTGCAGGGCAGAAAGCGGGAACATGGGAAAGGCGGACATGTGGCATCTCACACTCACTGCAGCAAAACATGACCAGGGCAGTAAGTGTTACCCTCAGATACTCTGCAGTCAATGCTGTCACTGAACTGTGATTTAAGCCTGCAGGACGAAATGGTGAGGAATATGGGGGTTTGTGCAAGCAACTTTCTCTACTCCCTTGTTGGCCCTCAATTTATCTAATTATTATATTAACTTATAACGTTATGACCAAGCAGCATGAGGTACTCTACAAACAATTCGATAATATTACCCTTGGTTTGAGTAAGCCTGGAGGGAGTGTCCTGCTCTAAATCTGACTTTGAAATCTTCTGATCTGTTTAGACACAATTGAATCAAACTGTCAAGAAACTTCATGAGAGAGGTTTCCATAATAGAATTTCTCCTTAACAGAATTTTTCTGGAAACCTTTGGACAAAGCAGGAGAGGCGCCAGAGCATTCAGGCACTGGTGGACTCATGCAGGAGATAATTACTCAGTGGGTAGGGTTGGGGAACTGAGGGAAGAGGCAGCTCTGCCATGTGTTACTGTTTCTTGAGGAGAAAACAAGCCTACAGAAGGGAAAGCACTTCCTGCCAGCCTTGCTACTGGTGGGGAATGTTAAGCTCAGTGTCATGGTTCTTGATGGTCATCTTCTGGATCCCTTTTCTCTGATCTGTTTCTACCTCAACAGCTGAGTAAGGAATTTACAGTGATGTCTTATGTTCTTTTCCTAGTACAAGAGAAAGGATTTTGTGCCTTCCTTTTGAGGGCAAAAACAATGACCTCAGAATCTTCTAGACTTGCTTCAGTCTTATGATTAAATATCTTGCCCATTCCCAGCCAAAACCCTTTTCTTCTGTAGGTACCACATTTCTGGAAGTTCTCAAGATTTGGTCACTGACCTTCTCTGCCTCTCAGCTGGGGCTCTGTCATGGTTTGACCCTGGCTGCTTATGGCTTGAGGCCATGCACTATCTCAGGCACAAGGTTTTGTCATATGGGTGTCCCTGAGGGCACAAAAGTCCTCCTGAAGACTGAGTTTAAGGTTATAGAAAAGGCAACTCCACTCCAGCAACACATGTGCCTGCTTGTGCATAGAAGAGGTGTAACTCAATACATACCCGAGGTCTCAGTGCAGTATGCAGTCACAGTTAAGTGTGTTGCTGTTCCTGTTTGGCTGCTGGTTAAAGACGATTCAATGTATTTTCAGGGAAAGTAATAATGACATTGCCAATGGGAAGTATATCATAGAATCATAGAATCATTAGGCAGTGGAAGGGACCTTGAAATATCATCTAGTCCAATCCCTCTGCCACAGCAGGATCACTTAAACCAAGCCACACAGGAACACATCCCAGCGGGTTTTAAAAGTCTCCGGAGAAGGAGACCCCACAACCCCTCCTGGGCAGCCTGTTCCAATGCTCCGTTACTCTCACTGTGAAGAAGTTCCTTCTGACATCTTCGTGCCTGGCTCCACTTATCCATGTGATTGTCAGTCTTGGTCTTTGACCAGCCTGATTGCTAAGTGTTCACAAAGATCAAACTCTTACTGTTTCCTATCCTGATTAAGACTACATCCATGTTGCATCCTTAGCAAATGCTCACCTGCCTCATACATGACCATCCAGAGTGCCCCTCTGCTACCACTTCTTTCTTTCCCTCTGAAGTCCTTTTCTGTCCTTACTTGCAAACCTTTGATTACTCATTACTCTCTCTACCAATCATCTATTATTTACTAGTGGAAGTCAACACTGGTCTTAGGGCAGCCAGCAATGCCAATCAGTTTGTCAGTTTTTACAAATTCCCATTTTCTTCTGTAGTGCTCTGTTCTTCACTGTTGTGATGAATACTCCAAATCTTCCAGGCATCTGCAGCAGCATTACTCCCTCAGACTTGTCTTTAAAGTCATTCTCAGCTGTGATGCCTGCAGAAGATTTATCGTGTGCAGAATCCTCTGTCCATCTCACCGATAAGACTGTTTCATTGCATATTTTGTCTACATCTATGTATGGTCTCTTGGCCTCGTCTTAAACTGTACTTTCTTTGGGCCAAAGCCTGTCCTGCTGCTCTGAGTTTAAGCAATGCTTCTCACAATGAACTCTTGATTGGTGATGGAAGTTCCTCAGCATTTAATGCGAAAAATAATAGAAGTATTGTTAACAAATGACCCTGTGTGACCACATCATATGGCTTGGTCACCATTTGCAAAACTTCAGTTTCCCTAGGACAACTCATTTTGTGAATGTAGGTGCCACACAGAGCAGCCTATTTTACAGAAAGGAATGTGTTAGGAAAACATTTGAACTTGAATAATTCCACAAACAGAAAAAAACCCAGTGCTCTGCACTTTCAGAAAGATTTCCTACTGTGCAGATTTTTTTGCTAGTCCATTAATTTTGCCATCTCAGAACTCAAACAGCATGGCCTAGAGCAGTGGCTTTCCAAATTCCTTCCAGTTGTAGCACACTAACACAAACAGCATTTGCATATGGATGTCGTAAAAGTGACTAATGCCAGCAATCATAGTACTTTATTGCAGTAATGTGACACATGTGCCTGAGCATCCTAAAAGATCTGCTCAGAGCTCATGGTGCTGCAGAAATGGCACACCTCTTATCTAGCTGTGACACCCACAGCAGAGCACTTTTTCACACAAACCAGAGCATAAGCTTTTGAGGCGCCCACAAGAGGGAAGAGCACTGGCTGCTTCACTGCATGACTCAATAGCACTGGGTACGTGTCTTTTGCTCCAAACCAGAAATCAAACTCAAGAAGTTGAACAAATAGAATTTTCTAGTTTGATAGCCAGAAAGTTCACTGAACTCCTTGACTGCTGGTGTTGACAAGTCAAGGGAAAGACATCTGACTCTGACCTCAGCCTTGTACCCAATCATTTTTTTAACATCTTGGGTTCTCCAAAGAAAGCTGCACATGGTTCCTCCAGGCAAAAAGCAGTCAGATGTGCTGTGAGTGTGAGACTGAATGCTGCTATTTTCAGTCAAGTAGTTGCAAAGTTGAGGGAATTTGTCACAGTTCAGCCTTGTCAGATATTTTTCCACAAGGTAAGAGGGAAGGGTTGTGAACCCAGTTACATCACCATATAGGACAGAAAACACTTTTGTATCTTACAGGCTGGCTTTCAGAGCAGCTCAGGCTGCTCAGGCTTCTTATGCAACTGAGACCTGCATGATTGTGCCATGTGCAACAGCCATGACTTCCCAATGCTATCCTAGTCTGTTGCCCACCTTTTAACAGATATGACAGAATTACAGATGTCTCCAAGGTGGCATAACCTTGCGTAAAGGTCGTTTACACATACTGCGAGGGTCACATGGCAAATATTGAACCCAAAGCCTGCATTGCCCGAGTGGCAAAAAATGAACCCAAAGCCTAGGTACAGCTCTCTGATGAAGCAGCAGCTTTCATGGCTGGTGGCAAATGTTGGCTACTCCCAGTGAAACACGCAGTGTGACCCTGGAGCTAGTACTGCAACCCTGCTTTGTAGCCAGCTGCAGCAGGAGCTCCATGCATGCAATATCTAAGTATGTAGCCCCATGGGACATTGCTCTCTTGCAAATACACTCTACCACATCCAGCCTTCCTTTGTCTTCTGTTTGGGAAGCAGAAGCCAAAAGACTATGTAGTACAAAATGTCTCTTTCCTAAATATAGCACACAGAGGGAAAAGCTGTTTATCACAACTCTTTAGTGCTATCTGCTTTAAGTGTGCATACCTTGGTTCCTTTTGCAAGCAATTGAACCAAAACATTTTCTTGGTATTCGCTTTCATTCTTCATTTCACTGCTTTATCAGAGCTCGAGAGAGCAGTACATTTACTCGTGTGCAATTCCCCACAGGTAATCTTCAGTTGCAGCACATAAAACTTAATTTTCCCCAATTGCTCAAGATTTCTTATTCTACACAAGGTTGTAAATCACCACAACAAAGGTTTCTTGCTTGCTTGGTGTAGTCAAAGCCTCGCAGTATTTGAAAAATTACTTTGACTTTCCCAGGTGCTCATTGATCTACAATTCCAAGAGCTTCCAAAAGCTTCATGGATTTATCCAACTTCATGCCCTCTGCAGATAACACTGAGGATGTGAAGTGCATGTAGGCTTTTTTCTTGTTGTCCACCAGAACACTTCTGTTATCAAACCCAACAAGGACTTTAGCAAACATATATGATTTGTATCTTACATCCCTAGCCTTTATCATCTTCAGTTGGAAGCAAGTGTTTTCCTGAAAAAAAAAAGTTATTGTTGCTTCTTCATCATAAAACCCTCAACATTGCAAAACCCATGTTTTCAAGAACACTATTTATTGAGGCTGGAAAAGACCTCTAAGATCGTCAAGTCCGGCCTATGACCTAACATCACCACAATCAGCTAGACCATGGCACTAAGCGCCACATCCAGTCTTTTCTTAAACACCTCCAGGGATGGGGACTCCACCACTGCCCTGGGCAGTCTATTCCCGGGTCTGATCATCCTTTCTACAAGGAAGGGCTTCCTAACAGCCACAATAAACTTTCCCTGGCACAGCTTCAGACCCTGCCCTCTCATCCTAACACTAGTTGCCTGAGTGAAGAGCCTGACTCCCACCTAACTACAACCTCAGGTAGTTATAGAGAGGGAGAAGGTCCCCCCCCTGCGAGACACCACTGGTCACTGGACACCAACTGGATGCAGCATCATTCACAACCACTTCCTGTACCTGGTCATCCAGCCAGGTTTTTGCCCAATGGAGGTTGTACCCATCCAAGCCATTGGCTGCCAGCTTCTCCAAGAGGATCCCAGAATCACAGAATCACACAGAACATTAGGGATCAGAAGGGACCTCGAAAGATCATCTAGTCCAATCCCCCTGCCAGAGCAGGATCACCTAGA
>JAOXOE010000001.1:84741110-84783525 GCA_028565055.1 Phoeniculus purpureus
GACCTCGAAAGATCATCTAGTCCAATCCCCCTGCCAGAGCAGGATCACCTAGACCAAGTCGCACAGGAACACATCCAAGCGGATCTCAGAGAATGATCAAAAGGGCATGGTGTAGTGTGCAGTAGTATGTGTGCAGTGCAGCTATCAAGAAGAGAAGTGTGTGCGCAACAACAGGAGCATGATAATACCTGGCTGCAGTCACAAACCATAACTTGGAAGCCGTTTACTTTAACACTTCCAGACTTGATGTGTGCATTGACTGAAGAGGTTCTCAGACTTAGTTGGTCATATTTGGCTTATGGTATTGCTGATTGCCCTACTAAACAGTAGCCTTGTGAAACACTAAGAGACAGGGTAGAAAGTTATCAGAAAACTCTGACAACATGAGGCTTGTCTCTTTTTAGGGCACATAGGCTCTGCACATATTGCTTAGAGATCTGTTGTGATCCACATAGCTCTGATCCAGGAAGGATCTGCAGGATCTTTCCTAGCCCATGGTGAAGTTTTGAGGTTCAGCTGGCTCAAATTGGAAGTTTCTGCAATTGAAAGTGTTATAGATTTCAGCACAAAGCTGTTTCAGAATGCTTCCCTTCCTTGCAGTATCTGGCAGCAACAGTAAAGAGCTCATACAGCTGCCAGGTGCCAGTGAGGGATGAGACCCTGTATCTACATTGCTTCTGAAACCCTCCTGAGCTCATCTTGGTCTCCTGTGCAGGCTGCTGCCCAGCAAAATGCTGCTCATACTTCTGCCAGCATGAGCATCTTCTGTCACTGAACAGGTGGGCACCTGGGCTCCAAGTCACAGAGGTTTTCTATTTTACAAGAGTGAAGGAGACTCAGCATAGCCAGAAAGGGGGAAGCTGCCTGCTGAGAAAGTGGCAATGTTCTTTCAAGTCTCCTGGGGTTGTTCCTCCACACAGGGATTTTGAGCCAGGAGCCTGAGTACCCAGGTGAATGACCAAACCGCTGTAGCCTTGGACATTTCTGTGTGTTAGCTGAGAAATTGTTTCCTGATGGATATCTTGTCAAAAGCAGCATGTTCCTGGGAAGTACTTAAGTTTCAATGAGTTCTGGTTTTCTAATGAAAAACCAGTTTGTCAGTAAACTACTCGTGATCTCCAACAGGGACTCTGCTGGTACTGAAATTGGTGCCAGATGGGCACCAGTCCTTCCACCATTGAAGGAAGCTGGAGGATTGCCACTAACTTCAAAGGAGTTAGGATCAAGCCCATGAATTCATGACTGCACTTTTTATTTTGCTTTCTGAATAATTTATGAGTTAAAATAGGCTGGATTCTCCCACTCTTTCTGATGTTGAGTAAAGCTGTATTTGGTTACATTTCTTGCTTTCAAAGGAGCTTTGGTGCAGTTATGAGCATCTCATTATGAAAAACGCTGTCCACAGAGGACAGATAGGAAAAAAAGAGAAGAAAATCCTTAGGCACACTGAAGACACACAGTAGATCTGAGATGCAGAGGTGTGAGATCAGGATAAGATAGTCTTGGAGCTGACTGCTAAACAGCTAGAATTGTTTCAAGGAGATGAGAGGAATGCAGAAAGCATACTTCTTTTTAGCGAGTTCATCTATTTTTAAAGCCATTGCATTTAGTTTTATTTTTTTTCTTCTCAGTGATTTAGACTTTAGTTTCCACGAGGTTAACTTGCTGTGCTTTGCCCCTGAGCGGACTTTGTAGCTGTCTGCACATTTCTCTGCGATTCACCAAGCCACGTGTTTGTTCTCCACCACTGCAAACCATTTTTCCATATTAAAATTGTTTGGAAAAAAGGGAAAGAAAAAGAAATTCCCAGTTCACCACCCAAGGCTCAGTGTTTACTTCTGCCGCACGCATCATCTATTTTCATTCTGCAAGATCACGATGACACGCTCGTCCAAGCACATGCTGTTCTAATATGTTACATTCCTTCAGCCTCGCAGTGCGTTAGAAGTGACATTGCTGCTAAATGAGGAAGATCTTGTAAGACAGAGAAATAGATTGCAAAGTACCGCTGCCTTTCAGGGAACCATGCTGCAGACAAAAATGATTGGCTTAGTTTTTCCAGACTAAATACAGTTGTGTACGTGTGTGACCCTTATTAGGAAGGAAATCTGCTCTATCGTTTTAGGGACTTCCTTCCTTGAGAACATGCTGAAATATTTAGCAGGTTTTTAGAAAAGAGAATGTATGCCTCTGTCTGTGACTGGGGGAACAGAACACTTGAAGTTTGAGATGTGTCCTAGCAAAGTGTTTCTGCAGCTATTGCTCCATATGAATGTGTTCAAGCAAGCACATGCACTGTGCTTCATATATTTTCTGGGTGCATGGAATAACTGCTCTCAGTCACAGAAATCCATCTTCTGTGATGGACAAACCACTTGCAGAAAATCTGTTCCACATTTGCTTGTCTTTCCCCAGCAATAAATTAGAAAAGGCAACAGTGGATTGTTGGAGATTAACACCAAACCCGCTCAGTAATGCCTTGCTTTAGCTACAATATTTTCTCTTCATTCTTCATTAGAAGATGGTGCCTAAATGAATAATTGATATAGAATTTGTAGCATCTGTCCAATGAATTTAAACTCTCCATGGAGAACTTGGGAGTCTTTCTCTAAACATTTTAAAATCTGAATTTACAAAACATATGAAAGATTAATATTATAGATGCATTCAATGTGACTAGATTGAAGAGCCTTTGGCACAAGGTTTGCCTGCTAATATCCCATTAGTAAGCCCTTGGAACTGCCGTGAGTCCACTGTAATAACTTACTCAGTGAACACGCAAAGTATTAGGTGAAGTCCATGTACTTGGTCGTAATTTGAGTCAAAGGGGTTTTTGCTACTTGGCTACAGTAGAAGAAATGTATCCTGCATTTGCTTGTAGGGATAACAGTAAGGAAAAGCTGTTTTAACTTTCTGAAAAGCTGCTTTTTATGAATGAACACGTTTTCACAGACGCAGTCCTCTCAGAAACCTAGCAGAGACAGGAGACTGTCATGTAGTTATGCCCTTACTCATTTAATAACCTCACTGTGCTTCAGAACATAAATTATAAAACTAGTGAAACTAATTTAATGAGGGGATAAGAACTTAATATTTCCTGAAAATAGTGACTCTGGAGTGAAAATGCAGTAATAAATTCGGGATGTTTATTTTAATCACAAAATCAGCTATGGAACTCCAAGTTGCTGAAGTTTCTGCAAGGCATAAATTAGGGATGTGCATGATCTTCTCAATATTTATGAACTGTAAAGTATAAAAATTAGCAGTCTCTAGGTGAAAATATGTTCGGTCTTTCAGGGGGACATGGTGAAGAAATTTTATTTATAATTTAATTTTCCTTTCTGCTCTGCTCAGTGGTTCCTTTACAAACCTAGAACTTGACATTTTTTTCTTTCCCAGTTGTTCTTTCTCATTAGCTATGTGTTGATCTGTGGAGTTTTGTAACTTTCCACGTTTGAAAATGTCCTGAGGTAACATATTTCTGATCTTACACCTGTATTTGAACAGCACCGTTCTTTAGCCAATACTTTCCACGACGACAGGGGGAAAAGGCTCACATAGCAAATGAAACACTGCTTTCCTGAGGTCTTAAGAAGCTGCACTTTCTAGTTCAAATAGTTCAAATAGTTCAATAGTTCAAATTGACTCCAGTTTAACAAAATACTGGTAGGTCAGTTCTGAGTCAGAAAAAATCCTTACCCAGACCTAAATTACTAGTAAGTTAGGAGTATCCGATGCCAGAATAAAACTCAGTAGTCTCCACCTTACACAAGACAGAACTGTCTGTGAACTGCAAGAACCCACGAGCTGCTGCAGTGACCACTCTGTGTCAGGATGTCCCAGGAACAATTTTGCCAGCACCATGGGTTAGTAAATACACTGGCGTATTTGTCAAGGGAGGTGCAATCGAGGTTTATTGTTTAAATCTGACCTACATTTCTTATGCTTCTGTCTTGATCCATGGCAACTACAGTAAGTTCTACAGAAATAATTTGTTATTTGGATTGAAGCTAGAAACAGTTATGACACACGCTGCACGAGAGCTAGCATTTACCTCTCTTTTCATGGCAGCTGGGTCATGTAAGTAAGTGTTTAATGCTGCTCATTGAAACTATAGTTCTTTAAGTCACGTTGGGATATAAAGGACATATTTAGTCCCGTGCAGGGAGAGGCAGTGCAGATGACAGGTTCACAGTTTCTCTCCTGTCTCCTCTCATACTGACAGAGTTGAAAGCAACTATAGGTACTTGCTTTTAAACCTGCATGTGTCAGGAACGGGGATGACCTGGGATGTGTGTATATGTATGAGTATGTGCAAGCACATGCAACAGAGACAGAAGAGAGAAAGTCATCATAATCCATTCTGCAGAAAATGGAAGTTTATCTGGAGACTCATATAAAAAGAAATTGTCAATGGAGGAGTCCTGAGTGGGGTAGCTCAATGTTTGTACCCTTGTCATGCATATGGCAGCCTCAAGTAGAATATCTAAAGTAGCCATATCTAAAAGGCATAAGAATAAAAGCCTCTCACTTAGTTCATATTGCATGGGCTGGCTGGCTGGAGGCCAAAGTCATGACAGCTTGCATTGTGGCAGGGTGAGTGGTGTGGCTCCCTGATTGAGGTCAGCAAATTTTTAATGAACAGAGCTTGATTATTGTTCCCTGTGTGGGAAAAGGTTGTTTGGAGGTGAACAAGACTCTGTGCACAGAGGTATTCCACACACACCCTCCTTCGCTCTCAAAACCAGATGCACTGGAGCAGCCTCCAGTATGGTTCCTCGCAGCTGGGGAATACCTTCCTGAAAAACAGGCACAGTAGCTCTATGAACTGAGGCTGGTGCATCCTTATCTCAGCATGCAGCACCTTCAGTGTCAATAGTCACTGAGACCCTGTGAGCAGTTTTACTGTGCTGCTTCATTGCATCTCTTGCTTGGTAGGGCCCCTCAGCTTGTCCTTGAAAGGTTTTGCATTCCCAGACCCATAATTGCAGGGCTGCTGGGAATGTTTGACTGGTTTGGCAGTCAAATCCAAGCTTCTAAATCACGTGTGGAGTTTTCTAGGACAACCTTTTGTTAAGAAATGGATCTGAGGTAAAATCAGTTCTGCTGCAGTCTCAAGGGCATTTTATGAGTTGGGATTAGCAAGACCAGAATTTCAAATATAGTTTCTTTCTACAGGAGGGATCAAAAACAGGTGATAAAGTTGAGTTCTGATACTAAGGGTTGCAGTAAGAGCTACAGCCTACAGAAATGTCAAATTCCTGAGACTGACTGTGGGTCAGAACTTTCCACTAAGCTTCTCCTCTGGAGGCAGATCTGCCTGAGGATCAGATGACAGACACCAGAAAGCAACGCTGGTTTACATACTCAGAGTTTAAAATAAGGAATGTTTATGTATTAAAAAAGGATTTCTAAAAGTTTTTTATGTTGAGGCAGCACCATTTACTTCCACAGAGTAGTAAACAAAACCTTTTCTCTGGTATTTATAACCTATTTGGGAAATGCTTTCCAGCATCTGTGGACAAAGCTGTTTTAAAAACCAGTTCTCTACAAAGATAAAGCTGTAAAGCTATAAAGGATTTTTCATCTTGGCAGACTCAAGTAATGTTTTCCCATTATTTCAGGAAGACTCTGGCATTCCCAGAAGTTTATTGGCTGGACTGTTTTGAGGAGAGGGTTTCTTTTCGCCTTTAGTCTTCTACTGATATTGAGAATGACTTTGTTTATATCAATACAGGGCTACTTTTTATCACTCAGTGTTTAGATGCTAGCTCTTGTTGACCTTTTTAACTAGGTTTTGCTTTGAGCAAAAAAGTAATGGATTGTGGTTTTCTTATTTTAAAAATAGCTTCAGTGTTAAGCCAGTGGGATTTATAATGTAGTTCTTACAAGAGAATCAGAATTTTTATATTAAGAGCTGCAGCACTTCATTGTCCATGTGGAACAGTGTTGTAAAATCAGGAAGTTCTAAATTGTATGGTTTTTTAAAACTCTGTATTTTCCTATGTCAGAGAGTTAAAATATAGGCTTTTTCTGCTTACTGTTGATTAACAAAGTATTTCTGCTGTATAGAAGAATCATGCATATTTTATGTCTGTCTCCTTTTTCTCCTTAATATTTCAAATAATTCAGCTATACTATCTCCATCAATTGAAGTGGAGCTGTAACACCTACTTAAGGGAGGGGAGCCATATGGTTTCCTTGCAACTTGGAGCCTGCTGGCAAATATTAGGTTGTATCAATTTAGAGCATGATGAAGTGGGAAATAATGGACATTCTTGAAGAATCTGAAATGGGATCAGCTGTTATTGGCAAAAATTGGCAGGTGGAGTGCACTGTGCTGGCTGTAA
Organism: Phoeniculus purpureus; assembly: GCA_028565055.1. Classification (NCBI taxonomy): domain Eukaryota; kingdom Metazoa; phylum Chordata; class Aves; order Bucerotiformes; family Phoeniculidae; genus Phoeniculus; species Phoeniculus purpureus. The sequence goes on from JAOXOE010000001.1 coordinate 84,747,461, forward strand.
GCATGGTCTCAAGTTGGAGAGTGCAGCTGGGAAAATGGCCTGCTAATTGAATGGTTGCAGAACACCCAGCAGCTCTGACAGTAGTGGTGCAACATTAATTGAGGAGGCTCTTGGTTGACTTGGTAGAAGCTGTCACAGATTGAAGGATCCTTCCTAGGTGCTCCTGTGTTTATGGCCTGTTTATCAGAATAAGTTCTTATTGAGATAGAAGTGCTTTCAAATGTAGGAGGACTGACGTAAGGATAGTAATATGTATTTCTTATTTATATTTGCAGCATGATGACAGTGGCTGGGAGTCATAACAACTACTCAATTACACATTTCCTTACCTTCATTCTTTCATTGTTATCTTTCCCATATCTCTCTTTTTCCTTCTTACTTTCATTTGTATTTGGTTTCTAAACTTGCTTGGCTTGGAGCAGCCTGGTTTTTTTCTTTAGAACCTGAGGAGACCTTGTCCTAGACTAAGTGTTTTGGGTGCTGCTGTTACGAAAATAGCCTGCCTTTGGTTCAGAATAGTCTGATATGTACCTCTGGCTTAGGTGGGTCTCAAAACAGCAGCGTCTGCAAAAGCGCCTGTGTGTTACCCAAGGCTCCCTTTTTCACATGTTGTTTTTATTCATTGCATGCAAACTATTGCAAAATGTGGCATTTTTTTGCAGCTGTTAGCACCACTCAGCGGAAGATCTATTGGCAGTGAGCTCTGTGCAGAAAGCACTTATGAATTCAGAGTGCACTTCGTATACCATGAGTGACTGTAGCACCCCTTTGTGCCTAAAATCTCTTCAGCTGTGTAAGGGGTAGCTTTCCTATGAGTGCTAGTTGGCTAGGAGATTTCAGCAACAAAGTTGTCTCACTCAGCATGCCTTTGGCATTTATAGGCATAAGGGTATCTGTAAGTGTAGACTGGATGAGGAACACTGAGCTGAAAACCGGCCTGGATGCTCCAATGCTCTGCTCTCTCCATGGGCTGTATGACAAGTTTTAAACCCTTTGGGAGGACTGCTGAGACCAATTTACCTATTTGTGCCCCAAGCAAATCTTCCAGTAGCCTTTGTGTTCTTCCTCAGTTGAGGTGATACAGCTGGAAAAATGCCTTCAGTTTGCATCTGCATTTGGATAACCTGTGTCAGGTAGGAGACGGGGAGATGAAGTTTGAAGGATCTGGGAGCTGTCCCCCTGGACTGAAGCTTAGTGTGGCAAATGTCACACACAGACCTATGATGAACCTGGAAATAGTGAGACATTGGTGAAGAGGCTCCTACCTCTTTCCTTTGGCTCTGCCTCTGTAGCCTGGGTAAAGCTATTTTGGGAAACTCCATTGTTTTAAAATGTTGTAGCTTGAACTGTACCGATTTGTGGTGCCTGCTTCTAGCCTAAATTCTGGATGCTTATTCTGCCTCTCTTTTGGTTTTCTTGTTATTAAGATGTGGATGGAAATAACTTACCCAGCTTCAGGAAATCAAGTAGGTTGGGCATCACCGTAAAGCTGGACAGTAACACTTGGCCTGGGGCAGGTTTGGGAGAACAAAATGTGCTAGTGTGCTTACTTGGGGACCTGCCAGGTCAACTGACAGATAGTGGACAGATAATGAAACCAGGCTGGTTTTGGGACCAGTCCTGAGCACCCCCTTTGCCAGGGCAGATCCGCCCTGCAGACATACACGTCACCCCAGAGTCCTTTCTGCACCAGGAGGAAGCTGCTGCGTTTTGGTACTCATTGTGATCCCCTTGCTGGGGCTGGAGTTGTGGCTGGGGTAGGGGGTAAGCCAGCAGGAAAAAGTCACGGTGTTTCAGGAGGAAGGCCCAGACAGGCTGTAAAATTATAGAGTCCTTAAACATTTTAATGCTTTGGGTTGGAAGAGACATTTACAGATCATCTGGTCCAACCCCCCTGCAGTGAGGGGAGTTCAACTAGATCAGGTTGCACAGAGACTCATCTGACCTGATCTGCAATGTTTCCAGGGATGGGGCTTCTACCACCTCTCTGGGCAACCTGTTCCAGTATTTCACCACCCGTATTTTAAAAAATTTCTTCCTTATGTAGTCTGAATCTAGCCTCTTCTCGTTTAAAAGCATTATTCCTCTTTCTATCACAACAGACTCTGCTAAAATGTCTGTCCTCATCTTTCCCATAGTCTGCCTTTAAGTATTGAAAGGCTTCAATAGTGTCTTCACAAAGCCTTCTCTTCTCCAGGTCTCAGCCAGTCCTCACAGGAGACACGTGTCCCTCCTTTGGACCTGGTCCTACAGGTTTAAGTCCTTGTGCTGAGGACCACAGAGCTAGATGCAGAACTCTATATGAGGTCTTTACTCGAGTGAGTAAAGCAGCAGAATGAACTCCCTTGACCTGCTGGCCACACTTCTGTTGATGCAGCCCAGGATACAGTTGGCTTCTGGGCTGCCAGTTCACACTGCTGACTTATGCCCAGCTCTTCATCCATCAATATTTCCCCACAGGGCTGCTCTGCAGCACTTGCTCCTGCAGGTCCAGTCATCATGAGCTGTTAAAGTTTCCCCTTCTTTTAGTTTTTTAATCATTTTTATCTTTCTCTTCCCCTCTGCACACAGCTGAATGAATCTGCCAAGCAGCTCATTGAGATGGACAAGACGTGCTTGGCTGCTGCCTCCAGCTGTGACATGCCACTGCCAATGGAAACAGCAGCAGTGGCAGCAGCAGCAGGTCTGGCACCGTGCTCCACACTGGCTGGTGCAGGGGCTGCCGGGGCATCCCAGCGGCAGGCAGAGGGCAAGAAGAATGCCAAGAAGCGTCACTCCTTCACTGCCCTCAGCATGACACACAAGTCCTCCCAGGCTGCCAGCAACAGGCACTCCATGGAGATCAGTGCCCCTGTCCTCATCAGCTCCAGTGACCCAAGGGCAGCTGCCAGGATTGGAGACCTGACCCACCTCTCGTCCAGTGCCCCAGCCCAGGTAAGGTGGGGGATGAGTTTTGGTGGTCTCTGGTGGACAGGATGCAATCACCATGCCTCTTTCAACGTGTCTGACCCTTGCATGAAGCAGTTGCACTGTGCTATAATCTTGATGTGACAGTACTTGGCATCTGTCATTCCCATCCTTGCATTAACCACTGGGCAGGCATGAGGAGTCGGAGGACAACGTCAGATTTAATTCACAATAATGAAACACCTTTTTTTAAAAAGAGTAATCCTACAATCTGTTTAAGGTAATGCAGCTTATGCTGCATCATTTCCTGTTGCAGAAAGGAATACGTTTTTATTGATCCTGTTACGCTGAATGGTAACGTGCAAGGTGGCAATGTTGGTATGAAAATCACATGCTGGGGATTAAAAAAAGATTTTTTGAGTAATTATTTCCCTACAGATCACTGGAAGATGAGGAAATATTCTGTACTTTGGCAAATGCTCAGTGAGGAGCTGCTGTTCACAGACACCTAAGGAGGTTCTAAACTGTTAGATGTGCTGAAGATGCATCCCTTCAAAGGAAGGGGCAGAGGAACAGGGTTCTGGACATCCCCACATCTCCAAAAGGAGCTTACAAGAGGTTGCTCCTGGGGGCTGACAGAAACAGGAGCCAAACTCACCAGGGATACGCTGAAATCCCTTGCAAATGCCTTCTGTCTCTGTGTTTATGGGAATCCAAGTAGTAGTTTGTAGTTTGATGCTATAGAAGAGAATGGAGAATAATAATAGTCCCATAATAATAAATCTGTCCTAGCCTTTACTGCTCAGTCTCCTGTACACTTGGTGTGCAGATTAGCAGCTAAGCGTTTCCACTACAAACTAGCTCCTTGTGTTCTCTGTTGCTTGCTAGAACCAAAATAACTTGTGTGGGAAGGTCTTCCTACCCTACCCATTGTTCCTCTGCTGAAAGAATCAGCTCTGTCCATGTCCTTTTTCCATGCCATCCTGCTCCTTGCACCCATTTCTCCTTATCCAGACAAATGTAGATCAGTTCCCATTCCTGCAGTGGCCCAATGCAGGGAGTGATCCTCGTGACAGTTGCTGTCTGCCCTGGGATGTGTGTAGATGGCTGAGAGAGGGCAGCACTGGAACATGGACAAGCAGCAAACTGCCTTGGGCATAAAGCGGACTCTAGGGCCCGCAGCACAGGTTTGTGAGGACACCAGGGAAGGCAGAGTGCCTGTGTGCATGCCAGTGTGTTCCACAGGACCAGACGAAGAAAAGGTATCGTGGGGCAGAAACCTCTGCTCCTGCTTCAGCTGCTCACCTCCCTCCACTGACCACGTAGAAGCAGCTTGGTCCAACTGTAGTTTAGCTCTTTTTCTTCCATATGCCTTTTCCAGACAAAGTCTCTGGGCTGGAAGATCCTTTCAGCCCTCAGCAGGAGGGTGAAGGTGAGGATACAGCCCCCCACACAAAGTAGCCTGTGTGCCAAGATGTGCTGGGACATCTGTGAAGCAGACAAGCACTAGACATGAGTGAGGGTCCCAAGCTTGTCAAGCAAATGACACACAGGTTTTTGGCACTCAGAGTGACACATTTGGACTTTGCAGAAATGTGACAGACTGTGGCTTTTCTGTTCTTGTGCTAATCAAGGGGAAAACCATGCACACCCTTTGCTAAAGGCCTCTAGAATGAGTCTGTGCATGATTTAGACCATGAAGCAGAGAGAGCTTTGACTATTCTCCCCTATTTTAACAGTACAACTGGTGTGCAAAACCCTACTCACTTGGCAGAGCATTGTGGCACTTGGGCACAAGTGGAAGGGGACAAGAAGGGGCCAGTGTTTTCTGTAACAAGTTGTGGCTATAAAAATCCAGCCTGAAGGAAGGTTGGTTGGGTCCTTTGAAGCAGATGGGAAGACATGTAATTGGTGTCACGATCAAAAGCACAGCTAGGGCTACAGTATAATGAAGCCAGTCCAGTGTGCCCATGGTGGAGGCAGGTTTGGGGGATGGTTCTTCTGCCTCAGGGCATAGAGCCTTACAGACAAGGCAGCTGAGCACATGTCTCATTCACTGCGGGCTAAAACTGCCTTGGCCAGAATCCGGGAAGGCAAAAAGACTCTTGGAGGTTTTCTTCTGTCAAAAAGCATCGTCGCAGCCCAAGAACCCAGTGGCCCCAAGCATGCATGAATTTATAGTTCAGCTTTTGAGGGCCTTTCTATTTGCTTTCTGGTTTGAAGGATTTAAGCATTTTCTTCTACAAATTTTGCCAGGAATGTGATTTTTTTTAAGAAGAAGGGGAGCTGATGTTCTCACTTTTTTTTTGCTGTAAGAGCAGCGTTCAGAAAAATGTCTGGCTGTTGTAAGAGTAGCAGTAGAATCACAAGAGCTGGCAACATGAATTTACCTGCTTTCAGCCTTCTTAGTTAGGTCTATGAAGTCTCCAGTATTTGCCTCTTACAAACTGTACATTAAAATTGTGCGGCTCTATTTGTGTATCTACTAATCCCATAATAATAGAGATTGCATCTTCATGTAAAAATGTCAGGAATTCTGTTCCTTCTCTGACATCTGCTAAGACCTGACATGGCTCTGAAACAAGTAATGATGCTGCAGCCCTAGATAGATAATCAGTGGTTTTATTTTATTCATGTGGCTGAATGCCAGCCAAAATAGACAAACAAAGGCCCCCTGAGGTCTTGAATCAAGATATTCAGGGTAGTGACAATGTTGTCTTCGGATTATTTGGTTCTAGACTGTGTTTGCCATTTTTAAAGTAAATGTCCTGTATGTCCGTTTGGGGTTGGACACCTTGACAACCTGCAAACTGGCTCTACTGCTGCTTTGGAATTGCTCGGAGGCACTGCTGAGAGAATGGGCAGGTTGGTAAGAAGGTGGTGCATGGAGCTGCCAAACTTACTGGCGAGCTCTGCCGCAGAAATGTGTCTCGTTTTCTTTCCTCACTCTGCCCTGCCAGTCATCATCACATCTCCATAACCATCTCAAGTCTGTGTTAGTTTGCAGTTAGTTTGCATACAAAACCTATTTCTTATAGGAGAGGAAATAGATTTACAGTTTCAGTGCTGCCTGTCTAGCAAGTTTGTATCTGTGCAGTTTAGTAGGTACAAACCTTCATAGCACAGACATATTAACTGGCAGAGAGTTTTCCATCTTTTTTTGAAGTTTGATGCAATTGTCCCATAGCCTGTTCTTTCAATGAGCAGAATTCAATTACAGGATTTCTTGAAAGGCATCCAGTCCCCTACCTCAGGCAACCAGCTAGTGCCCAGTGTGATGGTCTTCTCAAAACAAGCATCCATTTTCCTTGCAGACTTCGGGCACCTACATCCGGGGCACCTGTTTTACTCTCCACTGACATGAGAGGAAACAGACATTGAAGGTTTCTCATTGCAGGAATTGAAAAGCTAGGTAGAAATTATAGATGCTTCAGGAAACATGGAATGTATTCCACCCCTTAGAAGCACTTTTATACACAATTCTATATTCTTGTGGCTTTTGTCAATTTTTATGAATTGAAACCAGACTTTCATGCTGAGCTGACATGATTTTTGTTTTTATGAGTTGTTAGGCTGTTATAAGCCTCCTGCTTCTCCAGGAGGGCACAGATTTCCACATATTGAGCACTGACATGCAGAACAGTGTATGAAATCACATGTTTTTGAAGGCATTTCTGTGTAGGATTCATTTAATAATCGATACGGGTCTTCCATGACATGTTCATTGTTCTTTAAGCAGAACCAGCTCATTTGTTTCCCAGAAGCCAAGACGCACTTTGAAATGAGTGATGATCTAAAAGCCACCTTCATTGACTTCAAACATAGGGATGTTCAGAGAATGAACTTCAAGCCACCTCAGGTAGATGAAATAGTGACTGGAAGATCACAAAAGCCAGGATACAAAGCATTTCTTTTCAAAGAGACAATGCCGGGCTCTTCGTTTCACTTGCAACCAAATTTACTTGTGGTAATGCCTCTGTTGCATGCTGAGTGTCACTCATTAAATGTAAGATCTCCATCTAAAAAGTAGTAGTGCCTGTACATCATGGAGAATGCCTTCTCATGCTGGCAAAATGGGTTTGTATTGAAGATGTTAGTAGTGCTGGAGGCCTGTGAAGATGCTGAAGCTGAATCAGGTTTACAGGTACAGAGGAGCAGTTAGTAACTGAGGCTCCCTGGGGAGCTGGGGACTGCCCCCTGGACAGTAATTGTGCCTAGGCCTCAGATGGCTTGTCTTGCTTCCATTTTCACCCCTTATGAATTATTCTTGAGTGCTGTTTAGAAAAGTCATAGGTCAGCACTGCTCCTAATCCCCTGGTTTTTGACAGAAAATGCATCTCATGAATAATGTAGTGTGGCTTTGTGCACACCAGGATAACAGATGAGAGAGGAAGAAAGGATCCATCCCACAGAAGGAACTTCTATGTGTGTTTTGAACAGCTCATCACCATGCACAAGATGTCTCTTTGTTTCTGTGAGCGTTAGTACAGGCTCCTAACGAGAGGCCACATGCTCAGGAAAGGCTGAGAACAATGTATTTCACACTCCCAGTCCCAAACAGTGACAATACTGGAGATGAAAAATGTTCCTTGAAGTGTCTTGCTGTATAAATCATTTGGAAGTGTGACTCCTTATCAGTTATTTAGAAGTGCTGAATTTTTGCTGAGAAAACATAATAGCAGAACTCTGGTTGAGCCTTGGCTGATAACCTAAATGTGTTGACCATGAGAAGCATACAGATTGCGCGTAAAATCCAGAGACTAAAAACGAACCTTGGATCTCCAAATGCACGACAGTGCATTTCATAGCTGAAAAATTCAGGTATGTTTCAGCTTTGGCCTGGAGTCCAAAATCTATGCAACCTGCTCTGCTGCTGGCTCTGAATGATAACTGACTGGACATCCATTAATGCAAGTGAGACAGCTGAAATGAAGGGCAGCTACCTCAGAAGGCTGCACCGGTCAAAATGCCAAAAGATAAGTAATGTTAGTCTTACTTGTGTTTCCATCATTTAGATCAAACTATGTCATGAAAACAGCGTAAGAGACTTTGATGAAGTCAAACTAAGGCTGTATGGTTTTGCTGATGAGGTAGTGAGTGGATGGTGAACTGGCTGCAGGATAGAAACTGGAGAGTAGTGGTCGATGGGACAGAGTCTAGTTGGAGGCCTGTATCTAGCGGAGTCCCACAAGGATTGGTACTAAGACCAGTAGTATTCAACCTATTAATTAATGACTTGGACGAGGGATTAGAGTGTTGATGACACAAAGCTGGGAGGAGGGGCTGACATCCCAGCAGACTGTGCTGCTATTCAGTAGGACCTGGGCAGGCTGGAGAGCTGGGCAAGGAAAAATGTAATGAACTATAACAAGGGCAAGTGTAGGGTCTGGCATCTGGGGAAGAACAACCCCAGGTACCTGTATGGGTTGGGGTCTGTCCTGTTGGAGAGCAGTGTAGGAGAAAGTGACCTGAGGGTCCTGGTAGACGGCAGGATGACCATGAGCCAGCAATGTGCCCTTGTGGCCAAGAAGGCCAATGGCATCCTAGCATGGACCAGAAGGAGGTGGTTAGTAGATTGAAAGAAGTTCTCCTCCCCCTCTACTCTGCCCTGGTGAGACCACATCTAGAATATTGTGCCCAGTTCTGGGCCTCTCAGTTCAATAAGAACACAGAACTGCTGGAAAGAATCCAGCACAGAGCCACAAAGATGATGAAGGGAGTGGGACATCTCCCTGATGAGGAAAGGCTGAGGGAGCTGGGTTTCTTGAGCTTGGAAAAAAGGAAACTGAGGGGTCATGTCATTAACGTCTACAAATATGTGAAAGGTGGGTGTCAGGAGGATGGAGCCAGGCTCTTCTCAGTGTCATCTAATGATAAGACAAAGGGCAATGAGTGTAAGCTGGAACATAGGAGGTTCCACATAAATATGAGAAGGAACTTCTTCATGGTGAAGATGATGGGGCACTGCAATGAGCAGCCCAGGCGGATTGTGGAGTCTCCTTCTTTGGAGACGTTTAAAACCAACCCAGCTACTTGATCTAGGTGATCCTGCTGTGGCGGGGGGATTGGACTAAATGATCTCTTGAGGTCCCTTCCAATCCCTAATGTTCTGTGATTCTGTGATTCTGTGAAGTCTAGCCTAAACTGCTTCTAACTTCTAAAAACAACACCTTTGCCTGTTAATTCACTGCATATCTATTTTAAATAATTTAATACAGAACTCTTGTTGGGGGTTTTGTAGTTGGAAAGGAGTTTTTTAAGGCGGAGTTTTAAGCAGGCATGTAAGCTGCTTTTTTGGATTATCTTTTGGCTACCCACAAGTCTTTGAATACACTCTGCAAACGTTAGGATACGTTCCACTGTTTGCCAGAACTGTTGCAAATGAGACACATGAGCTGACTCAGTTTACTGGCTGATTATATAAACTAACAAGAAACCAGGTCAAAACAAAATCGCCTTTCAGAAACTACCAGTCTTCTTATTGTCCTATAAATTGTCTCATCACGAATGCATTGCGAAAGATTTTTCAAGAACCACAAAACCTTCATTTTTACAAGATCTAGAAAGACAAGGTTGTGCCTTAGAAGGGTTATTCAGCAGTGCGTGAAATCCCACTGCCTGTAAAACAAAAAACAAAATGGTTTTTTCCAGATGGTCCTCAGGGTAGTAACCCAAAAACATTTTGCTACTGAAATCATTTTTGTGCAAGGTTAATCCTGAGGCTTTGCACTACCTGCCAGTCAACTACTGATTTGGAGACCTCCAGAGCAAGGCTGACACTCTCTTGGTATTTAGACCAGAGCACAAAATCTTGTCTCCCCGGCACACACTGTGAGTACTTGCCTGACATTTGAACAGAAAGAACTACAGGGTGCATTTTCCCTTTTTTCGCTTGTTTTCCTTTGCCACTGCTGTCTCCCTGGGGGTGGACTTCCTGCAGGGGGCATTGCACAGGATCCAGATGAGTTGGCTGGGCAGTTATCAAAAGGATAGCTATGATTGTGGAATCAAATTGACGTATTTTAGAGGTCAGGCTTTCACTTCAAGCTTTCCTGCCTTCTTGCATTTGATTTGCCATGTTCTTTGATCCCAGTATTGCACAAAACTATCTGTTCTATAGCCTCTCTCATGAAGGACAGCGAGAAACTCTTTCTCAGTGCTGAAAGGGTTAGTCTGTGAGAGAAAGAAAGCTGAACAAAATATAATCCTCATGATGCACATGCACATAGTCCTTAATTAGTTCTCGTTTTGGGAACTGAGAGGCTGCAGACCAGAATAATCAGTGCTGTTATGGATAGTAATGTCAGAGGAACATTTGGAAGAAGATGACAAAAACATTGTCTTTTTTTTTTCTTCCAATTTGCAGCCATCCTTAGATCATAGGGTAGTGGAAATGGAAGCTCAGGAAATACATTTATATGGCTTTTACATCTCTCTGCATAGCTGCATGAACTATTCACATGCAGGTGAGGGGTGACCTCATTAATGTCTATAAATATGTGAGGGGTGGGTGTCAGGAGGACGGAGCCAGGCTCTTCTCAATGTCCCAGTGATAGGACAAGGGGTAATGGGTGTAAGCTGGAACATAGGAGGTTCCACATAAATATCAGAAGGAACTTCTTCACAGTGAGGGTGACAGAGCACTGGAATTGGCTGCCCTGGTGAGACCACATCCAGAATATTGTGCCCAGTTCTGGGACCCTCAGTTCAAGAAGGACACAAAACTGCTGGAGAGAATCCAGAGCAGAGCCACAAAGATGATGAAGGGAGTAGAACATCTCCCTGATGAGGAAAGGCTGAAGGAGCTGGGTCTTTTGATCTTGGAATAAAGGAGACTGAGGGGTCATGTCATTAATGTCTACAAATATGGAAAAGGCAGGTGTCAGGAGGATGGAGCCAGGCTCTTCTCAGTGTCATCTAATGATAGGACAAAGGGCAATGAGTGTAAGCTGGAACGTAGGAGGTTCCACATAAATATGAGAAGGAACTTCTTCATGGTGAGGATGATGGGGCACTGGAATGAGCTGCCCAGGGGGGTTGTGAAGTCTGTTTCTCTGGAGACGTTTAAAACCCACCTAGATATGTTCCTGTGCTACTCAATCTAGGGGAATCCTTCTGCTGTTCTGTGATTCTGTGATAACCTGAAGTTTTTGGCCTTCTGTGAGTCAAAATATAGTCAGGGTGAATGTGGTGGTAGAACAAGGTAGCATCATACTCTGCCTCACCTTCATTCACAGCTGCAGATACACACAGGTTGTAAGAAACCCTCAGTAAACGCTAAATCATACAAATTTAGCTTTGGTTTTTGCAGGAAGGAACTGGGTATTTATGCAGCTATTTATGCAGCTGCAGCTGTCAGCGTGCACATTTGTTTGGTTTCTACACACCATTACGGAACAAAAAGTCTCACTCTAGAATCGGTCAGTCCGTTTCAGCTCCCACTTTGGTAATTAGCATTTGATGAAGCTACTTGATCTTGCATGTAACACTTTTCATCAATACTTGGTGGCACTCCCATGCATTAAGTGGTAATACATTATTTCTAGGAACATTAAGGCCTGGAGTGATTGCCACAGTCGTCGTTTTATGGAGTCAGTGAATTAGAGAAACAAGTCACAGGCATCTTCAAGACCATTAGACTATTTTTTGGTGATATTTCCAGGGGATGGTATATCAACCTGTGTGAGCTGAATGTTTGAGTGCTTTTCTCTTATTTTAAAGTACTATTAAAGAGAAATTTATAGTAAGCTGTAAATATGCATTCAAGACATTAAAACAAATTTTCCTGAGCATTAATGAATGAGATAAGCGCCCTGCGGTGAGACAGTGCTGAACTTGTTTTGAAGTCAAAAGAGAGACTTCTCTTTTCTCTATTTCAGATGTGGATTGGGGGGATGGGGGTGGGGAGTGAACTTGTGGTGATATTTCAGCCTAGATAAATGGTTATTACCTTTAATATCCTGGTCTCTGTGGGCTTGTCAGTAACGTTTTGCCAGGCTAGTTGCTTTTAAACATATGTCAGAGCTGACACGAGGGGCAGCAACATCTCAGCAGCGTATTATTTACTCACAAGTATATGCTGTAAACTGTAGTAGAAATATATCGATACATTTACACTAAAGTGCAATTTGTTTGGATGCTACTGTAGTTCTCTTGCAAATAATACTTACCAGTTGAAGAAGGCATGAGATCCATCTGAGTTTAGACATGATGTGACGACTTAGGAGGAAGTCGAGCTGTTTGTTCTCACCAGAAAATGCTGATCCTCAAGCTGGACAGTTACCTGCAAAGTTAATTTTTGTCATCTCGCTTTGGGTCTCTCTCTGTTTTGTGTGGCACCTGAATGGCAACTGGGGCTATGACTTACTTAAGTGTTTAGAAATGGTGTTGGAACTGCTGTGTGGAGACTCAGAGCAGAGAAACTGCTCCACTGCTGTTTTCTACAGAGGCCCGTGCTGCCACCAGGACTAGATCAAGTTTAGCTGAGCCCTAAGATACCCTCATGCAGTGCCCTCATTCTTGACCCTTCAGTAAAGTCTGCTCTTAACAGCCAACACAGAGACCAAGAGGAAGAAACAGGAGGCCTCAAGGCATGAGTTACGAGTTTCTGTCAGACGTTAGCTGAAGTGCTGGGGGAAAACAGGTGAGTTGTGTTTCAGTGCTCATAAGGAGGTGGTTGTGTAAACAGGCAAAAAGTAAAAAGTCCAGCCCCTGAGTGCATAATCACTTATTACTGCAGAGTAGCTAGTGATAAAAAAAGACAACACAGCATGAGCTGGGCATGAGAAACCTGTCGTGCAGCATCTTTGTGCCTGTCAGTAGAGGAGTTTTGCTCAAGATTTAGCCTTCCACAATACATGTGTTGTTGTTGTGCTACTAACAAGCACAAAGAACCAGGAATTAAGTGCAGAGGTACCAGGAGGTGGTCTTCAGCATGCCTTCAAGCAGCTGCTTTTGCCTGCTGGTTGGCAGCTGGTGCTCTATCATCCCTTGGAAGAGAAGAGCTGTTGCTGTTGTGCTGAAATCAGCAGCAGTATGTGGTATCTGGAGGATGCCAGATTGGAGTGGGAGCATGAAGAAGTCAGGTTTAGCTGTTTAGTGCCCTAAGTAAATAGGATGAGAGTTGGCAGGGTCTAGCTCAGAAAACTGCACACCACCATTAGAGTAAATGGCCTTTTAATCAGGAGGTGTGCTACCATGTGATTATCCAGCAGGTCCTGTCTGGAACTCAATGGCCGAATGTTTAAAGGCATCAGAGGCTCATAAGGATAGAGAAGAGCACCAAATGGCATTTTCAGAAGTTACTCTTATTACTTAGATTGCAGTAATATCCATGGGAATCGGGCAGTGAAGTACGTTTCAGTGCACCTCTGAGAAAACTCTTCAAGGTGCCTGTTTTTATCCATAGGTACCCATGTGGGGTAAAAACCTGATTGTCAGGGATGTCCCTCCCAGGTTTGCTTTGCAATAGTGAGTCACAAAGATGGAAGGAGGATTAAGACACAAATGCTGCAGTGTCTGAGCCCTCCTTGTGTAATGCCTACACATGGCTGTATTTGTGTGCCTGATGCTACAGGAAGGTGGATCATTCAGGGACCTGCCGTCAGAAAGGAAGGATGTGGCACCTTGGTACCCAGAAGGTATCACAGCAGAGAACAAAACAAAAATCAGAGCACTGTCTCAGATTCCCATTCCCCTGAGCAGATGAAGAGGAAAGGAGGACACATTTACTGCCTTGTTCTTTAGATCACAGTACTAAAAGTACAACCTGGCTCCAGGGCTAAATGAAGAAGGAAAACAAAGGAAGCCCTGCCACCAATTGTGATGGACAAAGGCTGGCTGTGTTCTTTTGTATGAGTATTAGCACTAGCAGTAGCTGGGGAGACCCAAATACAATTGTAGTAATGGAAAGTGGAAAGGTTAACTTCTAGCAAGGGTAATCAAAAGTCTGAAGAAACAGAAGATTGTACTTTCACAGAAGCCTGTCTCTTCAAAATCTTATTACAAATAGCCAGTTCACAAAATAAGCTGGCAATATCGTGTTACATAATATGAGATAGTTAGTGACACATAAGTCACTAGTCTTTACAGTTGTACCCTGAGGCTGTTCACTTAGCTCTGTTTTTTATGAGGTTAAACCAAAGTATTTTGTCCTACCAAGAAAGGGTGGGGACCAGTCCATTTTCTGTTTTCCTTGAGGCTATTTCTCTAGCTCAGAGCAGGAGTACACTGGTGACACAACACAAAGAAGTCGTGTGAAGTGTGGTCTCATTCCTTCACCATCACTGGCCATGGGTTACTTCTGTACTCTTTGTATTTGATTCAGTGATTGGATGGTTGCAGGGACAACTGTTCTAACAGTTTTATGGGAATGGCTTTCTGTCAGGTGGAAGCTCCTCTAGGGATTGCTCTGCTATGAACGAAAGCTTTTTCTCCTTCTACGCTAATGTAAACCTGCTGTAGGTTAAGCCTGGATATGTTCCTGTGCAACATGGTCTAGGTGATCCTGCTCTAGCAGGGGGATTGAACTAGATAATCTTTCGAGGTCCCTTCCCGTCCCTAATGATTCTAAGTTAGAACAATCCAATTTCTCACCTCTTGGAAGCAGCATCTGCCAGGTATTTCTGCCCAGCATCTTCCACAATCCCTATCCCATTAACCAGCTCAAAATAACAAATGAGGAATCATTCTCCAGTTATCCCTACATTTTTGACGGGGTTGGAGTTTATTTCAGTAAGTTGTCTCACTGACATGACAGGCAGGATTAATAAAGCCTTGGTCATGGAACTGGAAAAATGTTATGTAAAACATACAGGACTAAGGGCTGTCTGGAATCTTCCTCATTTGAGCAAACAGCCAGAAAGTGAGGGGAAATAGTAAGAAAAAGGAGATATCGCTGCAACTTCATGATTGAGTGTAGATGTTAGTGAGACCGAAGACAGCTTGCTGCTTGTTGCCAAAAGCTATGGAAACACAGAGCAATGTCTTCATATTTTGCTGCATGATGTCTTAATGATACTGTGTTAATATACAGCGGAGCAATATAGCTTGGCAATGCACTGTCGAGACGTGATGGTGTATAAATTACCTGGGGTTCTTTGGGATGAGGTGACCTTGAAATCCATTAATTAAGTAGCAATGTTCAGTATCTTGGTTTAATACCATGTCGTGTGTAAGTAAAGAAAGTCCCTGCGTTTCTGTCCCCAAAATAAATCGATATTTTACCATTTGTTAGATAGCATTTGGAAACAGAAAAGCTGTGCTGGAGGTCTGTGACCTGCTCAGAATCTTTGATGCATGTAACAGGCTCTGTTTGAACCTGCAATTTGTGCATAAACTCTAGATTCTACTTTGTAGAGCAATTCTGCATATGAATGTGCAGGCAGCATTTGATTAGAATCACTTACTTACTCTTGCTCAAGTCAACTGCTACGAGTCCCATCAGCCCAGCTCTGCTCTGCCTTTGCAGCAAAGATCTGTTGCTACAGGCCTTGGTAATACTTATGAGAAGTTTCCAGTCAGGATTCATTTTTTACACAGATGAATAAGGACTTTGGTGACAACTCAGAAAAGTTGGTCCCTACATACCTCTGCTGAGCACTAAGCTTCGGGAAATGAATGACTGCATTTACAATTGGCTTTCAACATTAATAGCTGAAAAAATTTGCCCAGTTCTCTATGAAAGAGTGAGAATTTATTTGCAGTGATGGAAGTAGAGTGAACTCCTGATTTCTCCACTCAGAGGTTCTCCTGTTTCAGGTTGTCTTGTCACCTTTTTCTTAAGAGGACATAAAACCAGTACAGCAAAATGAGACCACATTTTGGAAATTGAGTGGTATCTTCTTCCATAGCCATTAACCAAAAGCCTACAAACCTAAAAACAAGCTTTTGAGGGGAAAAGGTTGCTTTTATGTGGAAATGTACCATTGTAGAGATGTACACGTTGGGCTGCTTTTACAAAGTGGTCGACTAGTTTTGCATTCTAAAACTTTTAAGATCTGCACGCAAGGTGCAATGACATTTCTCTGGAAATGCTGTTAATAACTTAATATCCCTTGTCAGAAATGTGGTTTTGGAAGACTGAAAGAAGTCTTTTTTATTGCAGTATCATAAAGTTGGAAAGTCTAGGAGTTGATAAAAAACGTGATTTTTTTTCCCTCTATGCCTTCGCTGCACAGAACTTCAAGAACTTTAATCCTTGTATGTTCTTCTTTGTGTCTTTTCAGGATTCGTCTTCTATTGGAACAGCCACAGTGGCTGCTCCCAGGACAAGTGCAATAATTGGAGACCAGGGAACACCACCCAAGGTCCAGCTTCCCCTCAATATGTAAGCAGCTCATCTCAGTTTCTGCGCGTTATTTGTTTCCAGTCTTGTGCATGTGTCTGAAATCTGAAAGTCTGAATTTCAGCTCAGGAGCATTCTGAGAAGAGAGAGATTGCCATTTTATACATGACCCAGCCTATACTGGAGGAAGGCAAGAATTTCACCTTTGTTTCTTTCCCCTTTCAAACTTCTGGTATGTTTATTAGGGCTGTGAAACAAATGGAATGCCTCTCAGCTGGAGAAAATCTTCCTTCATCTAAAGCTCTTGAAAACATGTAGTCCCGTGCAATCAAACACCTGATGCATTTATCATTAACCAGCAAAAACGACCCTGTTGCATTTTTTTTCAGTGCCATTCAAGAAGACAGCTAACGAACCTCATATCATGGGCATATGGGCTTAATGAGTAATGTGGAGAGTAACAGAAGTTTGACTAGGTGCAGAATAAAATGAGTAGACTTTATTGCATTAAGTCTCTTCTAGCCTGATTGGTTTATCTGGTACTTGTCTAGTTATGCTGTTGAACCCTTTCCTCTCACCACGTACACCTTTTGAAAGCAGCAGAACTATATGGACACACCCACATACTCACACCAGTATTTTAGGGTTTTATGAAAAGGCTACGTTAAGGTCTGAATTCACAAATAGAAACCAGAAATAACACAGCACATCTGGGTTTAGGGCAATAGGGGAGGGGAAACAAACAAAACAAGTCTTTTCTTGGTTGCAAAGGTGAGATCTTCATGCTTGAGAGATACCACACCCCACAGAGAGGTGTCATCAGCACCCTGTGGTCACCCTGTGCAGGCTGTGTGACACACAGCAGGGCAAAAACTTCTCTCAAACCTTGCCCAGACTAGGAAGCAGTGACTGGCAGTATCTCCAGTATTTGGTTCTGAATCAGGACTTTGCCGGCTCTCTGGCAATGCCTCTGCCCTCCACACTTCAGCAAGCCTTCCCGTCTCCCTCCCGTGCTTCTCCTGTAGTCTCCCTCATGGACCAGCCTTATAATCCACTCTGTCATTTTGCCTTGTGAGCCAAGTTCCAGTCAAAAAGGGAACGTTATCTGAAATCTGTAGCAGACTGGGGAGGTGCAATCCTAGACAGAGCCGTGGGGCTTCTGTGTTATAAGTAGAGTCACAGGCAGCTCCCTGAGGCCAAGAACACGAGCTACCTTCTCAGTTCATCTTTTTTTAGGGAACACTTAATAAACATTTTATCTTCTTCTAGGTCCTAATCCCTAACCCTTAGCCTCATTCATGTAGCTCAGAATAACTTGCTTTTACATTTTTGTGAGATTTCAGATTATTGTTTTAACATTTTCTTCTCAGTTGTAGAGAGCTCGCTGGTGAAGTTTCACACCTTAAGTCTAGAGAATAGTGAACCATGTTCAAGTCCAAAGCCTTTGGCTTAAAACAAAATCAGCCTCAGCAAATGGGAACACCAGACCTGCTTCCCTGTCAGTTGCAATGCCCAGAAATACTTTCTGAGGAGGACAGCTGCTTTCACTGCAATTATTTCCAGCCATGGATGAGAACAGGCATCCTGCCAGTTCTCCTGTAACTTCCTCTCTGTATGCCCCAGCACAAGAGCCATACACCTGCCCCCATGGGGTGGGCATGCCACAACCAAGCTGTGGACCTAGGCTGGGCTTGTTGCTGGGTTTGGAGAAGCTGTTGCCTCTTTGCACACAAACTGACAAAACCACCAGGGATGGATATCCTCACTGCCAAACATAGGTGGTGGGATTGCCAATCCACGAAGAAAGTGCTGATCACCTCTGTTGTTCTAGGGCCACGCTACGTGGTTATCGCATCAAAATTTTCATCAGTTTAGCCATGCAGAGATTCATCAGTCTTGGGACACTGTAAAGACTAAATGAGGCCGTTGTGTGCCGACTTTCAGTCTCTGCAAGGATTCAGATACTTTCCTGGAGGATGTTTAGGCTGGTTGTGATAGGTGATGTTCAGGTTTACTGGAGGCTGTGTTGGGGGAATTTGTAGGGACAAGAATGCTAAGAGAAAGAAGCTAACAGGAGAGCTAGAGACAGCTGCAAGGGAAACCAGACTATGATCCACTTAGGGTAATTTTCCTCGCACTTTCTTCCAGCAGGGCGATCTGTAAATTACATTATTACAGGTAGTCTATGCATTACATGCTCTGTCCTTGACCTCCTGCTTTACCCACGCTTTCTGAGTAGGAGCCCTATGTAAACAGCAACTTTAAAAGGGGTATTCAGAGCAACACTGTGCTCCCTTGAGTAAGTGCAATCTGGCAGTTTCCATTATGCCCTAGAAGAGCACAGTGCTGAAGGATTAACTCTGAAGCAAGCAAACTTATTTCATGTGAGGTTGATGCATTTTGGTGTTCTTCATATGTAGCCTCATGTTTTCCATCAGGTGAACAGCTACAGACATGCTCAGGACCACCTGATTATATAGACTAAAGAAATGATACACAGGATGCTTTTTCCCATCTGTTGACTAATGAAATATAGTCTCTGATTAGGTCTTTGTATCCCATGCACGTGGTAAACAGAGCCTAGCACATCAGCTTAAATATACCCCAAGGAGCTGTTACCAAATATTTCATATACTGCTCATTACTGCTGTTTATTTACTGTCTTCAGACTGAAAATAAGGAAATCTACTAGTACCATAAAAGAGTAGAATCAGGAAAACTAACAGGATTTATTCCTCAATTATATTTCCTGGAGAGCAGAAGTAAAAAGCCATGTGTCATTTTTATTGGCTGCAAGTCTACAATCACAATGGTTATAGTTTTCAGTATTTCTCTGGTTCACTGCTAGAAGGTGGACAGCCAGCCTCTTCTCACCCACACTCAAGCCTAAGAGCATTGCGCCACACTTTGCAGTGTTAATGCACTTTATGTGTTTCCCCATTTGTTGTAGTCTCTCTGTGCTGCCTTTAAAGCACAAATTAAAAATAAATCCCTTTTTGCATCTGTAGGAAGGTGACAGTACTAAAACCAACAAAAACCCCAAACCAGTATTTGCAAAGGAAGTGGTGTTTGTTCTTGTTCTCTGTGTGCGCTCTTGCTATCCTATTCCGACTTTTCATTATTCCCCAAAGCACAAGCAATCATTCTTAATTTTCAGCAAGGATCTCTCTAAGCAGAGAGAGTATCTTTAGAGACTTGAAGATGTAATCATTTCACAGCACTAGACACATGTCTGAAGGAGTAACAGAAGAACAAAAGATAGATAAAGATTCTGAACAAAGAGAATAAATAAAAACTGTAATTAAATAAATAAAAAGTTCTACATTTTGGATCCTCTGTTAAAGATTTATTACAACAGTTGCATGAAAAATAGCCAAAGCCAAATCCTACCATTTCACTTACTTCTCCTTAATTCCCTGTTCAGAATCTGGGCCTCTGCAACCTTTTGGGTTACCCACATAATACAAGAATTATCGTACCAGGTCAGAACGGTTTGGTGTGATGTGTCTAAAGCTGGTCAGCATAAATAGCATTGAGAAAGCTGCAAGAAGAGCTGCCTTACATGCTTTTGAAGTAGCTTGCCCATAAGAAAAGTGTCTTATGAAAGTCCACAGTGAGGTGACTCCCTCCCTGAAGCATACAAATATACACTTCATACAGATGTTAGGCTTTACAAAAACCTTCATCCTTGAGTCATGGGTGCTGCTTCTGTCACTGCCTTGTCCTCCTGAAGCTGCTGCTAAGTCCTTAACTTCAGTGCTGCTTTGTGTCAGTGTTTTGCTTTGCTTGTGCTGAGTGAGAAGCGTCCCCTATGAATTTCTGAATTACTCCCTCCATTTTATCTGATTAGCTGTTCTCTTATTGCCTTAGCATCCAGTTGATGTTGACAACTTCTTGAGCAGATGACCTTGTCTCTATCTGTTCTTGTTTGGTGTGATGTAGTGATGTCTCTTTTTAACCACCGTTTCAGACCAGTGTTTCTGCTCACTTTCTGCTCTGTTGAGTTGGAGTTGAAGCAGGACAGGCCGGGTGGCTGGTGTTAGCTGTATGTTTTGTTCTCATGTGATTTCTCCCTGCAGCTACCTAGCCCTGTATGCCTACAAGCCTCAGAAGAATGATGAGCTAGAGCTCCGCAAAGGTGAGATGTACCGGGTCATCGAGAAGTGCCAGGACGGCTGGTTCAAGGGAACTTCTCTGAGGAGTGGAATGTCTGGTGTCTTCCCAGGCAACTATGTGACACCTGTTTCAAGGTGAGGACCACTGGCCAAACAGATATGCATGAGCTGGGACTGAGGGGGATTCAGTTTCTGGAGGATGCCAAATACAATACAGTTCAGCTTTTAAATCACATTCCCCTCCCAGAAATTTTCTAGGGGCATTGCACACTTGAACAATAAACTGTCTGCTTGTAGCATTGGCATTATCCGTGTTCCCAAAACATGGATAAACTGTGTTAGGTGATGGCTTTTACAGCCTCTGATTTGCAAAGCCTGCACAGCCCCGTTTGTATTGTTGTAAAGAATCTGTTGGCTAATGACATTTTTATTGCTGCAAAACTACCATATAACAGACATGAACAAAACTAGGAACTTTTCTGTAGCTCCTCATGTAGATTTTTGTTTTCTTAATATCTTTGCTTTTTGGATTTGGACTAATGTTAAAACTCAATCAAACCAAATCAAAGGTTGTTTCAGAGCCCACTCTGGAATAGTCTGCAAGCCAAGGAGAAAGTTCATCAGTGTGTCACTGTCTGTTTTGGCCCACATACCCTTTGCAGATCACTGTTGCCAGGTGTATGCTTATATCTACTTTAGACCAACCGTGGGTTTGCAAACCCATCTTCCTCCTTCTCATATGCTCTCAGTGTCTCCTCCCATATGCCCACAGTCTCAACCATCTTTCACTCCTCTCCAAAGAAAGGTACCTCACAACTCAGACGATGTTGATCTTGAAACATTGATCCAGGTTTCTTCCATCTTCAGTTTCTGCAAATTTGTAATATGTGGACTGAGCAAGACAAAGCTGCAAGATTAAGAGCCAGTTGGAAGACACTAAGTAGCCTGCTGATAGTCCTAATATTGCATTTCAGTAAAAATAAACCCATTAATTCATGGGGTTTTCATTGTTCATCAACCTAAATGTATTTACCTGATTTTATAGAGCCCCTTGGCTGCTTCGTTCCCAGCCTCTTCAGCTCTTAATTAGTAAGGAGGTTTATGCTGAAGGGTTGGTGATCTGAATCAGCAAGACTTTATTAAATGTAGCATGTCACAGCTAGAACAAGACAGAGAGAAGTGCTAAAGGGCAGAAGTGCTTCCCACAAAACCTGAAAGCAACTTTATGGTTATATTTATGATCCTGTAAGCTAATTAAGTTCCTGTGTAAATCACCCTCAGTGAGAACAGCAAGAAAAACCTGATAGCAACAAAATCTCCTGTTTGCTTCACTTTCAACTTACTCTGTTCCCTTTTGACAGCAGAGGAGAGAATTATATTCATACATGTTTTTCTGCCACTCCCTACAAAATCTAAGAAAAACAAGTTGCCCATTAGTTTAGTAGCACTGAACTAGATTTATAAGCTGCCAAATGTGTAAGCAGAGCATGGTGGGGGAAAAAAATAACCCGAGACCCATTAGATGGACAGGCAGGCACAGAACAGCAGAGAAAATTTGCCACATCCAGCATCTATCCAGTGCTGTGGGAATCCCAGATAGTTTCTGTACTGTCGCTGTGCACGTTTGCCTGAAAACAGCACTCAGTGGACTATTAGGTGTGCCTTTCTGGCAAACTCAATCCAGTGCAGATGGCCGTATCAGCTCCAGCTGAACCTTGCTGCTACCCTGCCAGCTCTTTACAGCAGCTGACAGACAGTCAAGATTTCCATCTGGTGGGATTCCTAGCTTTTTCCTACCTGGAGGCTAATGAAAAAAAGCCTGAAGAAAAACAAAATGCAGATTCGTTTAACAAAATGTGATCCAGACAAACCTCACACCAGGAGAAGGGTCAAGTCAATGACAACAGTGGTGTTCTTCCTGCTGTGATTTTGAGGGGAGGGGGCGTTGGGCAGATGGAATGGCTATCTTTTGCACTGTGGGACCGTATCTTCCCGCTTGTGTTTTAGTCTCTTCCTAACAGAATTTCACTGCTTTGTCTCCTCCCCTTTTCACTCTTTTCTTGTGGTTACTTTTTCTTATCCTCTGAATCAGACCAGATTGCTCAGCATAATCCTTCTTTCTGCTCTTCTCCTCTGTGTTCCCACATAATAGTTTTGAGGTCTCAGAAGTTGTCCCAGTCTCACCCCCCACAGATTGGTCGTCTTCTCTTTCTGTTATCCTTTCCTCCCCTTGCTAGTTCCTGCACTGTCTCATTTCCATTTCATCCACCATACTTTGTTCTGCATCACATCTCCTCCACCGTCCTCTCCTGAAGGAGGACCTTGGTACATGGAGCAGTCTGCAAGAGGAGAACAGCTCAAAATGATCCCTCTGTTTCATGGCATCTACTGTTAGGGAAAGAAATTACTTAGAAAGTTGAGTAAAAAGCTCAGAGACAGAACTGCTGAGCAGGAGCTGAGTTTGCTCGTTGGTGTCCCTCTGCTGTAGTCACAGAGTTGCTAGCTCAGTAGTAAGAGGACCAAGACATGCTCCAGACTGAACTCCTTGGTCAGGAGGAAGAGCATTGTTTATTCCCTCTGAGGTCCACCCAGCCACACAGGTAAAAAGCAGACTGCATACTGTTTGCATGAGCAGAGAAAGAAGTCAAGTATTGTTTGGATTATCTTGCAATAAGGCCAGCTGCATTCCCTTCCGTTTTGCAGTTCCTTAGCGAGTCTAGTCCAGGGCTGGTTACCTTGGAGGGGTAAGCACTCAGCCAAGGCAAGGCCTGCAGACCCTGCTGATTTTCAGTCTCCTTCAACAGCCACACACAGACTTGGTGTTATCCATCTTTTCTTCTCCCTGTGGGGCTGTAGGCAGGTTTGGTCCTAAGAAAAGATCTCTGAGTCTGTTTTAATTATCACTCCATTAGTGCCTGTAAAATAGCCTCTGGCACACAACATGACATTTGGGAGATACCCATATCTTCTGAATTTTGATTTGTGATTTTACTGGAAGCTATTCAGACAGCAATGTAGCTGAAGGAAAAAAATAATGAGAGAAGTTACCTTCTACATTTTTACCCTGCACTCCTTCTCATAGGTTAAAGGGATGAAAATATCTTCCACCGTGTTTACAGCTGTGTCCCATGAAAATAAATAGACACAGACATCTCAGTCTAACACCTGAGAGCCTATCATGTTGAACCCCCTAAGTAACTGGGGAGACTTAGCAGCATTGCAGCTGGGTATTGGGGTCTCTGCAGCGTTCTTATCCTGTGCCTTGTCTCCATGCAGGGTGCCAGTAGGAGCTGGGCAGCCCAGGAACAGTGGAGCTGGGGGAGTTCCGACAACAAAAGGAACCCCAGGAGCCATTCACCCTATTGGAACTGGTCATACCAACGCCACCACATCTGTCAGACCGGTTGTTCCTATAACTACTCCCCAGACACATCCCCAGCTACAAGCAGCCTCTCCACAGCTGAATAACTGCTTGAGGTACTCAGCTCAACAGCCAGCCAGCCAGACCCGCAACGCCATGCAGATGGGTATGTGTGCATGCCTGCTGGTACCTCTTGCCCTGTGTTGGCAGGGCTGGGGCACGAGCCTCTCTGCCCATCCCTGCAAGTTTTGTGTTTTAGTCACAGCTTGGTCAATGTGGAATAGACTATGTTTTATTTGCTTGTAATATTTATGGGCTTCTATTGATCTCTGGGAACCACGTTGTGTTTATCAGATTGTTCTGTTGCTACAGCTGAAATAGATTATAGTGTTTACAAATATTTATACAATTTATCTGAGTGAAAGCAAGCACCCTGCATACTGAGGAGATTAGCAGTTCTGAATCCAGTTGGCTCACTGATAGAAAAAAGCTGCCCTTATCGCAGGGCAAGTAATACACAACTTAAAATTAAGAAGCCTTTCATTGGGCTTTGGGGGTGAAAGGTATTTATTAGGCAGAATGGGAACCGGTGTTAGTGTTAAAAACACTGCCATCTTTTTTAAACAAGAGCTTCTCACACCAGGGGCCTTCTGTTCTTCCCAGGTTCCCTTTCTGATGTACAGCACAAATTTCTAGAGTGCAATTTATTCCCCCTTTCCTGATATTAAACAGCTCTGATGTTGAATAAAGCAAAAATAAATCCTGTGGGGGAACTTTATACCAAACTTTAAACCATTTTGCTTCCTTTATTTTATAGGGATGTGAGACATTGTGTTTACAAAGGCAGATCAGTAAGGACTGGGGCTGCTGAAAACTGAGGTCTTAGATACAAGACAGAGCAGTCACAAATGAGAAATACACTGTGGTGCAAGTCATGGGTTCACACCTTTTGAAGCCAGAAGGCACCATTATGACCATCTAATCTCGCCTCCTACACAGTCCAGACCAAAGGAAGAAAAAAGTAATCAAATACATGTGATTCTGAATTGAACAGATAGATTCCTCCTTCCAACAAATGGCAGCAGGGCTGCTACTCAGCATCCGTGTCAGCATCAGAATGCTTGATTTACCCTCTTTTTGTCTAGTTTAGAAAGTGTTGCTTTCCCCTCAAGTCAGACCCTTCCAAAAGCTGGTCTGGTGCCACAGCGCAAAGGCAGAAATGCCCCTTCATGGGTAAGGCTCTCAGGAAGT
The DNA here is from genome assembly GCA_028565055.1 of Phoeniculus purpureus. Classification (NCBI taxonomy): domain Eukaryota; kingdom Metazoa; phylum Chordata; class Aves; order Bucerotiformes; family Phoeniculidae; genus Phoeniculus; species Phoeniculus purpureus. The sequence goes on from JAOXOE010000001.1 coordinate 84,772,380, forward strand.
TTTTGGATGCTCATGTTGCCTCCTATGCCCATGCTACCAGATAGATGGACTCCCCCAATGCTAAGGTGACAGATCATTTTGCTCCACACACCTGGCATGCTCCACACCTTCCTTCCATGGTGCTGTTGAGCTACACCTCCAGCCACCTCTCTGATTTAAAACTGCTGCTCCAGGTGACTCTGACAAAGTGCCAAGGAGTTGTTGGCAAACAAGGTGATCCAGAGACCCACTCCAAATTAGCTTTGTGGAGAGTTCTCCAGCCCTTCCAGAAGGTTCATGAGCTTGTTGTTTCGATTAAAGAAACCCTTGCCAGGATAAATACAGGAAATTTTTCATGATTATCAGTATTTCTCTCCATAGTGGATATCCTCACCAGTGTCCTGTGAGACACTCAAAAGGTCTCTGTAGTCCTGCAGGACAGGGTGATGCTCGCTGACTTTAGGAGGAGCTTTCCGAGAGAGGCAAGCTGGCACAGTATTCAAATCACGTTTCTGTTGGCTTGCAGTATACATGAGTAACAAATCAATTTTGCACAAGGCCACTAATGTAGGAATACACCCAAAATGAAATATGAGTGGTGTAGAACAAATATAGCCTTCAGTGAGCATTGCTAATTAATAGCATGTTTGATGCAGCACAGTCCAGATCCAGAGATCCCAGAGCAAAGGCATACATTCTAACACTAAGCAGATGAAATTACAGAAGAAAATGTGAGAGCTCTGCTCAGAGTTGATTTTTCTCAGGCCATTTGTTTTACTCTTTCTCATGATTTCTGTTTCCTTTGTGCCTGGAAACACAAGTCCTAGATGAAGGAAGCAATGTACCTAATATGATTATCAAATCCGTCATCTGCCTCCAGGTACATGCAGTGAAATTCCATTATTGTGCTTTTCCTCTGAATTTAGGAAAGCCATTGGTACTGCAAACTTGGACGTCCCAGAAAATTAGATTTCTGGCAGCAATGATTGCTCATCACTCAGGTTCCACATGAGAACATCAGAATAGGAGGTTCACTTCACGATAACCAGTGGTGCCCCATTTGGCTTTCTAGAAGGGAACTGCACTTTCTAACGTATGTTCTTGGTAATCTTGAGAGGGACAAATGATAACTAAGAGTAAAAATAGTCTCAAAGATGTCTCCACTAACAAAGTTTAGGCCTTTCCTCACGATACATAGTGAAATCACACCAAGTTCAAGACTGGTTAATGATAGTTTGATTGATTTGCTATGAGGCACATTAGCAAAAAGAGATGTTAAAGCGTCAAGGAGCTCCCATGAGGGAGAATCAAATGAACTTTGGAAGTGCTAATCTGATGACCACTGGTCCATCATGTTCAGTATAACTTCAGGTAAGGTAATAGGGCATAGGGCTGGGGGATGAAATTCCCTTTGGCAGGAGTGCTCAGCTGGTGTGGTAAGTATGAGTAATGGCCTTCGTTGTTTCAGGCCCTGGTAATGGGTGCCTCTGCTAGCCAGAGAAACAGAAAACAGTGTTTTGAGTTCTTATATCACTGCTGTTTATAGATTAAGCGAACTCCAGTTGATCTTGTGCAAGAACATATTTGTCAGATGTATTTGTAAGAAAACCACAGATCAGAGTGGATCAGAAATCGTCCAGACAAAATGCATCTTTGTCAAAGAAAAGCTGATTTGACAAAAGCTCAAAGCTTTTTGTCAGGAGTGGATGTAGTTCAACCAGACTTCAGCCATGAAGCCACCCTGGCTCAGGTTGCCATGGGAAAAGACAGCTGCACAGAGTTGTTCTCCTATTCGAAGAACAGCAAAGTGACCAGGTCTTATGTTTTCACAGCCTAGGTGAGTGGCTCAGCCAGACGAGAGTGTGGGGTGGGTGAGTAGCTTGTGCTCAGAAAAATGAAGCAACTAAAGCGGATTGTGAAACCTTGAAATAATTTGTGAAATGGGATTTTCCAGCCACACCTACTATTGAATCATTTAAGTGAGGGAATGTCTGAGAGTGGACTGTCCGTAGCTTCTGGTCTGTCCGTAACTGAAATGCAGCTGCACACCTAAGCTAGAAACCAACCTAGAACTCAAAGGCAACGTCGTTGTGGAAATGGGCCTGGCACTTTATCACACTTTTTGGAACATGAGGCACGCAACAGGCTCCCCAGAGAGCTGAACCCAGCAGCATGTCCTGATCAGCAATAGACGGATGAGCACTAATTCTTGGTTCCTCGTGCTTGTAGGCAGGGTTTACTCAGCAGGGGCAGCAAGACTAAAAGGCACTGCACAGCCCCTCAGGGACCTTTCTGGCAGAGATGAGGCTCAGATCAGAAAGCCTCCAGAGGACTTCAGCTTAATTTATCTTGTGCAGCACAGTGCAGTACTGCTGAACATTTTGTTAGGGCTGAAACAAGAGACCTTCTTTTGTAATTGCTGTCTCTGAGGTTGATCAGCTGAACTAACCCCTTAGGTCCTATGTTGCGTTACTCCAAAAACTGACAAGTTAGAGGGAGGTCCTAGAGGTCTGGAAAACAGCTCTGCTGGAATAAGAGAAGGTATTTTAAAAACATGGTAGGCTTGCTATCTTATTTCCAAACGCAGGTAGGAGTGGTGAGACCACTCTACCATCACGTCGTGGATGGAGGGCCAGCTATTTCAGTGACTGCAGTCAGGAGGAAGACTTTGAAAATTCAGCAGAAGACACTTAGGGTTAAGGCTAAGACCTTCGCTCTCCCTTTAGGTCCTGGCATCTCATGGCAGTGATGTCCACCAAACTGCCAGGTTTCATAGACCCATAGAAGCATAGAATGGTAGGTATTGGAAGGAAACTCTGGAGACCATCTAGTCCAATCACCTTGCTAGAGCAGTATCACCTAGAGAGTTTGTCAGTGCATGGGGGGCTTAACCATACTCTGTCTTGTGTCTCCACAGCTCATCCCTCAGCACCAGCCCCAGAGCGACCCACCGCCACAGTCTCCCCGCTGCGGACACCCAGCTCGCCCTCTCGTCTGCCCACAGCAGCCATCCGGCCTCACCCCACTGTCTCCCCACAGCATGGTCACCAGCCTCCTGCCCCAGGCACCCGACCTCTCATCCCTCTCACCTCTGCCGCTGCCGCCATCACCCCACCCAACGTCAGCGCAGCCCATCTCAATGGTGAGGTGGGTAGTGGGCCCCTGGGTGGTCCTGTCACCCCTGGCCCCACCAGCAAGGCTGAGGAGAGGAAGAACGAGAAGGTAAGAGGTGCCATGCCCTCACCATGCCTCATGTTCCCACCATCTCTCTTTGCCATTACGCTTACAAGGAGGGACCTTGCAGCCATCTGGGATGGCAGAAGCTGGTTTTCCTCATATACTAGCCTGATCTTCCTCATCTCACATTATTTTCATGCTTCATTCTTTCCCCACACACCACGCCCAGTGCTGCTCTAGCACTACCCACTCATGGGTGTGAAATGATTGTGAGCCATTAATGGGCTGTATTTCTATGTTTCTTCAAATGATTGGTGCTCAGATCTACTAATTTTGCCTTGTGTTGAACAATATATTCCAGAATCTCCTCCGTGTTGTATTTCACTTTAATTTTAGAAAGATTTGAATTAGCAATGCTTCCTTTCCTTTTAGAAGTAGTGACTGATGTTTGGCCAGTTAAGTTGCATTCCTGTTCTTTGCATAAACCCAACTATTTCTTTGAAGCACTTGAGAGCTTGCGTAATGCCAGACTAAAAGCCATATAACTGTTCAAAAAGGATCCTGTGAGTCAGAACTGAAGCCATATTTGGAACCACACTTGATATTTCCAAAGTAGAGGCTGCTTCCTTTGTAAACAGGGCAGAGCTATGGCACTCAGAAGGACTGTCTGAGGAGAGGGGGAAAATCTGTTATCAGTACACCTGACAGGGAAAAACAGACAAGTATGAGGGGCGAAAAACAGAAGCAGGGACATGGCCAGCAAACTGCCAGACAAGCAAAGCAATTTATCTGAGCTCAGTTGCAGTGTATTAATCAGTTAGGTATTAGTAAATTGAGATTAAAGGAACAGAGTGGATGTTAGAATGAGGAATAGCAGTAAGGTCTTCAGCTCTGCTGAGCACAAGACAAAAGAAATGTTCAGGTGATTATCTCATGAGAAGCTGAGATTAGCGAGTCATATCTCAGGTAAATTGGAACGTGCAATTAAATTAGCAGTGTCGGAATCAAAAACTGGTGGTGTCCCCACAATTTGTTCATTTTAATCCCATCTTAGTCTTTCCAGTTTCTTTTGTAGGATTCCCTGGAGGATGAGGGCTGAATGATGAGAGGGAAAAAGGCTTCTTTGTGAAACATTCTCTTGCTATCAACCACATTTTTCTCTAACACACTGATTGTTAGTGTGAGTTCACTGTGGCACAGAGGCCACATGGTACATAGCAAGAAGTAGTTTGCATTCGAGGGTGGAGATGCTGAGCATCCATTGGCTTTTATGGTTCATAGTAGAAGATGTTTCTTGTGAGGGCTATGAAGATAAATTTTTACCTTTATCACTCTGATACAGTCAGATAAATTGGTCCTTGGGAAATTTTCTTTAGGTGATAAGTTTAGCAAGGTTTGTTGGCTGCTTGAAGGCTGGCCTGGGAGATAGTGGAGAAATGTATTTTATTATATGATCTTATACCAATTTATGTTTTATTATTTCCTATATAGATTCCTCCCAAAGATACCAAGGGACAGGTACTCTAGTGTCTGTAGATGCTCTGTGTGTTCCTCGTTCCAGTATGGAATGTCTTTACCTCAGGAGCAGCCTTGATGAGTGTACTGGTGAGGTTAATGCTCTCCTCTGCACAAATGTTTAAATAACAGTATCGCAGGTTCCTGTTGGTGTGTCAGATAGAGGCACATCCCAAGATTTCTCTAAAGTCAAGACACTCTGATTCCAATTTTTAGTCGTTTCTTTGTGGGTTAAAGGCAAGTGGCAGAAATAATCCTCAAGACTACGGTTTCCAGATCAGCAGGAATGGTTTTCTTCCCCATCTACAATTAGGTAATCCTTAGGTCTACTTTTTGACATTTCCAGTTCTCTACTTTGGCTTATTTCTCAAAGGTCTCAAAGGTCTTATTTCTTGAAGGACTTCCAAGTCCACAGGTGAAACTTGATGTCTACATTAATTTAGGCATCCTAAAAATAGTCTCTTGCTGTCATACTCCTGCTGACTTAATCAGAAAGTAAAATATGGCCTCAGCACCAGTCTTCACTTGTCAGTATGCAGCTGCCCCCAGAGGTTCACAGCTGGGCTTGTGCTCCACTTCTGAGCACCTTTACCAGCCTCCTTTCCACTTAGGGAATAGTCACGAAGCTGCTTTCCTCTTCCCAGCCACTGGTGGCAGCTGATGAAAGACTGAGCAACAGATAGTGCTGAAGTCCACTGTGCAACAGGGCTTGAAAAGTGCTCAGGCAGCCAAGCAAGCTTAGAAATAGAGCACTTGAAAATCAAAGCAGTTTCACTGCTATACAGACACAGTACAAAGCAGCAGCAGAGGCAGCTCACTCAGAGGTACTGCAGACACTGCTGAAAGAAGAAAACTGAGGACTGAATAAAGGCAAGGGAGCGTGGCAGAAGTCAGAGTTAACAGTGGTCAGGGCAGCGTAGGAGAGAGAAATATAGCAGGGACGATGTTGTTTGGGAGGCTACAGGTGAAGGGTGCTGTGTGAAGGGTTGTTGAAAGAGGAAAGCTGGACTATAGGGGCTGACATGTGTCTAAAGGTACTTGAAGAGGACAAGGTTTAAAGGAGACTTTTTTCTCAGCTATCTCACACATGAGGCAAATCTCTTTTCTTTTCCAAGAAGGAGTTTTTTCTTTCCCAGAAGGAAAATAATAATTCTTCTCCAAAGTCACTCTATTCCAGGTTTGGAACAGGACTGTCCCAAAGACATCACAGAGATGGGAGGCAAGTAAAATAGAGAGCAAATGAGTAACACTCAGCTTCCTTTAAGGGTGGAGAGTGCTATTAGGGGTCCTTTGAGCTCTCGCTTCAGCATTTATTAAGAATACCTGCATGTGTAGCTACCTAAACTCAAGGAATTTGATCTCTCTTCCTGAATTTTCTAACCATCTGAGAGAAGGGGGTGGAAGTGCCAGACATGAAATGGAAGGTAGAAAATCCCTGTTTTGGGATCTTTTTAAAGTGGAGAGCTTGCTTTTTCAATCACGGTGAACACTGCCCAAGTTCAACTGGTAGATTATAGCTGAGAACTTGTAATTATGACATGAGTACTACTTTGACCTCAGTCAATTTTTGCTATAGTAGTTTCTGCTGTACATAATCTGGGATGATGCTTAATACCTCTGATAAAACCACTTGTTTAAAAGAATTAATGCATTTCTCATTAAATGTGCTCCTCATTACGTTAATCAAATCAAGCAAATCATACTGGGTGGCTTGACCACTGTAATTAAATTTTGTTTAAAATCCACTCATTTGGCTTTTGATGAGGATTTTGATTAAACTCTTCCAAAATATCTGGCCCAGTATCTGCTAATGAGCAAAATAAGAGCTTGCATTAGCCATTAATTGACCACCAATTCCTTACTAGTTTACCAAGCCACAGTATGCAGAAATATTTGAAAGTTGGCAAAGAAAAATCAAGTGTTTCTTACAAGTGTACTGAGAGAACAAATCTGTTTGCAGCTTTATATTTAGTAACTGTGTCCCTGGAATGTATGTATCTGGACAAACAAGTCACAACAAATAGGAAGACACACTGGACCGCTGTTTACTGATGTTAAGATAACAAGAGACAGATGGTCAGGAATGACTTTGAACCTGCACCGACAGTTTTGCTTGCGAAGACTGAGTCAGTGAACATTTGTCCTTACCAGTGTCACTCACTTTCTCAAGTATCAGTCCTTCTGCTCAAAATAGCTGCATTCCTCAAATGATACAGTATGTCTGGCATGATCCTGGTGTAAGGACTACATTACAAAATAGAACAAGCCAAGACCTGTTTTCTGACCCTGCAAGTGTCCCTGCATGGCTTACATCCACACTTCTAAGTTTTCTTCTCCACCCAAAATAGGATGACTGCATCCAGACTGGTCATTGAGAGCAGTGATGTAGCCAAACTATGTCCATACATGGTCCTGGGAGACTGCCACTTCATATAAGGCAAACCCACGATGATGAATAGATGCAGACCAGGGTTTTATGCTAAATCCTAGCCTTCTTTTATACACCAATACAGACAAGAAGCTTCCCTCTCCACTGCTCCCACTCTCTGCCAGTGCCTTTCTCTGCCTTCCCCTTATTTGCAGACCAGTGTCTTGGTCTCACCAGGCAACATCCTTCAGTGCAGATGCTCCCTGCATGCTTAGTTGCCCACTTAGACTTTACATAGGTTTGGGGACTATATCAATGGCCCTTTGAAAATTTGGCTTTGGATGGAGAAGTTCAAAACCCACCTGGATATGTTCCTGAGTGACTTGGTCTAGGTGATCCTGCTCTGGCTGGGGGATTGGACTGCATGATCTTTTGAGGTCCCTTCCAGTCCCTAGTGTTCTGTGATTCTGTGAAACTCGGATGCATTTGACCATAGTTCACATTATAGCTGTCTGTTTAAGTTGTCAGTTGGTAGCACTGAACCTCCCTGAAGGGCCTGATCCTACACTGTAAAGCATCTTCAGTTGTCACTTCTAAGTGTTAGTCTTTGCATTGCAACTTCCCATCTTAACTTCTTCCTAAGTGAAAAGAGTTTGTTATCACTAAATGAAGTAAGTTAAGTGTTGAGCACCTGCAATGACTCTGTACGTATAAAATGACATTACAAAACTAGTGGTCATCCTGGGATGAGTAAAGGAAGTCAAGGACAGAGATGATGAAAGTAGATTTTTCGGATACAGAGTCATTATGTCTGACTCTGAATTTCTGGAAGGGAATTCAGTCTTCCTAGCAGGTGTTAAATTATATTTTTTTTCACTTTGTTACCAGTTCATCTAAGAAAGCCCCCTAAGTTGAACAGGTATGAAGTGAAATGATAACAACTAAATGAAAACATCACAATACATAAGAATAAACATTTGTGCAAGAGCAGAAGAGCCTGGTTTGAATTCTTAGAATAAGGGCATCAAAATACAGAAAGCCCTAGGAAGAAGCAACACTGTGTAAAGGTTTGTAACAAAGAGATCAAGTTGTGTGACTTTCATTTGCTTGGGTGCTCTGTAAGATATCTGAGCTGTTCCTGGAGCCACCAACACCAACATTTGACTGATCATTTTCGCAATCAAATTGGACTTTTGAGTTTAACCTGTGTCCCAGTTTGTTGCTCAGCAAGGATGCTTTAATCTGGAATATTTTAGTTCAGTTGTCTCAAGACTTGTGCAAGAAACACATACTGTCAATCCATTTCCTCTCAACAAAGGCAAGAGGGATGTCCTAATCACAAATGAGCCACAGCTTCCCATGCTCCAGAAAGTGAATCTTGGCTCTGTGTCCAGCAAGTGATTCACCAGAAACTTGGCCAGGGAGTGGAAACATCTTTTTCTGGTCATGTGAATTCAGTCCACAAAGTTCTCTTTTTAGGGCAGAGAACTGGTGCTTAAAATCTCCTCAGCACCTTCTACTTCATCACTCGAGTTTAATTTGAAAATACAAAAACCTGGCAACTCGCTGATGAATATTTTAAGGCTGGCAAATAACCCAGCCAAAAGCAGAGCCCCAGCTGTCAAAATGTAGGAAACTTCAGCCTTACAATGAACAGATTTCTGATATTTCTGACTGGCTAGGATTCTTTTGCTTAGATCAAGGGCAATAAGCTATTGATCTAAATTTCTTTTTCTTCTTCACATTTTTGATGTTAGGAAGTGCTTTCAAACTCCCCACAGATATTTCAAGCATTGACTTTGCTGCCAAGCAGTCCCCAACAGCTATTCCTCTTCTCTCTCCTCTCCCCGCACCTCGGCTTATCTGCCTCACAGTGCTGTCACAGGATTTCCCAAGTGTCCGCAGTGGATTTCTCTAACCCTGTTTCGAGTGGTTCTGTGCTGCATTCTGCATCCATAAGGGAAAGCAGATCCAGTGGAAGGAGATGGAGAATGCTTTAGCTTCAAGAGGAAATTCATTTTATCCACTAACTGGAGACAAAGCTGTTTGGATGCCAAGGCACAGTGCTCTTCTGGCACCTGTAGAGACCTAATTTTATAATGCAGAGGACCCATGGGTCTTTACTAAATCATTAGTGCTGCTTGAGAAGGAAAGTAGAACTGACAAAAGAAAGAGCATGCAAGAGAGCACCGGAAACAGAAGGCTGGAGGCGTGTGTGTGTGTGCACAAGTGCGTGTGCATGTCTGTGTGTGAGCATCCTGGCATTGGCGTTCCCATGGCATTCCCCTAACTGCAGAAGGAAGCATGCAGGACCAGATGGCTAGATGGGGCCAGGCTGTGGGAAGGAATGGAAGCATCTCCTTGGAGTAGTAGGATGAAACGTAAGCACTCGTACGGTATTGATGGGAGACATTGATACATTCCAGCTTTTGAGAGATCATAAGGGCCAATCCCTACCCTAGAGAGCACAACTCTCCAGCTGAGACCCATCACATCTTCTGCCCTCTCCCTGCCCTGTTCCTGGAGAACATGGTGTCATGGGTTAAGGCTGGGTAGCCACTAGACAAATGGCAGATGCTCTCTATTAACCCTTATCCCTTCCCAAAGGAGAAGAGAGAGGGAATAAGGGAGGCAGACAGATGGGAACCAGATTCAAGAGCTGGATTCTGGAACTGGATTCTGGAATGCACAGACTGGGGTTGAAGGCAGAAAGTACAGAGTCCTCTTTGGATGCTGGCTGTTCAAGAAGAGGGCTTGACCCTTGTGGTGCCTCAGCTTTATACTGAATATGACATATATGGGCTGGAATATCCTTTTGCTCAGTGTAGGGTCACCCGTCCTGCCCACTCCTCCCTGCAGGTGTGGCCTCTGAATTACTGCACCTCCAGCATGGCACACAAGATTATCAGTGACCTTGGTGTGCACAAGAGCAAGCGTAAGCAAGAGCCTTTCTGCACACCAATCCTTGGTAGTAACTGCAAACATCAAGTGCTACCCCTTGTAGAAGCAGACACTGACTGCACAAATACACCATCACCTTCAGAAAGTGCAGTTACTTAGAAGAGACTGAGCTGCAAAGTAAGATTACTGAACACAACTAGTTCTGCTCTAACTCAAACCAGGGCACATGTTTCCTTATAACATTCCCAGTAAGTCTTAAAGCACCAAGAAGCAATGGAAATTCTTCAGTGAAATACAAGTATCTCAAGTGCTAATGCAGCTGAAGTTTGAGCTTTCCTGTGAAAACTGGCTGTAATCAGCTTTTCAGTGCCCATGTTTCTGTCTTCCGTCACACTTTTGCTTTTCTGCGTGGTTATGCATGGTAGGTGATTTAAAGTATTCACTGTCAATGCAGAAAAACTTGAGTAAGCCCTGTCAGAATTACATAAACCAAATGAAATTGCAGTTGCTGACAAACATCAGTACTGTCGGAACAGCCTGTTCTAATAGGCAACAGATATCTGCGGCATGTTTCTGTTTTTATCACGTAACTGGAGGGCATAACCAAGTCACAGCAAAGGGATATTTATCTTGTTTTGTACATTTTTGTTTATTTTTCATTTTGCAGTAGGAGCAGGAAGATTCTCAAGCCCTCAGCTTTTCTTTTGCCAAACAGTAAAGCCACTTTAATGTCAGTCTGGCTTGTTATTTTTTTTGACCAAATGTCTCGAGCATCTAGTAATTCCCTTCAGACCAAGTCAAGACATGGAGTCAGTGCTGGTCTCTGAAGAACTGGAAAAAAATGTCTCTTGTTGTGTCCTCTGGAGAAAAGCTCAGTCTCAGAAATTCAAGGAGCGCAGAGTGCAGAAGCTGCTTTGCAGACGTTACGTGTGCAGGCTGCCTGTAATCAATTAATACAGGTGTCAAGAGACAACTATAAAAAAACCCCAATTAATTATAAAGGCAGAACTCAGCCCATTGCTTTACTTTTTTGCATGTATTTTGTTTGGTTCATATTGGAACGGGCTGTCCGGGGGGTTGTGGAGTCTCCTTCTCTGGAGATGTTTAAAACCCATCTGTATGTGTTCCTGTGCGACTTGGTGTAGGTGATCCTGCTCTGGCAGGGGGATTGGACTAGATGATCTTTCGAGGTCCCTTCCAATCCCT
>JAOXOE010000001.1:84783625-84806883 GCA_028565055.1 Phoeniculus purpureus
GCAGGGGGATTGGACTAGATGATCTTTCGAGGTCCCTTCCAATCCCTAATGATTCTATGATTCCATGATTCTATGACATTCACTGATATGATTCTGTACATTAAGACTACAGAAGCTAAAATATTAACCTTCACTCACAGCTCCATGTAGTCAGCATGCCGGCAGCAGGCTGGCGTTGAGCTTCATCTTTAGATGCCACAGGGAGAGATGTCATTTAATATAAGTCCATGGTCACCTTAGTTTTCTGGTGAGGTGGATTTCTTGTACTGTCCTTTCTCGTCCCAATTATGATCAGTTCAGAACTGCTGTATTTTCAAATGGAACTAGCTGGCTTTTTGTGATGACTTCAAAGCTCTCTACTTCCTCCTGTACAATATCATGTTGTTCTTTGTATCTTAAGTTTTGAGACAGAAAAACACGGAGGTTGGGCAGATACTATCGGCACAATGATGCCTGCTGTGCCAAGGAAAACTCATAAGCTACTCTTTGATCGGGACATAAAAGAGAGAACTGATTCTCTAACTTAGTAAGTTTTCCTGGACAGGTTTTATATCTGAGCCAGACACTCCTGTCTCTCAGGTTTAGATGCAAGTTGGTGGGGAGAAACAGCTGGCCAGCAGGGTAAGGGGCACAGACCAGGTATGCAGGGCAATGAGCCTGTGGGCCTGGGGTGGGTTTCCATTCCCCAACTGTGAGAAAGTCAGTTGTATGTTGAGTACCCACCACAGATGTCTCTTTTCTTAAAAACATTCGGTTAAGTCATCTGAGCAATCTGGTCTTGTCCTCTCATATTCCTAGGGGCAGAAGACTTGCTATTATCTTTATAAATCTTTTATGATTACAGAATCTTGCTTCTTCATGTCCTGCACCAGATGAAGAGCTGATCAGCTTTCTCTTGACAGCCTTCCATATACTAGAGAACTAACAATGCATTCAGTCCTCAAGCATTCTCTTTTTTCAACCTCACTGAGCCCAGTTCCTAGTCTTTCTTCACAGGTAGTGCTTTCTACGCCACTTACTACATTTTCAGCTCTCCTCTGGGCAGTCCTCAGCTTACTAGGGTTTTAAAGTGGAGTTTTGCTGAGACCTTGTTAGTACCAACTAGGATGGAGTAAGCAAGCTGACGTATGTCTGACATGTGTCTGTTTCAAGATGCAGTACATCTTTTCTGTAGCAGCATCTTGACTCATGCCCAGTTTGTGATCCAATGTAACTTCCATGTCTCTTTTTGTAGAGCTGCTGGCTGTCCAGTCACTTCTCATTTCATGCATTTGATTCCTCCTTCCTGTCAGTAGCACGTCATGCTTGTCTTTGTGGATTTCACCATGGCAGTTTGGGATCCTGTCTCCATTTTAAGAAAATCATCCTGAATTCTGACACTGTTCATTCTTCTGTTGTGGGTCAGCCTTGGCAGGCAGCTCACTCTCCACCACAGTGGGTATGGGGAGAGAATTGGAAGGGTTGAAGTGAGACAACTCGTGGACTGAAATAAAGGCGGTTTAACAGGTAAAGCAAAAGCTGCCCATGCAAGCAAAGCAAAGCCATGAATTTCTTCGCTACCTCCCATTGGCAGGCAGGTGTTCAGCCATCCCCAGGGAAGCAGGGCTCCACCACATGGAACAGTTACTTGGGAAGACAAATGTCGTAATTCTGAACCCACTCCCCCCACTTTGTCCTTCTTCCCCCACCTTTTGTTGCTAAGCACAATTTCATATGGTCTGTTATATCCCTCTGGTCAGTTGGGGTTGGCTGTCCCAGCCACGTCCCTTCACAACCTGTGCATCCCCCACATTGGTGGGGTGGTGTGAGAAGCAGAAAAGGCCTTGATGCTGTAAGCACTCCTCAGCAATTGCTAAAATGGGATGTGTTATTCCCTTGTGTGATCACAATTCCAAAACATAGCTCTGTGCAAGCCATTATGAGGATGGTGTAACTCAATTCCAGCTAAAACCAGTACCCTTTAATCAGCTCAGTCCCCGCCGCTAGTTGTAGAAGTGTACTCTCTAGCTCTAGCTCACCTACCAAGTAATTAATGGAAATATTGACTAGCACTGGTACTGAAACAAGCAGCACTGGTGCCTACTTGAAATTTCCTCTTGGTTTGATGGAACATCACTAAGCAGAAAACTCAAAAGCAATTTGAGATTTTGCATTTATGTCGCTGAGTTAAAAAGAGGAAGAGTACAAGACTGGAAGGGACACCTCAAACAATCACATTGCTGTCGTAGCAGGAAAAACTTGAAAGACAAACTTGTGCAAGATATTCATCATATTTCCTGCTCTGCTTTAAGAAGATTGCTAGATACAGCAAAGCAATCGTTGTACAGGAGCTTGAACAGACGTCATGCTTGCTTAACTCATGGGCTACTAATTCTGTTATCTTTATAGGCAGAGACAATCCAATCTACCATGACAAAACTGAAGATGAGACAATGCAAAGTCATTGTTTACCCACGCGGTTTTGCTAAAGCAAAAATAAGGAAGGCTGTCAGTCTGTACAGATCATCGGTTTATCAACCACCGCAGTCAAGGGGAGTCCTTGCGCTGTTATCTGATTTGTGTAAATAGCTTTTCGTCTTCATCTATGCTAGGTGGGCTCAGAGATGGACTGTTATGACACAACTATCATTTCTGCTCCACTGCAGTAGTGATTTTGTCTTTGTTTCATTGTTTTGGTATAGGAGGTGTATGTGACCAACATCTTCACAAAGGCATTCTGAGTTTGTGTGTTAAAATTGACCATTTCTTGCCATTAGTTGGTAGGATCCACCTTTTATTTCAGGTCACACTAATGTCTTCTACATCAGTCATCTAGCTGGCTGAGTAAAGAGCTGGCTACATATGTGTTGTCATTGCTAATTATTTCTGCAGTACTCACATGTGAAAACACCAACCAGATGTCACTGCCTTGTTGAACACCACGCTCCAGACAGACAACAAATTAATGTCCAAAGAGCTGTTGAGGTTACAGATGTGACTATGTGTGTAACCTGTGTGAGATGCTGCTCACTGGCTGCACCACTGAAGTTATTCTTATACCAGCTTTGACATAAAGCATGCCCTCGGACATCTTAGGTTACCTAAACCAGTTTCAGATTGACCTTTTAGATGTGGTGCTTATCAACATGGTTTAGTGGTGAACTTGGAAGAGCAGGGTAAATGGTTGGACTTGATGATCTCAAGGATCTTTTCCAATCTGAATGATTCTATGATTCTGTGATGGCTTGAGCTAAGATGTTCTGTCTTACAGTTGGGGTAGGATGAGGAAATGAAGAACATTGTCCATTGGCTTAGGGGGCACATGTGATAGTAAGTAGTTAAATCTGTCCAACTCAATTGCTTTTAATTATATGGCTGTACCTGCTGCTGATGTGTCAGGGAAAAGGAAGTGGATAGAACAGAAAAGAAAGGGAAGACAGAACAGAAGAATAGGATTAAAATGTAAAACCAGGCTTAGTGAACAAGAAAAAAAAAGCTGCAGTGCTATTGACTCCCCTTCTTTACTTACAGCTTAGTTTTTCACTTTGGTCGGCTCTATTTTTCATTGATAATTCTTCTTGTTCAGCTCTTTCATTTAAAAAAGGGGAATTTTATCCTTCTGAAGACCTGACTTCAGTATAAGGTTATTTATGAGCATTGGGGGGTTTATAGCAAATGGTCTTCAATGGCTCAATTTTTATTTTTTTAATAACAAAAGATGAAACTGGGAAAAAAAGATTAAATCAATTTTTACTGAAGTGAAGATGCTCTTATTACAAATCCTGCCATGGCTTGTGCAGCTTCTAGCAAGCCTTTTGCTATTGCAAAGCTTGCTAGTAATCACAACCCAAGAGTTGTGCCATTTGGAAAGCCACAGTGCCTGGGTCACTTTATCAGTGAAATTACTGTTTACATGCCTGGGCATTCCTCTGACACTGACAGCCACTTACTCTGCAATCCCTTAAAACAATCCTGGGATTCTATCTTCAATTTTTAAAGAGCCTATGTGATCAATCGGTCTCTATAAGGGAAAAGGCCTTCAGCCACCTCAGCATGTCCCAGGAGTAATTACTTGGCCATTGCTTGGAAACGTAATAGGACTGAAAGTGCTTGTAGCACAGCTGACAATGGAGGTTGCAGAAACCACAGCTGCTTTGTCTGCAAAGCTCATGCACCGTAACGATTGATTGCACCTTGGTGCTCTGGACACAGTCCCTGTGCAGTGCTGCTGGGTGCAGTGGGGACTGCCGTGCCCATGGGCACAGAGCACCTGGAACTCCCCACACTCTCATGGGCACCCAGAGGCTGAGCTTGCCTTACTCCCAGAAGAGAAGCCATCCTCTTGATCTTTCTGTCCCTGATGCTAACAAACATTATTTGCCTTTTCGGAGATGTGCTCTCATGAGGGTAGCAGGGGGCAGGGGCAAGTGTTGATTTTCCTTCAGGGTATAAAACACATTTTTTGGATGCTCAGATATGATGCTGTGAGAGCTGCCAAAACTGGAAGGGAGCCTTCAGAGTGAGCAAAATGTTCATGCTTTTGGCTTTCATGGTTTCAAGCACCTGCTTCTACAATGTCAGACCATCTGAGAACCATCAGGGCTCCTCTCATCCCCATCCCTCACCCAGTCCAGGCTCCTCCAATGGCAGTGCAAAGCCAGGATCGTTTTCAGGAATATATTGACTGAGCAAGAGGAATTTCTGCTTTCATCACCTCTAGGCCACAGGCCACGCAGGCATCACATACTCTGAAGTGTCACACGTTCTGTCAGTCTCTAGCTAAATGTGTCTTTTTATAAATGGTAGGAATTATTTCACTACAATGTGTGCTGATGTCTAGTACACTCCAGTCCTGGCAATGTCATCAATGTCCACAGACAGCCCTTTTTCGCTTCCATGGGGAACAGATTTTGTGAGAAGAACATGGCTCCTGTGATGCCAGAATTTTCCACAAGCAATCTTCTCTCTGAGTGCAGGCCAGTACCACTTGGTTTGCTGCAAGTGCTGAAATGACAGCCTGAGGTGGCACAGCTGCTGAAACAAAAGCAACAAGGTGGAACCAGGTTCGTCAGTGACAAGGAACAAGATGATCTCCAATAATCCAAACCTTTTCCCCGCGTGTTTCTGCTTTCCATAGAAACACAAGCCTCACTTGCCTGTCATTTCACAAGATTGCAAAGCAAGACCAGCCGATGTGATCTGTTTGCTCCTGAAATGAAATCCATCCTTTCTGAGCGGGGAGAGACAGAGTTAACTACGTGTAAGATTAGAGTATGTCAAAGTGTATCTTGCCTTCTGTCACTGATTCTGTTTGATTCAGATGTTCAGTGAGTGAGTGCTTTGGCTTTCTGCAGAATGCAAGTGTTGCTCCTGGTGCTCCCCGGGACCAGTAAGTCATCTTCACTTCCTCATGAGAGACAAGGAGGAGCAAGCTAACCAGTCAGTCTAAATCATCTTATGTAAAAACACTAATTTGAAGCAGTTTGTCTAATAGTCAATGTATTTATGCATCTTTTTCTCATTTCAAAAGCTGATGCTGTCAGTGAAGTTGTCATAGATTAACCTCTAGTTTGAATAAATGAACCTCAGGTTTCAGAAGGATGCTTATACTCAGTCCAGCTGTTTTGCTTAAACTGTCTGGAAAGTACAGTTGGTCTACCACAGTTGCCTCAGTCATCTTGACTGAGTTATACTTGATTTATATTAACGCAGAGTTTTAACATATGCAGGGCTTCAGTTTAGGGTAGGTCTTTGAGACACAGTGCAGCACTACATAGGAGATGCCCATGGTGTCTCCAGTGAAGCCCTGGGCAGGTAACAAAAGCAGTGCACTGCCGTGTTAGGAAGCAAGCTGGACTTTGAGAAGCAACAGAGCTTTGTCAGTGCCATAAGCAGAAGTTTTACAGCTTCTCAGCGCA
Organism: Phoeniculus purpureus; assembly: GCA_028565055.1. Lineage (NCBI taxonomy): Eukaryota > Metazoa > Chordata > Aves > Bucerotiformes > Phoeniculidae > Phoeniculus > Phoeniculus purpureus. Next base: position 84,789,523 of record JAOXOE010000001.1, read on the forward strand.
GAGTGAGTGCGTGAACACCTACAGTGTTCTGCGCAGCAGAGATGGAGCTGATGAATCCAAATAGCAATTGCATGGCTGTGAAAGGGCTCTGTGGTTGCAGTTCCTAACCTTTTGTGCATCTTCCTTGGCTGACACTGCATCCTGCCGGCTGTCTTTTGCCCTCTCTCAGACCCCTGCAGCTGAGGGAGTCTCTGAACAGCTGATTTCTGAAAGCTGGGACAGCACAGGGGAGGGCTCATTCCTGGTTTGATCATGGTCCATATGCTCTTGCCCAAAGAGCTGATTTTTAAACCATAGCACTCATTCTCCCTGGTTTTATGAGCATTTTGTAGTGTGGTGGTATCACCCTGTGTATGCTGTAAGTGCTATTGCATCTACTTCTTGAGGCTTCCTGAAACAGCGATTGCATCCAAATGGTTATTTCAACAGCCCTTGCTAGATCTGTTCTCCATTCATTTGTCAAATCCCTTTTGAACCTGTTCATACTTTTGGCTTCCACGGTGCTGTGTGCACTAAGTCTCCATTTAACTACTGTAGTGTGAAAAAGTGCTTCCTGTTCTTTAGTTTTGACCGCTTGCCTGATAACCCCATTAGGTTGTCCCTAATTCCTGTACAGTGGGAAATAGTCGATCTGTTCTCACATTAACTTCTCTGTGCAGACAAGGGGTTTGTAGATCACTGTCGTATTTCCAAGTGGGCATCTCCAATGTACAGGAGTTATTCCACAATGCCCATGGTCCTCACTGCTCTTCTCTGTACTGTTCATAGTTCTCAGGTATCCTATCTGCTGTAGTGGCCAGAACAGGACACAGCATTCAGACAGGATAGACATGGCAGGGCTTCCCACATCTCTGTGCCTACAGATGGGTTTTGTGTCTTTCTCTAGACCTTTCCTAAATGTTCTATTTTGCCTTTTTGACACTTCTGAGTAACTGGGTTTAGGCTTAAATCCCTTTCAGTTTGAAAACAGGCAATTTAGAGTCCATAGTAACGTGGGACTACCTGGGATCTGTATTCCCAGAGCACTCACCTCATTCACTTTTGGCCAATTTGACAGTGGGCAGTAACTTCTGCTGAGTGTAGAGGTTTATTACCTTTAAGGCTCTTGCTTTGTTCTGGAATTCGTAATTTCCATTTAATGTGAAGATAGAATTTAGTGTCCATAAAATGGGATTCACAGAATCTGCCAAACACAACAGCTGTATAAGCCAGCAGGAAATATTAGTAAAATAAAGGTGGCTTGGATCTCATTTTTTCACTCTGAGGAATTTACCTTCTTTCAATTTGGATTCAAGGCACGTGCCCTGCGCTGCAGGGTGCCAATGTTTTCTTCCTGAAATAACGGATAGAGGTTTCTTATGTGTCTGAGTAGGAGTTCTTGTTCACACTTGGGCATCCCACACTTCACGCACTTGCATGAAATTTCCTGACTGCATTTTGTCCAAAATTGGATGGGAACCCACATTCTCCAGTGCAAGTAGGTGTGTATTATGCCTCTCTGTATAGGCTGTGTGGTAGGCTGGAGAGTGGAGCAGAGGAGAGCTCTCAGTGCTTCATGATGAAGTTCCCTTATACATCATAGTATAACTGAATATTCAGTGGATGTCTGAGTGAAGATGGAAGCTTTGTACAAGGACATAATGCCTATTATTTTCCATAATTGTCCTATTATTGTCCAAAGACATTGCTCACACTTCAAAGAAGACATTGACTAAACTCAGGACTAAGACACATTAATCTGAGCTTAGTTCTAGAGATAGCAGCTGCTTGGAAGTGGAAATGCTGCCACAGACTTCATGAGAACCATGGTTTCATCACCTTCTTCAGTGTTGCCCTTGTACTTCACTTTATCAGTATGCAATTTTGAGTTACTTTTTCACAGCAGTAGTTTACAATTCCCTGGTGTTCTGTTTCATCTTTTCTCACTAAAAAATATCACTGAAAACCGTTATTTGGGCACGGAGTAAGCCGCGTATCTTAACAACTTTCCATCCTTTTCATAGCCATCATGTATTCCCTACATACCAGACCAGGAAAAGCGATGAAATACAAAAATACCCATCCATCAGCTTCTCCCGTCATCAGACACAGACAATATCAGTGTAGCAGATCATCTGACTCTCATTCAGCATTAATCATGTTAGTGTTCCTTTTACCTTCTGCCTGTTATGAATTCAGCAGCTCTGGGAAGCTCAGCAATAGCGGAGAGTCTCCTCTTACTCTTAAGTTGTTTTTTTTCCTTTGAGCTAGACTTTAACTTTGTTCCAAACTTTGTTTGAAAGATCTAGTATTACATCTAAATTGAATATTCAAATATATATTTTAGAGTCCGTCTTTATCTCTTTTAGTAGTCTCTCGAGCCTTGCATCTGCCCCAGTTCAAACACAGCACATGATGAAGTGCCTATGTGCTTTGCTGTGTTGGGACCTGAACACTAATTTCTTCTTCTCAGCTTTGTTTTCAAAACATTTGAAATTCTCAGTCAGATCTATCTGAAAGATATTTTACTTATTTTCTCCTGGCTTTAATAGTTGTCTTCAAGTGAGTGACTGTAAGCCTAATATGTTTGTGCCTGTATGCGCGTGTGTATGTTACTATGACTGAGATTTAAAAGTCAATGATACTATGATCCTAAAATCCGGTTTTTATCCTTGGCATGTAACTTGTATACTGGGATTATAATAACAGACCTCTGTTCACAAGCAGTTACCTGTATTGAAAACTAAATCTTTGTCAAGTCTAGTTGAGAGGTGTCCTTGTCCATGGCAGAGAGATTGGAGTAGATGATCGCTAAGGTTCCTTCCAACCTGAGCCACCTTATGATATGATATATGATATGATAATTCCATACAATGTGTGATAGAAGTATAATCCTTCCCTAAAATCAGGAGTAACTGTGTAGTAAGTAATTCCATGTATATCATGACGTTTAGATGACTGTCCAGTGTGTCATCTATACTTCATGAGCTATAGTGGCAAACTGCAAATGAGAAATACCTATCCAAAGACATCCCTGACCTGAAGGTTGTCTGAAGACTGGTTTGGGCATTTGTGCTTTTTAAACAATTATTAAAATCTCAAGTCAGATCATTCTACAGATTTTAAAAACACAAATAGCTTTTGTCCTAAATATCACCTACTCTTTGAATGAGAACATCAATCATCAGTAGGTAAGTTGAAATCAGAACAAAAATGCACTGTTCTGTGATGATACAAAAAGGGGAGTGGCTGACACACAACAAGGCAGTGCTGCCAGTCAGAGAGACCTGGACAGGCTGAAGAGTTGGCTAGAGAAGAACCTAATGAATTTCAACAAAGGCAGATGTGGAGTCCTGCACCTGGGAACCCATAAACCCGTACACCAGTACAAGTTTGAGGCTGACCTGCTGGAATACAGCAGAGAAGGAGCTGTGAGTCCTGCTGGACAGCACGTTAACTACTTGCCAGCAACGTGTTGCCAGCAACATGTTTTTGTGGCCAGGAAGGCAAGTGGCGTCTTGGGGTGCATTAAGAGGAGTGTCACCAGGAGATCAAGGGAGATTTTCCTCCCATCCTGCTCTGCCTTAGTGAGTCCACATCTGGAATACTTTATGCAGTTCTGGGTTCTCCAGTTCGAGAGAGACAAGGGATTACAGGAGACAGTCCAGTGGAGGGCAGCAAAAATGATAATGGGAGTGTCTGGAGTGTCTTTCCTATGACGAAGGATTGAGAGACATGGATCTGTTTGGCCTGGAGAAGACTGAAAGGAGATCTTATCAGGGCTTACAAATGTCTAAAGGATGGGTGTCAGGAGGATAGGGTTAGACTCTTTTCACTGGTGCCAGAGCAAGAGGATGAGGGCCAATGGGCACAAACAGGAAGTTTCACCTAAACGTAAGGAAAAACTTCTTTACTTTGAGGGTGGCAGAGCACTGGAACAGGCTGGCCGGAGATGCTGGGGAGTCTCCTTCTCTAGAGATACTCAAAACCCACCTAGACACAGTCCTTTGCTGTCAGCAAAGTTGCCTAAGCAGGGGGTTAGGACTAGATGATCTCCAGAGGTCTCTTCCAACTTCTACCACTCTATGTTTCTGTGATTCTCCAGGTGCTGTCTTAAATTTACTGAAACAAATACTGACCAAGGTAAATAAGCAATAGAAGTGGTGACTTGGAGGTACTGACTGGTAGATGAATTCCTCATTTGTTCTGTAGAGCTCAGAGCAGCACTTAAACATTTTTGTTTCTCTTTATTTTTAAATGAGACCCTTTTTTTTTCCTTCTACCCCTCTTACCTATTAATGTAACTGGTGTTGCATGAGAAATTGCCTCATTGCAATGGCTGGAGCCAGTTTTTTCTATCAGACGCAGTAAGGTTTCCTCATTTATTTAATGAGCCTGACTAGGTAGGAAATTAAAGTATTAGGAGCTGCAGATGAAGAAAACTAAAACAGAATTTTCTGTTTATTATGGTGGTTTAAAAAAAATAATAATCTGTATAAATATAGCCAGTACATATAATTGGTATTTGGATTATGGCATGATTAATCCTCTGCTGACCGAGGACTCCGTTATCACTCAGTCATCATCAAAGTAGCTGCATTCTGTGCTCATCTCATCTCTGAAGCTGAAAGAAGAGCTAGTTATTATCTTCAAGTGGGGTTATTAATGAGGAGAAAAATCATCCCAAATTACTGTGAAGCAAAATATTTCATATCTGAGACTCTAATTTCGATCTAGTCCTTCCTGAGTTCTTAAGTTCAGACTGTATTCACTGTTCCAACCATTCCCCCAACAACGTATCAAGGAGAACTTGAACCTGTCCAAGTGTAGTTAGAGGAAACCTTCGCCAGTTGTTAAGGTGTCAAGGACATGGAAACGCTGCCCATCCTATTTTTGTGCTGCCGGTCTGACTTCCACTGAGATTCCCTCTTGCTGCACGCGAGGAACAGAGTGTCAGGCTTCACTGAGAAATCAGAAATTCTGACCTGTCTGCGCCATCTGTGTTTATAGTCCTTTTTCTATTAACGAGAAACAGCCCAGGATTTATCTGAAAAAGCTTATTTCACTCTTCTGCTTTTTTTCAAACAGGGTGTTGATCCTTGTAAAATTAATAGTTTGGAAGATTTGACTGTGAACCTCCCAGAATAAAATGTGAGCAACAAAAAGACAATAATTTCGGTTCAGTTAAGCATGTGGGCAGCAACCGGGAGATGAGCAAAGTGCTGTCCATACTGTGAAACTATCCGTCAACACGGACGCGAAGGTTTGACCTTGGCAGGTTCAGGAGGTAGGGACTTCAGACACAGTTTGCAGTCAGTTGGAAATGTAGCTACTAGACAAAGGAAGCTCGGTAATTACACAGCTGCTCCAGTAGATTACAGATTTCCTAGAAAACAATCAAGCAGACATCTGCGAATGAAAAAATAGAGTAAGTCATCTTTTTCTTTTCCATTCAGAAACTTAATTCCTGAAAGTCATCAGATATGTCCTCTGCAAACTTCTTATCTCTTTTCAAAACCCACAGAGCCAGTAACCAATCAGTGCAGATTTCTCTGTGATGTTTGTGCCCACTAATGCCTTGTTGATTTACAAGGGACCTGCTTGTAAGAAGAAAGGACTGTCTTGGGCCGCCGTGTAAATATTGCATCAATTTCTTGAGAAGGATGACTGCTATTACACTAAATATTAAATGAATTCATAATACTTGGACAGTTGGAATAAATCACTGCTGGGACTGCTTACTAGCACCTCATTCCAAGTCTTGTATTTTTTAAAATATTAAAACTATGGAAAAGAGTTGCTCGCGAAGAAATGCACAGTTTTGTGACACTGGAGTCATTAACAAATTCCCATGGCACAAGGAGGGGTTTAACTTAGTCCCATTTCACAGTTGCGAGGAGGAGACATGAAGAGGTTTGAGCTGAACTGCTGATCACAGGAAGTTCAAACCCACTCTGCTTCTCATGGGAGACATCACAGTAAATTATCAGCTCCTGACAGCCCTTGCTTTGCTTTAAGTGCTCTGAGCAGCATCGACAGAGGATCTGGCAATGTGATACCCGAAGGCTGAGAGCTTTTGCCATATTCAAAGGGTGAAGGAGCTGGCTGTAAGGTCTCATCTCGAGGCACCCGAAGTGGTTAGTATCGGTTTACCTCTAAACAACTTGCCCAAGGCTGCCACGGGAAGGATGGGACTCCCCAGATTTTGACTGGCAGATCTAGGCTTAGCAAGTGAACTAAAGCATTTCTCTGTAAAGAACACAGATCTCAGTCTCAAATGTTTAGTAAAATATTCAGTGGACTAAGAAAGGATAAAACTAAATGCTTTACTTTACCTTTTTGTTAAAAAAAACATAGACAAAGGTGATGTCAGCAAGTTCATCTCAGCTCTCTGTTATCCGAGGGACAGTAGTTTGAGGGTAGAAATTTATGCCAAAGCTGTGTGGAGCGGTTCTTGTAAACAAAATTGAATGACTGTCAGACTCAAGTCCTTTTCACCATGCAGATGGGTGCAAATATATTCATTTCCTTCCTTCCAAAGACTTTTGCTTCTGTGTCTTAAATAGCCTAAGTCACACAAGGTTTTTCTAATGAAAATTTGCCAAGGTATTTAAAGTAGAAGCAAAAATGAGAAAAGCTGCTACCACGTAGGAATATTAATTGTCCATTACACAGGGCTTTAGTTCACATAGTCACTTTGCATGTGCAAAGCTGCCAATTAAAGAGGCTCGAAGTGCTCCCTGCTGCACAATAGCTGTTTCTCCAGAGCCCCACAATGGCTATTGTGTTCTGTCACTGACCTTTGGACACCTTCAAATGCCTGTTGACACAGTATGCCGGCACCGTTAGAGTTACTGTTTCAGGGAAAGAAGAGTTTGGCCATCTCATCGAGAGCTTTAAAATTTGATAGAATGATGACAGCCATGGTATTTCTTAATTAGAGAGTGAGAGAAAACCTGACGTGTTTGTTCTGGTGCTGCAGGTGAATTCCAGCGCGCACGTCTACTGCACCTGCTTTTCTATTGTTTCCAGGGGGTTTTATTTATCATTTTTGACCTGATGGTGCCATATGGGCAGCCTCTCTTAGCTGCCATGGATTCTGCCTGGATGAGCATCTTGGCAGGATGGGTCTTTTCATTCTGTATGTGACAAACGCCCCTTTAAATAGAGCAGATAGTTAGAACTGGCGACAATTCAAACTGTACTCTTCAAAAATCTGTGCATGTTGCCGCTCTGATAACAATTATGCTTCACTTTGTCTCGCCTGTGTCTCCTTATCTAAGGAATAGCTGTTTTCTTACAGTCTATGAGAGTCAGAGAGTGCAAGCAAGAATTTTGGGAGCAGAGATATAAGATATTACACGTATTTGCTGTAGTAAATCCAAGCATCTTCTAAAAGTTTGTATTTGTTTTATTGTGGTCCTCCTATTCTTTAAAGCTGCTTTGAGAAATTACTTCAACAGTCAGCACATAGAAAAGCATCATTTTAAACTTTGCACAGGACATTTTGTTTACAGACAGTAAAGAAATTACTGGCTTGTATTCTCAAATAGTGTCCCTTCCTGAAGCTACAGAGACAGTTTCTGTTCCATAAGTAGTACAGTTTCTGGGTTCATTTTTATCCCCTGAGATTCTATTGCAAAACAAATTATAAAATATAGCTCAACTTCACAGCCCAGAGTCTCTGAATATTGTCTTGGGCAATGGTTAGCACTTCTGATAGAAGAGGAAGAAATGTAACACATGTTTTGCAAAGCCTCTTGTGTCATTAAAAAAGAAATTGGAAAATTTACTGCACAGCGTTGTGGTTGCAGCTCTAACCCAGCAGCGTGTACCAGCGGACAGCCAGTTTCTGCACGCAAGACCTCTACCAAATAAACTTTCTAGCTGAAGGACATGATATTCAGTATTTGTGTGTGCTTCAGGTAAACATGCAGCAGAGTTTCTCACACTGCTGTAAAACCCACTAGATCAGATGTGTCTTTTCAGTAATGCAGGTTGAAGGGGGTTTTATCACATGAATTGAAAGGGTGCGTTACCTTCCTTATGTTCCTCTGTATCAGAAACACTTACAGAACTTCAAAAACTACCCTGCACTGCCACTGCAATTGCCAGTTGTGAATTCTGTGGTCTGTCTTCAAACATCAGGGTGATACCTTTACCTTAGCACATGAGGAGCTTTGACCCACTTCTGTGAGGCAGGTGTGAAGAGGTGCAACTAGCTGTGTGATGCAGGACATGAAGGAGAGCATGCACTGGAAAGAGCTATTAAACCCCTGTCTTAGGTCTCCATTATCCCCACAGTAAACCTGCATCAGGTAGTACACAAAGCAGTAATGATGAGTGCTTCTTCTGTAGTGGGGAAGGATGTGAAAACTCTCCCCTGACTCTTGTGCTTCCAGCAGAGTGTCACAGCCATGAGACCAGATTTGTTTTACTTCTGAGGAATTTCTCTAATGAGGGACAAGGTTCTTCTAGAAGAGAGAAGGCAGCCTGTTGGTTGCTGCTGTCTTTGCATGAGAAGGCTGTAACTTTGCTGCCCCATTGTAACTGTGCTATTTCTTTCAAAAGGCACGTGATCACTGCCTGGACGGATGTGAAAATATAGATAATCTTTGCTGAACAAGCTGAAGACCTGTTGGATGGGAAGGGATTTTCATAGGATTTTTATTAGCAAAGCTCAAGGCCTATCTGGATCCACATCTAGTCGTGGCAGTTTTGGGTTGTTTCTTGCCACACATACTGAGATTTTCCAAAAGCAAAATTGACTGAGCTGGTTTGTCTGCTCACTGGCCATATTCCATTTGATTCCTTTGCAGAAGGAGAAGAAGAGTGGGCTGCTGAAACTTCTAGCAGGAGCATCAACCAAGAAGAAGTCACGTTCACCACCATCTGTGTCCCCCACACATGACCCCCAGGCAGCCATTGAAGGAATCCTGCAAGGAGCAGTGGGACCTGAGCTCTCCTCCCTCTCCAGCCACGGCAGGGCTGGTTCATGCCCTATCGAGAGTGAAATGCAAGGAGCCATGGGGCTGGAGCCTCTGCACAGGAAAACAGGCTCCTTGGATTTGAATTTTTCCATCCCTTCTCCTGCTAGACAGCCTCTCTCTTCCATGGCAGCTATTCGGCCAGAGCCCAAGCCTTTGCCCCGGGAAAGGTAAGCTGTGTATCTCCTGAGGTCACCTCAGAGGGTGTTTGGAGGAGGGCTGCATGCTTATCTGGCTGAGGCGGGGGTTGTTGAAGTTTTGCTGCTCTGTGGAGTGACAGTTGTTGGTCCAGCTGACTTTCAGGAAGATATGGCTTACATGCATCTGCTCATTGAATATAATTTGACACACAGTACATCTGAGGCAAAGGGAAGTGGCCTCAGAGAAGCATCATAAGAATGATGGAAGACTTAAAGCATATACCCACAGTGAGTGATACAGGGAGCTCTGGTGCACATGGTAAAAAGCAGGCATAGGAATAGTTTGGTGATAGTCTGTTAAAGACTGAAGACGGGACAGATATGGGAATATTTTTACTCTAGCTTGGGCATTTTGTCTAAAAGAAATACTGTTGTTCAAGCACGGTTATTAGACTTGAAGCAGAAATAAATACAGACAAGTCCTTCAGCATTGTAATGAAGGCAGTGAGAGCAGACTATCACAGTAGTCTCTTGTCCTTAAAATCCATGAAAAAGCAATTTAGCAAAACGAGTGAAAAACCAATCCCTGTTTAGGCACACTTAATTTGGTCTCTATCAGTTTAGATTAATGCTATAAGAAAAGAGAAATCGATGTAAACCAGGTTTAGCACCAGTGTAACTAAATCAGTGGAATGTTGCACCTTTAGTTAAATGTAGCTATGAGAAGAAGGACTCCTGACATCTCCAGAGCTAACTATTGAGGTACTGCTCCCAAAGCTTTACTGTAGAGCAGTTCAGACACATTATTTATGTGCCAAGAGTAGCCCCACACCCTACACATTTCTCAGTTCATCTCAAGATGGTCCAAATACTAAAACATTTAACTGATGGTAAGTGTCAGAATAGAAACAGAGGGACATGAGTCAGCTACAGCTGCTCAACTGTGCTGGAATCAGGAGTCAATAGATTTAGACTGCTAAGATTAAGTAAATACTTCCAATTGCAGTATACGGTGGCAAGCAACTTATTCTGATTTTAAGCATTTTAATTCCTGAGTCTTAAATCTGAAAATAAGCTATAATTGAAGGAACCCTAATTATACACAGCAGGCAAGAATCTCTAATTGATTTATGAATTAACTTCCATATCATTGGTGTATCTGCATTCCTTAACGGATCATATGGGGTTTTTCATATCCATAATGGGAAGTATTAATTACCTTCATGCACTAGGAAGAATAATGCTTAGTCCTGGAATAATCTGAGCAGATACATTAAACACTTGTCTCCTAGAAATTCATCCCACATCCATCTGTGCTCATTAAATCATCAAATTGCTCAGAAGTACCAGATTATATTATTTTTAAAACAAATGACGGTTTTCAAACTACTTGTTCTTTTCACATCTGGCAGTGGAGGAACTTGCATTCAGCGCCACTCAGCTTCATACTTTGCTTGTTTGCATTTTGGTGGGTTTCATCCACACAGTAGGAGCAATTCACTGAGAAAGAAAAGGGAGGAGAGGGAAAAAAGGTTAGATAAACAGATTTGAATGCTGGATGAAATTTTTAAAAGCTGCAAAGCATTTCAGTGCACTTAGCTGTACTTGGCTTTCTGTCTCCCAACGCCCATCTGTGCGCTGATGAGCTGACAGAGCACTGAAAGGTTGGAAGAAGTAGCACATTCCTTAATATTTACGGCACTCAAAAAGAGGCTTATGCAGGCAGTGGAGCACTGCTACTTCTCCCATAGCGGTTGGCTTGCAGCTTTAGCGCTTGCCACATCCAAGCTACTGATCAAACCCAAGCAGTTGTGCCACTAGCCATATTGGAGGTGCATTAAAAGGCTCTGATTGCTCACAGCTTGATGCTCACCATTTAAGGGAAGAATTGCCTTATTCCACTGCCTGACAGCACAGCCCTTCTTGGGAGTTGCAGCTGGTCAGAAAGGAAGATGGACCTTCACCCTCTCAGAGCTGCTGCTAATGTTTACGCTCTCATTTGGTCTTTGTGCATGGGGAGACTGAGGAAAACAATTATTTTATCTAAGCTTACTTGCTATTCCAAAACCTGGTTACAGATGGCTGAGTTAGAAAGCAGATTGCTCCTAGCTCTTTTGTCATTCAGCCTTGATATTTGCCTGGTTTGCTGTGGTAGGTAGTGTGTTCATCTCTTCTTTCTGGGAGTAGTTTCCCACTATCACTTTATAAAACCAGCTTCCTTCCGCTGCTCTCTGCCATAAAGCATTAGCAATCCAAGCAGCAGAGCAGAAGAATTTCCCAGGTGGTATCCTTGTCACTTTGTGTTGCACTGATTGACTGTCAGGTGACTACCCCATCAGGAGCCATGTGCCCCACATGCTCTTTTTCACCTGCTATTCCACCCAGTCTCCTGATGCAAGAAACAGGGAAGTGCTGTGACAGGGCAGGGCCTGGGTCAGCAACATGCCTATGTCCCACCAATGCTGTCGGTTCGTGAGAGAGAGGGGTGTGCTGTCTGCCCAGCAGCACCAAAGTAAAACACTTCCCTTGCCACCCCCTTCAACAAAATATGACTGTACGTTAAGCAAAGCAGGAGAGTTGAATGTGCGTGATTCATGTTCCCCTCGCTGCCTGGCACTCTTCCCAGATGCAAACCCAAGTAAAACATGTCACACACTGTTGACTCTTTTACAGTAACTGGCACTGATTCTGCCATGTTATAATGTGATAAAGCAGTTGCACCCAGACTTACTGTTATGACTGTGCCGTGTTCCCATGGTTTTTGTGGAGCCTTCAAGCAGGTCATAACCACAGCAGTGCTACAGAATAAGATGAAAGCAGTGGGTTTGACCTTTAAAATAGACCCCTCCGTGTTTCCATGCGTCCTTTCTACAAATCACTGCCATGTTAGAAATTGAGCTCCCAATTCAAGGAAGCATTCAAGCATGTGCTTAACACTCATTGGCTTCAATTCTGCTGAGCTCATATATCTTCTTTGCCAAAAGGGAAAGCAAAAGAAGTGGGTTTTTTAGTTTCCTGGAAAGTGATACTGTAAGGGTATCACCCCAGGAATAAGTTCTGACTGAACAGTGACATGTATGCACATGGTGAAGTGCTACTCTGACTAGGAATAGCTGCCTGAGGACTGAGAAACCAGAATTTACCATCTTGGAAATTGAATCTTGCAATATTTCCAGCAGATGGGTAAGAGGTCCAGCTGAGATTTGTTCTTATAATGCTGCTCATTCAGACACCATAGTGTGGTGAAGTGGGTTCTGGCTTGCAGGGTGCAGAGCTGCTTCACAGGTCTTTTTAATCTTCCAGTAAAAGGAAGGAGAAGCAGAACTCTACTGACAAGAGCAGTGGCTAACTGAGGTAGGTGCTTCATTGCCGCCTATTATCTAGACCCACACTAAAATAACTGTGTATCCCTAACACACAAGGGAGCTGTTGAAGTTGCAGGACTGGACTCCTAAAGCCTGTCCTTAGACCATGATGCCTTGACAAACAGAAACTTACATTAAACATCCAAATTCAAGCACTCCAAATGGGACCAGATTGGAGGTTAGCCCTGTAGACCTCATCAGCCTAACGGTGCTTTTGTTTTCTTAGGTTTCTTTAGCTTCTTTACTCTCCTGGATGCATGCATTTAATCAGTGAGCAGATCCTCAGGATTGGGGTTGGTTTTTATTTCTTAGTGTCCAGGTCTGAGTCTAGCCCTTAGTTACTGATCAGTTCTAATCAACACTGTTCAATGCCTGTCTGTGCATGCTGACAGAGAGCCTGCATGAGTAATGGAGACCAGTCTCCTACGCAGCTAAGGTGCATGACAGCAGTCTTACTCTGTGGAAAGTGTGGCATGAGGCTTTGCAGCTGGAGGGGTCAAAGCAGCCACTTTCCTCACACCTCTGCTACGCCATGAGTTTTTGCTGTAGTCACTTGTTAGAGGTGTTCCAACATCTGTAAAAATTGGGAGGTGGCTTTGGCAGCCACATGTTTCTTCCATGTCTTCCAGCCTCAGCTTGCATCCAGAGCAGAACATCTTGTGCACTAAATGAGACAGGCATCTTATGGGAAAAATAGTATGCAATCCTGTAATGAAAGATTTTACTGCACACACAGAGAAATGAAATCATGGGCAATTTAATTGCCTGCATCTTCTCAGATTCATGGGTATGAAACATTGCTGTTCTGCTAAGGTCCTGGATGACACTATGCATCTACAGACAGCACATTTTTAGTCAGTGTGCTTTTTTAAAACAGGCAAACCCAGAACATTCCATCATGTAACATGATGTAACCTCCTACTTGAGGTTAGGAGTCTCACCTTGCAGATATCAGCTATGGTAGTCAAGTGACACCTGGGCGGGAGTGGTGTTTCTTTTGTCTGCAAGGACAAGTTCTGCGAAATCATGGGGCAGTGGGATTTCCAGGTCTTTACTGGTGGCAGAGGGGCAGGAATGACAGATCCATTCCCAGCCCTCAGTGACTTAAATGCTGCCAGGGTCTTCGTCTTTCTCTTTCGTCTTTCTGGTGTCAGTCCATGTTCTGCTCCACTGGATGCCATGTCCCAGCTCCAGGCTTCCTCACACCAAATGTCTTTGCTTTCCCACACTCAGTTCATTACAGCTGCCCTCCTCAGCTTCCATATCCACACTATCTGTCAGGACTTCCAATTTTCATCATGGTCCATTGCTCCCTCACCTCTCGGATTTCCTCAGGTCAGCCTTTCTCTCCCTCTATGACCTTTCTTGACTTACTCTGTTCTCTAACTCCCTGAAGTTCCCCTGCTAAGGGAACCCCCATGGCTTGTCATTGCTGACATCACTCCCAGCCTCTCTTTATGTATTTTCTCTGAAACCTCCTTAGGCCACTGCCTGTTCTGTACGGTTCCCTCTGAGGATGAAGTGCTCAACCCAGGGATGCCACAGTAGCCAGCAGCAGGAAAGTCCAGCATAGAGTATGTGCCAAGAGAAAAACAGAGGAGAAACCCATTCCTAGGAAGGGAAGATAGATGCAGTCTTTGAGGTCCTTGCTTCCTTAGGACACCTTGGAGCATGAATTTGTAGTAATTTTTCCTTCAATGCTCATACAAGCCTCTACGAAGCATACACCATTTGGGGGCAGTTTGAATACACATCACCTGGCTAAGAGCATGTGATTTTTTGAAGGAACACCATCCTTGATGGACCAGCAGGGTCACAGATATGAGGAGCCAAAACTAGTTTATAGAATCCCTCACCTGGGTCCTGCTGGTGCAAAAAACCACTCTCATGTTGTTCCTGGAGGTGATGGGGCCATTTGGGCTGAATGTGGGATCCTCAGCCTGACACAGCCAGCTGCTGTAGAGAGTTTAGACTAAAATTATTAACATTTGGTGGAATTATGACTACAATTTACAACAGAAATCACCAAACATTGTTAATAATAGGCAGAGGTGGTTGTCACACTTGTCATCATGATTGGTGCCCGGTTAATTAGCATTTTAAAAGCTGGTAATTTAGAGGTGTAATGTGACCCAGACAAAATCGAAAGGGTTCTGAGATCCATCTGAAATGCCAAGAAGCATTTTGGTGTAAGAAAACCTGCGATTATACGGGAGCTTCTCAAAGAGGGAACAAAAGAGAAATGAAAAAGGGAGCTATAAATAGAAGTGTGCAGGACTGCCTTTTTGGGAGTGAGGGAGGATGTCTGGGAGAAGAGATCTTTTCCGCCAAAAATATACGGCTAGTAGATGTGTTTGCAAGTCAGTTCCAGAGGATAAACTGGGCTGAGGTGCCACCTGCAGGTGTAGAGGGGTGGCACAGGAGAAGAGCGGTGCTGGAGGGCTGCCTCTCCCGGCCCTGCTTCAAAAGCCTCTGAAGGGAAACAGCAAAGCAGCTTTCTCCACCTCTTATGGAGGATTTCTTACCTGATTTGCAGTATCTTTCCTATCTAATGTCTCATTATTCTGCCAAAACCACTTCAGTGCTATCCCGCCAGGTACCATAGTTCATTACGTTTAAAGTGCAGCATTTGGGGTTTCCTTAAATGGGAAAAAGTACTTCGTCTGGTAATGCAGCAAATGTGATTTATTTTTCTAAACTCCCAAGGAGATGCTGTGTAGAACCCCTTTTATGATGATGGGCACATCCCTGTTGTGTGTGGGCACCTCCCTCTTGATGTGAGCCATTTAGGAACTAGCAGCTCCTTGCTCCTAGGATGTAGTCCAGCTTTAAAAGGATGACTCTGTGCTCAAGGTATGACATGAGTGTTGACAGTCCCAGCTGGCTCTTTTGGGGGGCTCTGCCAAACTCACCACATTTTTTTCTATGTTTCTCTTTCCTGATCTGCCCAAAGGTTGCACAAGTACCTACACACCACTTGACTAGTCGAGATCAGACCTTATTTTTCAAAGCCTCTTGAGATCCTGGTGATGAGCTCCATAGTGCTGTGATTGTGCATAGAGTTGTGGGATCTGAAACTTGGCATCATCTTAGCTAAAATCGTCTACTCTGATAATTTAATTAATCAACACTGCAGCAGAGTGTTTGAAATAATGTGTGCATCCATTTGCATAATGGCTGTAATTGGCGAAGCTTCATAATGTAAGTGTAGCAGTTCCAGAGATGATAGTGTGAGAGACCATTTTCCTGCAGCCAGCCAGCAGCACACGTTTCAGCCTGTTATTTGCTTTTCCATAAAGGGAGGAATTTGCAACTGCATTTACTGACCAAGGGGCGAGGATGACAGCAGATATGTGGTGGCACTTGAATCCACATATTTTTCTTTGTCAAAATTAAATAGCTATAGTCAGGTTTCAGGGCAGAATTCCCAGTCCATATGGAGTTCAATGCTTTTCCAAATAATGGGATGTTTAGCTGTGGAGATGTCCAAAAACAGAGCCAAAGCTGGTATTTTCACTGTCCCGCTGTCACAGCAATCACTGGTACATGACCAATGTCTGCAAAGAAAGTTAGTGACTGCCACTGGACAGCGCCTTGCTTTGGTACCACCTTGCCAGGAATTGCCTCAGGAAATGGTCCAGAGCCTCCAGGGCACATTGAAATTAGTCCTCAATAAATACTCACCTTGTAATAAACATGACTGAAGCACCAGTGGCTGTGTGGTGGTTGTGGAAATATTAATCCTCAGGAGAAGGGCTTTAGGTAGTAAATCACCATCTTGTAACTATCTTACTATATTCATTACTTTGCAATTAGTGAGACAGTTACTGTCTGTTAGCCAAATGCCAGATGACTGCGAAAGGACATGTGCTGAAGAAAAAGAGCAGTACAACGGAAGCGTTCCCTGCTCTGCACACAAGTGCACTGATATGAAGGAGCCCAGACTGTACTCTCAGGAGGGCACCTGCTGATAAGCCTGAGTGTAGAGCAGCCTTATCAGGATCAGACTCATCACTGAAATGAAGTGACACTTGAAAACTAAGTTCCCAGAGAGCCCTGTGAATTGTTCAGGATGGGGTCTCCCTGTTGGTTTGAAGAGAGCTTTGAAAGTAATTTGATAACTCTCCAGTTTAGTTTCCCTTCCAGGTTTAAGGGGCTCAAAGTAAATTCTGAAGAAGCGTAGTAAGAAGGAAAATGTGAACTGCTTCAGCTAACCTCTGCCAATATCACAGACAGTGGATGGGAGCACTACAAACCCCCTATTTTGACATTAGTGCGCAAGGGAAGCATTACAGATGTCATCTGTCTAGACTTCTGTCAGGTCTTTGACATGGTCCCCCACAATATACTTCTCTCTAAATGGGACAGGTATCCACTAAATGGTGGATGGGCCATTTAGTACATAAGGGATTGGATGGTCACTTCCAGAGAGTAGTGGGCAATAGTCTAATGTCTGTATGGACATCGGTGAAGAGTGATGTCCCTCAGGGGTCTGTACTGGGACCGGTACTGTTTAACATCTTCATCAATGACACAGACTGTGGGATCAAGTGCGTCCTTGGCAAATTTGCAGGTGGCACCAAGCTGAGTGGTGCAGTTGATGTAACTGAGGGAGGGATGCTGTGAACCTCTTGGAGCACGTCCGGAGGAGGACCACAGTAGTGATCATAGGGCTGGAACACCTTTGCTGTGACAGACTGAGAGAGTTGGGGCTGCTCAGCCTGGATAAGAGAAGGCTCTGGGGAGACCTCATTGTGGCCTTTCAGTACTTGAAGGGGACCTACCGGAAAGGTGAGGACAGTGTCTTTATATTGTGGTTTGAAAATTAGTAGAATTTTCAGAATTACAGGTTTGTGCTTTTATGAAGGAAAGAAAACACCCTGTTGCTTT
>JAOXOE010000001.1:84810423-84828146 GCA_028565055.1 Phoeniculus purpureus
AGGAAAGAGTCATGTTTGTAAAATGCCAGATTTGCTCTTCTAGAAATGGGTTCAAGTAATTTAACAATTCCTTTGAACTTTGCACAGCTCAGAAAATGTTTTTGTTATAATGAATGTTAACACGATTTAGAAGATGTTGGCGAATATGAGTACAAATGAAGTACAATGACTGTGTTTCTGATTCTTTAAATAAAATAAACATTAAGACAACTTGGCCAAGGTTTGTGTTGCAATTAGATGGCAAAGTGAACAAGCAATATAAGTGCCTCTGGGGTTCGCAAAGAAAATAAGGAAGACCCCCCGCAAACCCTGTTTTCTTTTGAGCAGACTATACATCTCCTTTGCTTTCGGTACTCATTCCAGTATAAATAAAGTCCAGTTAAAGGTAAGAGGTACCCAAGCAGAAGTCAGAATCTTTTTCTGGATGTTCTTTTGGCAGATCTGTGATTCTTCAAAATCTGGAGCCGTTAACAAGCTACCTGTGGAGAAAATGTGCGTAGGTCTGGAAATAGACAGCAGGAACAGGCAAGGAAGATGAGCTGAGGTGTCAGACGCAAGGCTGTGGCCAAAAGGCTGGGAGGGTATGTGGCAGCAGAAGCATTTGCAAGGAGAACAGAAGCTTCTAGTGCTGCTGGTAGGCTTCTGAGATGCTCTGATATCACCTAATAGGTCAAGCAGGATTGTGGGCAGAGGAAGACACTCTTCCTTTTGCCCTGGACAGGTTTGGGCGTGATGCTGGCAGGGTCTGTGTGTCCTCCAGGCCGTGTACAGCCAAGGAACTGGGAGACAAGGAAGGAGTAGGTTATACCCTGGGCATCCAAACACTCCCTAACCCAGATGACGGCCATAAGCCCCTTTTTGCTAGTGGCCTGAGCTTCCAATTCAGTGGCATGGTGTGGCACCCACAGGTGTATTGCCCCGGTAGGAAGTGCATAGGGCAGAGCCTAAGCAGGCTCACCAGGGCTGCTTTGTCATGGGCTTGCTCTAGGCAGCCAGCCCTCCAGCAAGATGACATGAGTCTCTTTTCTATTCAGCAGGATCCTGAGTGAAAACTCTGAAATATGGGAACTACAGGAATTTGAATGAGGGCAGGTGATGCCTCTGCTCAGCCCAACAAGCAATGTGGTGTGAAACACTGCACAGACCAAACTGGTCTGGAATCCTACTCTCCTCCACACTTAGCAATGTCCCGCTCCTCTGACACCTCTCCAACCCTCACTGCCAGCACACTTTGCACACCTCAGCCAGCCTTCACACCACACATGGCTGATAGGAATCC
Organism: Phoeniculus purpureus; assembly: GCA_028565055.1. Classification (NCBI taxonomy): domain Eukaryota; kingdom Metazoa; phylum Chordata; class Aves; order Bucerotiformes; family Phoeniculidae; genus Phoeniculus; species Phoeniculus purpureus. The sequence continues at coordinate 84,811,703 of JAOXOE010000001.1, forward strand.
CAGCCATGTTTTAAAAGAAAAATAATCATAAAATTGTTGCAGAATTTGACTGTTCCTAAACGCTTGTAGAGAGCAGGACCATGTGCACAACATCTGCAGGGCTTTTCTGCAGCCAAAGGCTTTTCCTGACATCAGCAGCCCCTTATAGCATGGTGAATCTGGCAGCTACAGGGCTCATCTAGTTGGTGCCAAACCAAATAAATGATGTGCATGAGCAGGGAATCCAAGAGGTGATACAGTCTGGAGAAGGCCCTGTCCTTATGTCGCAGCCTTTCATGTAGCAAAAATCACTTTCCAAGCAGTCACAGATGTCTTTCCAATTACTGGGGTGCAGGTGTCTCCCCTCCCTTTCGGGAAACAAATGGATTTTTCTCAGACACCAAAGCAGCACCACATGCCCCTCAGTACCACAGAAGGGACTCAAGCCAGGCCACCACCAGTCTTGCACTAGGGGGGTCCACTCACCCCGTATCCCTCCTGCAGCAGACAGCCTCTGTGTTTTTAAGCACAACTCAGTTGCAGGTGAGCCCACCCCCACCTAGCTCTCTTCTTTACTGCCACCCTATGGAGACCCTGGCAGCCCCAGAAGGCAGACAGCATCCCACCAGCTAGGCAACACAGTCACTGAAAGCTGTTTCCAACACAAATGACTCTTTCACACCAGCCGAGACGTGACGCAGTGTTTTTGCAAAGGGAGAAGAAACGGTCTTGCTGCAGGATTATGAGTTTCACAACCTCCAGTGTGCACACACGGGTGTATTTGTGTGGAAAAACCCACATGCAAGGAGAGCTGCCGGGGTGTGGGGCTGACCTGTGGTACCTTCCTACCAGTCTCAGAGATGGCATTGGAAAGGGGGCTTTTTAGTTAAGTGCGAGTGCTCTCCACTCTCCAGAGTGCTTCCAGCCATGCCTGGGAAAAACTCAGGCTTGGTCAGTGCCATTGGTGGTGTGACCCGCCAAAAGGTGGAGGAGCTGCCACCAGCAGTGGGGTTGCTGTTGCCTATGGGAACTGCAGCAGTGATGGGAAGCACAGCTGAGTGACAGGGCGGAAGAAAAATTAAGCCATTAAGATAGGAAGGAAGGAAGTCTCCGACTTACTGTCAGAGAAGGAACATGTGTTAAATTTGCATTTCCTATCTGCAAAAGAATTTGGTAGAGCTGCTCTCAGTCACCTTGCTGCATGTAATCCCCTGGCACCCCCCAAGAGTGCAGCTTTGGGGTTGCATGGCGGCAGCAGAGAGCAGGCCCATGACCAGGAGACCGTGTGCTTTGCCATCCCACATGGCCAAGCAGAACCACAATGAGTGCTGTGGGACAAGGGTCCCCATAGAGGGCACAGGCACAGCCCAGGAGACTACAGAGACAGGGAGCACCCAGCAGTACATTTCTACCTGGTGAGCTGAGTGGACACAAGCAGTCCCAGCTCAGAGAAGGAGACCTGCTGGGGTCCCAGCTCTGTTGCTGAGTCAGAGTGAGAGGGGAAGCCTGACACATCCTCAGCACCATCCCCAGGCCAGGGAAGCGGACTCTGCCCCACAGCACTACTGCTTCTGCCAGGTACTTAGGGCTGGCTCTTGCGAGTGATTCTGCATGGCCAAGGGGTCCATGAGCTGCTCCTCACACCTTTTCTTCCTCCTCAGCTACAGCAGAAAGGCGTTCGCTTTCTCTTCCATGTGGGCATGTCGAATTTGCCCTCCAGCTGCCCAGCGGAAAATCAGCCTAATCAGACAGGAGGGCAATTTGTTAAGGTTTTCCCCCTCCCCAGATAATTGCCTGGGATCTGCATTAATGGAAACATAAATTGACTGCCACTCTGCTAAATGACAATCAGGTTTTGTTTGACAGAGCTGGGAAGTATCTTCTCCTGAACGTTGGCACCAAACAATCTAAATGCAAATTGCAAAATGTTTGGGGGTAAGGAGGCTGTTTATCTTCTGATGAGGTTATATGATAATGCAGAGAGGGGAGAGAATTGCCTTTCAGCTCCTAAAGGCTATCAAACTGTGTGATGGTTAAACTGCGGGGCCAGTGTTTACATATAATTTTAATGGGCCAAGCTCAGTTGGTCTGCGTGGCTTTTCTGTTAACTAATCACTTCCTTAATCAAGATGAAGCACAGGAGCATTTCAGCTATATTTCAGCAGTTCTCAGGCACTCGGCTCAGCATGGAAAATGACAGAGCTGCCACCATTTTAATCCTGTTATGTCTATTACTCCCAGCTTGTTCTCCTCTGATGAAACACATTGCAGTGCCTTGGAGAGACAGAAAAATATTTGCTGCACCCCTGGCCTATTGCTCTTGTCAGATTAGCAGGTTTATACACAGCAGCACTGCCCAGGTATCTCCAGAGCTCTTCCACAGGAACAGTTACAGGACACAGCTGAAAAATGAAATGCAGCCAACACCACTGGCTTTTCAAGGGACCACCATGTACTGGGGGCTACCCTTGTGCTGGCTGACCCACGTTGGACGTGCAGCAGCTTTGTGTGGGCTGGTTGGTTGGTTGTTAAAAAAAACCCAGCTACAAAAGTCAAAGCCTTCAAACCTGTTCCTCACCTCATTTTTGCACATCACTCCACACTACAGTGCTGAGCTCCAGACCGAGGTGTGGTGGGTACTGGGGCACCATATAGTGGGTACCACGCAGTACCAACAGCACACAGGGACTGACATCTGCAGCAGCTGCCCATCCAGGCATGAGGTTTGTGCTGGTGTTTTACCACATGGCACTTTCCACAGGTAAGGTAATAGTTTTCTTTAGTCTTGTCCTGGAGGGACGAGGACTCTCTGGCAGCTCAGGGAGGTTCAGCAATTTGAAGCTTTCAACAACTCACATAACTGGTCTTCCTGAAGTTTTTCCACTTAAGCTGCAACCTAATCTTCTCTGGGCTCGATTTAAGCATCTACATTTCTCCATGAATCAAGGAACAGGTCTGAGTGTAGTCCAACAGTTTTGCTCATCTGGGAGGCAGAGGAAAGCAGAGGAAACAGAAGGGAAGGATTAATGTGTTATTTTTATTTCCCATTTTAAATGTCTCTCGTGCAGAAAAATGCACACAAATCTGGACGAGGCAGGAAAGAAGCTATAGATCTGTAAAAGTGACACAAGCGGTGTGCACATAAATTGTTGGGCCCTCAGACCATTTGGTGTAGAACAGCCAAATAACTCACACAAATCTATGAATAATAGGACATTTGGAAGTAAATCAATACACCAGAGGGAGCCATGGTAATCTGGACTTTTAGGAAGGGAAATCAATGAGCAGTGATTGCAGCTTCACCTAAGAGGGCTCTGGCCTCTCTTCAAAAAGCAGCCAGGATTTTGGTTTCACCCACTAGCTCTGCTCCTGGGAGTGAGACCTTTAGGGACCAGCCAGGGCATCCCTCGAAGGAGACTCATTGCGCTGTGGGAGAAGGACTAAGGGCAGTTTTGCATATTTGGTCAATTAATAAGTAGTTGTTTAACTTACCTGTTGTTAGAAAATATGACACGTGGTTTTCTAAAGATTGTGACGTGGCTACTAAGTGAGCTGAGGACAGCTGACGGTTATTTATTTATTTATTTATTTATTCTGTATCTATTTTCTTACAGCCCTATTAACTGAGGGCACGTAACTATCGGATGAGGAGTGATGGTTTAAAGATGGAAAAGGGTAAGTTTAGGTTAGACATCAGGAAAAAGTTCTTTAATAGGAGAGTGGTGAATCACCAGAACAGGTTGCCTAGACAGGTGGTGGAGGCCCCATCCCTGGACACACTCAGGGTCAAGCTTGATGCGGCTCTGAGCAATCTGTTCTAGTTAGTGATGTCCCCACTAGTTGCAGGGGGTGGCACTGGATGACCTTTGGAGTTCCCTTCCAACCCTGTGATTCTGTGGCTCTGATTCTATGACTGCTTCTGCCAGCAGCAAGCTACACCTGTTCATGCAGGTGGCTACACAAGTTAAACATGACGCATCTTGCCATCACTGCTGGGATAAACACATCCATTGTTTTTAAAACCTCCCCACACGTTTACATGTGTAGGTTCACATGTATTTACGCGTATCGCCATCGCTCTGTAGCACCAGCCCCTACATGAGCCAGATGTTCTTGCTGAGCTCTTGCAGTGCTGCAGCACCCTGTGCCATTCTGATTGACACTATTTGTGCTGGTCCAGGGCTATCTGTGTTTATGACAGTGGGGGTTACATTGTAAGAATTTCAGCTGTAAAGCCATAGCAGGAACTGAAAGAAGACACCCTGAGGTCTTAGGAGCCTTTTGGCAGTTTCTGGATTTCCTCTGTTAACCTCCCACCCGTTTGGTGATGCAGCAATAGGATTCACTTTAAGAAGTGACCTGATGCCCAAACTTACTATTGATGTCAGAGGACTCTGGAGCAGTCATTTTAAAACGAAAAATTAAGAAAAAAATTAAGTCCTCCTTCCTTCGGTCCTTCAGTCTGCGTAGAAGAGCTCATAATTAAACAGGGCAATGTTCATTTAGTTTTAAAGGAAGAAAAATGTGTTCCTGAGCATTTCCCATGGCTTAACCTGAAGAGCTGTTGCAATATTGCACCTCCATCCATTTATCCTGAGCAGAGGACAGTAAAGTGCTCTCGAAACGCACACCCAATTAATGCTAAATTTTGCCCAAGACAATTTGTTAAAAGCACTGCTTTGCTTTGTCTAAATAAATATTCATTAGCTGAGAGAGAGAGCACAGGAAAGCAAGAGAGGGCAACTGGCTTGGGGAGGATCGGATCAAGAGTTGCTGCTCCAGTGGGTGTTGGGTTAATTATACAAAGCAGAGTGAGACAATGAGTGCCCAAGGGAACCTCTGGCCTCTCCAGCACTATCCTGGGGTCAGCCACTGCACTGGGAGAAGGGTCAGTGACTCAGGAAACACCAAGGATGTGGAGAATCTCACACTCATCTCAGTATTGGCTGCTGCGTGAAGCAAGGCCACCTTACACATTGCCCACAGACATGAGCAGCTGGTGGGGCAGTTCTCTCACTACCCCTGCAGTGCTGACAGCAATGCCTGAGGTTCAGCATGAGCAAGAAGAACCAGAGCAGCTCAGAGCCCTTCAGCCCAGCTCTAGAAGTGGTCAGACAGGGATCATCTATCAATAATGAGGCATTTTTCCTCCTGCCCCCTCTGTATAACCACCCAGGCAGCACTGGCACATGATGAAGGTCTGTGCTTGAGTTACCCAGTCCACCCCATTTTCTCACCAATTGCTGCAGGTTCACAGAATCACAGGATCACAGAACATTAGGGATGGGAAGGGACCAATCTCGATGGTCTAGAAAGATCATCTAGTCCAACTCCCCCACCACAGCAGGATCACTCAGACCAAGTCGCACGGGAACATGTATAGGTAGGTTTTAAAAGTCTCCAGAGAAGGAGACTCCAAAACCCCCCTAGGCAGCCGATTCCAGTGCTCCATCACCCTCACCATGAAGAAATTCCTTCTCATATTGATGTGGAACTTCCTATATTCCAGCTTACACCCATTGCCCCTTGTCCTTTCACTAGATGACATTGAGAAGAGTCTGGCTCCATTCTCCTGACACCCGCCTTTTCCATATTTACCAACATCAACAGGGTTAGCCCTCAGTCTCCTCCAAGCTCAAGAGACCCAGCTCCCTCAGCCTTTCCTCAGAAGGGAGATGTTCCACTCCCTTCATCATCTTTGTGGCTCTGCGCTGGACTCTCTCCAGCAGCTCTGTCTTTCTTGAACTGAGGGGCCCAAAACTGGACACAGTACTTCAGATGTGGTCTCACCAGGGCAGAGGAGAGGGGAAGGAGAACTTCTTTCAATCTATTAACCACCCCCATTTTTGATCCACCCCAGGATGCCTCTTGGCCGCAAGGGCACATTGCTGGCTCATGGTCATACTGCTGGCCACCAGGACCCCCAGGTCCCTCTCTCCAACAGGCCTGTCCCCAACCTATACTAGTACCCGAGCTTGTTCTCACCCAGATGCCAGGCAGACTCTACACTTGCCCTTGTTATATTTCATTCAATGTCTCAATGCCCAGCTGTCTAGCCTGTCCAGGTCTCACTGAATGGCAGCACAACCTGATAGAGTGTTGGCCACTTCTTCCAGCTTTGTGTCATCAGTAAACTTGCTGACAGTGTGTTCTAATCCCTCATCCAAGTCATGAATGAATAGATTGAATAGGACTGGTCCCAGTACCGACCCTTGGGGGACTCCACTACATACAGGCCTCCAGCTAGACTCTGTCCGATTGACCACTGCTCTCTGGCTTCTATCCTACAGCCAGTTCATGATCCACCTCACTACTCAATTGTCCAGACCACACTGCCTCAGTTTGGCTGTGAGGATTCTGTGGGAGACTGTGTCAAATGCCTTACTGAAGTCAAGATAGACCACATCCACTGCTCTGCCACCATCTATCCACCTGGTGATGCACTTATAAAAGGCTATCAGGTTGGTCAAACATAAATTCCCTTTGGTGAAGCCATGCTGACTGTCCCTAATAACCCTCTTGTCCTTGCTGTGCCTAGAGACAGCGCCAAGGACAAATCATTCCATCACCTTTCCTGGGATGGAGGTGAGGCTGACCAGTCTGTAGTTACTTGGGTCCCCCTTCTTACCCTTTTTGACAATTGGAGTGACATCTTCTATCCTTCAGTCACCTCTCCTGATCCCCATGACTTAGCTAAGATGATGGAGAGTGGCAATGACTTTTAGTTTTTCCCGCAATGTATTTGAAGAAGCCCTTTCTGTTGCCCTTGACGTCTCTTGCAAGGTTTAATTCCAAGGAGGCCTTGGCTTTCCTAGTTACATCCCTACATCCTCTGACTAGAGCCTTATAATCATCCCAGGTGGCCATCTCTTCCTTCCATGACCTATAGACTTTGACGTCTTTCCTGTTGGGATGCTCTGATCTTGGGCTTGAATGAAGTGGTCTTTGAATGTTAACCAGCTATCTTGTGCCTTTTTACTTGCCAGTACCCTGTCCATGGGATTTCCCCTAGCAATTGCTTGAAAAGGGCAAAGGTGGCCCTCTTGAAGTCCAGGGTTGTGATTCTGCTAGGTGTTCTGTTCCTACCACATGAGACCCTAAACTCAACCAAGTTGGAGTCACTGCATGGTCACTGCAACCAAGGCTTCCCTCAACCTTCACTGCTGCAACCAGACCTTCCTTGTTGGTGAGTTCAAGATCCAGCAACACTTCTCTCCTAGTGGGCTCCTCTCCATTTGCATCAAGGAATTGTCACCAGTGCACTGGAGGAACCTCCTGGACTGCGGGTGGCTGGCTGAGTAGGTCTTGCAGCAAATATCAAGGTACTTAAAATCCCCCATGAGAACCAGGGTCCGTAGCTGTGAGGCTGCTGTCGGCTGTCTATAGAAGGCATCATCAACTTCCTCATTCTGATTAATCTCCTTGTGCCTAACTGGTAAAACTTTAGTCAACTAGCTCTGTCTACTGGTAACTTCTGGCTTTGGATTTCTCCTAGTCTTGAATGCTCATTACATTTAACCTGGAGTCAAAGATCTGATCCTTTTCAGACATTGTTTTTCTTTTTGTGCTGTACCTCAGTTGCAGTACAGCTACACAAAGTACTTCTATGATAGTGTGTTCCTATGCTATACTCTGTATAATCAGACTTTCAGTTGTATAATCAGTTGTTTTGTTAGTGTCTTCAGTGGAACATTTAATTCACTGTCAAATGTCTCAGGATAGGTGGTTTTTCAAACACTATCTATTTGCTCTTATATTTTCTATTGGGAGTTTCTGCTGCAGAGGACACTGTTACTTCACTGGGACTAAAGTGTTGCTGAAATTATTTTCTTCCTAATGACTGATAGGAAGAGCCATGCATTCAGTGCTTTGGTCAGTGACCACTTGTGCTTGAGCTTATTACCGTCATGTCACTGCCCTGACTTCTGAAACTCTCAATGTGTTGTCTTTGTAACTGTGCAATTAGTAATAAGTGGCTTCCAAGTTATTGCAGGAAAAAAACTAATGGATGCATAAAGTGGTCAGTGCCATCTTTAGCAGTTGTTAAAGATGCAGGACAACAACAGTGGAAGATGAGTTTAATTCCAGTTCATTCAGTATTGCCGAAAGAACATGAATTCCTTAGAGTTACGAAATTCCTGCTTCATTGAACAGAATACAAATCAAGTCACAGGCCATATATCCCCTACATCAGGGACAATGGAATGTCATCATCCATAATGGCTCATATTTTCACTGGGCAACCTGTGGAAATCACTACAACTAAACCTCTACGTTAGAACACTTTTATCTTTAGAAGGCTGCAGTGGAATTAAAAAAAAACAAAGAAAAAAGAAAAAGGAAGAGGAGGCTCTGTGATATTAACTGTGTGGTGGATTCCTTACATTCAGGGAAACTACTTTCTTAAAGTTACATATGTGCTTAAGTTTCTGTCTCACAACTGGGACAGACTTTTGCTCATCGAATTGGCATTCTGGGCCTCTCAGTTCAAGACAGACACAGAACTGCTGGAGAGAGATCAGAGCAGAGCCAAGAAGATGATGAAGGGAGTAGAACACCTCTCTGAAGAGGAAAGGCTGAGGGAGCTGGGTCTCTTTAGCTTGGAGACAAGGAAACTGAGGGGTGACCACATTAGTATCTAGAAATATGTGAGAGGTGGGTGTCAGGAGGATGGAGCCAGGCTCTTCTCAATGTCGTCTAGTGATAGGACAAGGGGCAATGGGTGTAAGCTGGAACATAGGAGGTTCCACATAAATATCAGAAGGAACTTGTTCACAATGAGGGTGACAGAGCACTGGAACAGGCTGCCCAGGGGGGTTGTGGGATCTCCTTCACTGGAGATGTTTAAAACCCACCTGGGTGTGTTCTGTGCCACTTGGTCTAGGTGATCCTGATCCTGCTGTGTCAGGGGTGATTGGACTAGATGATCTTTTGAGGTCCCTTCCAATCCTTGATGATTCTATGATTCTATGGGTGCTCTACCACCTTACTGGGCAACCTGTGCCAGTGCTTCACCACCTCATTGTAAAAAATTTCTTCCTTATATCTAATCTAATTAAATATGAAAGAGGAGGGGAACAAAACCAAATTGACAAAAGATGACCTTGGGAATGGCATAATAATGTGGGGGTGAAACCAGTACCCCAGCAAAAGTGAAATTGTACTTCGTCAGGGGCTCCAGGTACTTCATTAGGGACCCAGCTCAAATGCCTTTATATGAATGCATGAAGGAACACCACTTGACATTAGTCTCCATCTGGACTTGGTGCCATTGACCATTGTAGAAGAGCTTGTAGGAGAATCTGCACGTCATCTTACCAGACACAGAAGTGAGTCTAACAGATCAATAGTTCACAGGATCCTCCTTTTTACTCTTCATAAAATTGTGTGCCATGTTTCCCTTATTCCAGTCACTAGGGACTTCACTTGACTGCTGTGGCTTTTCAAATATTGTGGAGAGTAACTATTCCCAGTGTTATTTCCAGTGTTACATGCTTGATAGATCATGCTCTGACTTAATGTACTTGTTTTAATTACATTTCAGGTATCACAGATGGCAGAGAAAACACTGTGTGTTTTTTCCTACAAGTGAGCCCTGCAGGACTGCTGATTTAGAGCTTTGGAGTATGGACTGTTACCTCACACCAGGTATTCTGTTTCTAGCCTAGTTTATGTGGGATAGTGGCCCATATATTTAGCATAGTCTCTATTTCCCCCCCTGTGCATAATAATGGGTCATTTTGACCAAACTGTAGGTTTCAACATGTTAAAGTTGAGGGGTAGTGACCAGGATGGTTCTCTGGAGAAAACTCTCTACTGCTGTAAAGACAGTTTAGTCCTATAAGTTAAAATCAACATATAAATCAATAAGTTAATGACTTACCTGAATTTTGAAAACATAGATTGCACAACCAAACATGACTCCATTGTTAACTGTAAAGGCCATTCCTTGAAACTTCATGCAACTAAAGCACAATAAAACTCGCCAAGTTGTGGGCTACCAGTGCACCAGACCTACAAAACCATCATCTTTCTCTTTTGTATTTTTCCAAAGGTGCATGTGCAAATACCATGAGTTTGAGTCTCCTTGTTACAGGTCTGAGAAAGTCGATAATCTGCTATAGTTGCTGCTGCCCTCCCTATCTGCTGTGTTGAACACGCTGATGCAAACAATGGGAAACAAAGCTTTCTTCAGTATTTGTATGTGCTTAGCATTTCTAATAACTACACAGATCTGTGGTTTAAAGTCCATTAATTGAGTCCTACAGCTACTGGAGCTTCATTAGAGGACAAAGTTTGAGAGATTTGTGGTATAAATAATTAAAATATACCTTGATTTTTATTATGGCTTTTTAAAAATGTCATATTGCTCCTTTTGTAATGAACTGTGCATTTTGCCTTTTCTTGGACTGCATAGGTCAGTCTTGACTCTCACATTGTTTTAGACAAATGTTGTTTCTCACTAGTTTTTTGTAGCTGAAAACCATCATCCCCATCATGAAAATTATCAGTGTTTGTTAGAAAGGATGCAGCACACTGGCTGTGGATTCCATAGCCTCCTTGCAGATCTTTGCTTTGTAACATATCTCTGTACAATGTAAAATGAAATCCTGAGCTGCTTAGACAGTTGCTGAGGCCCTCTGTCACCAACCTGCCTCTTCCCTGTGCACCGTGCCTACACTAACTTGATCTTCAGTGGGAGAAGCCACAGTAAGACTTGAGGGTCTGAGATCTCAACTTCAGTATCTGTGCTTGCAGGAAGCGCTGTTTTCTCATTAGTTATGCACCTCTGCCATCATAGCATATATAACACAACTCTTGTATCTGTTTCTTTGCATGCTTTCCTTGGTTTTAATTGAAATGTCACTGAGATGCAACATAAGATTTAGACTTACTTCTTACAGCAGAACACATACATTATTTTCTAAAGCTAAGAATTAGATTAAAATAAAACTTGAGTTTGGCTGCTGCATGCAGAGTAGGTTTCATTCAAAGTTTTAAACTGCTGGCTTCTAGCCGATAAACTGGTTTTTTATCTTGTACTGAAAGACTTGCTATCTGGTTAATCTGTCCATAAAGGAGAAGAGTAAGGTCGGGGACAATATTTTTGTGTGTATGTAGTTTGGTATTCCCTATCACTTACATGATCTGACTGGCATTTTTTAAACAGACTTCAGTGAATTTCGTTTTAGCCTTTTGTATGGAAATTGTATAGACGTTCTGAGTTAGGGTTAGGGTTAGAAGCAAGCAAGAAGTCATATTTTAACTCTCTCACTGTCTACTGAGTTGTGCCAGTGCTTTTACAAGTCAGAATGTAAATTTAGGAGTGGATTAAACTGAACAAAAAGATTTTCTAAGTTCAGCCATAGTGCAGTAAGGAGTTCTTAACTGTCTTGTCAAAGGAGAGTATTCAGAGTGTAAAAATAACTTCTAGTCAGTTAAAGCCAGAATCAGAGCTACCCCTTATTGCAGTGTAGTCTAAATTTCGTCTTCAAAAACAGGTCAGAAAATAAACCCCAGATGGAGCAGATAAGTGTATATCATAGTGAATCACCATGTGATTTTATTTGTGTATCCTCTTCTTCAAGGCCATTAAAATCATCTTAGTCCTTTTCCCTGTCCTCAGGTATATTGCTTTTAGAAGAATGAGGAGTAACAGTTCTCTGTTGCTGCAAACGCTGCAGTAAGCATGCTGCAGAAGTTTAGCAGCAATACACTGTTGTGGTGAGGACTCAATCACAGAGAGAAAAGATTTTGGCAGAAGCAGGGTTAGTCATCTGGTTCTGTTGCTATAGCTGCTACATGAACTAAGCCAAACCACCGCAGTGGATTGTGTGTGACTGTTTACTGAAGCTATAATTGTGCCAACAAAGGCAAAACAAGGTGCATGCTGTCATAAAACCTTTGTTTTATTAGTGGTGGAAGTATGTATTGGGTCACAAGAGCTTGGTAGCAGATAGAGGCAATTTGTGTACTTGCAGAGAATGTTGTTTTAGTGACTGCCCTTGCACACATGCTAGCCATAGTTCAGACCAGTAAAAGCCTGTGAACCAGAGAACTAGAAGAAACTGTGTGTGTAAAAAAAAAAAAACCAAACCACAAAAAACCCTAACACAAATAACCCCAGCATTCAAAGGGAGTGTCAGAACTACATGCTTCCCTGTGATCTGTCACTGACAAACTTCAGCCTTGGAAGTTCCCTGACCTAAAGGGAGTTCCCCAACTGTGCTAAAGGTTTGAGACATCTGAAATAATCATGGCAAATACCGTGTTTCACTAAAGTGGCTGTTGCTAAAAAAAGCACTCCAGTGCGTTTCCTGTTCCAGGTGTCTCATCTTTTGCCTTCTAGAGACTTTTCTGTATGTTGTCCTTTTCCCTGTGCTGTGTTGCCAAGCAGGGAGTCAAAGAAATTGACTGGGATTAAAAATCAGTGGTTTGTTTAATTATTGCATTTTACATCTTAGTATCGTACGGCGGCTTCCTGCAAGGTGTATGTAAATACCTGGGACAAATGTCCTAGGGGAGATGGCTAAAAAAAGGAACATGAAAGGGGAAGAGGTTAAGGACAGGCTGACTTTTCATTAAAAGATTGTAGCCATACATAACCCTGCATGACTATTGGTCTGCAGAGGGTCAAGACCTTAAATTCCTGGATGACAGAGGAACAAAGTCTGAACTTCAATGTAATCTAAACTATGCAATTTTTGCAGTTTCTTTAATGTGGTTCTGAGAGATACTATTTAATTTCAGTTCACCTTAAACTACAGTAAGACCATCTTCCTGAGTTCATTGACATGGATGCTGTTACAATATAAACTTGCAGTGAAGAAGATCCAGGGTGTGCTTAGTATCCTCATAGTGATCTTCAGATGAGGTTTAATTACACTTAATGCTTGTAAAAGGCACTAGAATGATTCTGCTTTAGAGGTGAGTCCTTTTTCAAATAAAACACATCCCCATGGTGAAAAGCGTGCTTCATTTGGATCAATAAACAGAACTTATCATATAAGATACGAGTCTAAAGCCTAACTACTTGTGATTCTGCTGCTATCAAACAGCTGTTGTACATCATAGTAGAAATCACTGCTGCATATATTAACTTCTAATTGTTTTGTACAAACCAGTTTCTGAAATAGAAGAGGGACATCTTTTTGTAGTCTGTTTAAAATGGAAATCTGTTGAAAGAGATGAATTATAGGAGTGTAAGTAAAGCACTGAGGTAGCGAAATGCGAAGTTCTACCTAGCCTCACCTCTGACATATGCTTGTTACAAGTATGATAATATGATTAATGGCATTTGTGTACAAAGGACTGCAGACATGTTTTCTCTCCTGGTGTCTGCCTAGTCACAATAGAGACTGATACTGTTCTTTAGCCATTTATTATTTTTCAGTTTTATCCTTACGAATTTCTCTGTATTTTGCCAGAAACATGAAAAATACTTTTATTCCCTTGCTCAAATCTTGCTATATGTTAGCACAGCTTAGAGATTTGCAGGCAGAAGTTAATCCAGTTTAAGTCTTGTTTGTCACATGTTACGTAATTGCATTTATTTTTAAAACAATTGATTTTATAGACAGTTGTCCATTGTATTTTGCTTTCTGTTTCCTATCTTTTACCTTAGAAATGGGGTAAAATTATTACCAGTCTAAATAAGAAAAGAATCAAAGGTAATTCATATTACCTTTATCATTGAACTTTGAGACTTTGATTATGAAAATACTGTTTATGCTGTTTTGTGTGATCTTTTACAAGTATGGCTTTTATTATTCTCACAAAATCACTTGCTTCTATTTTTCCCAGGCATAGATAAAACAAAAGCTGGTTATTACATGTCAGATGAGTGGACATTTATATATGAGAAATGTTTCTGACTATAGGAAGGCTTCTTTCCAGTCAGCACTTTTCACCTGAGTACCTTGAGACTGCAGTGTTGCTGCTGTGGGTTTCACATATGGATTGATGTAAAATTATGGTAGCAGCTTTAGAGGAAATGGAAGAACTTGGAGAAGCCCTAAACTTTAAGCCAAATTATTTTTTTCCCTGAAAGTTTCTGTGGCTTTACCACAGTAAACAAAAGCAAATTCTTGTCCTAAAGCATGAATAAGCTTCCTTTCACTGGTTGCTGCCATCTACTATTGTTATTTTGTACGTTAAATAAAATGTTCTATTTTTCATATGAATCACACAGAAACTGTGGACAAAGGCTGTGTCCTGATTCAAGTTAAAACTAATTCTGATCAACTAATTCTGATCTCACTTTCTAAGTACCTGCACTTTTGCGATTCCACATCATATGCTGACAGTATGTGCTTCTACAAGTGATAACACTTATGTGCAGAGTTACTGCTGGGGACTAATATGCAGAAAGGCTGTTGCTTAGACTTTCTCCTGTGAGAAAAAGATCACTGCTAAATCTTGCGTACCACGTTGTGGGTACAGTGAGAAGCTGCACCTACAGGGAGGAGCAGAAAAGACAGATGACCCTGAACTGACCAACATTCCATATAAGTCGTTATTTGGTATAACACTGAGGGGTCACAGGGGCAAGCCCTCTTCTTCAATGGCCAGTGTCCAAGAAGGACTCTCCATTCTGCCTTCAATCCCAATCTGTGGCTTCTTGCTGGATAGCTTGCTGTGATGCAGGAGAAGTCTCCTCACTTTCTGATGAGTAAAATAGGAATTGCACCAGCTACCTTTCCAGCAGCCTTCTAAAGCTTGCATAATGTTCACTGGAGTGCCATGATTAAAGGTGTGCATTTATAAAGTGTGTCATTTAACAATCTTACTACCTGTGATTTAATAGAGGTATATTATTAAATGATTCATTATGTCTTTAACTCAGCAGTGACTCAGACATGATGATTACAGTGTGTGGTTTGTTGTAGGTGGTTCAGTGGTATATGCACAGGTAGCATTGGTTTATTATTTCTGTGTGTTGAGTTGGTGTACCTGATGTTTAGACTGTCATCTGTACATGCAAAGGGACAGCAGTGATTACACTGATTACTATGGTGCTGATGCCAAGGATGAATCTTGTGAGGCTCTGGTTCTTTGTTCTGAGATAATCTCCAAACATGAGATTACCACATTCATCAAGGCTCTGCCAGCAAGAGAATTCACTCAACTGCTTTATTCATGCTGTAGAACAGTACATCAGGAAAAGCTGTTGGTAACTGTCACACATCTTCAGAAATAAATTGCTCTGAAAAGACAGAAGATAAGATGGAATGTTGAACATAGTTATCTATCTGGGCCACCCATACCAGGACAAACACATATGAAGCATCTAGTTCAGAAGAGAATCCAGAACACTGGCTCGGTATCCATCAGTTAGCCACACTGCTATCCTTTATGCCTCATTGCAGAGTTGGAGCCTGTAATGACAGATGAGGAGCCAGTTTGTATCACCATTGCCAGTGTAAGTCAAGAGCAATTTTGCTGACATTATGATGATATGAGAGGACACTGCAAAATACCTGTTACAATAGTAAAATTTACGTTTGTGTGAAAGGAGGATTGGTGTTACGGTACCATGGATTTCAAGGACTTAAGATCTGATCTAAACAATACGACAGCACTGTTCAATGTTTCATCGCTGAGGTAACTTTCCCAAGACCAATTGAAATACTGAATCTAGGAACATTTCTCATTCTTGCCACATGAAAATTGTCATGGAAGTGAAAGTGGTGGCCAACACTTAAAAATCCAGGGGTTTTGCTCATAATTTGTTGTTGAGTTACTTGATAAGTTTTCATTTCACTAATGCTATGCCATTTTGAAGCACTAGTTTTGTCTTATGAGTCTGACACTACAAATTTTTCACTGCCAGTATGTGATCTGGGATGAAATTACAGATCCCTCATCACTGATTGTTGATTCAACCACAGTACAGCAACATTTTGGAATTCCAATGATTAATTAGTTCCTGCAATGGCTTGGTGATTCAGTCTAAAGCAGAGGAGTGGCCACCCTACCATTAACCACTGCCACTTTATTGCCAAAGCAGAGGTTGTGTTGCTTTCAGGGCCTGTAGACTTCAGCTAGATCTTTTCCATTAGCTTCAGCCTCTGAAGGATCTGAACCTGAAGCGGCTGTATTAATCTCTGCTCAAAATCACATGAATCTGTTCTTTTGTCTCTTGTGAGTGAAATAAAAGCTGGTTTTTTGTCATCAGTGATGTTTCAGCATCACAGATCAGAATTACAGAACATTAGGAATTGGAAGGGACCTCGAAAGATCATCTAGTCCAATATCCCTGTCCACCTAGACCAAGTCACACAGGAACATATCCAGGCAAGTTTTAAATGTCTCCATTGAAAGAAACTCCACAGCCCCCTTGTGTAGCCTTTTCCAGTGCCCTGTCACCCTTACTGTGAAGAAGTTGTTTCTCATATTGATGTGGAACCTCCTATGTTCCAGCTTACACCCATTGCCCCTCATCCTATCGCTAGATGACATTGAG
>JAOXOE010000001.1:84828246-84843269 GCA_028565055.1 Phoeniculus purpureus
ATCTGTTCCAGTTAGAGATGGCCTTGCTTGTTGTAAGGGGGTTGGACTAGATGACCTTTGGAGATGCCTTCCAACCTCATGAACTATCGGCTCTCTCACCACCACCACCACCATCACAGCACTGGGGAAGAAGCTGAGGGCACCGAAGGGGCAGCAGTGGCAGGCAAGGGCAAGGAGATGACCAGGAAAGCCTCCGGCAGTGGGCGGATGAAGCCTCGGCTTAATAAGATCCGCTTCAGGACTCAGATAATCCACAACACTCCCTCCTTCCGCGGTGACACCGAGGAGGAAGAGCATGAGGAGAAATCCCTGAAAGCACCATTCAAACTCAGGCCAAAATCCAATGTCTTTGGATAAGGCCAGGGAGCAGAAGGTCTTGGGAGGTGGGTGCATGGACCGAAGTGGCCTGGGGTGTAGCATGGACGGTGAGGCTGGTCCGAGTGGGTGCTCATCCACACTCATGGTCTCTGGGCAGATGGGTCCTGAGTACCTTGCTTTAACCTTTCAGTTCAGTGGGGTCACAGCCCTGTGGGCCAATAGGGCTCTGGTGGTTTACAGCTCTTGAGAGCAGCTGCTTCTGCTGGGCCCTCAGTGCTGAAATGAGAGGCAGTGAGTGCATTGAGTGCTGGGGTGTTTAAAAGCTGCATCTTTCCAAAAGCAGGGTTCAGGATTGGAAAACCTGTGTTAGCCTGTGTGCTAGGAAGCACGAGTTGGGTGGGGGAAAGAAAAGTGCAAATGCTCTACCCTTAAATCATCAGCTGATACTATAAGCAACTTGCAAACAACTTGCTATGTAAGAAAAACACCTCAGTCATATGCAAATATACTTTTAAGTTTCTCTTAAACAGCAATACCACCTGGCACAGTGTGGAGTTGGGTACCCAGAATGAGATAGTAGATAATAGTGGATTCCTGTCAGAATCCCAGCTTCAATCCAGCAAAGATTGAAGCCTGTGTTGACTTTATGCATTGGAAATTGCCTGAGCTGACATCACAAATAAATATATTTTTTAAAAGAGAATAAATCCTTTGTACTGCAGCCAATGAATACAGTTAACCAGGTGCTGTGGAAATCTCTGCTGTCTGAGGTACTACTGAGCTTGCTTATTGCTGTCAGAATACTAATACAAGGTAACGGAAGCAAAAGTGTTGTCTTATGTATTTGGTATCTTGTTTTGTCTTAGGCAAAGCAATTTTGTTTTAATCACTGTGAATTCTCAAGTGCCAGACCTAGCGCATTTCCACTTACTAAGTCTGGTCAGTTCTTATTAATGTTGTTGGTGTAACTCGCTGCATTTAAAATCAGAAAAAAATGTGTTGTATGTGCTATGTGTGAAAGTTGTTCTCTTTTTGTAGAAGAGAGCGCAGACACCACTGCATGAAATCGTCATGAAACTCTGATATGGTCCTGCAATGTAATAGCCACAGTGTATTCACTAGTAACTTGTGTGCCAACCTCTTCAACTGACTCTGTGCAGAAACAGAGAAAAAGTTCACAGAATTTTAAAAATAGGGTGCATGTGGGTATAAATGCACACACTGTGTGAATAGCCAGAACTCTGAAGCTCTATCCCGGTTTATCGTCCTGAGCAAAAGCAGTATGATGACATATTCTGGTTAAGTGATGGCAATGGTGTTTGAGTTCTTTTAAATCTGTATTTGTAGAGAAGCTATAACCTAGGCTTTGAACTGTTTAATAGCCTTCTAAAGCATAATCTGATTGACAAGCCTATCCGCCTGCTAAAGCTCTTGGAAATCTTGAATTTTGGTTCTGCTTGGAAGGTTAGCTGTTCCAGTGTGAAATCTAGGAGGTGGATTTGTACCCAGATTCAGCTTTCCTTCTGCTAGCTCTGGATCCTGAACACTGCTCAGGGTAGCAGCTCCTCTGCGCTTAGGTGTTTGGGTACGGCCAGTTCCGATGCAACGTTTGTCAAAGCGTGTTTCAGGTCAGCTTCCACAGAATGTGTGTGAGTGTTACAAACCAAACGCAGATAGGCTTTGGCATAATAAATCCCAGATTTAAGACACTCATCAAAGCTTTTGGCTCAAGCTTTAGAACATCTTACAGGGAAGCTGCTGCTAAGAGTTGTGCACTTTCAAGTTAACAGGTGTCTTTCTGTGTTGCCTGTTGCTGGTGACTTGTTTCTTGTAGTAACACAGGGAAGGAGTGCTAGCAATCCATTGGTTTCTGACCTCCCATGCAGATAAATTACCAGTTTCTGCACTTTGGGTCAAAACCTAATAAATAACGGGTGTGCAAGCAACACTTAACTGCTATTTCTGGGAAAAGTTACATAAAAGAAAATGCATCTCTTCATAGGTGCTGCTCATTAGTTTTGTGCAAAACGACTAGAAATTATACAGAGGTTCAGCTTTAGTCTGTCATGTATAAGCTATAATAATATAGATTTCATGTGCCTTCATTTAGGGTTGGTTGCCACAAATGTGATGTATGAAATCAGTCTTACAAAGCACTTTGTCTTTATGTCTGTGGGGCAGGACCAGAAATTTCCCCTCAGCATTTCCAGTTTAAACTGTAAACTCGTACAAAATGGAGTTGGAAGGGGAGGGGAGTGGGAATAGTCATACCAGTCACAGTGTAGAGCTAGTTCTTTTATAACAGAGGATGGTTAAATACCCAAGTCTTAAACTTCCTTCACTCTGGAAGATAAGTAGCTCTTCAGATTTGTGCAGAAAGGAAGTTTCCTGACTCAACACTTGTCACATGAGCCTTCCTCAGCATCTGAATTAAACATACATCCCATCCAGCTACCTACGTCCAAAACTCATTAAAGTACTTTTCTGCTTTGAGAATTTCTAGTTCTTTCATATCAGCTGCTGGGTGAAGTGTTTATCACTTCACGTGCAAATAGCAAAGAACTGCACAAAATCACTGAGTCTTAGATAGCTGTTGAGGTCTGGGGAAATAATTCGAGGTTTCAGAGCTTTGGGATTTGGAATACAGCACACTTTGGATTTTAAGAAATGCTAACTGGAACTTATCCTTGTCTCACATAGTAAAGTAGAACTTAGTTAATTACTATGGGACCTTGAAAAATTATTAAAATGGTTTAAATGCCTCATATATGACTCACTATTTGACATATCAAGGTGAAACTGTTGGCCCACTCGTACTGTTTAGCTGTCAATTAATGAAATTTCACTATAATGGTCCAAAGGTCTTTGCAAGGTGGTGTTTGAGATGTACTGTTGAATCGCTTAGATAACCACTGGTGTCTGTCTGTGCTACGGGACTAAAGCACTTTGATTTCCCATTAAGACTTGTCACATTCCACATGGTCATTTTTGTAACGTGAGCTAAAACTTAGGTTTTGGTTGGAGATGCCCTGTTTCAGAGTATTTACAGTCTAAAGGTACTCCTAAGTCAAATATTTTGGATACGTTGCCTAGAAAGGTGTGAATTTGAAATAAAGTTGTATGGTACAGAAAACTGGAGCGCTTGCTGGTGTCTCTCTGACGGTATGCCTGAAGTCACTGAATGCATTTGTTTTCTTCTGGTGGTGTGTGAACATCGGATATCTTTTGTTGTATCTTACATTTGACGTATTTTAGAGGCCTGGGAGCCTGTCAGTTTTTATTAATACACCTTTTTTATGGACGCCTTTCCGAATGGTTCCGTGTTAAGAATCTGTAAGCTTTAGTTTTACTGAAATAAAAAGAGCTCATTAATTGTTCATGCCTGGACTGACTTCTGCATGCTGCATGCACAGGTACTACTTGTATATTGGCTGTTCTGTCTTTTTGGTTTGTGGGTTTTTTTGGTTAATGTAAAGACACTTGATACCTCATAGTACTGGAAGATTAACACACGGGGGAAAAAAACCCAGCAGTTGAGTTGCTTGCAAGACAGTGACATTTTTCTTTGGCAGCTATTCTCTGATAGCTCATGTCAACGTAAATCAAGACACAACAAATTTACTTCTTTACTTTTTTTTTAGAGAAGAATGTCTATATAAGGGCCTGGGAGAGTTGGCGTTGCTTGACTTAAAATAGCATTCTGACCTTATTTCTCTGCTGCTAAATATCTCTGACTCTGGGAAGACTAATAGTAGTTTGGGTCACTATGTAAAGGTCAATACCTAATTAAAAAAGGCTTAGGATTAGGGCTTTTTGTAATGTGTCTTAACTACAGCTGGCAGCTTCTCTAAAGGGAAGTTCCATTTCATTACCAAGCCAGACTGGGATTTTGTCTATCTAAATGTTTCTCTGAAAGTGCTGCCTTACCAAAATCGGTGACAAACTAGTTAAATCTCATGCTGCCAGTAACCCCAGATTTGTGTTTAAAAGTGAAAATGGCTCAGCTTTTGCCATGCTGGTGCATCAGGAAGTGTGCAGCTCCAAACCATGCGGCCCCAAATCAGTAGCCTGGGGACACAGATGAGAGAAGGAGGAAGTGGGAAGTGTTCTTAGAAGCTTAGGGGAGAATGGGGACATGCAGGATGCAGCTGAGGTTATGTGGGAGGCAGAGGACTCCATAGGAGAGGAGTCTACATGAGCCTTGCTGGTCATGCAGTGGCATGTGGTTGTTTAGAAAATGATATCTAAACATATATCCCTTCTACAGAAAAACATGTGAGGGAGATGACTTGCTGAGAGCTCAAATGTAAATTAATGTCTCATGATAAGTATTTCAGTTGGTCCTCTTATCAACATTTCTTAATGTAGCCAGTGTTGTTTGCAAAAGCACAAACAACTCGTGTTGACTGTTGCTACAGCTGTTGCAGGAGCCTCCTGGTATGTCTGATGTGTCCCACTTAACTTTAATTTTCCTGCTGGGAATGAAGTCCTTCAGTGTTGCATTGCTAACTTATTTTCCGTTGTCTAGAAAGGAAGGATGAGGGGGCAGTGGTTCTCACTCAGTGTGCCTTGAGTTATATGGGATGGATATGGACCCAAAAGACATGAGATTTTCATGTTAAAGGGAGAAAAAAAAGGTCCATGCTGACATTTTTTCATGTCCCCAGCTGGGGGTGGGGAGAAAGGTGATGTCTGAGATTGATACTAGAGTTTGAGAGGGGGACTTGCATTTCAATTTATGTTAAATTAGGAACATTTTGGCAGGAAAAGAAGAAAGGAACATATGATTTAGAATTTCCAATTTTGGTATAACAAAACTCCTTGTCATTTCATTTCACAGCTGTTCCAGAATTTACCTTGTACCATTTTTCAGTTGAGCCAAAACTAGCACTGACGTGTCCTAATATGCACCTATGACAGGAAAAACTGAGCCAAGCTACCAAGGACCTTTTGGTTGTTGTCAATACAGCTGTGTCATAGGCGAGGTGTTTCATCCGTGGTACAACCTGAAGCAAATCCCCTTATGAGATTTTTACAAAAAGTTAAGCTGCTACTGGCAAGTGGGAAGAGTTACCTTAAAAGCAGGTAATACTTGGGTCAAGGTGCAAAACATTCTATATTCTCTCAGCTAGATTAGTCGTACCCGATGAACCGCTGTAGTTCAGGTGCACCTACCTTTCTGCAAAGCTAGATGATTGGGAAGCATGTGAAGAAGCTAGCAAGTTATATTAGTTATTTTAGTGTGCTTGCATTTCATTAAAAAGCATTTTGCAAATCTGTGCTAGGACCATCAAGAGCCGTGACACTGGAAATCAATCTGCAGTTTGGTGTACCTCAAATACAACACTGTGAATAATAGACACACTCAGAAACACAAGGGTAGTCCACAGGATTTGCATTAATTATTCCATTAGCCATGGCAAAACTAGTATCTTTTGTGATGGGTCCTAAATGAACCCTGTGGAGAACCTGAACACCTACCTCATCCTCCTTTACAGAGGAGCTTCTTTTATTCCCCATGAAGTTGAATTCAAATTCTAGACAGCCTTGCCTCAAATCCTATTACAAGTAGAAGACTGTAAAGATGACTAATAATTGCTAAAGTTCACTTGCCTCCACACCCTTCAGACTGAATGCCTGAGGTAAAGAGAAGAAGAAAAAAAAGTAACCCATCTCAAACCTGCCAGCACACAGAGTGACTAAGCAGTTACAGGACAACAGCTCCTTTTTTTTAATCACTGAATGGTGTTGGTGTATCTCATTCCACACTAGTGCTCTTCAGGGGTCCTCTCCTCACTTGTCTCCTTTTCTGGTGCCTGGTTTAAATCCCTCTGGCCTGTCACTTTACTAGGTCAGTAATGAACAATTACCTCTTCTAAAAATAATTTCTTTTCCACAGCGGTTTGGTTTTTCAGAAATGAGTTGTTACTGCCGTGGAGCTGCTGTTGCCAGCATGAATTTTTATGATCCTTAATGGCCTGGTGAAGGTCTCACCTGCTCTTTTCGGTTGAGGTGGAATGAAACAAACAGGGAAGTTCCACTGAGGAAGTGGAAACTGACTAGGGGTGGAGGAAATGTATGAGGCTGTCAAAGCTTCTGTTGATGATATTGCCGCTACTACTGATTTTAGGTTGGTATTGCTAAATCACAGTCGGTATCCTATAATATCATGTGTTGTCCAAACACAAGAAAGGATGTAGCTCCTCATATACTGTTCCTAAAATCAAGCTGTGTCAGCCAGACAGTGATCATACATGCAAAAAAGGTCAAATGTGTGTATATACACATGCAAGGAAAAGGCAGACCTTTTGGGGCTTTCCCTACTTTTTCCTCACACCTCACTGTGACACTTCTGGGAGCCAGTCAACTCATTTAAAAGTGTTCTAGAACACTTACAGTTCATGGTATTTCAAATAGAATCATAGGATCATTTAGGTTGGAAAAGCCTTTCATTTCAATAAGTCAAACCATTAGTGTAATTGAACCAAGCCCACCACTAAGCCATGTCCTTAAGCTCCATAACTATGTAGTTTTAAACACATCCGGGGATGACAGTGCAATCACTTCCCTGCGCAGCCTGTTCTAATGCCTAATAACCCTTTAGGTGAAGAAAGTTTTCCTATTATCCAACCTAAAGTTCCCCTGGCACAACTTGAGGCCATTTCCTTTTGTCCTATTTCTTGTTACTTGAGAGAATAGCAACATCCACCACTCTACAACCTCTTTTCAAGGAGTTAGACACAGACATAGATCATTAGGGGCGGGAAGGAACCTCCAGAGGTCATCGAGACCAACCCCCACTGCTTGAGCAGGAACATATAGTCTAGGGCAGGCCACATAGGAATGCATCCAGGCAGGTGTTGAAAGTCTCCAGAGTTGTAGACAGCCATAAGGTCTCCCCTCAGCCTCCTTTTCTTCAGACTAAACAGCCCCAGCTCCTTCAGCTGTTCCTCATAAGGCTTGTTCTCCAGACCCTTCATCAGCCTTGTAGCCCTTCTTTGAACCTACTCCAGGACCTCAATGGCTTTCTTGTATTGAGGTCCCAAAACTGAGCACAGCACTCAAGGTGTGGCCTCACCAGTGCTGAGTGCAGGGGGACATTGAAAGGGTATGTTCCTGCGCAACTCCGTCTAGGTGGTCCTGCTGTGGCAGGGGGATTGGACTGGATGATCTTTCGAGGTCCCTTCCGATCCCTAATGATTCTATGATTTCCTTAGTCTAACTCTTCAATGCTAGTTTAGACAACACAATTGAAGTCAGGCTAAACTGACTTAATATTCCGAGGAAAGAACTTAAGCCCAACCTAGTAGATTAATATGTACGAAAATCGATATGTGACTGCAAGACTGGCGTCAAGGCTCCAGCTGTCGTGCAGACCCTGGGCCCACTACCTAACAGCTCTAATGAAGATCGCTACAGAAAACTTGCTTTGTGTGTTCCTATGCCAAACAACTGCAGGGGAAGACAACCTGACTTTTAAAATTTAGTCTAATTTTGCAGCGTAATTTTTATTGTTCACCAGTTAAGACTCTCCCTAACCCTGCTGCTGCCTACAATTTTCCTTTTAATTCAAGAAAAGTGAGAAAGCAAAAATTCTTGTCGCAGAATCATCAGGGCGCTGTCTTTCATTACAACGGCGATCAATGTCATACTACCCGTACAGAGCACCTCTGCACTCTCTATGGACACGACTACATTGCTTCAATCCACACGTTAATGTAGACAATCCTGCTGTAAAGTATGCCCCAAGTATTATATAACTGAGGAAATGAAGCACGCAAATGCTCTATGAGTTGTCCAAGTCAACGCAGGAAGGCTGTGAGTAAGTAGGAAATGTACTGCACCTGAAAAATAAATCCGCTCAACCAAATTCTCATTAAACAGTCAACCCCACAAGGTTAAATATGGAATTTAAGTGGGATTCAAATATTTGCTAATTTTAGAGGTCTTGACTAACATCTTTAAATAGGCATTTTCTTCGCTCCCATGAGTAATAACTTAGCCTTTGCTAGTTGTCTCCCCAGATTTTTTCCTCCACCCTGTGACTTGCGACGACGATGTGGCAATTCATGAAAGAGTGGGCGACACTAAATGTCACTGTTAATCCTGGCTGGTGTTGATGTAAACAGTCTATTTGCGTTTTCCGGCTAAATCCAGCTTCTAGCAGAAGGCATGCGTTAGTTGTGTTGTTGGAATAATTGTTTCATTAATGGCACAATGATGCTAATTGTGCACAGAAGCAGAAGAGACCGTCGGTGGAATCACAGTGCAAATTACAAGTTGCGGTCTCACATGGAAGACAATAAAGTTTCAGGCTGGTGATTCTTTTCTGGAAATTGCTTTGTGTTACTCTAATATTTGTGCATTGCTTCCGTTTCACTCCAGAGCTGTGATTAACTAGATCTTCCTTATGATTAACCTTCGCCACATGAGGTTCTTCATCTCAAGTGCTGCAACACGCTTGGTGATGGCACGCACTTGCCAACTCGTATTTTATCAGCAGCACTTCTAGCGCCATGACTGAGCAGGATCTACAGGGTGAATACGGTGACCAAGATTTAAGAGAAACAAGATGCCTCTGCAAGACTTAAGAGAAACAACGGTCAGAAAGCAAGTAGTCAACATTTGAGTTGAACTAACCGAGTCTTCCTTAAAAAATGTTTGTGGTTTTGACCCCAAAAAAACTGAAACCAGAAGTGGTCAAGATTTTAAGAGAAAAATAAAAGAACTAAGAAAAGGTATTTAAAACTTCCCTTTAAATTTGTTTGGATAAACTTTAGCACAAATGGCTGCTGTTTACTAGAAGATTACTACTAACAATTACCTTCAGTCAGAGCTCCTTATCCTGCCAAGGTTTCTAGTTGTTGTAGCCCATAAATGCTGGTTTGAACTTAAGAATTGGGGGTTTTAACACCATGGGAAGAATTCCGTTCTTCAGCTCTTTTGTACATGTAACAGTTTTTCTGTATCTGTCTTCTTTTGTCTTTCTCTGATGAAACTGGTGTTTTAAAAGGGTCATAGCTGGAGCTAGCAGTGCTCAAGAAGACTCTGCCCTCTGCAGTTAAATAATCTATACCAAAATTTCCCAAGCAGGACATGGGGATTTCCTCATCCTATTAATGAAAGATATGTGGCTGAATCTCCTTTACTCTTCTAAAAGTCCCAAATGGATCTTTTCTACAGATAGGGCAAGGGGCAATGGGTATAAACTGGAACATAGGAGGTTCCATATAAATATGAGAAGGAGCTTTTTCACAGTGAGGGTGACAGAGCACTGGAACAGGCTGCCCAAGGGAGTTGTGGAGTCTCCTTCTCTGGAGATGTTTAAAACCTGCCCAGATATGTTCCTGTGCAACTTGGTCTAGGTGATCCTGCTGTGGCAGGGAGATTGGACTGGATGATCTTTCGAGGTCCCTTCCAGTCCCTAACGATTCTATAGTTCTGTGTGATATGCAGTTTTAAGCTCTTGTCCTTGTAAGCTTTTCTTAGGCTCTGGACAGTCCCTTCCCATGCAAACACCCGTGTTTCAGTTATACTGCACCCCAGCTGCAGTGACTGTCAAGCTGGGACAGCAGCACAAGAGGCAGTGACTGCAGGAAGGTTTGTAGTACTTTAGGAATAGGCTAGCGACTGATTCCTACCTGAAAAACACCTGCAGAGAACAAATTGCAATATGCCAGCAGTCACCCTCATTCAACTTTCAACAGTTTTTGTATCATTTGTGTCACTTTTCGAGCTTTCATTGACAGGACAAATCCTGGGTATTTGAGGGTGGTTTGGTTGACACCATGGGACATGCTAACACTGCAAATACACAGGAACCGGGAAGGGGAGGGGGGAAAAAGCAGTTTCACATAACTCTTGGTCCAAAGACACGGCTTTCTCTAACAGTGTTCAGGGTTATGTCTGATGACTACTCAAGACCTACGCTTCTTACTGTAAGGGGTGCATAACAAGTAAACTGTTTTCCCTTCTATACTCAGAAGTTTTACATGGAGAAAAAGACAATGCAGAAATATCTACCCTGCAGAAAATTATGGCCAGAGAACAGACTCCTCGTGTTTATACAGCACAATACACCTTATATGTATGTATAAGTATATATACACGTAAGTCAATACACCTTAGCTTTCAGGTGCTGCAATACGAGAGATCTCTCTCTGCCAACCTGCTTGCTCCTAGCTACTGAATGAGGAGGTATCATCCCCTCCCAGTCCCTCTTATATAAAGCAAAAGCCCTCAACCTCTTTGGAGCTCTGATGCTCATCTCATGTGCTGACCCAAAAGGACCCAACCAGAAAGCAAAGGTTGAGCAGTTTCTGCTGGCTGAGACTTGGCTCACCAATTCTAATATGAGAGACAGAGGCAGTTCAAGACAGGGACAAAGCTATGAGGCAGCAAACACGGCTGGAGGGACTAGGTTAGGACCAATGGAGGATAGCTGGACTGTTACTTCTTGCAGTGGCAAACTGCTAGTAACCCTCAGATATACTGCATGGGTATATCCTGATGTTTACACATGCTCTTTGTGTATCCTAACCACTGTTTAAACCTCTTTCACTGTCATTCCCACACAGTTATTTTCTCTGTGGCTTGCAGATTTCCCTTAATGCCAGAATTCACACAGACTTATTTTGCAAGTACAACTTCTTTGCCTTAAAATTGTATCTTGCTTATGCTAATGTATTTTTCATCTAGCCCAGCCTTTCCTGCCTGTGAGTACTTCTGTCTTCTGTTTCTCAAGAGAAGTGAAGCATCACCTCTCCTGAGACCTGCAAGTTCTTCCAATGCAACGCTTGGCAAATAGCAACTCACAGAAGAGCGATCTGATTAAAAAATTATTGTGGAAGTGAACATGTAAGAAGGGGTTGGTCCCTTAAGTGTTCTCGGAGAGTAATAAGCACAAGTTGACCAGCTAAATCAGAGCAAAATGGAATGAAGACGTCCTAACTGCTTAAATATACTTGCTTTTAAGTGACAGCAGAGCGTTGCTAACCAAAACCTGCTGGGCCAGAAGACTAGTTTAGCTGAATACTAGTCTCCTGCTGCATGTAGTGACTGCCACCAGAAGGACTTCTGTGAAGTGTTTCAAAGTTATTGTTTCTTTGCTTTGTCTTGTGCCAAAAGGCTTTAAAGCAAAATAAAATTCCATAGAGTTCTTAGTATACCCAGAAAGCAAGCAAACACCACACTGCGGGAATATGCCCTTTCAAACAGTGATATACTGCCAAAACCCTCCAGCTGGAAACTTCCTATTGAATTATATATGAGGACGAAGCTTTATGCTTGCTGATTTTGATTATACCACACACACCTTCCAATACATTAGCACAAAGGAGCCTCTGCAGATAGATGCTTCTTTGCAGAAAAAATCATGAAGATGGTTAACCCATTACAAGGCAGTGCAGATAAGGTTTTAAAGCCCAGGTATCCTGCCCTTAAGAGTAGCAATCTTCAGCCTTGAGAAAAGAAGGCTATAGGGAAACTTTATTGCAGCCTTCCTGTATCTGAAGGGAGCCTACAAGAAGTGGTGGGAATGACCTTTTACAGGCACTAGTAGTGATAGGATGAGGGATAATGGTTTTAAACTGAAGGAAGATGTATTTAGATTTTCTGTAAGGAGGAAGTTCTTCCTTGTGAGGGTGACAGAACACTGGAACAGGTTGCCCAAGGAAGTTGTGGATGCTCCATTATGGGATGTGGTCAAGGCAAGGCTGGATGGGACACTGAGCAATCTGATCTAACGGGAGGGGGCACTGCCCATGGCATGGGGGTTGGAACAGGATGATCTTCAAGAACTCTTCCAGCTCAAACTGTTCTATGATTCTATGAATCTCTAATATTTATTTGGCAGAAATGTTTTTTCGCTCCTCTGTGTTAGGTGTTTGACAATGGTCTTGCAAAGACAGCAAATATGACTTTTGGGAAGATCAAGAAGGAGAAGCAAGCTTAAGCATGGCCTGAAAATCAAACAAAAAGTAGGCTGAAAATCTGGGGTGAAGTTGAAAGGAGGTCTTGAACGTGGGCTGCAAGACAAAGGCAGTAGTCATGTCTTCCCTGTAGAATCATTCAGAGCATGGACTCAAGCTTATAGTCCCTCTGCTCTTAATGGAGAGAAGCTGGTTGCTTCAAGGGCTGACCCAGAGAAAAAGGGTTTGTGGTCCTCTGGAGTTTTCCTTGAGTCAGGGCTGCTCCTCAGTTGCCACTCACAAACAGGGAGAGAGTCACAAAATCATCAGTGTTCTAACGGCCATTCCTTAGATCCTAGATGTGGGAAATCTAACTGGGTTACACTGTGAGCAGAGACTTCTACTTACATGAACGTCCATACGGATGTCTCTCCCTCACCAGACTAATGCCATTTCAGAACAAGAAATTTTGGTTTTTTCCCATTGGCTCAAGACGCCTCCATCTGTGCACACTGCAGGCTGGGAGCCTCAGGAAGATTCAGTCTAAGATTCCTGCCAGAAAACAAGGACTAGAGAAAACCTCAGGACCCTCACCGGAGGAGATGGGCAGCAGGATCTGCAACCACTGTTTCCTTACAGCTATTTATATCTCCGTCCTGCTCTCTCTTCTTCCCACTCAGAAAGCAAATGACATGTACAGACGTGGGAATTGTGTATCAGAGAAGCTGCAGTAACGCTAAGTACTTTGTGAATTGTGGCTGGGTTTTCACTGTCTATTCAGAAAAAGAAAACCTTTCTGAAGACAATGACGTATTCCACTTCTGCTTCTTCCAAATGCTTTTCGGCTTGCTGTTTCAGTATTTCCTGGGATTTTACTTTCTAGTAATTTAAATATGAGCAAGAATGCTCAATGCAGAAACAACAATGTGTTCTAGGTCAAACCAGGTGTTTCATTTACCTGGAAATGATTTTTTCTAACATTTTGATTTCACTAGACATTTCTGAAAATGCCTTTGTTTTCTTTTGGTTTTTTGCCCTGAACTATCTGTGATGCAAATCATCAGTTACCTTTGCTATCCCGCTTCCAGGTAACTTGAAGAACCAGGGAAGACTTTTTTCATTGTTGGTATTTTCATGCAGAGATAACCTCCCGATACAATGGAAATATTCCAGAGCCTTCATCTCAGTAATGAATTGAATGACTGCAGGCAGAAGATGCTGCTTGCGATAAGTTATACAGAAATGGCGGTTCCAGCATGTTATCTAAAGCTGAGCCAAAAAGCTGAAGGATATGAGAGGAGATGAGGCATCTCTAGAAACGCGTTCACTTCAGAGCTGGCTTCAAACCATTTTCACTGTCAGTTAAAGAGTACTTAGAATGTGTTTTCCAGAAATCGTCGGGAGACAAATTTTAGACATGCAAACTCACAACATCCCAGGTGAATTTATCGTTTTATGTATTTCAATTTCTCCATGAACTCAGTTCTTGTCACCGCGTAGGTCTGACAGTGCAGAGCAAACCCCTCTAGCTTTAAAAAAAAAGCTAGATAATCAGGGCCACAACCTCACTCAGTCTCCTTCCCTCATAAAATTCCTTCCTATAGATCCCACCTCAAGCACATTGCTCCTGGGCCATTATTTTCTGTAAAGAGCATGTCGAAGATAAACTTTGGATATCAGTGCTCATATCGCAGGTGCTGGGGCTCCTTACCTGAGAGGACTTATTCTGGGATGCACATTTTAAAAACGAAACAAAAGACAGAAAGACAATGATCTAACAAATTTGTTCTGACAATACACATTAGATGAAATATAGATTGGTATTTTCACCAATTTTACATCTGGAAGTGATTCTGGAAGCCAGCACATATGCCACAGGCTCAAAGCCAAAGTAAAAAGTATGCAGTTGGTCAAACAGCAGATTAGATGCAATCAGAATGAGGAACGATAATTCTCTCTTCCCAGCTTTTTCATGTAGCTACTGGATGTGGCAGGTATTCTGGTGACTGCCTACAGCAGAGCTGTGGGTTCTGAACACTGCCAGACCCAGAACTTGCAGTATTCTGCAGGCTGAGTCCTACCAGTCTCTGTTCCTGAGGGTGGTGAGCACTCTGGCCTCACCAGGTTGTTCAAATTCCCCTTCCTGTGCCCATGAGTTCACAGCGCAGTAAATCCAGCATTAGGGCTCCCAGGTGAAAATTGCTGCAGCCACATGACGTGAAGTGCTGATTTATGCTAAAATTTTGCTGCCGAGTCAAGTTTCCACAGCTAGTCTGTTGTACCAGCAGAGTTGAGGATTTTTTAATAGAAGATCTAGTATCATCTGGTTTCACCACTCCAGCATTATGCTGGATCACCTGTCATCCCCTACAGCCAGTCCAGAAGCAGGACAAATCCCGTGACTCCTCCTGACCCCACGGGGATGGAACCACATGTCCTTGCCTGATCCACGTTATCTTTGGCCTGGCACGTACATCGACAGATTGCAACACCACCTTCTCCCCTGCACACGAGACCAAGGGCCTTTCGGTAACAAATGTGCAGTTCTGGTGTCACTGCCCCAGAAGGTTTTGGAGCAATTTCAACAGCACTGGGGAGGGACTGCAGTACCTGAAGCAGGATGTGAGGCTACTGTAAATAAAGTCAAAAGAAGCCTCCTAATCCATTTCCCATCAGCTTTATTTTCACATCCCTGTGTCCTAGATAGTCATAGAATCATAGAATCGTTAGGGATTGGAAAGGACCTCGAAAGATCATCTAGTCCAATCCCCCTGCCACAGCAGGATCACCTAGACC
>JAOXOE010000001.1:84847698-84882161 GCA_028565055.1 Phoeniculus purpureus
ACAGGATGTTTTCTTTCCTTCATAAAAGCACAAACCTGTAATTCTGAAAATTCTACTAATTTTCAAACCACGATATCCTGATTTAGGATTACTAAAGATCACACCATGATATGTCTTCTCTCAAAACTGCAGTTGGGGAGCTATCTTCCCAGACTTTCCCCCCCAGGTCAGTTACGATTTTGCTCCCATTTTAGCAATGGTTTGGCAGATCCCTGCCTTCTTTCCTGAAAAACTGCTTTGAGAGATTCAGGTGTTTTCATGTTCAGTTGCAGGCATGCTGGTGCCCTACAATTTCTTCACTAGCAAACCTTCTCCTAGGACACAGAACAGCTCCTCCTTGGAATAAGGCACTCGGTTCCAATTAACTCGAGTACTGTTATCCCTGAAATACTGCATGCCCTGTGAAGCCTCCTCCAGATAAAAATAGATGCAAGAGATGGGAAGTGCTTGGTGCAGTTCTAATAATCAGGATGAAAGCCAGAAGAAACAGATTGTCTCTTGTCTACTATAAAAGTAATTAAGGAGAAGCTTGCCTGAGATTTGCTCGGGTTGCAGTTCCCTCCACGTGGCAAACAGCATAGCTAGACCTCCTTTGCTCCAGGGATCTCACTGCAGAGTGGCTGTGACGTTTCAGCCCTATGTCAAGAACGGGAGAGCAGCTGACACAGGCTTATGGATCACAACGGCAGTGTCTAATCAATTTGAGTAGTGAAGAGCTAAGCCTTAGAGCTAGGCTCCACGCCGCTGACACTCTGTCTTGTCCCGACATCAAGCTTGGCTGTCAGGTTTTGGTCTCATCTTTACCTTTCCCCCTATCCTAAGGTTGCAAGATTAAATCATGAAAGTTTAATATCTTTTTGCTTTATCCAAGGACTTGACATGAACCTTCTGGTCCAACCAATCTGTGTTCTGTCAAAGCAGGATAAACTAAGAGCAAAAGCTGGGGCAGCAGTTGCAAAGCGCCTCTGCTAAATACCCCCAGATCTGCACAGGAGCATTGCTGTACCCTGGGCTGCACGGAGAACAGCACATGCCAGTTCCCCTGGGCCTGCTCACCTCTCTTCTACTCACCCACCCCTGCACTTTATACAGGAGAAATTTAGTGCACGTGAAAGCAGCTCCCTTGGCCAAGTCTGTGTTTGCAAAACATGTTGGCACTGTCACAAGGAGGGCACCTGGGAAGAGCTATGAACAGCTTTTCTAGCCTCCCGTCAACAGAGAAGGGCTGCAGAAGAGGCTGCGATGCTTTTCCTGAACGTGTCTTGCACTGACACGTTTACATTCTCCCATTCACATGGGAGAAAGCCAGATCAGCCCTTGGAACAACTCCCCACGGCTGAAGCATCGCAGCTGGCCAACAGAGCAGCACCCAGGAGCTCTGCCACCCAAGCTTCACAGTCGCTAATGTTTTAGCTTAGGTCTGGGCTTGACCCTTTATACCCACAGGTAAGGGGAGGTGAGGAGCACATTGCAGCAAGTTCTGGACTCTCAAAACCAAACCCATCCAAGTCCTCTGCAGAGAGGCGTTTCTTAAACACAGCCAGAAAAAGAAATCCGTCTCCCGTCAGGGCTTGTCGTGAGGAGGTGGGGCCTCCTGTTTTGATCCAACTTCAGCTGCCATCTGCCATTTTAACTCTTTGACTCTCTTCTCCGTCTGGAACCCAGTGAGCAGCCAGTCCTCTGGGCCAGCACAGCTGGGCAGGGGGGAGGATGTGTGAGGAGCTCAGTTCAGTGCTCCAGACTTTGCTTTTCCACCCGCCCAAAAGCGCTCTGAGCTGCCGTCTGCTCCAGGCTGATCAAAAAGGGACTTAGGAGTGGAGCAGCTACGGAAGGGTACAGCTAAATGTGGTGCCTTTCGCCTATTTGGCTGCAGGACGCCTTGTGCTGGGTCCGTGGCACAAACCCAGTCCTGACTCAGGGCTGCTCCAACAAATACTGGGACTTTGTTAGCCTGTGAAAAGGGAAGAGCAGATGGAACCTGGGCATTTTGCAAGTGAATCGCTGGCCCCTGGGGCAGAGATGGGAACCACTTACCTCACTGTCAAATGGAGCAAAGGGAGGGGAGAAAGTGAAATGAGAAGAAAGTTACCACCTTCAGCTCTGAAGCCGAATCTCAGCTTTGCTGCGATTGCTGAGCAGGCTGGCGTGCGGGCGTTTCTGGCCAACAACTGAGTCACTTCAGAAGTCACAGATTTGCTGGTACACGTCCTGAGCAAACACCCATGACATAACGATGACTACTGGCCCACCTATCAAATGGTAGATGAGGACTTACTTAATCAAGTTGTGTCACACTAAGCTTGCTAACTAAAAAGGGCAGCATTAATCGATAGCTTTAGATGGCTTCACTCTCAGCGCCCCATCCCTTCCAGACCTGACTTATTCGTACTTGGTTATGCGCAATCCCAAACTGGGGAACATTGATTTTACCTATCCTTGGGTCTGGAATCAGAGTCAACTGTACTTCAAATACTGGTTTAGATGTTACCAGACGTGAGCCTGAGCAGCTAGTGGTCATCCTGGGCTACTGCTGACAGCGACAGAGCAAGGAGATGGCAAGTCGCAGGAAGACAATGAGTTCTGGCTAGCTCCACTTGATTGAACTTACAGTTCATGGCCAGAGATCTTCACAGGCAAAAGGCAGGGCAACAGGCTGGCACGTAAGTTTTTACAGATGAGACAGACAGGCTTTTCACACAGAAAATGGTTTATGCAGTGACCATTCATAGAATCATAGAACGATAGGATCACTAGGGATTGGAAGGGACCTCAAAAGATCATCCAGTCCAATCCCCTGCAGGATCACCCAGACCAAGTCACACAGGAACACATCCATGTTGTTTTCTAGAAGATCTAAGCACCTGCAACACAAGCTTTAAGATGAAAGTACCTTCCCCACCGTAAGTCACTATAGAGTCATAGAATCAGTCAGGGCTGGAAGGGACCGCAGGATCATCCAGTTCCAACCGATTCCCACTCATGGGAGCTACGTCTCAGGCTATTTGCTGTTTTATATTAAAAAGACTAGGATTAAGGTTACAGAAGTCAGGGGGTACCATTTCAAAATAAGTCACTGCCAGCACAAAAAGGAAATGTAAAGACACATGTTAGAGACTTTGTGCGTGAAGAAAATGGCACTCGCCACATCTTTATTTTGCCTTTTACATTGTCCTGAACTGAACACTTTATTCCCTTCCAGAGAACACTCTATTCTTTCCATAGTACATCCTGTGACTCAGATGTAGAAAATCTTTTTCTACAGATCTATGCTACCTGCTGGAAATGAGTAATCCTCGGTAGAACAAACACCCCTAAAGAGGAAAAAGGCACCTCCCTCCTTTCCCTAAAGATGGAAAGTTGGATAACAAACAAACAGTATTTAACAGACTTAGCTTATTTGAAAATAAATTGAAATTTAAAAACCCCCACATCCCAAGAGAGATACGGCTAATACCATGGACACTGGC
The DNA here is from genome assembly GCA_028565055.1 of Phoeniculus purpureus. Classification (NCBI taxonomy): domain Eukaryota; kingdom Metazoa; phylum Chordata; class Aves; order Bucerotiformes; family Phoeniculidae; genus Phoeniculus; species Phoeniculus purpureus. The sequence goes on from JAOXOE010000001.1 coordinate 84,851,166, forward strand.
TTCTTTAAAGTCAGACTGGCACACCAGACTACTTTGGTACGAGACACACATCCCGTTTGTGAAGCCGATGTGAGGTAAGGAACTTGCACAGCGCTGCAATGCTGCAGTACTGCTCTTACATGAATATCACGCACCACACACAGAAAGAAAATATTTCTTTGCCCTTTTAGTACATCTATACTTTCTAGAGATTCCAGCACTGGCAGATGCAAACATCCATCACTGTTAGTGAAGACTTTTGATGAGGAGCAACAAGAACTTCCCCTTTGTGGGAGGTTGTCTTCCTAGGGTTGTTTCTTCCTTGAAGGCACATGCAGCTGTGATGCCATTATCAGAGGCATTTTATCTGTAGCTTTTAACTGCTTTTTAAATAACCCTCCCAAACAGCTGTTATGCCAAGTGCTTGTTTTGTCTACCTGTCTTACCCTGTATAGTCAGCTCTGTACCTTCAGTCTCTCCCCCATGTCTCCTGGCAGCTCAGCACTTCTTAGTTTTGCATCTTTGAGTCCTCAGCACAACTTAAGTGCTGGTAGCACACGCAGCAGGAAAATAGGATACGTAGCACAGTATTACGGGCAGACCAAGCACTTGGTATTTTCTTGGTGGGGCAAGAGCAACAATGAAACCCCTCTTCTCCTACATTACATCGGTGGGTAATACTAAAGCCATTGGAATAACCTGTAAAATACTGTGTGTGCTTGCGTACAACACAGACCAGCCATCTCCAGGCACATTTCTGAAGCAGACTGGGCTGTAGTGTCACTGCATGAGACAAAACAACCTTTGGATGGAAACGGAGCCTTTCAGCAAAGTGAATGAAGACAGACAAAGCAGGACTGAGAATTCAAAAGCACAGCTGATCCGACTGCGCGGTGGTAGGTAAAGAGGCTGGGGGGTGAGGAGTTTGGCAGGAGCCTGGGCTAGCCTGTACTGAAGATCAAAGCACAGTGTTTCCCTTGATGCAGGACAGCATAAGGCCTTGCCATCTGGCCCTGAACTACTGACAAAGAACAGCTGAGCCGTGTTCAATATGGACTTAACCGGCATGCTGCGACTGTAGCTAAACCATAAAACTGTATTTCTTGCTGGAGTGAATGCTAACCCTCGCTGGCTGAGCAAAACAGACTTCTTTCCTCCCGAGAGAAACTACCAGCACTTTTCCACTCACTGAGTCTCATCTAGATCGGCACACCTCCTGGGAGAGGAGCCACCGCGTGCATGACACATTTGAGTGGTGCTTCACCTCCTCAGGGACTGTGCTTGCAGGGACAGACAGCCCCAGCAAAGCCACCTAGGTGAGGCAATTCTTTGGAAGAAAAGCTAAGAGTTTATTGCAGTGGTAAGGAACAGCACTGCAGACACGAGATATAAAACATGGTGCATCCTGCAAAAATCACTCGGATTCCCTGAAATAACCTGAGCACGAGGCTGTACTGCCAGTAATTCATGCACCCATCTTATTTGTTAACAGGCAGATGACAGGCCCTGAAATGAAGCATACACAGAGTTTTTCCTCAGTCATAACACTACAGGCATGGACAGGTTACACGTGGGAGAGAGACGATGGTGCTGGGGCGGGTGGAATCAAATGAAAACGCGTAGATGCTGCAAAACATAAATCTCCTCTCATGTCCTCAGAGAAATATAAAATTTATTTCTGAATATAGAGGTGTGAATGCATCTTGATCAAGTACAGGTTTTTTTAAGAGCTTGATGATCTGATACAAAAATGGTTGCTTGGGGTGTCAGATACAAGACACATGAAATGTCTTCTGGAGATGCCTACATGTGGCTGCTCTTCCCTGACCATGGAAAGAGTCCAGAGTCTGGGTTGGGAGAGTGCAGCTGGTGTTTTCCAGGAGCAGGATTTGGTGGGAACTGGGTATTTACTGCTCCGAAGAGACACAGCCATCCAGCTAATCCCTCTGTGAGGTGGCAGCTCCTGGCTGCCTCCGAGTTGGAGAAACACACATTTCAACACACACATTTTGAGCAACTCACCTAACCACAAACACCTCCTGTTCTGAAAGGTAAACGGAGGGCAAGCTTCCTGGGGCAGAACAGGGCAAACCTTAATCTGTGGAAAAAATTACAGGAGAGTGAGAAAGATTCCTGTGGGAAGGGTTCACATCTACTGTTGTCATCAGCCCGGGCTTTTCCACTCTCCCAGTGCTGTTTGATGCAGAATGAATCATTACGGCAGCTTGATGAAGCAGCAAGCTGCGAACACATTTCCTTGTGTTATCTAACGGTGATACACTGAGGATGTGGCTAATTAGGGAATCATCCTCACCCTGGCAGACTTTCTCAAACAGGAATGGGTTTTGAGGTTTGCTGACTGCTAGGCTGAAGCTGCTGAGTTGTTAGCCTCAGAAGCATTTAAATGTGCTTACTCCCCTGCAGGTCACCTGTTATGCAGCAATAGCCACAAATATGTAAAAAATGTAAGAGATTAAAAACTCCCAACTTTTTTTCCCCCTTTTTAAGAGGGTTTGGAGACTGTGCTGTTAACTCCTCTGAGATCATCATGAAGCTGTGGCTACTCAGGTTAAAGCGCTATGGATGGAGGCAGAAAGAAACTTGTTGCCAAGGGTGGTCACAAACCCACAGGCCATCTGACTCCAAGCCTTTTTTGCAAGCATCTGGAGATAGGGCTTCTCTTTGCTGTGAGCAGTACCCTTGTTGCTGACTGTTTTCTTCCCCTCTGCTCATCTTTCCAGGATGGGGATTTTTGTGCTTGTGTTGTGCGTTTTCCGGTGCCTTTGGAGCTCTAGATCACAAATGTTATTTGTATGGGGGAAAAAAACACCAGAGCCCAGTTGAAAGAAGCACAGCTAAATCTGATCATTGTAGATATGGTTGGTAGCTCTGGCCAGGAGAACACCTTGGCTTAAATTGTTTACAGCCTGGGACAGATGGTCTGAAATTTTCCATTGTCTGACTTGAGCCCGATTTAATCAGGAGCTTTGGGCAGTGGGGGAAGGGGCTTCTCTTCATATCAGCTGCAGGATATCAGGCATTACAGCATAACATCAAGGGAAGAAGTGTTGGTTTTCAGCTTAAAAACCTGTGTACAGGCAGCAGTGTTACCACCCTCAGGAGGAAGGAATTGCAGTTTGGCACAAAATGAGCTTTTTCCTATTGCCCAGTTGCGTGTGCACAGCAGAGGTCTGCTAGCAAGATTTACCTTTGTTCTCTGGAAACATGGTCCTGCTTGGAGCTGAGTAGGCCATGTTCTGAACATGCAGTTCTTTCACTCTCTTGAGCATCCTGGGAACAGGCAGAGGAACTGAGAGTAGGAAGCCTTTCTCTTCTGTTTTTTCAGCCCCAGAAGGAAATTGAGGAAGGACTCCCACCAGACATACCTTGCATTACTGGCTTGGATTTGAGAAAGTGCCAAATAATGCCCAATGCTCCTGAATGCTGGGTCTTTAACATCTCAAGTAGGGCATCCCAAATAACTAACACATACAACACAGATACTTCTGCAAGGGGTCTCATTTCTTGTGGAGCTGGTGCCACCATGGCTCACCTAAGCCATCAGATGGTTGTTGATATAAGCCATGTAGAAACTCTTCAGAAAAAGTCATTTTCTCATCTGAACAAGACTTGAAGGATGTTCAACAAATAGAGCTTGAGACCCTGAAAGGCAAAAACTCAATTACAGCATAGCTGACAGTGAGCATTCCTCACACAGATGTGGCCTGTTGTCCACATGCACCAACAGAGTCTTGCAGAAAAAAGTGTCATGTGTAAGACACATTTGCCATCCAGGTTTGATTAGATATTTCTCCTCCTCCAAACTAGCCTGGTCAGAGGCTTGTGCAAGTCTGATCCCTGGCTTGTTACCCTGCACAGCTGATCTGGTGTATTTGCTGCACAAAAAGAAAAAAACAATTCCAAAGGATCTCAGATGGGTTTCGGCCCGACATCCATCATGTTGGACTGGGAAGTCATGATACTTTTTTTTGAAGGGCTTTGCATGTTTTGGATTACAGCTTTAGGCTGTGTCAGCCTTGTGGATAGCACTGCTCTGGTGTGATCCCTTACCCGTTTCTGCCTTCCCTGCAGCAGGAGATGGCTGGACTGTTCCAGTGAACCAGCACCTTACACAGATGAAACTCATTTTCTGACGTACCTCTGTCTAACACCAGTGGTTTGAGTGCCCACTGCTGCAACAGGGAAGGAGACTAAATTTATGAGTGAGTACAAGCACTTGTCCCAAAAATCCCAGAAAACCACTATAGCAATAACACTAGCAACAACCGTGCCGTAAGGATCGCAGTGCCACAGGAAGATCTGTCTAGAATCTACCAGAGAGTTGCATTGTAAGAGGAAGCTGCCAACATATGTGTTGGAAGAAGAGTAAATGCACTGCCTCCTTTAACTCCATAGTAAGTGTCGCTGCACTATATTCCGATGGCACATAATAACCTTCCTCTTAAGACACAGTTGCGCCTCATTTTTTCAGCATCTAATCAATGAGAAAGATTCTGTTTTATTAGTTAACTTTAATAGTTAAGCAAGATTGTCATGTGAATAAACACACGAGACAAAGAGGACAGGGCCCGCAGAAATACACATCATGCACATGGCCAGAGGATTGTGTGTCCCTCCCTAGATAAGCTGGCATTCCATTCTATCTGAATTTCCACTCTCTGTGAGCATCAGGTCACATGAGTACCAGCCTGCTTGACAGGGAAAGCATGCAGCCCCTCAGGAATATGGGCTTGATCTGAAGCTCAGGGGAGAAGGAAAAAGTCACCACTTCAGCACCATTTTCAACAGCAGCTGTGAAGAGATACCAGAAAATGATCTCATTCATAAGCCAGTACTGCAGCTTCTTGGCTCCCCAAAGCAACGACAGCCTCTTTGCTTCTCTTTTGTATCCGTTTGCAAAGACCAAAACATCTATAGCTTGTCTTTGTGTTTCAGAAACTGCCCCTGGCGCTTGTGGCAATGGACTGGAATGATTGCAGGGATGTGCAGAGGAACCAGCTCCCTGGCCCTGGCTGAAATCCAGCCAGCGCGCCTCCTCTCCAGCTACTGGATTGCAAGCACCAGGAAATGATGTCGTTCCCAAGAACTGCTGAGGTCAACAGCTGAATCTGAGGTTTGCTGGGTTTTAAAATATTTCCATCCAGGCCACAGACAAAAGCTGCCGGGACAGACTGAAGCACGTTTGAAGAGAACAGTGCGTTGAGTGCTAAAAGAGCAGCTCCACAGGTGGAAAGTCCCTCTGAGCAGCACAGCAGCGAGGCGAAAGCAGGTACCAGCAATCCTGCCAGAGCACAATGGGCAGGACCAGAGACTGTATCACAGTCATTCTGCATCAAAGTCAAAGAAAGAAGGGACAGCTTTCCAATTTCTTCCTATACAGAGCCAAGAATCTCTCACTAACTCCTTCATGGTTTCACCCCCAAATCCATGAAATATCGTCACCGGTGATTTCATGGGATTTCCAGCATCTACAGGGAAAATAACACAAGCATTTTTTTGAAAGTCAGTGTTATTAAACCTGGATGGACACTCAAGACAGCAAAGTGATTCAAATAAAAACACTGTCTCCTTGGCTAACCCTACTCCAAGTGTTTTCTTAGTATGAGATAAAAATGCACGTTAAGTCCTCTCCTGTTTAAAGCAAAGCCATTTTAGAAGCTGTTATTGCGCAGACTCCATCCAAGCAGCACCTAAAATACGTCAGAAGCTTTATTATGTATCCGTTAGCTTAATTTAACATCAACATGAAAAGACACTCAAGGGTCACAACACAGCCAGTGTTGTTTCTAGTCACAGGAGGAAGATTTCTTGTCTGCAGAACTCTCCTCTTTCCTGCACAGGGCCATCTGCAGGCAAACCAGGTGCTGGAGAGTCACCATTAAAACCACTTCCTATACTGGCTGAAAATCCCATCAAGCCTTGATGCATCACTTTTCTTGCCAATCGCATTTTAGGGTTGGAGGACAAGCGTCGATTGCGTCAAGGAAAACATTATGTAATCGGTTAGCCCCAACTCCTATGAATCACAGGCTCTAGGAACGTCACGATAGAGATTCAATTTGCGTCCAGGCTACTCTTTCAGACACGAATTAGTGCGGGAAGGCTTTTGGCATAACGCTGTGTATGTTTGGGAAGAGGAGGGATTTTTTAAACCGCAACAACTTGCTGTGAGACAAGGGTTGAAAGAGGACTTGCTTTTAGATGTCAGTGGCATTTGTTCCAGTAGATTTCACATCCAGAATGAAGATTTAATGCTAGCTCCTTTCTTTTTTTGTTCCACATTGGTCTCTATTTTGTATTAAAAAGAATTCTGGAACACTGAGAAATGAACTTCCCATGTTTGTGTGCTTTCACTTCTAACTGAAACCTCTCCTCTCCTTGGTAGGTTTTTACCGCTCATTAGAGTGGAATGTGAATGTCTTCTAGTCATGCATTAAACGATGCCTCTAGGAGTTGTCATACCTGGTTTGCTTTCTTATCATCTCCCCAGGGCAAGATGGGTATCTGCAATGTTTTGGTAGGGGCTTTTTTTAGATATACGGGCTGCTCTGTGTTTGCATCAGGTTAGACAGAACGAAGTACACTTGGCGCAGCAGATGACAACACATTTCTGTAATCCCAAACATCATCTTAGTTGCTTGCTTTATTTATTTCACATTGTGCATGGCTTTAACCCCCTTGCTCCTAACACAAGCTGCTTCACACTTCTTTTCCAGAGTCCTGGTAGGAACTACTTTTGTAACAACATGTCAAGGCAGGATTGGACATGGCACTTGGTGCCATGGTCTAGCCTTGAGCTGTGTGGTAGGGGTTGGACTTGATGATCTACTAGGTCCCTTCCAACCCTGGTAATACTATGATACTATACTATGATATTAGAAAATGCCTTGGCCTCTGCAGTGCCTTACAACTCCGGGTTGGGTTCTGGGTGGCTTTTTCAGTGGAAACTTACTTGTTAACGTTGTTATTTCTCTGACCTGGCTTATACTGCAAAGAGCAAACAGTTGCATCAGCGCAATCTAGAAGGACAGCGTGAGCAGCTGGACTGGGGGATGAAGTGGGAAATTCTTCAGCTGCTTTCATTGGCAAAGCAAACACACTGTGTACCTACACCATCAGCACACGGTGACCAGGCTGCAAAAAAAAAAGAGAAAAAGGAACAAACAAAACCCCCACAATACAGGAGATGTGTCATGTGCGGTGGAGCATGTGACTGAGGACAGCTACCCCCTGAGTCTGATCCTGTGGTGAGGTTTCTGCATGATGAGCCCCTTGCATGAGCTGCTGTGTCAGAGGACCATTTGCTGCACTGGGATGTGTGGCAATGAGCATGTTTCCTGCACCTAGTCATCTGGTGTAAGGCAACATGAAAGGGGTACATTCCGTGGTTGTGCTGTTCCCTACAACTAACTGTAGGTTCATAGTTCGGGCCACTAAATCCCATATCTGAGAGGAGGTAGAAGGATAAATTTCACATTCTTGGTGAATTTCTTGTCCCATGAGCTCTTTCTAAAATGTCACACGTTTGCTGTCAGCAAAAATGTCCTGTGGCACAATGGTGGACGTTATGGAACTGTCTCAGACAGGCCAGGACAGCCAGCCATGCTGCCCAGGAAAGCTTTGGAGTCTTCTTCTCTGGAGGTGTTTAAAACCCACTTGGATGTGTTCCTGTGCAACTTGGTCTAGGTGATCCTGCTCTGGTAGGGGGACTGGACTAGATGATCTTTTGAGGTCCCTTCCAATCCCTAATGTGATTCTGTGATTCTAGTGCAGCTATTCTAGAACAAACTGCTTGTGGCACCAAATTTATTCCAATGAGCTGTGCTGATATAAGCACTTTAGTAGGATCAGTTTCACCCACGCTTGGGGGCTGCACCGCTTTGACTTAAAACTTGTCTAATTGCACTGATGCAAAAACTGTGCACGGGCGAGTCTTAAGATGCTCAAATCCCAATGACTTGGTTTTGACTCACAGCCATGCTGAGAAAAGGCAAGACTCTGCTTGTTTAACCAGCAGTTGAAAGTTGTCATACTAGAAATACCATTATGGGAAGATCAGCAGCATGTGGTACTTGTAATAATTAGTACCAGCACAAAACCAAAACAACAAATTGCTGACAAAAAACTTTTATGTATTTGTTGTAAATAAAGGTAAAGATGATGGATGATGGGTGTTTGCAAAACAAGGAGGAGGTATGACAATTTTTGTTTGCCCTATGACACTCTCAAAGGATGAGCTTTTTTTTCCCCTCAGGAGGATTATGACAAAATTCCCATGACAGGTCACCCTGGCTGTTTAGCTAGAATCTAGCCAAACATCTGCAGCATATCAGACTTCAATGTATACAGATTAAATCAGCTCTGGAAAAAGTATCAGCGCTCTCCTGTACAGCAATAGAAAGGAGGCATTCTTTATGAGCTTGGCAAAAGAACCATGAAGCATTGAATAAATTCATGTAATTTAGGGAGGGGGCATGTGTGTTATTTCTTTTTTATAAAAAATATATAAATAAAGAGAGCGAGAGATAAAGAAATAATATGAACAACAAAAATTTTAAGTGGCACAAGGACAGTCCTAGCTCCTTCTCGGGGCAGGCAGTCAGCAGCTGGTGGTATGGAAGGTGCTTTCTCACACGGTGGGTCCAGTTCTACCCCAGTGCTGTATGAGCTCACAAGGGCTGAGGGTTTGAAGCTGTCCCTAGTGGCTTGTAGCTGCCCTGCACTGGCCTGCAGAGCATGTGCTCCTCTCTCCTGCTGACAGCTTAGTTTCCAGCTAAAGGAGAACAGAGAGGTCCCGTGTTCTTCCTGTAGAAATATTTCTTAAACCAGTGTCTCAAAAAGTGTTTCAGCTTCAACTGGCAGATTTAGCAGAAATCCTGAGAGCTGGATGTACTTGAGGACATGATGTAGGGGCAGCAGATGGAATCAAAACACAGCTGGTAAGCAAAGTATACTTCCCTTCATGGCAAAAGTATGGTGCATGACAGTGCTGCTACCAGGACAAGGAAATCTGATGCCAAGCAGGAACATCAGTATCACGGCTACATAGGTACCACAGCTAACTGCACTGTCCGTGGACAGCGGGATGGACCCTGCACCTGTGCCCTACGGATTGTGTGTGCATGCAGCAGGTCTGCTTTGCATGGACAATTCTCTGTGACCTGAAGACTGCAGTTAGTGAGATGTGCTTTCTGCAGATTTGCATGGGCTTGTCCACATGGCACACACCAGAAAGACTGTCTGTCGTGTCTCCACAGGATTTACAGATATCTTCTGTGTAGCTTTCAAAGCTAGAGTCCCTGCCTTCCCAACGGCACACAGGGTGTAGACAAAGACAACCACAAATCGTGTGTTCATTTTTTCCAGCTATCCTAAAAGTAAACAGACTCCAGAATTGCATTCAATTGTGTTCAAAGAGTTTGAGCACCATATGGTAAATGTGGCTGGTATGAATATTGTGTTGGTTTTCTGAGTTTGTCATTATGCGCTCTGGCTGTAAGGAGTTAAATTAGAGGGAGTAATCACAGAATCATAGAATCATTAGGGATTGGAAGGGAAAAAGAGGGAAGGGTAAGGTGGAGTTCAGCTAAGACCACAAGCCCTACTGAGCTGGGGAATGTCCTGGTAAATGCCTAGAGAACTCAGACCTGGAGCTAGGACGAAAAATGAGACCAAAATCTGAAAGCTGCTGGACTGCTAAAGATGACAGGTGGAGGATGGAAGGGTGACCCTCTGAATTCAAGAATGAGAGTAACCAAACTAAAAGTATCTTGCCAAAGCTTAGTAGGAGAGACTAAAATTACAGGGAAATGTATGCATGAGCTTCACTCCAATTCATCCCCTCTTATGCACTTCATGTCCCTTCATATGAATAAACAGTGTTTTGTTTTAGATAATCTGTGTTTGGATCAGTTTGGCTGGCTATCATCCCTCTCCTTCCTTTCATTCGAGTCTTGGCTGGATGCCTGCATCCCCTTTGCAGCCACTGGAAGGAAGGCAGAGTTTTAGTGAGAAGGCAGTCTCCAGTCCCCAAGACCTGCCCCAAGAGTATCCAAGCTGTCATCTGGTGGTACCTGCTGCTCTCCACTGACTGATGAAAGAACTTGGACATCAGGTTCAGATCAGACAGCTAAAGCTAAAAAAGGTGTCAACTGCTCCTGACATCAGCCTGACTCCCCAAAGAGAGGCTGCTGGGTGTCCAGAAGGTCTGCACCTGTTGGATTAACAGCATTGACAAAGGTTGGAGCGATGAGAGGCAGGAAGGTGCTCCAAAGACACGGATCTCCCCCACTGAGACCCCCAAAGAGAGGCACGTATGAAGAATAGTGGTGCCTCTGCACACACCTTCTTATAGGGCCTTGGCTGGCTTGGGAAGTACACATTAACCATAAGCCAGTAAATATGGTTGTATTCCTACCAGAGTAATTTGCAGTGGTTTTGCATACACAAATAAGTGCTACCTGAACCTGTGTAAGTTTGGTGTTGCCTGCAGTGAAGTAATTAAATTACATGCCCATCACCATTTACATGACTGTGCCACCTTAATCAAATATGTGGAATGATTCATGCTAATGTGGATTGGCAACTGCAGTTTCCAAGCTCAGGTAGGTTAGCTTAACATGTTTAAAATAAAAGTATATTGCAATGTGAGCTAGAGCAAGTGTACAGTAGGATAATAAAAACAAATAATATAAAGAAATGCAAGACTTACAGTTCTTAAAAGATTCCCAAGATCCATCTTTGATAGAATCAGAGCAATCACATTGCTCACTGGTCATACTGCCTTCTCTTGGGGCCAGCTCAGCTGCCCCCAAAGGGACTTTGGGTATGTGTGTACTGCAGCATGAACAAAGATGATGTTTTGAACGTCACCACCACCAGAGATACACATTCCTCAGAACCGGTTTGTCATCAGGACCCACCAGTGTGCCAGCCTGACTGTTCCAGCCCACATCTCTCACATACTCCATTCACACCTCATACGTGTGTGCTACCAGTGACTCGGGACAGGTGGCAGAGACAACTGTAAACCTCAGCTGTTAGTGTCAGAAATCACATCCCACCAAAAAACATATGAAAATACAATGACCTTATGAATTCATCAGGATTTTGAACTCCTCATGCATCACACACGACTGCAAACTCCAACTGAGTTGCTGAAGCCCGGTTACAGTGACATTTAAGAACAGCCAAACAATTGCACTTGGAGACCAGCAATTTTACTCTGTGCTCCACCCAAGAAACTGGAACGGCACTATTTGCAGTCATGATTATTCTTAGCTAAGTTGCCATGGAACAAAGCCTGGTTAATCCTAATGGACTGATTCAGGAACAATCTCTCTTTCTAATCTTACTGCCTAATTCTTTATCACTCCCATTAGGTTAGTATTTATCCAAGACGTAAGAGCAGCATGATTTTCGTCATTTCCCGATGTTGAGTGGTAACAGTACAGTCCTCTTACTAAGAATAATAAAGGATGTTTTTGTGTCTCTTTAAAGCAGGCAGAGTGAAGAAGTTTTCCTTGTGTTCACAGGATTCAGTACACAAGAATTCACATGTTCTTTTGTGCTTTGGCAATCGCAAACATTTGGGCAGTGACACCTTCTCATGCACTAGTAAAAGGAATGTTTTGAAGAGTGTGTGCATAAAAAGATGGGCTGTTACAAAAGAAGTCAATGGGTTTTGTGTTCCTGTTGCCAGCTCCACAGCTGCCTTGCTTCTGGCACCTGAGCATTACTCTGACCTCTTCCATTTAACAATAGCAATGCATAACATTGATTTCAAATTCCTCACAGCCCTCCTGGAAACTAGGCAAGAGCTGGTGTTTGTACTAGCATCATCTCTCAGTGAATGCAGGCAGCCCAGCAGCCGCCTGCAGTAAGAGGCCCCACACTGCAAACAGGTTCATAGCATTAAAGCTTGTGCTGTGTCCAATCCCTCAGTTCCTTGGGGCTGTGTCATACAAGTGTATTATGACTCTCAAGACAGCTAAGTCATAAAATCGTGGCATAGCTGTTATGAGCAAGCTGTGTGCACATATATACCATGATGCAGAGTGGATTCTTCATGGATTTCTTCAGATTTAATATAGCAGGAATTAAACTGTGGCCAGGTAGTGGAAAGGTGTTACTAGGGAAGAGAATGCCATTCGTGCTTGCAGTTCACCTCATACAGAAATGTATAGACAAATGCCTCCTTGAATAAATCCATGGGAAAAGTCATGCAAGCTTCTTGCACGCAGAGCTAAGCTTGCAATGATTAAAGCCGCAGCCATATTGCCTTTAAAAGAAATCGCACCAGAAGGTCACTGCAGACACCACTGCTCTGTTGTCTGCTAGACATTATGGGGAAAGATGTAATTTAATTTTAAAATACCTCCTCACTGGAATAAATTTGAGAAAGATGTGAAAACCAGCCCTGACAATAGAGGTATTCAAAGCGATAGAGTGTTTTCGTGAAACAGATGGTAACTTAAATTAACTTTGGCACTTTTCTCCCACAAACCACATAGTTTTAACTCAATTAACTGGCCCCTTTTTCTTTAATTAAACAAACCCACTTGCATCTAATCAGCAACCAGTTTATATCCAAACAACAAAATAGCCAGTTTGAAGAAATCTGGATAGGATACAGCGCGGGACAACAGCCCTCAAAGTGCCTGCTGTGTCCTTGGAGGCTCCAGCTGGGGCAGCCCCCTGGCCAGTGTGACGAGAGGCCCTCCCTGGTGCTGCGATCCTATCTGTTGGTTTACATTAAATGTAAAGAATGCATCCTGCAACTGCTGCAAAGCAATGCAAACTATGCTGTATGGGCCAGCAGCAGTGGTTTAATTTTCTGTTACTTATCAGCAAGCCCAGAATCTTCAGCTATTTGAACATAAATGCCCTATCATAAACCAGAGTAGATAAACTACTCGGGCTCTGTAGTAAATGCAAAGGTATTTGAATTCTTCCTTGCTGCTTCAAAAAACAGTGGAGGCGGTGCCACCGGTCCTGCCTAAGATCATTCAACATGCTGATTTTGTCAGTTTATCTTGTAGCAGCAGATCACTACTCAAAGGCAGCATTTGCGCCCAAGTGATGTGACAACCTTTGGTGATCGTTTTTAATGTAATTAAAACATCCCTACAGCTTTAGCTGAGTTTCTTTAGTGGGAGGTTAATATCGAAGGATTCCTCATTGGCAGGTTTAGCCTTCTGACTTCTTACTCCTGATGTTCTGTGCAAATGCCTTAGTATGAGTGTGTACTACAGAGGTCTGAAAGTGAGGGAATTAGGGATTTATGATTGGTTTTTATGATAAGTGAAGCAGGAAGGGTCAGATTCCCATGCCCAAGGCAGTATGTTTATGTTTCCCCTACTTCCAATGCCATTCTGACCACACCGTGGCCAAGTTGGTCATTTGACTTACCCAGTTTCATCACTGCCTGGAGTAGTGAGTGCAGTGAGAAGAAATACTGGAGCTGGCCCAGACCACAGAAAGTCAATGCAAATTAACGGAGGACAGAAGTCTCAGGGCTTGTTTGTATTTTATGTCTGTATACAGCTTTTGCCTCAGTAAGTCAAGTAGTGCACAGCCTTACTCAGGCTAAATTCCTAACCATGGACACTGTCTTGTTGCCCACCAATAGCCAATAAAGAGCTGTCAATACCAGATGTGAAACTTTTCTATAGCAGGGTAAACCAGGCCAGAGGTGCCACCACCTTGTGGGCAGATTTCCTACAGTGGCACCAGCTGTGCCTGGATCTGTATTTTCAGATTTCCTGCTTGGAGTCTGCTCACTCTACTCAGACTTGTGGAAGCTTGTGTCTAAATTTGGCATCTCTTCCATCTCAGTCGTTCCCCCTGGTGAATTTCTGTGTGACCATGGACCATTCACTACCTTTACCTGTGTGAGGTTTGGGTAAGGAGCTATGCCAGGGTCTTCTGCAAAAGCGTCAGGGCAAGTGCAAGTGCCGCAAGAGCAGAACTTAGAAGGAGTGCTCATGGCCCTGCTATACCCTCTCAGCTTCTGGCAGTCAACAGGTCTGAAATTTTAAACCTTCTTTTCAGCCAGAGGCTACATCTCTGCTGTGTGCACTGGACACTGTAAACTGTACTTAACTCTGCTTTGCACTTACAGAGCTTAACCAAAGCACAGGTCCCCTGCTTGGCAGGATGGAGTTAGGTGGTTTTGAGGACAGCCTGCTCTTCAATACCAATTATTTTCTTTGTAATTCTCTTGCAGTTTTCTTATCAAGATGAGAGAAGTAGTGACCTGGGGAACAAAAGAGATTTTTTTTTAGATTGCATAAATATTTAAAATATTCTTGTAAACAATGCACATACTATGGGGATGGGATAACCACACAGCAGGGAGGGGTGTCAAAAAAAACAAGCAAGTGCTTTGTAAGACAAGACTCTGACAGTGGTGAGGAAATCAGTCTCAGGAGAGCCAAACTCATTCACTGTAATAAGGAGAAAGTCACATAATCTGAAACTTTCACTGGTGTATTTTATTCCACATTTGAATTCAACATGTTTAAAAGCTATGTCTTCAATCTTAGATTTATCTACTAATAAATTGCTGGTCCTCTAATAAATTGCTCTGCAGCTCCCTCTAATGGATAAATTTACCAACACCGGATTTAGGGAATACGAGGCTCCAAGTAGCATAAAATCAAGATCCTTGTGGCACAGCCAGTGTTCATGCAAGGAGGTTGCTGAGCTCAAGCCCCACACCAAGTTCTTTGCAGCTACAGCAGAGGCATTGCCTACCCAAGAAGTGCATTGCTGAACCTGGAGCAATTTAGAAGAATCTTATCATAAGGAGAGTAAAAACTTAATATAATGATACAGTAATGCACAAACAGCAGCATCAGAACATAGGAATCTTTTAAATGTGATGGCATCCACACTGAATTAAACAATTCATTATAAATTCATTATCTGCATACTACAATCCAAAGAGAAGACACAACTCCTCATGTAGATTGAAATGTATGCCAAAGCTGGCAACCCATGCATGTGGATTTTCACACACGTCTTTTCCAGCACTTTGCACTCACAGTTGTGGCTAACACCACGGAGATTAGCGCAACCAAAATCCTGTTCAGTTCCCAGTTCTGGAAACTGTTTAGCGCTAAGATCCTCAGGGAGTTAGAAAGCTGTAACCAACAACCTCTTAAAACTGAACAATTGATACTAACAAAAGCCACATTTAATGTGCACACACATAATGGTTCTGTCCAACACACATTTATCTGATGTACTCCATGAACATTTAGTTTGTTTAAGGGTTTATTTGTGCCAATCTGAACCTGTGGTGAGCCACAACAATTATTTTTTTAGGAGAAGGTAATCTTCCTTACTGTCATTTATTTCTAATGCTGATTTTGAAACCAAGATACTGTTTTAGAAGCAGAGAAAAAGTAATAATGGATAGTAGACTGGGTACAGACCAGAAAATCATCTGCACGCAAGAGGAAAACAGCATTTCAACATTATGTTGGGCTTAAATCCTACAGAAATAAGGGATCTGTGCATTGAAATATTTAAACTTTAAGGAACAGCATTTAGTGTCCTAATATACAACAATTTGCCACACAGTGATGTAGAAAGCATAATATTTAAGAGGAAGGACTGTAGCTTAGCTGGTATGTATCCCAGACTGCACAGTGTCAGGGTCTTGGAAAGAATCCGGTGAAAGACTTACACAGACAGGAATCAGAGTCATAGAATGTGTTGGGTTGGAAGAGACATTTAAAGGTCAATATTAGTCAATATTTTGGTCCATATAGGCTAAACATGGGGTGTATATGTTCTTTCACAAAGAAATACGGGATTACCAACTATCATTCAGCCCTACCTGGTTTTTTCAGCCCCTTGTAGACACTAACACATCTTCTGCAACACAGTGAGATACTTCATTTAACCATAAACCCAACCACTTACAAATTATTCTGGTTTTAAAAAAAATTATAGTAAAGACTTGTTTACAGACTAGTTTCTGCTTTGAAAACCACACAGGTGAACAGTTCAGCAGAGAGCTTAGAGAGCAGTGCAGGGATGAAGGAAGTCAGGCAGCAAACCATTAAGCCAAAACAGAGAGGTCGTTACATTATCTCTTTAGTGCACATATGGTCTTTCTGTAAACCCTCCTGAACCATCTGTGAAGCTGTAGCACCAATGTGTTACCGACATGCTGAGACATCATTCATTTCAGCTGCAGAGGTGATTTCATTCCAACTTTTCATTTTGTTGTTACCAGCTTGTTTTCTGTAACAAACACTGGACCAACTGAGGTCTGTATCAACTGCGCTGCTGGGTCTTTTATACTGTTATGTATTCGGAACCTGCAGAAGGAGAGAGACCTGAAAGAGCTTTAAGATTTATTCTACACAAGTCCCCCTGCATTTCTTTAGTTTCCCAAAGGAGTCTGTCCTCAGAGTCACCATATTAATGTTCACAAGATGCCAGTGACAAGATTAGTATCCATCTTCAGTATCTGTTTCAACTATTTTTATCGGAACAATAAATGCTTAATATTCACCAGGACCAGTGGAATTCTGCACTGTCCTTCTGAACTTTCTTGAGGATGGGTGCATCATTTCCTTTCTTCCAGCTACTGGAGACCTCCCCTAAACTCCATAAAAGATGATGTACAACAGCCTTGCAGGGCCTTCAGCCAGTTCTCAGAGCACCTGAGGATCCATGGACTTGTATGCATTGAGTTCTCTCAAGTAACTATTAACACAAACCTCTCTGACAGTTCTCTGCTTCAATGCTTTCACTAACCATAGAGGCGTGGTAGACCTTGCCAGTGAAAACTAAGAAAAGGGTGACACTGGGTATCTTCACGTTCTGTGTGTCTGTTGTCACTACTCCACTCAGTAGCTGTCACACATTTCCTTTGTTCAGCTTTTTCCTACTGATGTGGCATCCACAACTACCCTGGGCAACCTGTTCCAGTGCCTCACCACTCTCACAGCGAGGCATTTGTTTCTAAGAGCCAATCTAAATCTGCCTTCTTTTAGCTTGAAGCCATTCACCTTCCCCTATCACTCGAGTCCCTCATAAAAAGCCCACCTCCAGCTTTACTGTAATACAACACAATTGAGTTATCAGGACATCGTTGCTAGTAACTAATCCAGTAAAAAGAAGAACAAGAAAACAGACCCATTATTTCAATGCTACAGCTCATTAGAAACACCTAGTCAAGTATTGTCAGACAGTAAAAATAAGCAAGAATTCCCTTACTTTGGCTTCTATTAAATGAACTAAAATATAACACTTCCTTTAGAGGATATTTCTCAGAACAGGGGGTTGTGAAGTACACATAATTGTTACTTTAAAACATTACTACTGAATTCCAAAGGTTTTTTTATACAAATTTGTCTTTTACATAATTAATTTTCTCATTTATATGAGAACAATCAGTATCAGTAACATTATAAAAATGTTCACATTCTAGTGGATACATTCCATGTGACTTCTTTGATCTAGAACTTGAGCCAATGCTGATACACCAACACAGATATTTACGCTACGCACTTGGGTATGCTGAAGAAAACCAAGGATTTACTACTGAAAATAATTTTTGCAAAATTCTCTTCCCAAATATCAAGTAAAATTAAGTTGCAATCTGTGACAGAAATGGCCTTTGCTGAAAAACACCCCCAAGTTCTCTGCAGGAGACCACTTTTAATTTGATAGAATGCTTGTGAAAATGCACTTCAAAAACATGACTGCACATTCCATACATTTAACCATTTTTTCCAATGAAAAGAAGATTATTTTGCATTGCACATAAGGCCATAGCTAATTTAGCTGCAAACAGCATCCTTCTCAAACAACATTCACTGGTGCTTCTTTATTCTGTTTCATTTTGTACTTTGCATTGAGTATTTCTCAAGAAAAGGATTGAAACCTACGGCTTTTCAAGCATACTAAGAAGAGATTTCTCTCAAAGAATGTGGATCATGGAAAAGGAACTACCAGTTTCACTGACATCTTGACAAAAAGTTCAGATAGAAGCATTTTCTCAGTCATATACATAATTTATTATGCTTTAAAAAAAAATCCAAAGAGTGTTAGACCCAAGTATATATTGAGGATACTGCAAAATCAGGAAATTATTTCAGTGTGCTGACTTTCATTAATATGTATTGTCACGGCAAGAAATAGTTTTGTTATGCTTGGAAGCAGACAAAACTAATCTTCACAGACCTAGCTGCTGTCATGAGCAAATTAATTCTATTGGCTTTGAGTTAACTTCACTCATTCTACACTGAACTGTAGCCACAAGGCACACACTGAGTAATGAAGTCACAGAAGGCATTCAAGTTATTCATATACACACATAGTAGGAAGTTAACTCCTCCTCGAGTCCCTCATGTTTTACACAGTAACACTGACAAACTGGACATTTTGTATAGAATTCTTCAGTGCTAACTACACTTGGGATGCTTATGTTTGTGATTGTAAGGAAGAGCAACCATGACTGGGTAATGCTATTAAGTGAAAAACAAGTATTTTTACCTCTCCTTCGAATGAGAAATCCCTTAAGAAACTGGAGGGGGTTTCTGTTTGTTGGTCCGTTTAAATATGTGTTAAACTAAGTCACAGAAACCTACAAGAAAGAAAGAAAGAAAGCTAAGCATCATATATACTGTGAAAGGTTTGTATATATTCCATATTTTAAAAGTGCAGTTATGTGTTTGAAGTCTAATGCAAAGCATGTACAGAAAGGTTAGGATTCAGGTGAGACCCAACACTTTCATCAGTTTCATATGAGTTTTCCCAGATTTTGTGTTCTCCAAGTTTTATTTATTTAGCTCTGATACTTTCTTGAGCAACCATTCTCATTCTCCACAGAAAGGAAGCAATGCAACTGTTCTTGCATACTTGTACTGAAGTACAAAAACAATTATTTGGCCAAGACTTACTTAAAGTTTCTTGCAAACACGTCAGAACACGTGTTTCCCTTGGAAAACAAACATGAACATAGCAACCATTACAGTGACCTGTGCACTCACATAGAAGCTGATCTACATCACTGGACAGTCACGATAGACAAAACTCCCCAAAGTACAAAATGAATACATAGGCAAACCTTCAGTAATTTCATCTTCTACAAGATTTTCTGCCTGTAAAATTTCAAGAGATTAAGCAAGCAGGCCTCTCATCGTTTTAAATTAGAACTGCACAGTACTGACCCCAGAAGTTTCCTTTGCTACAGAAACAGGAATGAGTGAGAAGGCAGCAGACATCACTGAGGGCTTCGATAAAACACCAGCAACTTAACACACAGTTCCTGGAAACCTCCGCATTTGCATCATACTCTTAACATTTGAAATTAAAATAATAATTTCAACTGAATTTCTTTCAGAGTATCCAAGGACAAAATTACTTGAAGCAACACATATTGCAAGCAAATTCTTTCACTTGTAAATTTTTAAGCATTTCATTTGCGTTGCTTTCTTATGTCAAAAAAAGAAATACCACTGTTTGTACTCACGCATATTCATTCTTCAGTAGGTCTTCTGAAAGGGGAACAATAAACCCCAAACCTGATCTGTCTGTTGGTGTCCTACAGTTCTGTAGAGAAATCAGTTTAGGACACTCTCCTATGCATCTTAAGGATCTCAAGACAGCATTGTGTAATGGAATGGTGAAAGAATATGTAGTCTGGACAAAAACCCAACACACCCGCAATGTCTTTCAAAATCCACGAGTCCTGACAAAATTCTGTATTAAAAGGAACTTGAAAGTGTCCATCATACCTGGATGTAAAGAGACTGAATGCCCTAACATCAAAAGCACCTGGAAAGTGCATCTCCAAGAGTTATAGAGAAAAACAGCATCAACCCTTGATGAGATTCCCAGAAATGAAAGAAAGCAACTGGTACACAGCCGTGAGAAACAACTCGAACAAATCACTCCATTATTTCTTTTTTTCACTCAAATAGCAAAAAATAACTAAATGACTGTAGCAAGTCATGAAATGATGGCAGAGAAGGACAGAAGCAGGTTTTATCGAAGTAAGACTACCCTAGCAGAGCCTTAACAGGCTCCCTTTTACATTTGCCTGTAGTCACTCCTAGTGGGGGAAAAAAAAATCTAGAATTCTAGCCCAAATCCCATGAAGAAAAGTCATAGGGTGGGTTTGGTCCTGTGTTAGACAACCCTACAGAACAAGCTCACTCGTAACAGGCAGCTCTTAGGAATCAACTAAAGGCAGAGCTTTAAATGCTCTTTCCCTTTCTGCCAGAAATTCTCTTGAAACACAGAAGACAGACACAGGCTTCGATTAAATCTATCTGAAGCTTTGGCAGGAGTTTATTATTTTACACTATCACGTTCATATTCTAAGCCAATGTTTACAACAGCCTAAGTCTAGGCATATTTTAGCCAGAGAATGAAACTTTCCTTGTGCTACCTTCACTTCAAATCTATACTGCTGAATTATCAAATACTTAGGGGACTTTTTAGCAGTTAATATGCAAGTGTCAAGAAGGCAAGCACGCTACATAACAGTGCCCAAACTCACATTTTCCATGTTTCTCCGAAGCAGACAGGAAATTTAGACTAACCTTGTCTTCACAGGCAAGGGGAAGCTGAATTATCCCAAGCAGAACTCCAGGATAATTTTGCATCTATTGTTGCCAAAAATACTTAAAAGATAGCATGTTCAACGTGAAAGGTTTTGTTCCAGATTTGGAAAAGAGCAAGAAAAATGGCCAATGCCAGGTTGGGGTGTTTTTTTATTGTTAAAAGATTAAAGCATAACATTTCACCAAATACAAGAACTTTAGGGGGGGTTCTGACATTACAAACATCTCAATCATCAAGAGAAACTGTTGAGCTACACACAGTCTGACGTTAATCCATCAGTTTAAGGTACATTAGTACATGCTTAACACATGGCCAAAATACAAAGTCACAAAATAAGTACCTCGGTGCTTCTAGATCTGAGACAAGTCAGTCAGAGAACTGAGTACAATGATTTTCCAAAACATGATTATGCACTCAGTTACAACCTCCAGGCACAATTATCCCAGGAGAACTGGTAGTTTTCTCATGCCTGGCTCACTCACAATTGATTTGGTGAGAATCTGATTTTGAGAATTTGATAAAAACATTTGGAAAAATATGACATTTAACAAATGTGGAAAAACAAGTTCAGTCTTCACAGGAATATACGGATCGTTTACTGTCCCGCTCCTGAATCGCCTGCATGTTTTACAAATCTTTAAAAAACTAATTCTTATCTGTTTTGGTTTCAAAAACATAGCACATCTGAAAAATAAAATATGGCTCTACTGATGGGTAATACAAAGACATGAACACGTATTCAAAATAACTTTCAAAAGTAAATCACTTCAGTAATACAACTATAAGACAAGTTAAACATAGTACAGTAAACCATGCATCTTCTGACTTGTCAGATCAGCTAAACTACTCAGTTAACAAACAGCAACACTTTTGAACACTTCTGTAAATTCAGCTTTTCTAGCACAAGGAAGAAAAACAGATTAAATTTGTTCTTCAAGTGGTTCAAGGCTGTCCAAGTGTTTTTTAGGTGTATCATCATTATGACGGCTTTGGCAGTGGGTTAAATGTTTCTTAAAGCCTCGGGGGAAATTTGATTCGAAATTACAACGTGGACACTTAAGCAAACTTTGACCATGAGCAGCAACATGATTTTTAAGAAGAGACTCCAAGAGAAAAGCTTTGCCACATATTTTACATTTGTATGGGCTTTGAACATTATGCTTGTTAACTAAATGGTGCAAGACTGCACCTTTTTTCATTGCACGACAACAACAAATTTTGCAATAATACTTTCCCTTGCCACGCTTCATATATTTTGCTATTTCTTCCTCGGAGATGAAAGCCTCTTTCTCTTCAGTGAACTGCAGCACACACTTTGGCTGCTTGGGAGCAGCTGCATCTATTTTGCTCTCTTTGCCATACTCAGATGACTCCATATCATACTGCTCTTGGTCACTGTTGGATTCCTGCTCCTTTATCTCCACCGAGTCCATATCTGCTTTTCCACACTCACTGTTATTCATTTCAGAATCTGAGTTCTCCTGGTTTTCCTTCCTGGGCTTCTTTTTTGGGCATGAGTATAACATATCTTCTGGTGATTCTTTGGCTAATATTGATTGCTCATCCTGTGAGAACAAATCATCCAGTGGTTTCTGATCATCTAAACTGTGAGAAAGAAAGTCACTCTCACCAGACTCACTAGGTGTCTGGGGCTCGGAGGAAAAACCTGGAACAGACTTGTGAGGCTCGGAAAACAGGATGTTCTTCTGGATTTCAGAAGGTACAGTAGTTTCAGCATGTCTCTGGATATCAGAGGATAAAACAGCAGCAGGCTTCTGCATCTCAGAAAATACAGCATGCTTTTGAACATCAGGGGAAACAGCAGATTTCTGGGAGTCAGTAAAAACAGCTTGTTTGGGGATCTCAGGTGAAACGGAAGGAGTAGATTTCTGGGATTCAGAAAAGAGGCCATGTTTCTGAATTTCAGGAGAAGCAGGTTTCTGAGACTCTGGAAAGGAAGTATGCTCCCCCTGAACTTCAGACAAAATGGGAGCAAGTTTCTGAGCTTCAGAAAATAAGGTGTGCTTCGAGACTTCGGAAGAACTGAGCGCCAGTTTCTGGGCTTCAGAACATTGGGCGTGTTTTTGGCCTTCAGTAGAAACAGCAGAAGTAGAAACTTGATTCTGGGGCTCAGAAAAGACAGCGCGTTTCTGGACATCGGTAGAAACAGTAGGATTAGATTTACGAGACTCTGGGAACAGAGCTCTTTTACGAGGTTCAGGGAAATGAGCCCGTTTCTGAACTTCAGATGAAGCAGCAGAGGTGGACTTCTGAGTTTCAGAAAAATACATAGATCTCCGGGACTCAGAGATTTTCCAAGATTCAGGAGATACTGAAGCACCAGGCTTACGGACCTCAGGAAAGAAAGAAGGCTTCCAGTCAGAAGAAACAGTGTGACCAGACTTTCGAAGCTCAGGAGAAACAGGAGGAGAATGCTTCCACGTGTCAGGGGACAGAACGGGTTTCCAGCCTTCAGGGTAAACAGACGAGATGGGTTTCCACGGCTCAGAAGAAACAAGAGTAGACTTTTGGGACTCAGAAAAGGATGTAGATTTCCACGAGTCAGAAGCAAATCTCCTAGGCTCTGGTGACACAACAGGGCCAGGCCTTCGGGACTCAGGGGCAGACCTCCGGGATTCTATGGACATGGTGGGCTTTGGAGCCCAGGGAGAAACTGTAGAAGACTTTTGCACCTCATGAGATGCAGACCTCCACGGCTCAGGGGAAACAGTTGGACCAGGTCTCCATGACTCTGGTGAAACTGCAGGAGCAGGCCTCCGGCTTTCCGGAGAAGAAGCCGAAGCAGGCCTACGCGTTTGAGAAGGATGCCTCCTGGGCTCAGGAGACCCAGTTGGGGGATACCTTCGAGGTTCAGGGGATACTGCTGGAGTAGGTTTCTTTGGCTCTGGTGACACAGCTGGGGAGTGTCTACGGGGCTCAGGAGACACAGCGGGAGAATGCCGTCGAGGCTCTGGTGATACAGCAGGTGAATGCCTACGGGGCTCTGGAGAGATCGCTGGGGAAAGCCGACGAAGCTCTGGAGACACAGCCGGGGAATGCCGACGGAGCTCTGGAGACACAGCCTGAGGTGTCTTCTGTGGGTCAGGGGATATAGATTGGGCTGTCTTCTGTGGGTCAGGGGATACAGTTTGGGCTGTCTTCTGTGGGTCAGGGGACACAGTCTGGGCTGGCTTCTGTGGGTCAGGGGACACAGCTTGGGCTGGCTTCTGTGGGTCAGGGGACACAGCCTGGGCTGGATACTGTGGGTCAGGGGACACAGCAGGAGATGGCTTCTGTGGGTTGGGGGACACAGGAGGGGACTGCTTCTCTGAGACTGGGGATACAGCTGAGGCTAACTTCTCTGAATCTGGAGATGTGGCCTGGGCTGACTTTTCTGGATTTGGGGAAGTGGCCTGGGATGACTTCTCTGGCTCTGCAGAAGTTGCCTGAGCTAACTTCTGAGGCTCTGGAGACACTGAGGATTTCTGAAGCTTGGGGGAAACAACAGGTTCAGATTTGGAGAATTCAGAAGAAAAGGCAACGCTCTGTAACTCAGGGGAAAGGGTAGGTTTCTGTGCCTCCAATGTGACACTTTTTTTGGAGGAATCTGAATCTCCTTCTACCTGTCCTTTCCGCTGTTCATTCCACTTCTCAGGTGCTGCATGCTGTGCTGTGATGTGGTAATATACGTTGCAATACATCTTACTGGTAAAGAAACATTTGTGGCAGTGAAACAATTTTGCACTTTTTTGATAAAAGATAAGTTTACCCAAACCAGCAGCATCCATTTCATCACAGTACTCTGGGTGTATAGTACCCATGTGAATTTGTATGTTTTCATAGTCTGTTCCTCTGAAGCTGCAGTGATCACAGTCTAAGCGTTCTGTGGTTTTACGTAGTATCTGCAACACATCCATTTTTCTACAGTCAGTATCAGTTTTCACAGCACTGCACCTTTTGAAGAAGAGGCTTCAGTTCCTGCAATACAGGAAAAAAAATCTGTGAAGTTAGCTGTCAGTGGCAACTTTAACTTGTTGTTCCTAAATAAACGCTGTGCTTTCTTCCTCCCTTTAATTTCAGAAAGCATAACTTTTGCACAGGTACTACTTACTTCATAAAAAATCCAAATATAGGTGTCTCCAATATTTCTAAGTCATTTTACATTAGTAAAACATGAAAAGCAAAACTTGTGTTAAAAGCAGGATTTCGTATCTATGTAGAATAATCTGCAAAGGGTGAAAAAGAGCCCAGGTGATCAAGAACTAAGTTTATGTTTCATTTGATTAATGTGACTTTCTTTCTTGGTTGTCTTCTCTGTCCAGATTTGACATAATTTTAGTTATATTACACATATCAACTGAAAACAAAAAATACTTGGAAACAGTGTCACTGAGGTAAAGCCATTTCTCAACTGCACCTTCATCATAAAATTTCAAAACAGATTAGCTGTTTGCGTAAAAGGCAAAAAGAATTTCAAGAAGAAAACAGCAGCCTAAAGCTTAGCCCCAGTTTTTGCTTGTTAAACATTGTTTTCTTTTTACTAATTACATTAAAAACAAATGCTGCTGTTTATAGAAACTATCCATTATGAAAGTATGTTTCTTCCACTCAATTATTTAATCTGCTGTCCCAATGACAAAAATTCAATTTTTTGTAAAAGTGGCTTTTTTTCCCCAGATGGGCTAGTTAACAGCCATCTGAGTTCACACTGTTTGACTCATCTCAAAGAGAAAGACTAAGATTTCTCAAAATTACTGTTTTCACAAGACCTCAAGAAAAACCCAACCCCACAAAACAAACCAAGCAACTCTAAAACCATACAAAGAAACGCAGCATCTGAAATGCAAATGATTCTGAATCATTTGGCTAGATTCCACTGTTTCCACTAGAATTTACCTGAATTAGCTACAACTAGCGGAAACCCAAACCTAATCATATTCTGTATATTCTGTAAGTCATTTTCCCATACATGTGGGATGCAGATGCATCTCTAGGTGAAAAGGAGTATTTGGACATTTCTGTAAGATGCACAGATTTTTCTTAATGTATTCCTCAAGCATTTTTACCCTGGTTTCTTATGGAGATGAGCCTTACACAAAGCATTGCCCTGCGGTCAATGCCAATCAAACTGGACAAAGCAACCCAGCCTCATTTTAAATTTCTACAAGTTTCATGACAATCAGGAACTGAGTAGAGGATGAAAGAAACGTCTGAATCAAAGAAGCTAAAGCTGAGGATTTCACCAAACAATTACTGGCTCTGTTTAGCCTGTAATCAGTATGTGAATGGTCACTATGCAAATAAGTCTTAAAACCTGCAGAACAAGCAGTGTCTGTTTCAGCTTGTAATTAGGGATAAAGAGATGGAATTAAAAATACCACAGCGGTGAGGTGCTTTGGGGTAAGGGACAGAAAGTATCAGTACTGCTAAAGGACAATTCAGACACAGACACAAAAAAAATCAAAAGAAAACAAAACAGGAAAGGAGGAGCAGACAGCACAAATTTCTAAGCAATCAAGGTTGCTCGTGGAATAAACTCTCTGCATGCACTATGCGTACACACCTCACATTAAGTCACAAGAATAAGCAGATTTCCCATCGGGAAGCATGATAGGACCACAGAGCTTTAGGAGGGATCCCACTTTACATCTATGAGATTAACAGCATCTGACTGCAGGCTACATGTGAGAAGTAACCACACTGCTCTACTGAAGCACATTTAGGGTGTAAGGTGCAGTTTACCAGCACTAGTAGCAGCCATCAGAAAAAGACAACCCAAAATTTAGTCCACGCCACATTCAGTGATCACAAAACACTTCCCAACACCTTATCACAAACTTATATTCCTGTAAAAGATCATAACAAAAACAAAGGTCATAGTAATGCTCAGCAGTCTGTAACTCTGCAGTACAAAACAACCGTTCAACTGAAAAACCCCAAAGAATTCCATGCCTTAACACTCCTAAAGACCTGAAGTCTTTATGAATAAGTTAGTATTTTGCTTGGGGATTTGGGACCATAGTAGG
This sequence comes from Phoeniculus purpureus, assembly GCA_028565055.1. NCBI lineage: Eukaryota > Metazoa > Chordata > Aves > Bucerotiformes > Phoeniculidae > Phoeniculus > Phoeniculus purpureus. The sequence continues at coordinate 84,877,787 of JAOXOE010000001.1, forward strand.
AAAGAGATCTTTCAAAACAAAAAAAATCTGCACTGATCATAAAAGCTAAAGAATTTTAAATTATATTTTACCAAATCACAGAAGAACATAACTAGGATAGCAAGGACAAGGCAATTTTTCACTTCCAAAGCTGATGGAAATCCTAAACTGTCCATTTTCTCCAGAAAACCAAAAAAAGGTTTTTCCAAACAGAATTTATCAAATCTTACAACAAAGTCTACCAGAAAATATCTTCTATCCACTTTAATATTTCCTTCCTTTTTACACATCACCGAACTGCTGCCCTTTCTGCAGTTTTCTGTTATTCACTCCTCTCAAATTCACTTCACCCTACCTCTGACCCTTTCCCTTTATTAGTCCTGTCTTGCTTTACAATGGAAATTTCCATTTTCTTTCCAAATGCAACAGGGAGAGACAATCCCTGGCTCCCTTTGTCCAAGTTGCCATTGAGCATTTTTGACCACGAGGTTATTCTGCAACTGGAAAAGTTACAGGCACTTCCTAGTTTTCATCTCCAGACATCCAAAAGTTGACATTCAGGCCTAAGAAATAACAATAAAGAGTTGGAGGTACTTTCTCTCACTCTGTCTTCACCCACCACTTTCAATTTTGCAACATCAGGAAACTGTAGCTGGCAGTCATTGAAGAAATTACTCTCTACACTGTATCTCAGGCCATGACTCCATGGGATACTTCAAAAGTATCTTACGTTTGAAACAGCTGTGGTGAGACTGGTAACAATGTTGAACAGCTCTGAGCCACCACTAACTCGTCAACTACATTTGTTAGGACACTTCTAAAGGAGAAAATTCTTGTAATGCAGCTGGTTCCCTCAGCACACACCTGAAAGCCAGCCTAGTAAGATTGTCACAGAATCACAGCATATTAGGGATTGGGAAGGGACCTCAAAAGATCATCTAGTCCAATCCCCCCGCCACAGCAGGATCACCTAGATCAAGTCACACAGGAACATATCCAGGTGGGGTTTTGTCCATTCTTCATTATGTCCTTTCACTCTGGGCTCAAACACCACTCTCTCTACATAGCTGTAATCACTGCCCTCCTCTACGCTCAGATTTGTCAAACACAGGCCACATTCCCTCTGTGTAAATGCTTTATTACAAATATCAAAAGGACCTACTTCTGCACTGCAACCCACACCTTCACCAAAGGGTAAGGAAAATTACTGGTGTGATCAGCCAGGTAGAGTACACTATAAGCAGAGAACTTAACCAAATGCTACATCCAAACATCATTCTAGTCATCTGAAGCCCTATGAAGAAACATCAATTTCAGGAAGCTCAAGTTATCATGACAGGTCCCCCATGAAACACAGCAGAAGGTAGATGGTCACTAGAGTATCTCTCAAGCTTGCCTGAAGTCTCCTAAGAGAGAAAACAAGCAGCCACTCGTTCAAGTACAGTTAACTACTGTGCAGGCCCTAGGGTACTTTGCTTTGCTGATCACTCTGTCAGGTCTTGCCCGTTTGATAAAAAGGACACTTGAGCATTGCCTCTAACTCACACTCAGATGTGTCATGCTGCAGTGGCTATAACTGAGGCTGTGCTGCAAACCACTTTAAGGCTACAAAGTACACAGTATTCCTTACTCATCATTTCTGCATCCCCTCCTTTCCTCACTTTTTGCGGCTGCAACACTAAGAAAACAAATAATATATACGCCCAAAGAGAACTAATTATCTGTCGTGAGACAACATTAGAACTGAAGCAGAAGTCTGAATTCTAGCATTGACACTTGTCCTGTGTCTACAATTTCTCTTGATTTTCTACCACACTGGATTCCCTGTATCAGTCACTACACTGGAAGGACAGCTGTTCATTTCCATCAGCCTTGGCGGTTTCTTTGCAGTTAAACAGTTCAGCCATACCCACCATCCAGTGAAGAAGGTCGATGGCAAAGAAATACAGATACTGATGCATCTGCTTCTACAAGCAAGAGCAGATATAGACTATTGTTGTGTTTCAACAAGAGGAAATATTACATGCTCTTGCAGAGCCAAAAAGTAAATGGCAGTCTGGTGGCAACAGGATGCTTCTCTTGACACAGTATCCCTGTGTTGTGACTGGTAAGAAAGTTTAGCTTCCAGAGGAAGCTGCACAAAAACAACCCCACAGTGCAGCAGAGCAGGTACTTCACCATGCAAGCAGCAGGTAGGGAGGTCACTTCCAACACAGTGTGAACAATATGGGCAGAACAATGTTCCTTCTAATCCAGCAATGTCCACAGGAATCTGATCGCATCCTCATAACTGAACCAGTCCATAGCCCAGCTACCAGCCCATCTATAGAAGCCACGTTCCACCAGCAACAATCACTAAACCAAGTCTCTGAAAAGACACACCTAAAAGAGGCACAAACACCCTGATCTGATCGCCCCTGAAACGGTGAGAACATGCAAGACACCAGATACAGGCAAGAAATGGCTGTATTGTGATCCAATGTTTTCAAGAAAGGTTCGGGTCAGAAAAAAGTTGCAAAGTGACAGTATTTGATTTACAAGCAGAGGACTTAAGAAACACAAAGACGACAGAACAGCAGCTACTGTGAAAGAGTCACACCTTTGCTAGGAGAATGGCAAGTCTATACAACAGTTAGTTCTTAATACAAGATCTAACAATAGTCTAAACTACACAGAAAGGAAGGGTAAGAAAAATTAAATCCATGCACTTGTGAGATGTCAAGTTCTCTCAGGTTCACAATAGTGCATAGACAGCTTCCAAAAATGGTCCCAGAAGCTTTATTTCTGCAGTGCTGAACCTGAGCTAATAAAGTGCCAGGTTCATGATCACCAGAGCACATAAAGTAGTCAGAAGCTGTGAATGTAGGTTGGAAATCTTGGTGACATCAGGCTATGAATTCCATTCAGACTATCCTGAAAGCAAACAAGGTTCAAGGAGGGCTTACGGAAGAGAAAAACAAAACCCAAAGTCTATATTCCTCACTTATAAGCAACTAGGTAAAAGTCAAGCTTCCAGCTACCCCTCTTACAGTGCTGTTATCAGTTATGGAGAGGGGAGCTCCATCAGTGAAGGACTAAATCCTCCTTTGTGTGCTTCACTACTTTCCCCCCATCAGCATGACCCTTATTTCCTCTAATCTGTTTCAGAACTAACAATGCCTCAGACTGCATCCTGCTCAATATGGATTCAGGGGAAACAGGTAACTGTATAACAGACAAGGGCTAAATTGAGCAATAAGTGCAGGTTTGGTATGTAACTATGAGTCTGATCATCTTACTCTCAAATAGCAGGCAGCCCAAAAGCTGTCCTGCAGGGCAGCTGGCTGCACAACAGGATCTCCCCTTGGACAGTGACACCTGTTAAGGATACTCCCAAGAGATTCCTCGCCATAACAGATCCTCAGTAAGTGACTAACAGCACACAAACACTCTGAAGCTTGATTAAGGTAATACCTAGTGTGCACACAGTCTTTTAAATGGGAAGGCATCTCTGTCTGGCCTCATCCTCCATACAGTAAACAACGCAGTTTACTGGATCTGCCATGGACGATTATTTAAGTCACATTTACTGCTCAAAATGTTAAATCACTGCTTGATCTCAGTAAATAACGTTACTTCTCTCTAACGAGTGAAGTGCACAACTCCATATACGGAGCACCCAACCCTTCCTGAGGCTCCAAAAAGTGACTGCAGTTAACATGAACAAGCCCCTTCCAGTTTAGAAGTCAGTTTCAAATTCCCACTACGAGTCAACTCGCTGCATGCACACCTATGGATTACAGAATCACAGAATGGTCGCGGTCGGAATGAACCACTGGAGATCATCTAGTCCAGCCTCAAGGGTAGGTTATCTCCGATATACGGACGCAATCCTGTGACACGTTCTGAGCCTTCACTTGGCAAATGCCTCATTGATCCCACGGAGGTCGCGGTCCCTACAAACAGTTACTTCTGCTCCGAACGGAGGATGGACCCACCGACACACGTCCCGCCGCTCGGGCGTCCCGCAGCCCTTCGCCCCCAACCGAGTCGCCTGCTCTTGGCTCCGCAGGCAGTTCTGTGGGAGCAGCGGGTGCCTGTGCATCGGCGCTCGCGGGGCCGCCAGCTTCGCCCCTACCCACCCCCACCTCGGGGCTGCTCCCCTAGAGTAGGGCCCACACGCTCGCCCGTTCACCTCCCGCTCTCTCCGCCCTCCTCGTGTGCGGCCCCGCCGGTTTTGTTCCCCGCCGCCGGCACCGTTTCCCACCCCCACCGCCGCCACCCGCTCCCCCGGCGCGGCGGGGGTTGGACAAGGGGAAGGCCCAGGCCCGGTGCCCAGGGGGAGGGGAGCGGGCCGGGCGCTGGCCAGCGGTGGGAGCGGCGCTGAGAGGGGCTCTCCTACCCCCGCTCCCACCCC
>JAOXOE010000001.1:84883446-84918273 GCA_028565055.1 Phoeniculus purpureus
CGGCCGTTTTTATTGCTCCCCAGGGCCCGCCCGCCGCCGCCGCCCAACCGGAAGCGCCGTCGCTCGGCGCAGCCCCGCCCCCCCTTTGCCGGTGTCTGGGGGCGGGGGGGGGGAAGGAGATCCCGAGGAGAGGGCAGCGCGCGGGCCTAGTCACATGTTGCCGTTGTGGCGGACGGCGGGGGGGGATGCACGCAGCGCCGGTCCCGAGCCGGCAGGGGGCGCCGCTCCGGCGGAGGGCTCGTGGGGAGCGCAGGGTAGGCTGCAGGGGCTGCTTTCGGCTTCCCGAGAGCTGTGGCCGCTGTGTTTGAGGCCCCGCAGCGTTAAGGTCCAGCCGCGCTTAGAGGCCGGGACCGGCCATGGCGGCGGAATGAGGGATGCTCCGGGAAACAGCCGCTGTCCTGGTGTAACTCCCACCGCCTGGGAGTTGTGTGGGTGCTGATAAGGTTTTTATGGCTTCCTTGGAGAGGAGGCTGAGGGGTGACCTCGCTGCTTTCTGCTGCTCTCCCAGGAGAGGAAGTGGAGGATGAGGTGCTGATCTCTTTGGGATCCAGTGATGGGACAGGTGGCAATGGCTCCAGGCGGCACCAGAGAAGGTCTAAACTGGACATTAAGAAGCATTCCTTCACCAGGAGGGTGGTCAAAACCTCGAACAGGCATCCTGCAGAGGTGGCCGGTGGCCCAAGCTTGTCAGTGTTTACGGTGCATTTGGACTGTGCCCTCAACAACAGGCTTTAACTCTCGGTCAGCCACGAAATGGTCGGGCAGTTGGACTGTATGATCGTTTCCAACCGTTTGGTATTCCCTACTTCCATTTACTACATCCATTCCATCCTTCTTCCTGCCTTCTCCTTTCCCTAACCCTACCTGCTGATTTAATCTCTGGTCACATTGCTTTTCACCCTTGCACTCGCAGAAAGGATTGAATATCCCATTCTAGCCTTTGTGACTTTGTAGGAAGAAGGCCTGTACCTTTTGATGGGGTGAGAACTGCGGGTAGTGTAGAGATAATTTGTCAAAAAAACTTGAAAAAATTGCATGCAAAGTGCATGGTTTGAAAGTCTTCTGTGTTCATCCAGTTTAGCTGGGTTTCCACAGAATTGGCAAAACCCTATGTGTCTGATACTAGTAGGGGTCAAAGATCAAGCCCTCAGTCTGAAGCAGGATGTCCTGCTCAACTAAATGGTGCAGATTTTTATGAGGTGAGCAGTACCTGCTCACTTTCCTCATGGATTTTTTTCCCTTCTTGTCCTAATTTTTAGAAATGCCTGAGCATTTCCCTTGGAAAAACAATACTAAAAGAGTCTGAGAACAGCAGTACATCCTCAGAGCAAAGGTCCATCTGGGACAATACTCGGCCTCCAAAGTGGCCAACCATAACATGGAGAACATGGAAAGCAGCACAAAGGTCTTATCCATTCAGTGGTCCCTCTGTCAAATCTATGTCTATTTTAGAGACAAGGATGTCATGCAGGACATTGTCAAATGCCTTGCACAAGTACAGGTAGATGACACCACTTGCTCTACTCTTACCCATCAATGGTGTAACCCTGTCATAGAAGGTCACCAGATTTGTTAGGTATAATCTGCCCATGTTGGCTGTAACCAGTCACCTCCTTGTCTTCTCTGTGTCTCAGCACAGTTTCCAGGAGGATCTGCACCATGATCTTGCTAGACATAGAGAGGAGACTGACTGACCTGTAGTTCCCTGGGTCATCTTTTTTTCCTTTTTAAAAATTAGGGTTATGTTTCCCCTATTCTATTTTGCAAAGTTCACTAGACTGCCATGATTTCTCAAATATGGTGGATAAAGGCCTAGCATGTTCATCAACCAGTTCCACTTTAACAGAGAATTAAACTGTTATGAGATAAACTATCTCTTGGTAAGAAGATGACATTTCCAGTTTTCAAGAACTTCATTGCAAAGCCCAAGCCAATGCAGAGCAGACAGAGTGCAATCTTGAGGTCAACTTGGAAATTATTAGATAAGAGTCAATAGCTTTCCCATTTGTGTCACATATTCTTCCTTTCAAAGGCAATTATTATAAATAATATCTTGAGACTTAAATTTTCCCTTCTCTATATAAAGATTCAAACAGCACCACCAACTAACAAGTCACACTGATATTCTACATTACATGAGGTTTGGGGGGCAGGGAGTACTAGATGACTTTAGTTTTTGTTTTTCCTTTTTAAGCATCTTTTATTCTGAGGATCAATATAATTTTGATGTTCAATACAATTTCGTGCAGTCAGTGTTTTTTCTTATGTTAACATTTCACGCCTTTCTTTGGTCTGGCCTCTACAAACAGAGGCTAGCAGAGACACTGCCCCCCGCACAAGGAGTGGTGTTGGCTTACCATAGCTGGAGAGATAAGCCATGGGTCTCCAGAAGCTCTCTGAAAACAGTTGACATCCATTTGACGTTTTAAATGAGAAGCAGCAGAATGTGCTTAAAAATGGAATGCAAGGTTGTCAGTATGATGTTTTGGAGTCGAACAAGGTTCTCTTTTAAACTATGACAGGCATGAATGCAGTTTCTTCTACAGAATACTGACATTCTGCATCAGGTTCCTATAACACAATAGTTCATGCAGCCCAATTCCAGTTTGACAGGGTTATTTCCATATTGCTAAGCATCAGTGACTTCAGGACACAATAAGAAACAGGGCAACATGAATTCAGTGAAGCTACCAAGTCAAAGTTTTATAAAATCCAGAGCAGGAAGCAAGAAGGTAGGACCAACATCAGCTGTGGCATAACCAGACACAATTCCCGCTCCACAGGGATGCTGTACCTACTTTCAGCAAATCTGAATTTGTAGAACAAAGTTACTATTTTGTGCAAAATCACACCACACCGAGTTTGCACAAAAGCAGGCTGCGAGCCTACAGTTACGTGGTATCATGGGGAGAAGTGTAGAAGGAGCAATCACAGAGCAGGTGACAGCTCCATCCGCAGGGCTGCCCTGGTGAGGGGAGGGTGCTCAGGCCCTGCTCTGTGCTTGTCCAGCAGAAACTATGGCACGGACTTGGAAACTGCTGGCACTGCCTGAGATGAACACCAGTGCAGAGACGGGAAGCTCAGAAGCTTGTGCCCTGCTGGCAGGACGAATTTCTCATCTTCAAGGGGTTACCAAAAAGCCTGCAGGCAACATTTGTCACACTCTGAGCTCCTGATACTCCCACCTCTCCTGAGCTCCTTGTGGCATGAGTTGTGTGGCTACAAAAACGCTCAAATCCTGCTGGTGGTGAGCAGTACCTCCTGCTGGCCCCCTCACACTTAGGAGGAATAGATTTTTGTTACCTGCCTGAATAGGTAGTACCTGCTGAATTAAGAGGTGTTGTCTCAAGAGTTCCTTGAGTGGTGCAAACATCAGGCACTGGTTGGTACTTGGGATGTACCTTAGGATGCAGCTGGGATGCAGATGCTGACTAGCATACTCTCCGCATCCCAATGTCCTGAATGTACCTTCTGTGTGAACACAGAAGTGAAGGGCCAGGATCTGCCCCTGCTGCATTCACAAAAAGGCAAAAATAAGGCTGCAGGAATCCCTGTCAGTGAGGGTGTGGCAGCATGACCTGATGGACACAGGGTTTAAACCCCTGGCAGTTTTTAAGGAGTCAAGGTTTGATATACATTACATGGCAACTATAAGAAAAAGAAAACAGGAAGCCCCAAATTAGTATCACTGCTCAAAAACCTTTTGTTAATTACATATAATGCTATCACAAGGTACTTGTAACACAGGCACTCCCGTACAGGTAGGGGAAGAGCCTGAAAACCACTGTTGGCCAAAAGATACCAAGCTGGAGTTTGTAAGCATGTTCAAATCCTCTACTCCACAGTGTCTTGTGGGCCCCTCTCACAGGTGAGATGACTCCTTCAGCTTCCCCTGGACATCCAAATGGTTGGAAAATACTTTTCAGGAGATCCTCATCTGGTGATCTCAGCTTTGCCTGGCTCTACTGCAGGAGAACTTCCCTGGCAAGTCTCCTTGGACCAAGCTGGGCTTTTTCACTCTGGGGAAAGCCAGCTGGATGCTAATGCAAACTGATTCAGCAAGGACACCAAGACAAAATCCTTTCTTTGCAGTTAGATAAACTTGGCAAACAAGATAAACTTTAAATGGAACCAAACCCAAATGATTCTCTAACTGCAGCTTCACTAGAGATTGGAAGTAATTTTAGGTGGCAGCTCAGCTCTGTGGCTTGATATTAAAATTCCTGACAACTGTGATTTTTAGCTGCCTCTGAGGAATACAAAGCAGCGCTTCATCTTACTTGGTTTTTCTAGTGTCACAGATGAAAAGGTGATAGAAGATAATGTCTCAAAATCATAGACAAAATCATTTTGCTTTTATTCTATTTAATGTTCAGTATCTGTGAAAATACAATAAATAATTTTTCAGTCTAGAACAATTAGATGTTATGCTCAATAATAAAATGCTCAAAGAGGATGTAAAAATAAATTAACATCTTACAATTTCAATGACAAAGCAGGCCTTGGTTTCAGACAATTGAGAAATGAAAGAGAAATGAACATATTCTGTCCTTCTGTAAACATGTGGCTCTCACTGAAACTGACAGAAGATATGTGTGTATACATACACACACACATATATGTGCCTGCATCAGAGGGCAGAATTTGGTTGAGATCTTACAAAATGTTAGTTTACAGTTGACATTCATGTGTGTTTATTCTTTTGACAAACACAACTGCAGAACATTCATGTTATCCTACATTTTCCAAATCCTGCAACTGCAACTGATAGGAAACATTATCATATAAAAAGTCTTTACTGTACAACCACTTTTTTCTTTTTAAAGTCAGTGTCAAATACATAAAAAACCAGCTAATTTATTAAAACCAGGTATATTGTTGAAGTGCTGAGGTTTGCATTCACTTTCTTCTGTTTCAAGCACAAGAACCTATTAAATCATAAAAGGCAAAAGTGGCTCAGAAAATGACACACTCTCTAATGACATACTTGTAGCTGTACTAACACCTATCTAACACTACAGTTAATTGAAAAACAATGTAAACACCATGAGGTACAGATACCAACAGACGTTTCTCACAGCTGCGCCAACCGTGCGCCTCATCCTGCAAACACCGTTGTTTCCAGAGCTTTCTCCTAGGGCTGGTCCCCCTGAGTCTGACTGCAGCTCCCTGCTGCAGCCCTGGCTGTTTACAGGAAGGTGTCCTTTGACCCTCATGTCATGCACCAAATACGTTTAAAGTGCCTCAGATTTCAAACTGATACAAGTATACATCTAATTTCTTTATACTTGAAAAGGTCAAACAGCTTCTGAAAAGTCTGATATAAATACTCCTTTAAAACTGGTAGAGGTTTCTATTTCAAGGTAAATCTAATAAAATATTGAGCTGCTTTTAAATTAGGCAAGTAGTGTTTGCGCTGTTTTTTGTAAAAAAGCAACAATATTCCTTAGCTGTAAGATACTTTATGCATCCCCGGTCACTCTTCCCTTTGATTTACAGACAGAAAGAGGCAGAGCTATTACAATTCTGTTGGTGCAATCACCTATGAAGTTCTAAAGCAGCCCTATGGATTCTTTTTGTGATGACACTGAATCTTAAGATCATCCCTTTGCACAAGTCTTTCCTCCAGCTGGTTTTATTCTGCTTCTTCACTCTTCTCAGAACCACCTCCAGCTGAATTATCTGCCTCATACTTTTTATCAAGAGCCTCTTCAAAGCATTTCCCAGTGCAGTCATAGGTTTTACTTGCAGATCCCATATGTGTTCGAATGCGAGCTCCCGGCTGGTATAGCTGCATGGCTGGGCGGTCCTAGAAAGAAAGAGATGCGGTTAAGGCTCCGAGAAACCTGTGTGGGATATGTAAGTGGGATTTTAATGTGATGGATGTTTGTGACAAAAGTAGATTTTGTGTTAAATGAGTTTACATTTCTGAAGAGCCAAGGAAAAAATGCAGTGTAATGAAAATCTGAGTATTTAATACCTGTCTTGTTTATAACACTATACTTGGGAGCCAAGCATTTTGAATAAAGAATAAGGCTGTAAAAATTAAAGATCCCATGATACATTTGACATAAACAAGGAGAAATACTGCAGACAATTACAAGACACAGTATTACAGGTAACACTCTAGAAAACGTTGCTGCTTTCACTAATATCATCTGTGAAGAACAGCCTGTGCACTTGCAACTATGCAGTTGACAAATATTAAACATAAGCATAAAAAAAAAACCCAAACCAGAGAGCAGTTGAGCAGGTAACAGCTAGAAAATTATCCTCAACTGAACTTTACCAAGTGTGCAGTGCTCTTCACATTATTGTTATTTAATTTAACAATTTAAACATGGAATGCACATTTGAATTACACATATAAAAATAAAATGGCACACTTATTGCTCCATTTCTTGTCTTCCACAGTGACTACAAGAGCAGGAGAATCCACTGACAATAAACAAAGTCAATTAAATTGGAGAATGTGCAGGATTTGTATGATCCAATCATACGCAAGCGGATGGGATCACTGGAGAACAGAAGGAGCAAGTTTACAAGGAAGACTTGCAAACAAACAAACAGTGATGTTCCACAGGTCTTGAGAGCACTTTTTGTTCTTGAAATTTCAATAATGAAACATACTGCTTAGAAACTCTGCCTATGTAGTATTTTCTTAGTAAGAGTATTTTACCCTCAGAAACACCAGTTTTCAATGCTATCCATTCACCAAAACCTGAAATTTTGACCAGTCTTGTGTTGTGTTTAGCCATCAAAATTATGGCATGGGCAGAGCACTGAAATTGTTCCACAACAAACCATATTCGTTTTCAATGCCTTTGTAATTTAAAGTCATTGCTGTCTTTTGTTCTTGTATTCTGTTTTTATTCTCATATGCATTTTCCCGTTTTCTTTCTTTTTCCTTCATCTTTGTCTGGTTTTGCTCCACTTTTTCTCCCTCTCTTTAGATCAGGTATCAAGATTGGCTATTGGGCCATACAACTAGATCATTCTAGTTAGTGCTTTCTAGTGTGGTATGAAACATGTAACATACGTATTTCTGCATAACAAACAGCTGCATAAAACTGATCCTCTGACTAGCAGTGCCCATCAGACAGTGTCCAAATGATTTTTCATATCACAAACTCTGCATGTTTCAGTTTGCATAAAAGTCAGCATAACAGTTACTTATACTGGGAACTTCCAATTTTCTAAGGTCCATCTCTGTCTAAAAACTCATATTGGCATTGTTGATCCTACAGGTAAGGTGGAATACTCAGGCCCTTCCTCTTCTCTACATAATAGATAACTAGAAATTTATCTACTCTATATATTCTGCAAAAAACTGTATTGATATTGCTTATTTTGTTAGGGAACAAATCTAGCACTTGAACTGTGGACTAATCCAGAGACTCTGCAAGCTACCATTCCAACAGGAATATGTGCAATGGGAAGAAATAAAATGGAGGCAACTTCTTAAGGCTTGACAAAAGGCCCCCAAGACTCACTATCCAGTTCCAAAGTTGCAGATTATTTCACCACATTTCAAGAGCAGTGTAGTAAGCACAAGGGAAATTGTTTTTCCCATCTTCTTGCTTCTGAACTAGCCATTTTCTGACTGTTCTGCGTCTTGAGCCATTGCAATAAGTGGGACGTGGCTAATGTGTACATGTGGATAAATCTCATTGACACTGTCCACCTGACCTTTGCATAAACAGAGAGTGGGGCACACAAGCTTTCAAATGACTTAACATGCAGAGTGAGTCCACCTGGACTTGCTTTGTGCATACTTCATACAGATTCACTCTGCACATGACCAGTTTACTCCTTGTCAGCCTCAGCCCACAGCACAGATCAGTCACTTGGTTTGAAAGAAGAGCTTCACATGCAAAAGAAATTTTGAAAAAACTCCCATGTTTTGGTCTTTTGTGGAAAATCTATGATCACAAGGGAAAGAGAATGAGGATGACAAGGAGAGCCACCTCCTAGCACATTCATGAAATCAGACAGTCTGAAAAAAATAATGCCCATGTCTCTGGATGACAATAAGGGACAGTTCTACTACACACCCTGCTTCAGGTCCCACCTGCAGTAGTCTCGCAGTTGCTCTTTCCCTCACAACAACCATGAGGACACCCTGTCTTGCCAGGTACACAATACTGAAGAACGTGCACACTCATACCCTCGAAACTGAGTTAGCTATTTATTTAAGTCCTTACCATTCGTCTACTGAGCAATGCCTGGCTTATCCATGATATATTCACTTTATGAGCTGGGTAATGGAAGTGTGCACTTTTACAAGACTAGCATGCCACAGTTTTAAAATTTCATTACAGATCAGAAGTACAAGAATTTTTAACACACTCATAAAATACAAGGCTTCCAAGAATAGTGTTCTAAAAATGATAGGGTACAAAAAAAGACAGGAAGTCTTCTGTATGCTGTAAATACAAATGAGCAGAGATCTGCAACCTTAACTTATTTTAACTGCTGTCATCCTCTGATAACAATAAAACAAAGTCTAGGGTTTAGTGAAAATGAAATAAGAATTGTGGCTTTTTATTAAAGCATCTTTATGCTGAGTTTGCAAAGGTAAAACCTGTTATCTTGAAGCATATTTAACTAATGAAATATTATCCTAAATTAATAAAAGAACCTTATTTCTTATGCGCTCCTTTTTGGATGCCATGTCATCACACTTGTCCTCTTTACCCAGTTTGTCTACTGCCTCCACAGTGAAGCTGTAGTTGTAGTTCCCTTTCTTTCCTCTGTCTTGGTTGTATCCTTTCCCCCATTTCAGATCTTCTTCATTCCTTCTCACAAACTTGTCAAACTCATAGTGAGCTCTATGCTTTCTGCCATCATCCACTCGATACCTTTGTCTTTCAGGTTCTTTTTCTCGAAATCGTCTCTCCAAATCTCTTTGCTCTTTGTCACTATCATTTTGTGACCTACAGGTGTGTATAAAAAGAAAGAAAATCCACGCAATTAACAGTAAAAATAGCTGCTGAAGGATACAATACAATGTCTTCCTTTGATTTCAACAGTATTTAGATCAATTACATTCCAAGACTGTTTTCTTCTCACTTGCAGAAGGCATGTGTGAAAATATTCATTTATGTTCCAGGCTTTTGTTTATTATGTCTCCAAGTAATTTTGCCTACCTTTGCATATTTTGGTTTAAAGATCATTACCTTGCCACTACATGATAATTTCTGCTATGCTGCAATGGATTTATATTATAAAGACTATTAATTTGCAATATTTTGCTGCCTGCCTGATAAAATTCTCAGCTCTTATTCACTTCATTGTTTCTGTTCATCAAGCAGGTGCTTCTCTCATGCAGCCAAACTGAAAATAATGAAGAAAGATTACAGAATAGCTTGGATTTTAAACACAGGTAGTTTCTTTTTACATGTTACATATGAATAAATACTTAAATTTAAAACAGGAAAGCTGCTTCTGACAGTCTGCTCACATGTTTGGAATCAGGAGACAGAGAGGATGGAGATTTTTTGATGTTGTAATGATCAAATAATGATATGTTTCTTATTTAAAGTAGCTTAATATCAATAAAAGTATATCTTTCCACAACACTTCTTTTCAAATAACAGAACCGTGAAAATTGTCATGGTCTGCCATGAACTGTGGCATTGGTAGGGCTGCCAAGACAGGAGCCCCAACTCAGGAAGAGTTGTAGGTCAGCTGGAAAACTTGAATGACAGGTAAATTATTCAGCATTTTGCAAGACTCTGCTTCTGTCCCTGTGACATGCCTACCAAGTGCAGGCAATATCCTGCACTGTCACAGACACTTGAATCATTCATAACCAGCACAGATGCGTACATATAGAATACTACGTCAGCTCTAAAGGCCAGAGTTATTCTGTTTCACATGACATGCTATTCTAGACACTAACTACAAGCCTCAGCAAGCCTCAGAGCATCACATTCCAAAAAAACCAGAAGATGCATCTTGATTTGTTGCTGTAGTGTTGCCTCATGCCTGTCTGTTCCTCTGTTACCATGGGTAAGGAAGTAATGGATGTGCCAGGAGGCACACAGGTAACAGGGATACAAACTCCAGTTCAAGAGTGGTTAAAGCAGCTTTCTAAGATTCAGTTACAGCGAACAGGCAGGCTAGGGTGGAAATGGCAGTGTAAGCAATTACAGAGCATATGCAGAAGGGAAAGTTACACAGGCAGAAAAAGAGAAATCAGAAATGAAAGAAGGGAATGGCAGCATTCTGTTTGGTATAATTTCAAATCTGTATGTGTACACTCATGTACCTACTGAGGCTTTCATTTGTGCTAGAAAGCTATCACTGCTGAGCCTTAACGTGATTTTTGAGCAGGCAATTCAGTCTCCTGCATGTACAGCTGAAGGCGCAGTTTACTATTGATTTCTGAGCCAGTAGTTTCAACTTTAATTCTCAATCCAACTGAAATACTTCATAGCTTGCTATGTAATCAAACCCACTGATAATCATGATGAAATGAGCACTTGGAAAGACAAGGTAATGCTTCCTGTACATCTGCAGCCAAAAAAATTCTGTTTTACACCTGGAAAATCTACATTAGTGACTTATTAAACTTGCAGAATCATTAGGTTATACAGCACCACCAAAAGCTCAATATGTGTTATCATAAAAGCCTTATTAGTAAAAACTGACTTGCCTCTGCAGTCAGTTTTCTGTTGGCCCTATTTTGTTTCCTTTGTTGAAGAATCAATGAAAAACTTGCACAATATTTTAGATTTCCATTAGAGATTAGGCAATTGGTCAGCATCTCTCAGGATATGCTTAATATACTGAAACACTGAGCCCATGTTTGAAGTCTTCAGACAGAGATCATGAAAAAACCCTCATGAATATTGGTGAACTGTTTCTTCAATTAGAAAACTCAGTAGTTTTATTTTCCAGTGTTCAGTTTATTTTTTCTGTCTGCCATTAGGAGAACATTTGCAGCTCCTGCATACTTGTCATAAAAATCAAGGACCTCTGTGGACAAAATTTAAACTACGCAGAATAAGCAGGTTGCCTGAAACGCTCCTAGAGCACAATTCCAAATGTCCTCTGGTAGTTTGCATGTAATACTGTAGGTAACTTACTTAAATGCTCAAGTTTGTCCTTATATACTGCAAAGTACTTTTGAGAGCTTAGCTGAAAAACTCTACTGAAGAACAAAGTTATTATTTATCTTAGCAGCATGTTATTCTTATCTATGTTTCTTACATAACCTATTTATCATAATGCTATCATTTGCACCTTAATTATTCTGCCATCGCCCCATTTATCAAATACATTTGTATGTTTACTGCAGCAAAGTCAAGTGGAAAGGAGTTGTCCTAGACAACTCTGTTTTTGGCATTAGCAAGGAAAGAGGGAGGGCCTTACCTGAGCTTTTGATAGGGAACAAGTGAAATAACAGTGAAACTCTGAGTGACTTTTCATGCAGAAATCCTACTAATCTGGGATTTCAAATAATTTCACACATAACAAATTGCATCCACTAATTATGCCATCACATCAGTAAGCTGTTACTAAATACCTTTCACAAAAAGGACCGTGAGAGATTTGTCCTTATATAGAATGAAATCAGTTCTTTGCTGACAAATCATCCAGTAAATGCACCACTTATATCGTGCTTAAGCCTAGAAATAAACGCATTTAGGACCTAAACTGAAGCTACAAGATAAATATAACTTACTTTTCTTTGAGTTCTTTTAGTGAAACCTCCAAAGATTTGGATTTTGTACTCCCAGATCCAGGTGATTTATCCCATTTGCTCTCCTCAATGTCAGCTTCTTCACCTTTTTCTTTGTGCTTGTCACTGGACGGTTCATCTTTTTCAGGCTTCTTAAGAAGCTACGAGATATTTCATTACATTATGATGAAAACTTATTCTCCTTTGTGGTAACAGGCATTTTTAACAACGTATTAAATATAACAGTAACCTGTTAAGACTGAATATCTCATATTTAAATGCTAGGAATGTATTTTACCATGTATGGAATCTGAAGTAATTTTAAAACAGGAGGTTACTTTTGCTAAGTAGTGACAGTCATTAACAGGCATCCAATCACACACTTTTAAATAGGTTGACAGTACAGGAGAAAGCACTTACCTACTGTTCTCTTCTGAGTTTCACAAAGACATTATTTTGGTCTACAGGTTCTTAGAAAACAGGTAACAGAGCTCAATGCTTTTGCCAGTACAGTAAGAATGAGAACCTCTACAATACTACAAAGACAGTAGAATTAATACTTCACTCCTTAAAATAATATGTATCAAACATGTGTCACATGAACCTTTGGTGTTTTTGTTTATGGCCAGATATGAAAAACCCAAAATTTGGCTTCAGAATTTGCTATTTTTATACATCAGTGTGAAGGAAACTTTTGTCCAGGAAGAAAAGAGGAAAGAAGTACAAAGTTCTGTGGCTACTCCTCATCTGGATTGAGTCTGTGTGTCAAGGCATTAAGCTACAGACCCTTATACCAGTTCTCCTCTTTAAAACAGCCTTTGAAGCCTTTCCAATATCACAAAATTTAGTTCAGATATCTATGTAATCTTACATTAATAAGGTTTTAAATGTCCACATTTAACAGCCCAAAGTACACCTGCCTAACTGAAGTAATTAAAAGCACATCCATTCACACTGTTATAAGGCAAGACTTTGTTATAACTGGTTAAATTATTAATTATACCAGTTAAAAAGCATCAGTTCTGAGCATAAACACAAAAAACTCTCTGCACATATGGCTACATAAAGACTTACATGACAGAAAGTGTTAAAGCTATACATGCAATAATATTCTGGCACAGAACAATTTGTTTCTGTCACGTTCTGTTTGCTCAGAATGCAGCAGTGTTATACAAAGATACCCAAGTTGCCTGCCATAACCGCATCGGCACAACATTGCACCTAAAAATCAATCAGTCGTGTTTTCAAATGATGCTCCTTAGTCAAAGCCCTACTTTCCAGTCAAAACTAGTTTGGTATCTCCACACTGTACAGTTGTACATTAAATAAACACTGAGATACCACAGGAATGTCTGGATAACGTAAAGAAAAAAGGAATCTTTTTTCACTAAGTACCTTGATCCTTATTTCTTTTTCAGAAATTTTTTTTTGCTTCTCCACTTCTTTTCTTTTACGTCTTTCCTCTTCTCTCCGTTTCCTTTTCTCTTCCTCCCGCAGACGTTTCTTCTCCAATTCTCTCCGCCTTCGTTCTTCTCTTTTCTCTTCTCGTATTCTCTGAAGAGTTCAAAATGATTCATTGTAAATTGTCCAACAGAAATCCACATGAAACATAAATGTTGAACTTCAGGCAAAAGTCTGAACGTACCTGCTTTTCTAATTTTCTATTTTTAATATATTCCAAAAGGGGTGTTGTTCTTCTAGCTAAAACACAAAAAATTTGTGACATAGTGTTCAACTCCTAAAATATGTACTCATTTCTTTACTTTAATACTAACCCTTTTTTTTCTAGCTTTATCTGCAAGGGAGCTAAATAATTAATAAACCTACTTGTTTTACATATTTTTGAAGACATTCCCATCATTCTGCTTTAGAGACACTTTGTTGCTTTTGCTATTAATGTCAGAAGGAGCAGAGCTATGTTGCATTATTTTATTTCTAATTAAAAACTGTATCTTTTCTGCCCCAGAGAATGGATTTTTATATCTTGTTTATCAAATTTTTTTTTCACCAAAGAGGAAAGAAATGAGTTCAGAATCTATTCCTACATTTTAATTTTGTACATCAAACACTTAGCTGTATAATGCTGTTCATATGTAGCTCACATTACTCTAATCTCACACAGCATTTTTCAGTCCCAGATTTTAAAGTACATCATGAAGGAAACAATTTCACTGTCATGTAATATTTTCATTTAACTATCATCTAGCATTCAGCAGCAATCCATGGGAACACAGTAAGAATAAGAGATAAATGGTTTGTCTTGGGTTACATAGCAAAGAGTCATCAAATTCAATGCAACTCTGTCTTCCCACAGAACAAATAAAATGCCTCATCTACTGAATCACACAGCCATTCTTATTTTACAGAGCTGTCTTCACCCTCTGAAATCTAGCCTGAACCATCTCCAGATTCTACAAAAGCCTGAAGCACATAATTCAGTTCTATACAATACAAGTAATATATAGTATTGGACAGAAATTTGAATTCATGTACTTAAAGCTGTGAGTAGTTACAACAAATTTTGCCAGCCTTAGATGTCCCAAGCTAGTTACAGAAAATGTTCACCACCAGAAATTGCTCTACAGTTATGTATAGGATGCTTCCACAAACCAGAGGAAAATGTCACTACTGGAATGCATGACAGCATTTTGAAGAGAATGGAAAAAAAAGGAAAAAATAAGTTCTCAATAAATTTGAAATTGCATAGCCCTAATCTAGACATAATTCATAGCCCAAAAACATCTGAATGTTTGTGTCTTGACAGTGTGAATACCCTGGGGCCAACCCATTCATTAGTGACAAAAAAACCTTGTTTCACAATGAATGGGAAGGCTTGATGGGATTCAGTGTTTGTATTTGGCTGGTATGAATAGAAGCGACAACCAAAGAAAAATTTTTATTTGAGATCTTCCTCCCTCTATCTCTAGATTTCTTACTATGTCGATCCCCCCTCTCTACTTTTTTAGGTTTCCAGAACCCTCCCTGCCAGTCCTGCAGATCTGCAGCTCTACCTCTCTCACCTGCTCCCTTAAGTTGCCCTGATCAGTGTCTGCCTTTGGGCGCCTGTACATGACGTAACTGATGACAAATTGTACCCAGAGTGTCTGGGGGAATTATAAGCTGCACTGAGAGCCCAGATCTTAATAATGCTGTGATGCAAGAGGTTTAATCAGAAATTATAACTTGCAAGTTCAAGAGGGAGAGGCAATGTAATGAGTACTATCAAAAAAGAAGGGCAAAAAAGAACATCTATCAAACCTAAGCCTTACCCATGTTATTTACGGGCTTTATGGCAAGTAAAAATCTAAAAGGTTTTTCTTAAAATGTTTTAGGAAGTTTTAACAAAAAAAGAAATTCGAAAATGAAGACCTGTGTCAGCAATACAGTTTACATTTTGTCTTGCACTCTGGAAACAAGCCAAAAAAATGAGCTTATCTTCATCTTGTTACACAGGAAATGTGTTTGGTATCTCTCTGTCACAATGAAACTGATGAGCTAATGCATCTGACATGATACACAGAACATGCTGGTTTGTGGCTGCACTACCTGGAGAAACGCTAAGAACCTGATGCACAATTCTGCCGAAGCCCTGGGTATGTCTTTGACTCCAGTAGGACTCACACCTTTGTAACTAGACATACAACTAAGCCTTTACACAATTTTGTTTTAAATAGGCTATCCAGGCAAGCAATCTTCGTTTTTATACTGACAGCAAGGCCATCCTTGTAACAGTAAAAAACCAAATCAACTACTTTTGTTTTCCTGTGATTTAAGAGAAACAAAACATTAAAATTCCTAATGCAAAGATACCTTCAGCTAATACTGTTACTCTGAAACCTGCAGCTCTCAATACAAATAATTTTCATTGACAGAATACTTTAAAATAAATCTTTCTTGAAATTGTGAACTTTTTGTAAATTGTAAACTTAGAAAATACTAAGCAAGATTTGGGGTAAATAAATTTGTTGAAAAACTTTCCTATCTGGAACAGTCACAAACAAGTTTTAATGATAAAAGAATTACTTAAACGCACATACTTCTAACATGTTCATTTCCTCTAAAATGTTCAAGGTCCGAATCTCTCCTATCAACTCTCAAACAGCAATAACAAGTGATAGGACAAGGGGAAATGACCTTGAGTTGTGTTGGAGGAGGTTTAGGCTAGACATCAGGAAAAATTTCTTCACTGAAAAGGTTGTCAAGCATTGGAACAGGCTGCTCAGGGAAATGGTGGAGTCACTATCCCTGAAGGTATTTAAAAGATGTGTAGAAATGGTGCTTAGGGACATAGTTTTGTGTAGTTGACTGCACTGTGCTTGGTTAATGGTTGGCCTTGATAATCTTACAAATCTTTTTCAACCTAAATGATTCGATGAATCTATTCTATGATTCTTACCAAAAGAGGCTAATATTTTCACACTTTAAAGAAATAACAGCACTGATGATTTTTTTTTTTCATATTTGATTGTCACGCCTAGGGAAAGAGTAAGCATTCTGCACGTTGTCACTCGGAGACAGAGCACACCAGTACTCCATGCCCTCCTAAAAGCTGCACACCTGCACTGAAGATTTCAGTGTTAATCTTTCTAAAGATTCCCCGAGACTCTGAAAGTCATGCAGCACGCACACAGAAAACAAGGTGTTGCCTTACTTTCAAAGCTTTCGCAGAATCTTGACCATGAGAACAAAGAAAGACAATTTCATATTTCTCAATAAAAGCAGCTAGTATCAGGGATAAATTCCTGATTATCTCCTATTTTATCTTATAAAAATAAATCTTAAATCTTTTAATACATTTGCAAGTATTCAAAAGTAGTAAGTACTTGTTTCTGAAGCCACTGCACATGCAAAACTTCCAGTGAAGTCAGGTGATTCCATGCATAGAGCCTTAAAACAATAGGTGGAGTGTTTCCTAACACTATCTGGCTGGATTACAAAAATGTGATTGCACTAATCTCACTATGTGAGACTGAACAGGTCAGTTCTTGTGGGTAATATAATGGAAGTTATAAAAATAAGATACTTAATATTCTCAATAGTAAGAAAAATCAAGAAAACAGACCAATGAGTTCCCTTGTTTTGGCCTCAATCTCCCCCAAAAGAATCTCAGGATTGGCACAGATTTTCTCTTCGTCAGCACAGTAACTCTCTAAAAATTTCCTATATTCTGGATCTGTGAAGAAAAATGTTTGAATTACTACTTTGCAATGAATGCATAACAGAAATGGAATCTATTTCTACTGCGATGACAAGAAAGCAGGATTACCTTCTTCAATGCTCCCAGCTTTGGCATCCTTCTTCTTCAGCTTCTTTTTTGAAATCTTCTGGAATGGAGCAAATTCAACCACTGCAGGATACTCCAAACCTTAAAAGAGATCAATGCTTAATTTTTTGAGAGGGAGATATGTTCTCTATAAGATTTACCAAAACCTTGAAATTTGGGTTGAGTGTTCTTACATGAAATCAATGATGAATGTCTCTACAATCCCCTCCTAAACTTCTAATGAAAAATTACATGTAGCACTAGTTTAGATACAAAACAAAATGCATTTTTATTTCAATTACATACAGCAACATCAAGTATTTTTTGACATGCCAACAAAGACTGCTGAAATGAAGATGACTATTGTTGCACAATAAAATTATTATCATTTAGAATTCCCTCTTAATTCCTTACAAGTATTAATTTATTATAAAAATTTACATAATATCTCAGCCTGAGAAATGATAATTACTATACAAAATGAATCTGAAAGAGTTGAGTTGCTTCTGTGAAGTTCTGTTGCCAAAAAGCTTGAAAAAGAAATCAATGCTGGGTAACAGGCCATAAAAAAAAAGATACCAGAAGGAAAACTGTAAAGGCAGAATTTTATGAAACTTCTTTGTGTCTATATATGGTGGACTACGCAACTTCTGGTCTGCCTTTACTGGCATGGATTCTTTTGACTTCTGTCTTAAAGACTGTATTCTTCCTTCCACTGGAGTCGGAACTGTGTGGGTTTTGAATTTTGTCTGGTTATCCCTTGCAGCAGGTTCAAGATGACATTTTGCTCAAATCCACTGAAAACACGACTTGCATCTGCTAGAATATTCATTAATGTTATTGAACTTGGTAGTCTGTTTTCATTTTAGCCTCATTAATGTGATGTCACCAAAAGCATCACCAGAAGGCACCTCTGATTAAAACAAAATATCATGCCAACCTGGCCAAGCTTGGTTTTGCAAAGCACAGCGTAACACCGAAGGATGTACTTCACTGACATAGAATAAAGCCTTGACAGATTCATAAATACAATTTATTTCCAGTTTTTCACCTAAAACACACAGAATTTGAAATTGGAGAATCATGCACTGCGAGGAATGTGTGGTTCTCCATCTCTACATGGAGAGATGAGGCGAAGACTGTGGATGTGGTCTACCTAGACTTCAGCAAAGTCTTTGACACAGTCTCCCACAGCATCCTCCGGGAAAAGCTGGCAGCCCGTGCCCTTGGCTGGGTGCACCCTCTACTGGGTTAAAAACAGGCTGGATGACTGGGCAGAGAGTGGTCATGAACGGTGCCACAACCAATTGGTGACCAGTGGAGCACCCCAGGAATCAGTACTGGCTCCAGTTCTATTCAACATCTATACTGATGACCTAGATGAGGGGACTAAACCTACTCTTAGTAAGTTTGTGGATGACACCAAGTTGGGGGGAGTTGTCAATCTGCTGGAGGGAAGGAAGATGGTGCAGAGAGATCTGGACAGGCTGGGTCAATGAGCAGAGATCAGTGGGATGAGGTTTGACAAGGCCAAGTGCATTTTGACCACAATAACCCCCTGCAACTACAGACTAGGGGATGAGTGGCTGGAGAGCAGCCTGGCAGAGAGGGACCTGTCAGTACTGGTCGACAATTGGTTGAACATGAGCCAGCAGTGTGCCCAGGTGGCACGAAAGGCCAATGGCATCCTGGCTTGGATCAGAAACAGTCTGGCCTGCAGGACTAGGGACGTAATTTTTTCCCTGTACTGGGCACTGGTGAGGCCTCACCTTGAGTACTAGGAGCAGTTCTGGGCCCCTCACTTCAAGAAAGATGTTGAGGTGCTGGAGTGGTTCGAGGAGAGCAATGAGGCTCATGAAGGGACTTCAGGGAAAGTCCTATGAGGAGAGGCTGAGGAAGCTGGGGTTGTTTAGCCTGGAGGAGACTCAGAGGGGACCTTATCATTCTCTATAACTACCTGAAGGGAAGCTGTAGATGGGTGGGGGTTGGACTCTTCTCCCAATCAACTAGTGATGGGACAGGAGGACAAGGCCTGAAGCTGCATTAGGAGAGGGTTAAGTTGGACGTTAGGAAGCACTTCCTCAAGAAAAGGGTGATCAGACATTGGAATGGACTACCTAGGGGGGTGGTAGAGTCTCCATCCCCAGAGGCATTTAAGAAACGACTGGATGTGGCACTTAGTGCCATGGTCTAGCTGATTGTGGTGATGTTAGGCTGGGCTTGATGATCTTAAGAGGTCTTTTCCAGCCCAAAGAATTCTGTGATTCTAGGAAAATCCATCCAAATCTGGTTGAGGTAGAAGCCTATAAAATAGGTATGAAATGCTGAAGAGGAATTTGTTACTCTGATAGACAGCTTCTTTAGAGATCAACTCTCCAGTAAGAGCAGAGTGGACTACTTTTTGTGGGACCTCCACAACACTCAGTGTACACAACAAGGTCTATACAAGAAACCCACAAACCTATGTCTGATTTATACAAACCATGCAACGTTTTACAGAAGATATCAGTGAATAAGGTGAGGAACTGTTTAAGGGAAAGCACCATTTCTTGGCTATGGTGGTTTCATTCTGTTGTAGGAGACATGGACACCTACATTATAGTTTTTCCTTTACTGTTGAGCAATCTTCTGCAGGTGGAACATTTTAAAGATGGCAACCAATTTTGTTGCTTTTGTTCTTGGAACAAGAATGGGTGTCTGCAAACGCTCAAAAAAGTCAGGCTGTACATACCTCAATGTGGACAACCAATGTAATGAAGTCAAGTTTTCATCTTGCTTTTTCAAAATGAGTATGTGGCACAACTTTATCTCACAGAAATGCACTGAACATGTGGCAATTTGTGCTTGCAACGTGTTAATACACTATTGTGATGAACTGTGAAGCTTTAGTAAGATAATTATCTTAGTGAGATCTTGATAGTGTATTGCTTAAGGCACAAGAATGCAAAAAAGCATGCAAACCACATAGACAAGCAAGACTGCATGGACAGATTTACTTTGCACTTTTAAGTGCTAGATTTTAATATATGTTTATGTAATTTACCATATGAAGAAAAAAATGACATAATTAGCAAAAAGGAAGTAATGTTCTAAAATGGTATATGTACATATACACTTAATATCTTACAAACAGTCCAACCTTTATTATCAATGAAGACATAGCCATCAAAGCGATCTCTAAAAAGAAGGATGTCCTCAGGATTTCTAAAGTTAATGTATGCTCTCGAGTAGAGATGAGGATAAAGGCTGCAACAAGAAACAATTTTATTTTCTGTTACATACTATTCTGCTCAGGAGTAGAAAAAAGTAAAACCAGAAGGATCATGCTGCAACTCTCATCTTGTTTGAGAAAAGGCTACCTCAAACGTGTACCAAAACCTTTGCGTATAGAAATCTAATTATTTCTATGACAAAACATAACTGAACAACTGAGTTCCTAGATGCAACTGTGAAATTTATTCTGATATGGGATAATTATTTCAAGTTGGTTTTGTCTCCCTAAATTTCAGAGCATATGCCTCCTTTGTGCAGGATCAAAGCTTTACGTCTCGTATTTCACAGTTTGAGTGATATGAATAACAGCAGTGTTTCCGGGGAATTTCTTGGGCATGCTAAGAAAGCATTCTGTCACTGAAACAGAAGTAAAAACTCCCAGTAAAAGGGCAGTTGCCAAGCTGCTGCTCTATTTAAGGAGATTTCCAACTTTAAGAAAGACTAAATAACCTAATAATTGGCAAGATAATTGAGAGAATACTTATAAAAACTTTACGTGACACATATGTGTATTAATATCTATGCGATGTCTAGTTATGAAGAATAATTACTGTGGAAAAGCAAAGCATTTCTAGCAGAAGAACGTTACTTACCTTAAAATAATTATGATTCTTCAACAATTTGTTTGTAAATTTCAGTCCAAGGGTAAATGTTTAATGTGCCTGATAAAAACTTCAGAGCTGGCACATCACCAATCACAATGATTCTGAGGTCATTTAATGAATTACCACCCACCAGCTAAGTTACCATGAGCCATGGCATGTGCGTGCTTTAAACCCTTGCAACTGTGCTATGAAACAGTTTGTCTCTAACTGCCTTCAGTGATGGCATGTTTTATGCCAGGTTTTTCAACACTTCTGAACACAAGCCTACCACTTTAAAATACCTATGTTCATCATATTATTACCACATGTGGCCTGTTTTCAGACAAGCTCACCACCAGCAGCAGGGGACAGCAAGCACACAGTTGCAACTGCATTTCAATCCCACAGCTATATAGGAATCACATTTCATGAGTGAGAAAGAGCCAAACCATGGGCTGAATTACAGGATCCACAGATGTGGCAGCTCAAAGCAACACAGCTACTACAAAACAAGTAATTTTTTTCTTTTTCAAATGTGTATCTGTCCGAATGCCATTTTGGGTGTTAGAAGGTGACTATAAAAAGCAATGCTGTGCATAGCTAACCAATGAGTTTGTAAAACCACCATATTTGTGCTACGCTTGTATGGCTTTATTTTAACAAGTTTGTGTATTAGTTGCATGAGCGAGGATATTCATCATCCTGGATATTGTAGCCAGGAGAAATGTTTAAAAAAACCCAACCCTAAAGGAGCTTTCTTTCGTTTCAACATTTTGCAAATACCACCACTGGAGTGTTTCTACTGCAAATAGGGGATAACCATCCTAATTCTAAGAGCTATTTCATCATATACCATCACTGCGTTTTTGATATTCTAGGATGGGAAAAGCACTGAGTAAATTGCAAGCAAGTAATGACAAAAATGCCTGCTGGAGCATGGCTAAGGCATAAAGCAGCGCTCAAAGACCCTCCAGGCAAGGCATGTAGGGAGCAGGTAGCCCCCAAAGAGGCTGTCCAGCTATGGACTGCTTGTAAGCAATCTCTGGACAGCTTGATCAAATCAGAATGGCATGTATTTTGTCATGGGGTTTCTTTCAAACCCCCTCTGTGATCAGTTCTGCAAACCTCCAGTCTGCACACACAACACGAAGTATCTCGAGGTTGATTAAAGAGTTAATGCCAAGATGCCAAGCAGATGAAACAAGACAGCTTTTCTCTTACCAGTTTCAAAGCAAAAAAAAATTAAATGTAACACCTTTCATAATTGAATACAGGTAAAAATGTCTCTTTTAAATAGGCCTATAAGTGTATGTAAGGTAAGAAATTTTACTGCGCTTATCTATAGCTGTGCTAGAAGAAATGTCTCTGCAGTCAGGCAGTGAGGTCTCTCTGATGGTGGCTCCCAGGAAGAAGCGAACTTCCTTCTCCATTTGTTACCAGGACTAATCTCATGTTTCATGTTCTTTTATTAAATGAGGCCCTATATTATAGATGATAGGATTGTACACCTTAAGTGCTAAAGAGTCACAAAACCAGAAACGATGAGGAAGCAGTATTTTTCAGCCCAGCTATTACTAATGGAGACTGAGAAATTGAGTTTTAGTTGATAAACAACTATTTCAGTGCTTTATCCATGTTCAGTTTTTGTAAAACAAACTTCCCATAGATTCAAGAGTGGGACACAGGTAAGTGTCCCAGGCACTTCATCAATGTGGTACTTTTCTCTGTCTCAGTGTACAGCAAACACTCCATCATATAGCTGGATTTGGTATGGTCATCAAGCATTTATTAGTAAGAGAAAACTGAGTCTGAAGGGTGTGTTTCTCTGGAAAGCATAGATTTAGATTCTACCCTGCAAATAAGGGATCCCATATTGTTGCAATACATTATTAACAGAAGAGAGTGCTGTGAAGATGAGGTCTTGTATTGGAGAACAAATTTTATGAACTGTTGCTGAATTTGCTGGGACTGTTTAGTCTGAAGAAAGGCTGAGGGGAGACCTTATTGCAGTCTACAACTACCTGAAGTTTGCAGAGAGGTGTACGTTGGTCTCTTCTCACAAGTAACAAGTGACAGGACAGGAGGAAATGGCCTCAAGTTGTGCCAGTGGAAGTTTAGGTTAGGCATCAGGAAAAATTTCTTTATTGAAAGGAACATCAAGTATTGGAACAGGCTGCCCAGGGAGATGGTTGAACTGCCATCCCTGGCTGTGTTTACAAGTCATGTAGACACGGAGCTTAGGGACATGGTTTAACGGTGACTGGATTGTTTGAACTTGATGATCTTAAAGTTCTTTTCCAACCTGGACAATTCAATGATTCCATGATATATTATCATCTATAGGTAGTGTGTTTATCCAATAAACATATCTAAAGGCCACAGAATACAATAAAACTCTATTTCTGACACTGATTTTGATGTTAATGTACACTGAAAGATAAATGTAATGCAGTGAATCAGATGAATTTGAAAAAAATTAATGAAACACAGAGCAAGTCACTTTCTGGAATGATTTTACTGAAAGGGATGCAACAAGAAAAGTGTTATACATTAATTACATAATCAAATGACATTTTA
Source organism: Phoeniculus purpureus (assembly GCA_028565055.1). Lineage (NCBI taxonomy): Eukaryota > Metazoa > Chordata > Aves > Bucerotiformes > Phoeniculidae > Phoeniculus > Phoeniculus purpureus. Next base: position 84,906,833 of record JAOXOE010000001.1, read on the forward strand.
AAATGTTTCATAGGTTGTCTATAGCACAACTTTGTAAACTTAAAGGTAACTTTTAGATTGTAAAAACAGAGAAAAGGGAGATGCTATGTAGGTCCTAATGTTCCTACAGTTGTATTATCAATTAATTCTCTGGATTGGTTTCCACCACGCACACGGAACAGAAGAACAGGATGTAGAATAAAGCTATCACTGAAAGACAAATGGCCCTGTAGAGGGAAGATGCTCACCTCATCCTGCAGATCTTCATGTGGCATCAAGACACATGCACACAGTGTCTTCTGAGATTTTGTCAGCTGTCCATGACAGACTGCTGTAATGCAATGCAGCATGTTTTGCTGCGCATTTTGCAGAAAGACGATGCAGCCATACAAAACTTGCAGAGATAAATTCATTCTGAAAAATACACCTTTTGTACTAAAGTGTAGCTTTAAAGAAGCAAGATGAAGCAAAAAAAATGTGAGTATGAAAAGGTTTACGCTGAAAAATTCAAATTTACATGAAAGCTAATTTCCTCTTGAGTTTAAATTAGTGAAGGGAGATGAGAACACGAACCCAAAACTCAGAGGAACGAGAGCAAGTTTCTCCCAGATCAAGACTTTATTACAGGGCTCACACACAGCACTCAAAGAAAGGGACAATCCAAGTAACACAGAATGACAAAAGGTCTCTTCCAACCAAATAGACTTTAAGATCAAGTTCATCCTTAACACACATCAGATACCACTGTTCTAAACAAAGTTTATACATTTGTGTGCTTTTTTCCTGCATTTTTAACTCTAGCAGCAAAACAACGTAAGAAACACAGCTTTATTTCCTTCAGACTTCTGTTAATCACTAAGACCTGCTCTTCAAGGCAAACAATTTTTTTAAAGTGGTTTAAACATGTCCTCATCCCTCCAGCAGAGTGAACTACTGTGTCATATAAGTTTGTTAGGTTGCAGATGTATGTTCTGTCACTAGCTGTACGAAAGTACATGACTAAAACAGAGAATGAGAGAAAAAACACAAGATCTTTCCTGAGTTACCCGACATGGATGCAATTAAATGAGCAGACAGCAATATTTTTAAGTACTCCAAATTTCATCGTAAAGAAGCAGAGAGAAAAAAAACCTTTATGTGTACAACTGTTGTCAGTGCCTTCTCTTTTCCAAGAAGGCTGACTGTATTAGGGATGGGAAAATGTTGAGTGAAATATGATTGTCAGAGGCCTACAGTGATAACTTTAGCTAAATCAGTAGCTATGGGAAAGGACTGCTTCTGTTTACATAAAATAGAAGATACAAACATCAGAACACAAGCCAACAGACCTGTTCTCCTCCAAAACTGGGCAACGTGCCAGTAAGAACTGAGTGAATAATGGCCCGAAGAGGGAGGAAGGAAGGGGGAAGATGCAATAGTGGGGGAGGGGGATGTGTGTGTGGAGAGAGATCACCAGCAGTCTGGTGAGACATGCGCACTGTTTTATAAAATTACCTAATCCTGGATGTACTCTGCCCCACCTCCTTCACACATACTGGCCCTATATGTAAGGATGTATAAAAGGACTCCTGAGAGAGAGAATGGGGCAGGGGGGGAAACAAATCCGATCAACGTTGTCCACCGGGACACTTGCCATTTTTGCAGCCTTGCTGTACTCCCCTGGGGGAATGCTGCGCTGCCTCCTATGTGCAATCATCTGGGTGGGAACGGCATGTGTGTAAGTCTTTGTCACTTTCTCTTTTATATCACACGTGCATGATATGTATTTGTCTATAGCTCTTATTTGTGAGTGGAGTCACTTTGCACCACATCCTTCAAGGACTCTAACCATAACAACAACTCCCTAAATTCTTCTGCCAAAAGTTGTGCTGTAAAATTAAAATCTTTTAAACTGTTTCCTGGCATTTGCACACTGAGGACAGAGACATTTTTCTAGAGAATTTTCTGTTTGGTATGGCCATTCCAACCTAAACCCTTTAACAATCCTGTGATTCTAAAGATTCGCAATCAGACCAAACACTTCTTTTTGCTAACATCACATCCTTTGTAGTTCCACCAGAAAAGCTGAAGCATCTACTATTCAGTTGCTGCACATGCATGTAACTATCTAGGTCAGGCAACGCGATAAAGTTTTGCTAAACAGCCATTTGTTCCTTTCTAACTGTGGAATTGACTGAGAGAACCTACAGACTCAGAGTTAACCACCCAGTAACACAGTGGTGGCTGGAAGTGGCAGCACTCTTTCAAAAAAATCAGCCCTGGAACCAGACCACTCCAGGTGTAATTCACCACAAAGAATTCCCTATGAATGAAAGGCTATCTGATCTGAGTGTGATTGCCTCTAACTGTAAAAGCTGGTGAGCAACAAACATCCAGGATCTGTCTGTAGTCAACGGAAAAAAATCCTGTGGAGGATGGTTCACTGTACAAGAACACAGGCTAAGATGGATCTTGTATTTTAGTTTTTCAGAACACAGGGAGATGAAGGACACAGGGTATTTTGTTTATTTTAGTGATTATTTCTGAAAATTGTTTTATTCAAAAGGGAATATTTTACAACCAAGACACTGAGTAAATGTACTGGCAATTCTGACATTCTAAATCAACCAGTCTTCCTTTTCTCTAGTTTTGAATGACACAAAACTAAATAAAGCTAGGTTACAAAAAGATGTAACCACCCAAAGAAACTAAACTCAAATGGCAGTCACTAAAATACTTCCGTGGTATTTGCCCTAGGCTGACTCTTTCTCACAGCTGGCAAACAGTCTGTTGCATTTTACCAATGAAAGATAAAATAAATACCTGGGTTTCAAATAAAAGTATGTCCCATCCATATAATTTTTTTTCTAGTTTAAAATTGCCAGTGTACTAGTAGAGGGAACGTCTTTACATATGCATCCAGGTTTTCACAAGTATTTTAAATAACAAACAAAAAGGGTTTGGTGGAAAAAACTGGGATTTGCTAAACCCAAAATACATTAATTATATTTTAAGCGCCTGAAAACCTGCACAAACAGCTCATCCTCACCTGGGATCAGCAGTGCAAAACTCAAAATAATCATGAGCAGGCAGAGGATGTAGCTGTTCTTCCAGTTGCTCCTTAGTTAGACAAGGAGGAAGCCGTCGAATAACTACCTGCATGTATAAAAGAAAATGGGATTTAAAAACTGTAGAAAGAGAAGACACACATCATATTACTCCAGTTTAAAAGCTCTTCCTCAAATTGGAAACTTCAATCAGAGCACCAGCCTCATAGCAATTTACTTTTCTAGGTTTGCTAATAGATGGAACAACTTCCCTGTCTCAGTTTCTGCTAACACTACAAAACCACAGGGTAACTGATATATTCTGATGAAGAAGAGCTTGAGAACCATTGTGAGTTAGCTGATATTAACAAATGACTGTAAAAACAGATACTGACCATACAAAATGGTAACAGTATATATTTAAAAAACTTATTTAATTTAACCCAGTTTTTAAGTCTTTTATTACAACAACACTTGAGTGAATTAGATTTATGCATCTGGGTGCTGGCCTCTGTGAGGCGAGGCTGGGGCTGCCCTGAGCCAGCTGACACAGCCAGCTCCAACTGACCCACCACAGGGCACAGCTGAGCCCCTCAGCTACAATGGTGGCACCTCTAGGGAGGTATATTTAAGAAAGGCCATAAAAGGCTATGCAGCAACGTGTGAGACAGAGGAATGAGGGGGAAAAAAGGGTGAGAGCCTTGCAGACACCAAGGTGAAAGAAAAAGAGGAGAAGGTGCTCTGGGTGATAAAGCAGATTCCCATGGAGGAGACCGTGGTGAAGCAAGTTGTTCCCCTGCAGCCAGCAGAGGGCCACGCTGGAGCAGATACTCACACTGCAGTCTGTGGGGTATCCCATGCGGCAGTAGATGGAGATGCTCTGAAAGAACATGCAGCCTGTGGCGAGCCCATGCATGAGGTTATGTGGCGGTTCCTACAGCCCGTGAAGTGGCCACACTTGAACAGGTTTACACTGAAGGACTACAGCTCATGGAAGGGACACATGCTGCTGCAGTTCGTGAACAACTGCAGCATGTGGGAGGGGCCCCTGCTGGAGCAGTTCATGAAGAACTGTATCCCATGGCAGGGAACCCACAATTGGATACAGTGTGAGGAGAGAGGAGCTGTTACATTCTGACCACAAACCCCATTGTCCATCTATGTGCACTCCTTGAGGGCAGGGGAGATACAGCCTGGGAACTAAGAGGGGAGGGCAAGAAGGTGTTTTAGTTTTAATCATTGTTTCTCATCATTTTACTCTATTTCTTGTGAGTAGTGATACAGTAAATTAATTTTCTCCAAGTTACATCCATTTTGCCTGTGATGGCACTTTGCAAGTGATCTGTCTTTACCTCAACCCATAGATTTCTGTCATCTTATTTTCTCCTCATCCTGCTGAGGAAGGGGTAAGAGAGCAGCTGGCCAGGGGTCTGGCAGGCACCTGAAGACAACCCACCACACTCAGGTAAACTGGCCAATAATACAGGCCAGGAAACCATAAGGGAACCTCTGGGATTGAGCAATGACAGCACACAAACCAGTAAAATGGTGATCAAGTTTCAGACAATCTATTTCCAATTCCCACCAGGATCTTCTGAATTTAACTTGACTCTAGTTATAGTGATTTTCAGTGCTTCAGTTTTCCAATTTATAAAACAGGAATAAATCCTATCTCACAGTACTCGATAAAGGATTCTTTGAAAAGTGCTCAAATAAACCCAGGGAGACACTAATGCTCTTGTCTTTACAGCAGCTGATCCGCCACAGCAATAGCCAACCTCGATTCCTGTACGAAACAAAGGTCAGACAGCATGCAGATCTGCAGCACTGCTGCCAAGGACCTCAATACAAGTGAATAAACACCCTCATTTTGCAGATGAAGAAATACCCACTCAAACACCTGAATCTCCTGAAATCAGACCTGGTCAGTCAAACAGGACCTACTCCTCACTGCAAACTTCTCCTGACCAACAGACAGAGAACCACAGAATGGTTTAGGTGGGAAGGGACGTTAAGAATTATGTAGTTCCAGGGACGGGGCTCCCACGGCCTCCCTGGGCAACCTGTTCCAGTTCCTCAGCACCCTCATCAAGCTTCTTGGCGTGAAGCCATTCCCCCTTGTCCTATCACTAGAGTTCCTCGTACGACGTCCCTCTCCAGCTTTCCCGCAGGCCCCCACCATTTACTGGAAGACACTCCCACCAGAGCCGCACCTCGCCGCGCCCACCTGCCCCGACTGCCCCCCTCTCCTCTGCCTGACCCACAGCCGAGCCCCGCTTGCGGCCCCTCTGTGTCCTGCCGCGCCCCACCCCACGCCGCCGCCCGTTGCTGTTCTCTCGCTCCTCACTTTGCTCAGAGCCGTCTTCTTCTCCTCTCGCTGTTTACCCGGCGCAGGGTGAAGCGGCGGCGGCTGCGGCAACGATGAGGGCGGAGAAGGCGGCGCCGGGTTTGGCGGAGCCGAGTCTGGGTCGCGACGCAGCGGGACATCCATGGGCCGCTTCTCCCGCCCGCCGCCGCTAGCCCGCACCGGCCCCAGCCCCGGCTCCCGCTCCGACCGCATGAAGCCACAGCAGCGGTCTGCAGCGCAGAGGAAATCTCGCGAGAAACGTCTCCTGGCTGGGTGCAATCTCGCGAGAGCTTGTCACTGGTAGAGACTGCTGGGGGTCCTCGCTGCCGCCGTTCACAGAGTCAAAGGCTGGTGTGGGCTGCAAGGGCATTTCAGAGGTCATCGGGTCCAGCCCCCTACAAGCAGCAGGGTCATCTCCAATTAGAACAGGTTACCCAGATCCCAGTCCATCATTACCTGGAATGTCACCAGGGCTAGGGCATCTACCACTTTCTGTTCAAAGACACTTAATGCTCCCTAAACAAGAAGGGTTGGTCGGCCTCCCACAAGTCAGGACATGGCAGTTAAGGTCTGAAGACATTAGTCAAGAGGCTGTCAACAAGATAAGGCAACTAGGGCACACAGAAACCTTCTCCTCAATACATCCTCATGATACTAAAAATCAGGAGTCAGAATTGAGAACTCAATGAGCCATGAGACAAATGTAGTGGGATGAGAAGTAGTAGTTTATATTTTCCAGTTTATGCAAAACTATACAAACGTCTATTAAAAAAAAAGCACTCAGAAGTTTACAGCCCACCCTCTGATATCCATTCATTGGCAAAACTAAAAGTAAACACTGTCTGTTTTAAAGTTAAAAAAGAATCATTAATCAAGAAAGATGGACTGCTGGAAAACAAAAGTTACATAAACTTTTCAACACAGGCACCTGGATTCATCCCTTGTCTCCCCTTAATTACATAAAGTGCCAAAAAAGTATAGGAAATACTTAATGAATCATATTAATGTCAGGTTTTTTTATACCGTGCCCAAATAAAGTGGGTGGAAATTCTATCACTATCACCAAACATACAAGATTTATACTCAAATTGAAAATACATATTTAAATGTTAACACAAATGTACTGAGATACAGCATAGAAATTACATTTTAGACCTATGATTTTATTATACTGACTAAACAAAAATTGGGTTTGTATTTCATGAAGTCTTTGTCTACAGAAAAATTGCTAGTTTTTCAGTTCTGAAGTACTTCACACTGAAGTCTCCACTGCTAAACTTCAAGCAATCTATTCTAAACGCTATATGCCAAAACTCAGCTGGAAGTCACAGAAGAAAATATTATGACAGCTTGTAGCATTCTTAGTTTTAAGCCCCACACAGTGACATAATGTGGAAGAGGCAAGAGGAGGGAAGGGTAAAATTGACACAAATTATGTTTAGTGTTAATGCTAAGGCTGCAAACTGTCCTGCCCTGTTTAGTGGATGGACAAATCACCATTGCTGTTTCAGTGGCATATGCTTTACTTAATTTTTCAGTGACCCCATGACACTTAAAGCCACTACACTTGAGAGACTTGTAAAAACTGTGTATGTGTATTATGCAGTTCATCCTTTGCATCGACCAAACAACTGTGTAAAAGGAAATTACCGTGGTCCCTACACCAACTGTAGATACAAGGTTACACTGTTCATTGCTGTCTAATCAGCTTACCAAAACCAGTTCTAAAATAATCTTCTATAGTACAATATAGAAAAAAGAACTGAAGTGAATAACTAGGAGAAAGTATAACAACGTAACCCAGCCCTGTCATCCATTTAATGTATGCCAAATTAGAGTCAAATGACGGAAAAACCACTGAAATAGCCTTTTAAAGGAATAACATTATAAAGTAATAGGTATAAAACTTAATGGATTTTTGGGTCTATTTGCTAAGAAAGCATTCTTCACAGACAACATGAAAACTCAAAGCCACAACACATTAGACTGGCTATTCAATTTAATAACATTATTAATGGTTCCACATTAAGTACTAGTCTTAAACCTTCACAGTTTTACTGATGGCAGACATATAGATCAGTAAACAGTTTTTAAAAAAGTGAATTTATTTTTCACTTCATCGTGTATGATTAGTTTTGTAGAAACAGTCTGTCAGATACACTTTTTAATTGTCCTTAAGGCAAGCATTATTTCTGATGTTAAGTAGTAGTTTGAATTCGTATAAAAATAGTAAATTCTTGAAAGTGTAACACCATAACAAAAAAGCTAAAACAAACATACTACACTTAGACAAAATGAGATCTTGCTACCATTTATGGTCACGTACTATGGTCTGACATTGATGTTTCTAACATCATATCACTTTCATTCATTTCAATTTCAAATGTTTCTTCGAGTGGGTGACTGGTATCAGTACTTTTCCTTTGATGTGATGTCTCTAATGTTACTATGCCACTTTCATCCAGAGTTTGTCTCTCTATGTCGAATTCTCTGAAATCCCAGGGAGGTGAAATTATGTTCTTTAATGTCTTCATTGTATGTACATCGAAGTCATAACATCTTAATTTGTCTTTGATCTCTGTTCCTAGGAAAACAGTCAAACCATTAATTTATTCCAAGTGAACACTCCCCAAAAATGCAACTCAAGGAAACTGTTATCCAGAAACTACTATGATTTTCTGCTTTCAGAATGACAGGGTGCTCTTACTTCTTAATAACTGGAGTTTAATAGAGCTGTTCTGAAAAAATACAGCAGCCTCCTTCTTGAAAAACGCACTATATCAGAAGAGCAACTCAGATTCAAAAGTCTGTGATTAGACATAATTGTCAATTCTCTAAGAGGTATTTTGCTGTGTAGTTACACACAGCATGGTTTTCATGAATGTGTATCACACAGCTGCACCGTTCTTCCAGATGTGTTAAATGACTACATAAGGAACAAGAAAATGTGAAAAGGAAACATCTGCTTCAATTGTGCCAAAAATCTGCAGGAAGAGCTACAAAGCACACAGATGGCTTTTACTCGCTTCATCCTCATTAATATGCTTGCCAGTGCATTAACTGTGTTCATTACAGATCAATCACTCAGTCCAATGAAACAGAAATAGGCCACGTTTTTAGGGGGCAGTAATCTTTCATACAATATTTCAATCGGTGGCAATATAATGTATTATTGTTATGAAGTAGATTTTTTTGTTTCCCATTTGTAGAAGCTTTATTTTAGGAGGCAGAATAATTTATCCTGTCTCCACAGAGCAGAATTCTAACATGGTGAAAATGCTTTACACGTACCCATCTACAGCAGCATTTGCTGAAATCAAGTCCTCTGATTTTCTAGTGCTGTATTTCTATTTTAATTTTCCTCTCATTCCATTTCATTTCTAAGCTGCCACAAACCAGTATTTTCTGTTTAAAAAAAACCCATCACCACCTCCAATGGCAAAGTGTTCCCTTTGTTTTTACTGCTAAGAAGTTAGTGTCATGATGCTTACAGAAAACAGTGGCCATCTACAATTGCTGGTAAGTTCAAAATTATTTTGCCACATAAGAAGAACAAACCAAATCAAACAAAAAACATGCTACACTTCCTAAGTTAACTAGGTAATGGCACTCAGTCTTTCCTGACCTAAGAGCAATACGCATCTCAAAGGACTCAATTACATAAATTAAAGCTTACCAATGTAGGCTTCAGAATCACCGATATACATTTCTATGCAATGCCCAAGCATTGTGACTGAAAATGTATCATCTCTCCTAAGACCCAGGGCCTATTAAAAAAAAAAACAACCACAAAAACCAGTAAACAGGATTCAGTAGCAAATAAAAGATTTGCATCTTAAGCCCATGATGGTTGTCAGTTTGTTGCCTGTGACTCAATGACATTATCAGAGCACAATCTTCACTGTAAAGCAAAACATTGTGCAACCAAAATAATATCATCAGGAACTGGCTGCAGTAGCAAGGCAAGCAAACCACAAAGCTTGGAAGCGTTTTCAATTATTTCAGCTGCATGAAAAGTTTATGTACATGACAACTATGATACTAAATTAATTTATAAGAAAGACCAAGTACTAATTTTCCCAAATTGCCTAAAGTGAGAAGATACTTTAATTTTTTTTAATTAAGAACGTAGAGCATACACTAACTCGGAGCCTGGATAAAACGCTGATTCTTTGTTCCAAACCCAGAACAGAACAAAGCAGTAAGTAACAGAATTTGTGACTGGCACTTCAATTTAAGCCAGTTACATACCGTATGAAAATAGTCGATAGCGCTTTCAAAACTGCCCATTAGACTGTGTATGTAGCCAATGGCAGAGTAAGTAGAAGCATTTTGAGGAATCAGTACTAGAGCCTGGCGGTGGTATTCCAGTGCCTCCTCATATTTCCTGTCAAGATTAAATACAGAGAACATCTATTAGTAAGCTTCAGGCTGAACGGTGTTTTTATAGTATTAAAATCAGTATTTTCCTTCATTCAGTAACACATGATCCTGCAAGAACTTAAAAATTATTGCTTCATACTCTGAACATAATAGTGTGCACAAAAGACTCACGGATATTGACAATTTTCTTCCTCAACGTAATTGAGGAATCACTATTCCCCTTACGTAGCACAACAGCTGCCTACACCCAGACCCCACTCAGAGACGATCTTGGCAATTTGATATGGTAAATTGCTTTAGATGTTTAACGCTGCTTATTGTATCATTAGCTTCCTTCCTGCAGCTCTCATTTTCTTCCCCCAGGGAGCAAAGGAGCAATATCAGACTAAACCATGCATTTTTCAAATTGAGACAAGTTCTCTGGGCAGAAACTTCACAACCTGAAGTGCTACATATCCAGGTACTTTTGCCTCTTCCATTCTGCTCCTGTCTCGATCATAAAAAAAGATTTATACATAGCCATAATTTCTTTCAAGTATCACTCACCCTTTCTTTGCAAAGAAAGGACTAAATGCACTTTACGGCATTACTTTGGGAAACTGCCACAGTTGACATCCTAGTACCAAGTTACAAAAAATAAAGATAGCAATAGTCTGTTAGGAAAAAGATGTTTATTTTTCTATAGTTATAATGAAGTTATGCAAAGAGCAACACATGATGTTATTAGAAAGCACTAAGTAACAACTGAGGAAGAAAAGTTGCTGTCCAAAACTTTCACGTATTTTGAATTGTATTTTCACTAACAGTCTTACCTGTTAAATTAATCATTATTAATTATTTCACAGAACATATACAGATGCCTTATTTCTCAACTTGGCTTTCTGGAAGATGGTTTACAAGGATGTAACAAATCTAGAACATTGGGTTGGCTTTCTGACCAGAATAATTAATATAATGCAAGTTGTTCTAAGTGTGATGCAAGCAGTTAATAACTTATTGTAGAAACTAAAAAAAGACAAATGGAATAATAACTGAAACCAGTATTTGGAAAAAGCCTGCAATTATACTCATGAACAGATCTGAGAAGCAGTGCGTCTTGTTTGATCTTGGCAGTAGGGGTAGGTATTTTACATCCCCATTTCATAATGACAAGGAAGACTAATTGGCAGTTTGAGCACAAAGTAATTACTACCAAAGCAGTAGTACAGCTTGTATCTACCATAATCACATTCTCATTAGCAGCTTCGAGACAGAAATTACAATATACACCGATGGAGCAATTAACACCATGACACACAAAAAATAAATGGTACTGGTTAAACAAGAGAAAACAGTGCTTAAAATCAGATTAAGATAATTAATAAGAATGCATTTTCCTATGTTAAAATTGTTAAAGCATCAATATTTTCCTAGAACAGAAATATGAAATTAAATGTGTAATATTTCTGTCTTAAAAACTAATAAAGTAAGTTTATTGCTGCATTGTCACTGAATATTTCACTTCAATTTTAAAAAAAACCACTACACATAAAAACAGATCTAACCAATTAATGTGAAGGAAGTAGGACACCTCTCTTATGAGGAAAGGCTGAGGGAGCTGGGTGTCTTTAGCCTGGAGAGGAGGAGACTGAGAGGTGACCTCATTAATGTCTATAAATATGTGAGAGGTGGGTGTCAGGAGGATGAAGCCAGGCTCTTCTCAGTGT
>JAOXOE010000001.1:84918373-84939342 GCA_028565055.1 Phoeniculus purpureus
GGTGACCTCATTAATGTCTATAAATATGTGAGAGGTGGGTGTCAGGAGGATGAAGCCAGGCTCTTCTCAGTGTCATCTAGTGATAGGACACGGGGCAGTGGGTGCAAGCTGGAACATAGGAGGTTCTATACAAATATGAGAAGGAACTTCTTCACAGTGAGGGTGACGGAACATTGGAACAGGCTGCCCAGGGTGGTTGTGGAGTCTCCTTTTCTGGAGACGTTTAAAACCAGCCTGGATATGCTCCTGTGTGACTTGATGTAGGTGATCCTGCTGTGTTGGGGGGATTGGACTAGATGATCTCTCAAGGTCCCTTCCAACCCCTAATGATTCTGTGAAAACCACCTTTCTGTTAATAAAATCCATGTAGGTATTCAATCATGTCAATGAGCGATTAATGTATTTACGTTCACAAGCTGATTTAGGGAATATTGTTCTTATAAGGTGCTTCTATACTGCTTTGATACAGTACATGATTGGAGAAATAGGTCTAGAGAAGACACATTCGTGCAGCTCCAGCATTCTCTACTCACTTTAGTTTTCTGCAGACATGTCCTAAGTTGTTCAGTAAAGGCTCCCACTTGTCAACTGTTACCTGCAAAATAATGTAACAATTCAAACAACTGCAGCATCCTAGGTTGTAACTGAATTTGGTCTAATTAAAAAAAAAACATTAAAACACTCCAGAAAACCACCAACCCCCCAAATGAACAGGACAATTTATTCATGACCAAGAAAAATATCACAAGCATTTTGAGGTGTTTGTTTTTTTTTTCCCCCCAAACATACTTAACCTCGGAGCATTTATTCAATAACTCATTTTTCTAATTTTTCCACTAAACCCCAACTAAATTTCTTTAAAAAAATCAGTTATATTAAAATTTGGATGCAAACCAAACAAAATTTGGTTTCTACTTAACTAAAAATCGCATCTAGTCTCTCAGCCTAAGTTCACTGAAGATCCTCCCAATTAAGTGTCCGTACAATAACCATAACTACTGAAGAACTTTTAACTGTCTTCTCCATAATCTAACTTCATTTACAAGGCACAGAGGAGAGAAGCTGAGCCAACAAAATCCTTAAAACACTTTTTGCAGCAATTAAAAATCATTTGTACATCATCACACTCTGAATTTGCAATACATAACATGGTTTATCTCTGGTTATTTTTGGTATTTCCCATCTAATTCTAAATTTCCATGAGTGTTCACAGGTATGTTGATATTCAGTACTTCTCAATAAACAAGAACAATGCCAAATACAAAAGAAGGTAGGCATACGAGTGAATTTAAGCCTGATCGACAGGCTTTTAAAGCTTGAAAAGGCTTTCGTAGCTTTCGCAGATGTTCCTGCAGCCTTTAAGAGACAAATGGGGAATCTTGCAGTGCTGCAACAACTTTTCAGAGCACAGTTAAGATTTTAAAAGTACAGTATCACAGAATCAGAGAATTACTGAGGCTGGAAAAAACCTCCGAGATCATCAAGTCCAGTCTATGACCTAACATCACCACAATCAGCTAGACCATGGCACTAACTGTCATGTCCAGTCTTTTCTTAAATGCCTCCAAGGATGGGGACTCCACCCCCTCCCCGGGTAGTCCAATTCCAATGTCTGATCACCCTTTTCATGAAGAAGTGCTTCCCAATATCCAGCCTAACCCTCTCCTAGCACAGCTACAGGCCCTGCCCTCTCATCCTACCACTAGTTGCCTGGGAGAAGGGTTCAACCCTCACCTGTCTACAACTTCCCTTCAGTTAGTTATAGGAGTGATAAGGTCCCTTGAGTCTCCTCAGGGTTGTAACGGCTGACTTTTGAGTCACAAAAGCTCCTGGACTATGAACACATTACTTGACAAACTTTTTGCCACTGATTGTTTTCATTAGTTTAAGAAAATGTGTGGAACATCACCTGCATCTGTTCCCTCTCACTGTATCTTGAGGGCTAACACTGAGAAGGGCAGAAACCATGTTCCACTAGTTCTACACCCAGTCCAGAACCAATGGTCTACTAAAACCCACGATGGAGAATGAGACTTGGATTCCACTTCTCCAGTCAATGCAGATTTCCTTTTAATTTCATGTGGAAACATACTTTTGGCCTTTTCCTGTAGTGCCAAAGATAAAGTGTAATGATTCTCCTCTATGAGCACAGCAATCGCAATTACAAGTTTTAAAGTAAAATTCACAATTTACATTGTATTGCTTCTATCTTCAAATAAGCACAACATATTTTGTCACAAAGTATCACAGAATTTCCTGGAGATTCATGCATTTATTATTGTGCATATTAGTAGCAAAAATACCTCATTCCCAATAGCTTTGATTTTTTCCAGTGCATCAAGAAACCACTTTTCTGCAGTTTTCCAGCTAAGAATGAAGGTGGTGGAGAAAAAGAAAAGCAAATTAGCAAAAAGTTTCTATTATCAGTATGAAACTACTTTAGTACTGAGAACAGTTCTTTGGTATTATTTTGTTATATGTGTGAAATCAGATGTAAAAACCCAGTCATTTACATCTGTCTGTGTTTTGCATATATTCCTAAAAGCTAACAAGACAAAGTGAAAAAACAGAAGCAACCAGTAATATTGACCACATAGTTCATACATCTGGTTTTGGGGTTTTTTTCAGAGTATATCTGGAACCTCTAGAGTAGACAAAACGTTTTGCTGTCTGCTCTAAAGCATGTGTGCACTTGGGTGTGCAGACATGCTTTTTTAAGGCATGTAACTGCCCAGTGAAAGGCACACACAAGAGAATAACTGATCTCTGCATACTCCTCAAGCATTAAATTCTATCTTCGTTCAGTCCTAAAAAAAACAAAGACCACCACAGAAAGGAAGGGTTTTAGGGTAACACCATCTAAACTAGAACCAAAAGAAACTTGCATTCTGTAGTAACACGCAAGTATTTTAGTAAATACATTGGCACATTACACTTCAGAATAATTCATGTCTAAAGATCCAGACCCCAGTTCAATCTAGCCTTGAACACTTCTGGGGGGGTGGGCAGCGGGGAACACCCATCCACAACCTTGCTGGGCAACCTGTTCCACTGCCTCATCACCTTCACAGTGAGTAATTTCTTCCTAAGATCCAATCTAAAATCTGCTCTCTTTTAGAATCATAGAATGGCCCAGGTTTGAAGGGACCTCCAAAGGTCATCTAGGCAAACCCCCTTGCAGTGAGCGGGGACATCCTCAACTAGATCAGGTTGCCCAGAGCCTTGTCCAGCCTTACCTTGAATATCTCCACGAATGGGGCCTCAACCACCTCCTTGGGCAACCTGTTCCTCTCTTCAACCACCCTCGTGCTAAATAACTTTTTCCTAATATTCAATTAAAATCTATTCTTTCTAATTTGAAACCTTCCCCCTTGTCCTATCACCAGAATCCCTTTGTAAAAAGTCCCTCTCCAACTTTCCTAGAGGCCCCCCTCCGGTACTGGAAGGCTGCTATAAGAGCCCCCACCAGAGCCTTCTCTTCTCCTCCAGGCTTAAATCCTATTCTTCAAACTTACTCTCCATTTTGAAATGCAACCACTCCAACTTCATGCATAACAAAAGGATCTTCAGGTGCAATGCTTAAAGCTTGGCTGAAAAACCTTTCAGCTAACTTTGAGTTGTTGGTCAAACCATATTCCAGTCCAATATAGAGCATCGGCAAATGACACCTAAAAAAAACCCAAACAAACCAACCACAAAAACATCAAACACAGGCAATATCAGAAATGGCATCACAAACTACAAAGAAATGCCAACAAAGTGCGTATGTTAATGTACATCCATGTAAGAGCTGATTTAAATGGAGTATTAACCTCAAGAGAGGTTTCAAAAACTTTACAAGTTTGTTAGTTATATGGATTTGAACTCCAATATGTAATTGCAACCTGCTCTGGCATTACAAGTGTTTCCTCAGTGCTTAAGTTAGTTCTGAGGGTGGGGCTTTTTTTCCTAGCTTCTGTCACATATTTTTATAAACGGAATAAGGAAGTAACAATAACTAAAGTGATTACATTTACCAACAATTACAATAAAATACAATAGTTTTATTGGCAATACCACATGACTGCTTGTTTTACAACTTTCTCCCCAGCGTGAAACAGCTGTTTGAGACACTATTGTACGGCGGTTATGACCTAGTACAAGAAACATATTTAACAAATTTCAGATAACTTTCAGGTAGAACGTAGATTACCTAAACATACATCTTGACTTTAGAACTTACAAAATCACAACAGTAACCACAAATAATGCAGTTAAAGGCAGGTGATTAAATTATTTGGGGTTTTTTTCCTCCTTTGTTCTCTACCTGATAACTGTTGTAAACATATTCCTACTGTTCAAAGGGATATAGGTGAGTACTCTGTACTATTTATGGATTAAATGTGATTTTTTTCTGAATATGACATTTACATACCCTTTCATAAGCTGTGCAGCTGTGAAGTACGCAGCCATTGCTTGGTCATGCTCACTCTCCACTGCAAATGAATGCCCATATGCTATCCATGCAGGTCCGTAGGTTCTCTCAAGTGTTGTAGCTTTGCTAAAGCCGAAAGGAAGTCACAAGCAAACGTATCTGAAATTAAATTTCATCTGCTTCATGTGGCTACTTACACAGCAATGTTAGGCCACGTAGTTGAACAGTTTCAGCTGGAAGAGACCCTCAAGATCATCGAGGCCAACCTTTTCCTAGCCCTATCATCACCACTAAACCATGTCCCCCAGTGCATTTTCAAGACTTCACTGTATTATTTCTGCTCCTGCTCTGGAATTCTTGGTACTACTGAACATAAACAATAATATATAATAAAATACAGAAAACATTAGCAGTAACTCATGTATTGTAAAATTCTAGTCACAGATTTAAAAATAAATATATTCTTGCAAATGTAAGTTTTACAAGCAAGATATGAAAATTTCAAATGAACATTTAGTTTCAATTGTGTGTTGAAATTTTGAACTGTGTGTCAAAACTGTACTGTCCTTAATGAAGACAAGAGATTTAGTTGTCGAACATCAAATTAGTCTACAAAATATCACTTAAGTCCTGAGCTGAAGGCTGCAACCTAAAGTCTTTACAGAAAGATTGACTTACTAGGGACAGGAGAAAACTGTAGATTATTTTATCAGTCTGAAGGCAGGGGCATTCATAACCCAACAGCTGGTGACAGATGTGCCAAATCTTTTCTTAAAATCTTGTGTCATGGAAACCCCACATACTCCACATGTGATCTATTCTATAATTTGTCCTTAAACATTTCAGTTTTTCCTAACATTTAATCCAAACTTGGTTTGTTGACGTTAAACTCATTATTTCTCATCACTGATTCTAAAAGAATGGTTTGTTCCCTGTCTCCTGGGACAAAACTTTACATATTTGAACAGTTGCACCTTCTCATATTCAATCCCTTTAAAAGCTTTCCTCATTGGCTGCCTTCTCCAGAATGCCTGTTCACTGCCAACTCTTGAATTCAATTAAAATGCCTGACATCCATCTTGAGTTCGGCATATGTGTTGACTTGTCAACAGCGACACATTACAATTCAGCTTGTACACTGTCACCCTTCTCCAAGGCAATACGGCATCTCATTCCCTTTTATACTTTTACTAGATCTTTTTCTTTGTCAGAACTACCCTGAATTCTGATGTGGTTTTAGGTTTGGTTGCTTGGTTCTTTTCCCCCCTTCCTAAAACATTTATAGATCCTTCCTGGCTAGGGATTGCTTTACAAAGTGTTCTTTATTTCATCACTAAACCTACCTATGTCACTTAGGACAGCTTCTTTAAGAATTTCACGCTTATACTTGTCAGGAATTTAAATAGTTTACTCATAACAAACAGACATTTAAACAGTTTAAATTACAAACTCATATTCATATATATTGTCTATAAAGGTCTTGAGAAGAGAAACAAAAGCCTTACAGCTTGATTTTAGCTTAAAGCACAAAAACAAACACCCTGCTTCACAGCAAGCTCCTCCTCCACACATACAGGAATAAGACTTACAGGAAAGAGCACTGGACTGACAGACCAGCCTAAAAAGTCCAAGGCTGCTTGCGCAAAGAAGAATTGGATAAATACCAGACAAATAACATCATTTTCTATACAACTCTCCTCTCTAAGATATGAAACTTGAACCTGGGAAAGTGCCTGAGCATCCATAAGCTCGACTTGCCAAGCTGTAATCAGCTTGGCAGCATGAGTGAAAGCTGGGACTGCACTTGCCCATAACAGGAAGCTGACTGCCAGGAAACACATAAGTCTCTCTCTTTTTTGAAATGTAAAGATGGATGAAGTCTAAATTGCTATAGCTAGAAAGAGGTGACAACAAAAGGAATGTTTTAGTAGTAACCAGTTTTCTTTATGAGCTTACAAATAATCATGAACAGGAAATTAAAACTGGCAAAAAAGAATTTACCTGAGGTATCTTCTGGCATGTTCATTTTTGTGGCCAACCATGAGATAGTAGCATCCTACTGCAAACCATGACACCTACACATTAAAATCAAAACAGAATATTACGACGTGTATCATGGTGATTTTAGTGAAATGTATCACCATGGTGATCATGGTGAAGCAAAACAAAGGAAAAGATTTTATTTAAGAGCCACTAGGAACACTGTCACTGAAATCACTGCCAGCTTTTCAATAGTTTGGTATTATAGATAAGATGGAGCTGCTGGACTGTACATCTCTAATTAAGCTCATTCAGCCTCATAAAGAGAGAGTAAATGGAAAGCTGATTGCTGCCTTCCATTATCTCATGGTAGGGAATACAGAAGACAGAGCCGGACTCTTCTCCGAGGGCCAGTGATAGCATGGGACACAATGAGTACAAGTTGCAACATGGGATATTCAGCCTGAGTAAAAGGAAGGTCACCTAACGAAGGTCACCAAACACTGGAAGAAATTGCCCAGAGTATTATAAATATATCTTTACTACCGTAGCACGTATTTTAAATTATTTTTCAAAGTGAATTTTTAGCATTGAATATATTTTACAAGTACTTTGTTTTAAAAAAGAACCTAGGTGTAAGAAATCACAGTGCATAGACAATAAGAGGAGTGAACAATTTTAACTAGTTCCCTCCAGGAATTATTTTTTACTTCTGTTGCTCCAAGTGACTATTACATTACAACTTTTATGTACTTTCACCTAGGAAAAAAAAAAAAGGATTAGAACAACTTACAGGATTATTCGGGTACAAGTCCACCAGTTTGTGAGAAAGATAGAAAAGCTCTACATAGTGAGAAGAAAGAAGAAAAGAAGATTATAATGTGCTAAACTATTGGGATGTTTCAAGCTGTTCAGCTTTCTATAACAAAATATCCAGAATGTTTTTAACATTATTAACACACAAGTAAACAAAAATAGTGTTTAGTGGCAACCATTCAAACTGCCTCAAAATAGGCTTCTTTTTGCAATTAACAAAACCCCCCCCAGTCTTCACAGCACGTAAATAAGCAGCTATACATCCCACCCATTAAAAATTGTGCAACAGCTTCAGTCATTAATAGACACAAAAATAAATGCCTGTAATGTTACACTTGAATGTATCCTGTCAAGGTAAAACACTATTGAACTTCTGGCACATATTAGCTGGACCAATTACAAAGCGGAGTCCTGTGCATTAATATGCTGAAAACAGGACAAAAGCAAGTAAATTACTGTATTATTTGGAATAACTCAAAGTAATAACTTCTAATAAAAAGTTATTGTAATTATTAGAATGACATTTTCTAGTAACAGCAAAAGAAACAGAGATACAGGATAACATTACTATTGCCCATGCAATTTCAAAAGGAATAACATTACATTACATAAATCTTCCATTTCTGCAGAGTGCAGTGCTCTTAAATAGATGAATTTGTCCTGGAACACTCTGCATCAATTCTCAGCTTCACAAAAATCAAATATGAAACCTGGCTTCCAAAACAACAAATTGTTTACAAAATGCCTCTCAAGGCAGAACAGAAATCTGAATACTGGTCATGTTTTCAGATGTAGTTAACTGTAAAGCACATTTACTAAATATTGAGAAGTACTATAACACCTAATGACCTATTTGCATACATACAATGCACCATCCTGTGAGAGACTGCAAATCATATGAGCTCCTTATCCTATTTTCCAATTGGTTTTAAAGACACTGAAGCTTCTCACTTGCTTTGGATGTTTATATGCAGTCTGAAATGAGAAAAAGCCACCCCAGCTGCAAGTAAGCTATTCTTGTAATGCCAACATAGGTGCTGCATGAGTATTAACTTGTCTGAACTAAAAAAGGCCTTCACAACAGCGAAGGCAAGGAGAGTCTAGATTTTTTACTAACACAGAAAAACCATGTCCACCTAAGATACACTGATGAAGAGTCCTTTTTAGCTTAAGTTAATAAAAAACATGTAATTTTTAATTAGTATGTATTTATCTTTAATTGAAGATTTAATATGAGTCAAAAGAAGATTGTAAATGTTGTGTTTCTTACCATTTGCTTTATTAAGCTCCACAAGTGTCCCTATATGCACAGGTAAACAATTTGCATGAAAAGGGTCTTTTTCCATCACCCTAAAAAACCCAAAGAAAACAAGAAAAAAAAAGTGATGCACATTTCAAAAATTTTTAAGTGTTCTAAGCAAGCTGTTTTTACAGTGTATAACATTCCAGTTAGTTCTACTTCAGATACTGGAAAAGTACTTGTGACTAGATGGCAATTATTAACAGCAGAATAAATTGACAGCATAATCTTAAGACCAGAAAAGTAACTATTTAGCAGAAGATAAAATTATTTCAAGCTGAATATGCGATTAGAAAAACAGAATTCACCACACCTTTGTCTGCAAGTCAGTCCAAATTTTACCAGCAAACAGGAAGCAGTAACATTTCTGTTCATCTTTTCTGTAACTTTGACAGCAACTTTCAAGCTTGCTAGGCAGCATAGCTCTGGAAACATCTGAGCTTAGCACTAAGCAGTACACCCCAGGAAATCTATTTAGCTCAACCTTAAATTTTTATTTCGTGTGGTGTTGAGAAATGCAAGATAACAAACAACAGATGACACGCAGGACAAGACTTTTAGGCATGCGTCCTGTTTGTAAGCATTGGCGTTTGGTAAACTGAACAGTGGGGAAAAGAAAACACATCTTGAAATCTAGTTACAGAATCTCTTAAACCCTAAGTACAATAGTATGACTCTATTCTCAGAGAAGCACACCTTGAAATAGTTAAAAGTTGATGTTTTAAAATAATTCAAAATATTGAAGAAGTATAAAAGAACATAAAAGCAAATATATTAAATGATGCCCTGAAGAGAGTCCAAAACTTTACATTATATGGACATCTTAGACTCTCATTTCCAAGCTCCAGCACCTGTGCCAGTCTCCAGCACCTGTGCCACTCTCCTTCAGAGACATTTACTCTTGCCACTTTCTGCTAGACAAGATGGGGCAAATAAGTTTCTGAAACAAAGACAGAACAGTGTAATTTTATTGACTTAATTGGAGTAATTTATTTCAATAGGATCATGATTTTACTCATGTTTAAATTCACTGCAATAGTCAGCATTCACAGAATCACAGAACATCATTCCCTACAGCCTTCCCCAAAATCTTGTCTGTACTGGGTTCAAAGGGATAGTCTAACCTTCAGGTAAGAAAAAGCTGTACTATAAAAACAAAAACCCCACAAACCAAAACACTTTCTAGTAGTACAAAAGTACTACTAATGTTCTGAATCTCTGCAGTACGCACACAAACATACAGTTTTCTTAAAAGGGTAGCTGTCCGGCCAGCAGAAAAAAAAATAGCTCCACAGCCCTGAGTTCAGATCCACAGCAGATCAGTAGCAATGATCCACCTGACACCGAGCAACAGTGTACATCTGGGCTGTGTAACAACCAAGACGCAATACCAGCACATTAAAACAGACATAACTTTTTATCAGTCAGAGAAATCATACTTCCTAGCTAACCACTTAATCCAACCCTGTTTGTTCTGAAGACTAAACAAAAAGTAGAGGACACACAAAACTGAAGGTACCAGAGTAAGAAAGAGGCTAGATTTAGGAAAGTCTAGCAGAGTGCTGATTAACTGGAGTTTTGCTTTAGATACTTCTGCTATGTGTTATCAAAATATTGTGTCTTGCCAGGCACAAACTACACATTGTTATGTATGTCAATCACCAAACAACACTATTCACTATTATTCTAATAGTCCATGAGGAAAAACCCTCCAGGTTCTTTTGCATACTTACACTGAAGTAAGCTTGTAACACATTTTGAAATCGCAGTTGTAGTAATGTCTTTCAGCTAAAGATACTACCACATCCAGGTTCTCCTGAAGCCCATCTACTGATTCAGGGATCAGTGTTTCACTGGGTTTGTTATACTGAAAGACAAACAAACAACACCTGAGATGACGATCAACCTAAAATCAGACAGTCTAAACATTAATATTTTAAGCTCTAGAAGATCTGTGAAGCATTAATCTCCTCAAAATTTTAAACTAAGTCCATAAAGCAGGTATTTGGTGAAATATTATTTTTATAATGTACTTGAAAGCTCATCAAAGATGCTTCCCTATGTCAATATGTTCAGTGTAGGCAATAGACATATATTGAATAGTGAGCGATATACAGTTACTATCAGTGTCTTCACATTATGGACTAATGTTGCTATTGTATTTTGCCTACATTATCAATGTTCTCCCTGCCTAGAAGTTTGACAAGAAATAAAGGTTAAAAAAAAAAAATCAGAATTTTAAGTGCCACAAAACTACTACATTATTCACATAAATTAATTACCTACTGCATCATAAATTTCAAAATAACTATGACCACAAATCCCTTATTTCAATGTTCAGAACAAATGGAACCCAAGAAAATTTACACCTGAAGTCAATACTTTCAAATCAGGTCAGTTTTGGGGTTTACCTTTTTCAATTTATTCTCAAATAAAAAGTGAAGCAATTCTTGTTCTTCTTCTGTACATTGTCTACTAAGAGGTAGAGATTCAAGGAGTTCTTTTTCTGTGTGATTTTAAAAAAAGTCAATAGTTGAAATGGTCATAATACAAAAGCAATGGCAAGATCCAACATTTTAAGACTATAGAGATACAAAGAATTTTATGATGCTCAACTCAAAACTATAAGGAAGATAATGGTACAGACACAAAACCAGATAATACTGCTATGTATGGAAATTAATGATGGAATTCTTAAGTTTTCCTTCTGCTCCAAATTTTAATTTACGTGTCAAACTTCATCACTCAGAATGCTGTTTTAACTAACACCTGCTGTAACTAAGCAAACACCGGTAGCGCTTCAGCGATTCAAAGCCTATGAAGTTGAGAAGACAGGAAAAACATTGTTTATGCTGAGGAAAGAGCATGAGACCATGCAGAGCAAACAAACAGGACAGCTGGGCTACTGTGTTTCTTTTCATTCTTAGAACAAGACTGAAAAATAAAGTTCACATGTAAATTTAAGCAGACTGTAACTTTCACTCATGTCATACATTTTCTGTTTTTAGAATTTTAAAGCCTGTTACTTGCAGAATTGCTTTAATTTTTATGCAGGGAAAAAGCATATTGAGAAAGCAGCTAAATGTTACTTGTATTTGACAAATACTGCTAATCCAGACCTTCCTGTGCCGTCAGCATATGGTGCGATGTTAAGAGATCAAATGCTTCAAAGCAGTAAACATCAAGCTTCAAGGCCTCTTTGTAGCTGTATGTTGCTAGGGTTCTATTATCCAAAGCATCATAGATCTTCCCTCGCAAAAGGCAAATTGAGCTCTTGATCTGGTGGAAAAGCAGGGCTGGAGGTCAAAGACTGAATCAACGTTTGCAATTTGGTTTTGAGCACAAATGAAATGGGCTCCCTGAAAAGTAAAAAGCATTTCATGTATGATAGAACCTGGTTTCCTTGTGCTGCCTTTAACTGAAATACCATCTCTATCATCTTAAAAGTGAAATAGAATGCTCTGTCAGATTATTTACTGCCAAATGAACATAAACATTAGGAGAAAGACAGAGTTCTTACATTTTACTTCTGACATCCAGTTCCCCAATACTGATTTGTAAGCTAATTACACTAAATTCCCTTCATACTCAATATAGAGATATTATCACTTCCCAAGGCAATTCTTTATTGACAAATAAACCACATATTTACCCAGCTACGGGCAAGAATGACTACAGTAGAGTTGAAAAAGGTCAAATTAAAGGACTCAACTCATTTGAGTGGAAAAACACATCCTCCTTTTCAACCCAAAACATAATCTTTCATTTCTGAAACATCTATGATTACACAGTTAAAGTTGTGCTAAGATGTCTCGTAACTATCATGCTCTTCCAAAACTCCCTAGATGGGTATCTAGACAGAAGGCCACAGAAGCATCAGCAAGTTTACAGCTACTTTCCCAGAGAGGCATTTGATCTAAAATTTCTTGTGGCAGCACCCACATTAGTACTTCTCTCCTTTGGCAAACCAAATCCACCCTCACATTAGCGAACTACCAGCATTTCTGAAGGTAAAGATGAAGTTGAGGGTTTTTTTGGATGGGTTATTTTTCAGTCAAAATAGTTTCCCAATTTATTTCAGTAACTGTCCACCCAAACACGTGGACCAGAGTACCATGAAATGGAGAAAGAATCAACAGCTAAAGCTGAAGACTTCTTTCTTGGTTACAGTGGTTGCCCAAGGAGGTGGTGGTATCACCATCCCTGGAGGTGTTTAAGGAACGAGTGGACGCAATGCTTAGGGATATGGTCTAGCAGTTAGATAATAGGATAAAGGTTGGACTTGACGACCCTAGAGGTCCTTTCCAGCCATGATGATTCTGTGATTCTGAGTTCTTCAAGCTGCCGCCTTAATCAAACCAGAGAGGGAGACAGCAATACGAGTCTCCTTCTCTGGAGGTGTTTAAAGCCCGCCTGGACACGTTCCTGTGTGACTGGACCTAGGGGATCCTGCTGTGGCAGGGGGATTGGACTGGCTGATCTTTCGAGGTCCCTTCCAATCCCTGATGTTCTGTGCAGGCTGGGTTTGTGTGCCATTCCACAAACAGCTGTGGGGTTTTGCCTGTGTGGGTGTGGAAGGCTGGGTCAAAGGAACTGCTGTATTTACCGATAGACAGTGAATGGTGCTGCAGGAACCGTGTGCATCTAGCGCAGTGAACCTAAGGCTCGGCGGGATTTGGATCTAGCTTTATCTCCCTGTTTCCCAGAGATGGATATGGAAAACTAGGAGCACAGGCGTTACTGCAGGGGGATCGGACAAGATGATCTTTCAAGGTTCCTTTCCAATCCCTGCTGTTCTGTGAGTCTATGATTGCCAGGAGTGTAGGTAGGTAGCCCAGCTTAGACTTCATTGCAGGGGGATTGGACTAGATGATCTTTTGAGGTCCCTTCCAATCCTTAATGTTCTGTGATTCTGTGAATGTTTTTACTTCAGAAATTTCACCCTCACATCACATCATTTTAAAGTCTAATCTAGAAATGTTGCACTGAGAACACCACTTGAGTGATTAGGGAAATACTTCGCTAAAATGAACCAAAGGAGAAGAAAACTGGCTTTGTTATCTTAGAATCTGCAGCCCAAGTCAAAGAAGTTAGCTTACATTAAGACTGAAATTGCTGGAGAGAGCTAAAAGTCTCTAAAAACCAATGTTAGATCATTAACTTCCTCTAAAGTGTCTTCAAATAATTTTTGTAAGTTGTTGAAAAGCACTCTCCATTTGCCAGCCAAGCTATTTACATACAGGCAAGCTAACACATGACTTCTGACTGAAAGGAGAACAATTCCACATGAAAATTACAAAAAAGAAAACAAATGACAAGAAAGCAGGCTTAAACACACGAGTTTCAGATTCATACAGCTAACATCACATATTCTTTTGTCAGTTATAAAACTACATTTAAAAAATCCCACTTACAGAGGACTGCGACATCTCCCAGTCTGCGGTAGAGTCTTTCAATCCACTTTCATCCTTCAGGTACTTCTCAAAGAGTCTTTTATTGATTGGCTCTTCCATATCAAGAATATCCAGGGCCTGTTGATGTTCTTTGGCAGCATACTAGCATGTAAAAAACAAGGTTTGGATTTGAAACGTCTGCACGTAAAGCACCAATAAACACATTGTGTCACATTTAAAAGACACAGAGTCTAACAATTTGTGCTAATCAGCAGGTTTTTCCACATATGCATGTTCTTACTTGAACATATGCCATGTTACAATTGTAGTTAGCTATTTTACTAGTCATTTATAATGAGAAAACAATTATAAAATCAATACCCATGGAAAAATCTATTATTCAGCACAATGCCATCACAGAAGCAGATGTGCTTCTAAAAATACTTATACAGGCTTTAAAACAACACAATGACCTTATTCTATATGTAATACGTTATTCTATGTTTAATCTACCAATCGATTCGGTTTTCCCATGAAAGCATAGACTTTACTATTTAACGATCACATTTGACACACAACTATAAAGTTGCTAACTACAGTTGCACAACAATAAGTCACACTTCCTTTGGTCAGACTACAACCAACCAATTAAAAATGTAAACATGAAGGCATGAAGAAAAAATGGTTCGCGTTTGCTCCCTCTAAAATAACAGAGGAGTATTTTCTTTCCTGGAAAAAAAAGGTCAGTTGGATTGTTTCAGAATGGTATCACAAAGGGTACTCCAGCAACCGTGCTAATTGGTAAAGAATGAAATCAACTGCCACAAAATGTGAACCTGCTACTCCAATGAACATAGACATCTACACTGTCTGTTAGGCCTATCTTCCTGTCCAAGATGCACCTTTTACTTAGTTCTGTTTCTTTCCAGTTGAGGTTAAAAAACAAGTACTCACATGACATCTAGCTGCAAGGTAGCGACATGCTTCATATAACTGAAAGAGAATTTCATACATATGAGTTATATAGGCCATGCTTAATTACACTGCCAGACTCCATTTTGCTCACTTCTTTTTTCAGTTCTATGGCTTTTGCATCCCTTTCACCTCCAAAAATCTCTCCTGACCAAAATAAGAGTCTGTAAAACTTTCTCTGCTATTAAGTTTTCAAAGGTCACTTGCTTCATTCACTCTTGCCTTCTCCTATCATTTAGCAGAGCAGAATGACAATGTAAACAGCTATACCTGAAGTGACATTTTACCTCTCATCCTTGGAGCCCTTCTCTTTTCTGTGACAACAGTTTCCATCTGACCTGCTGAACATGGGGCTATACTTGGTTTGGATAACTATGTCATGCAGGTTTTAAAATTACTTTTCCCATAAAACTTACGGTGAAGATGCCACTGTGGGTAGCAGCAGATGTTAAAATTGATGATCTCGATAAAGACATAGAGTGTACCATTAGTAAGTTTGCAGATGACGTCAAGTTAGTGGGAGCGTTCGTCTGCCAGAGGGTAGGGAAGCTCATCAGAGACTTGGATAGATTGGAGCAATGGGCCAATGTTAATGGCATGAGCTTCAATAATGCCAAGTGCCAGGTCCTGCACCTGGGCCACAACAACTCCATGCCTGGGGAGGTGCGGCTGGAGTGCCGACTAGCAGAGAGGGACCTGGGCGTTCTAATTGACAGGAAGATGAACTAACAGTGTACCCAGGTGGCCAAAAAGGCCAATGGCATCCTGGCTTGTATTAGAAATAGTGTGGCCAGCAGGAGTAGGGAGGTTATCGTCCCCTTGTATTCGGCACTGGTGAGGCCGCATCTTGAGTATTGTGTCCAGTTTTGGGCACCATAATACAAGAGAGATGTGGGGGTGCTGGAGTGAGTGCAGACGAGTGCAACTAAGCTGGTGAAGGGCCTGGAGAATAAAGCTTACGAGGAAAGATTGAAAGAGCTGGGGCTGAGAGGAGACCTTATCACTCTCTACAACTACCTGAAAGGACATTGTGGAGAGGTTGGTGCTGGTCTCTTCTCACAAGCAATTAGTGATAGAACAAGAGGGAATGGGTTCAAGTTACAACAGGGTAGGTTTAGACTTTTTCCACAGAAAGGGTGGTCAGGCACTGCAATGGGCTTCCCAGGGAGGTAGCTGAGTCACCATCTCTGGATGTGTTTAAAGATCGTTTGGACAAGGTGTTGGATCTGGTTTAGGGGTGAACTTGTAAGGTAGGGTAGGTGGTTGGACTCAATGATCCCAGGGGTCTTTTCCAACCAGACGGATTCTGTGAAAAGTGGAATAACAGTACTAAGCCTTTGAGTAATGACTTACCTTATCCAGCTTACGTGATCGAAGGGCATGTGCTGCCCGATGATACTGAGCTGTTAGGTAAAGACATTGGGCCAACCAGTAGATATCTTGTGGCTCCTCTAAAAGAACAAATTACAAACCATTATCTTTAAATGCTTATATCAGAACATTCACTTTTGCTTTACTATAAAAGTTACTTCCCCTTATTCTTGCATCTGTTGAGCTACAATGCCTGTTTTACATATATATACATATATATATATCTATATATATCTATATATATATCTAGAACATACCGATCAGTGAGAGATTAAAACAAAAAGAAGTTTTTATGTTAAAGATATTAGCAAGTGCACTGGACAGCAAACACAGAGAATCTCATTCTAGAAGTGTGTTACCCTGCCCTTGGACACAGGGCAATAAAGAACAATCCAGAATAGTTTCTCTTGGAAAAAAATCTGTGGGAACCTGACAACAGAGAAAGAGAAAGCACTAGACTGCTGCAGCTTGAAGTTACCATTGCAGAAGCACAGAACCACACAGGATCTGATTGGTTCAAAGAGCCGATCAGCCTGAGTCCAACTGCTAGCCCAGCTTAGGACTCTCCTACTTTATTGGCAACCAAAGCTTTTGTAGGATCAAGCCCCTGTAATAATTTTAAGAAGCATAAACAAAATATGGCTGTAGGAAGGCTACCAGCATTAATTAACTTCTAAACCTGCATGCTACTCATCACCCAGAGCAACACTGAATTCTGTAGGAAAACATGGTTGTCTTTCTTAGCCCTGTTTTAGGGTGTTTTTTGGGGTTTTTTTCTGTCTGTTAGGGTATGCAAACCTTCAGGTTTGCCCAACATGAATTTTAAGACAAAGCTGAAGAGGGAAAGAAGACTAGCATTGCTTGATTTGGGAAAGTGGCACTCCAAGGTTCACAGAAAAGCACTTGCCAAATGAAAAATTTCAACTTATAGACAAACAGCTTTTAAAACAACCCAACAAAACCAAACCAGAGCACTATCAGACAGGAAGTTACAAAACAGTGTAAAAAAGTAAGTACTCACCATGAGATAGTGAAGCTACTTTGTCTGCCCAAAACAGGGCACTTTGATACTGCTGCTGTAAAAGCATGACAGAAATAATTAGTACTTATTTAGGGCTGCTTTTCTGGATTATTTCTAAATCTACTACACATCATTCGCATTTAGTATGTTATGCTTTTTGTCTTTAATGATTCATATTTGAGATCTTTATACATTCAAAAATAGTGTAAAAGGGCCAGTACTGCCCGTTATTCTAAAGGATAACAAAAAGTCATTTGTGATGGGACTGCCCATTTCTTTTCAATAAAATGCAGATACCTTTGCCCAAAAGGTATGTGCTACCTAAGTATGGCAACAGGTCATTAGCTGGTTTGCTAGCACTGAAAAAATAGTAAGAATCCCCCTCCTCCAGTTAAATTGCACATTTTAGAAGATATTATTATGTATTTTAAAAGGACATATAAATTACTTAATGAAATTTCAGCAGTTCCACATCTGATTTAAGAAATTTTCATTCCCCAGTCAAGATGCATTAACCTCACAGGAACTAGCATCTCTGTGTGAAGTTCCTCTTTCACTTTAACACACAGTTCACTCTTCACACTGTAGTTCAGCAGAAGGCTGTGAAACAGACAACGCTGGTGGCAACTGGAGATTCAATAGAAGCAGAACTTGCAGGTATACCCCACAAACTCAGCTCAGGTTGCCACCAGATTTGGGATGCCAGGCAAAAATCTTATAGAACTGGCTCAGATTATTCTCAAAGACCAGCAGGGGCTACTGTTGATCCTTTTTCTCCTCTATACTATGAGGCACAATACACTTCCCAGACACGCAGGACACTTAACGGATATCTTGCCATTGAAAGGACTTGCAACACTGGAAAAGCCTGTATCACTTCTGCACTTGCCTGTGACATTGCAATTATGGAGTTTGTTTACAACCATTGAGACTGTTTTATGCTTCTGAAGTAAAGGTTTGGCAGATTTTTTTTTTTCCAAAACATACACTGATGGTTACCTTAGTCCTCAAACAGCACTGCAGTCCTTGACCTAAATGGTCTCTTCTATCCTGAGTTCCCACATTCCCTACCTCATTGGGATGAAGAATGCCCAACAAATTTGCCAAGATAATAGTTTGGCATCAATCTGATCTCCCAGGAAAAAGCAATAGCAAAAAACCAAAATAAACACAAGAACAAAAAACCCCCACAAACAAAATCCCTACTCTCTAAGTAATAGATGTCCACAAAACCTGATGGCAAAATAACTCAATGCTACAAAAGAAAGGCATCAGCCAGGCATACAAGGCACTATATAACTTCTGTCAACCAGACTCACAGTACTGTGGGCTGACTACATTATACAAAGAAGCAGTCCTACGTTTCTGAACACAAGTGTCCATGCAGCTGCGCAGCAAAGCAGCTTGGTGAAGCAGCTTATTTGAAATTAACAATGCAAAACAAAGCAACAAAATACACCAAATTAAGTTAGATGCCTAATCAATCTTTGTGTCAGACTTGCTGGCCACACACACAAAGGTTCATGGTAACTGAAGAGACAGGCTTCTCTCAGTAGCAACGAAGCCAGTAAGAAGTCTTTGACCTACAAACAGTAGCACAGTTTATTTGATCTCATTTATGAATGCAGTTTTACTGTTGTTTTTTCTGTTGTTTGCCTTGTAGCAACATCATTCCTGAATCTATCATCAGACAAAGACAAGCCAGCCCTTCTAACAGAAGCCTACAGTGACACATGTTGACATCCATAATCACTACTGGGCATGGCCCAACTCAGAATCACATAATCACAAAATGGGAGAGATTGGAATGGACCTCTGGGGAAGGAAGATCATCTAGTCCAACACCCATGCAGGGTAGGATCACACAGAGAAGACTACAGTAACATGTCCTGGTGGGTTTTGAATGTCTCCAGAGAATGAGAATCCATAACCTCTCTGGGCAGCCTGTTCCAGTGCTCGGTTGCTCTCACTGAAAAACCTTTCCTGTATGTTTAAATTTAATCTTTTATGTGCCTATTGCGCCTACTACCCTTCATCCTGTCGCTGGGCACCACCAAGAAGAGCCTCATCCCATCACCTTCACAATCACCCTTTAGATACTTATAAGCATTTATGAGATCTCCCCTCAGTCTCCTCCTCTCTAGGCTAACAAGCCCCAGCTCTCTTATCCTCTCCTCTTAAGGAAGATGCTTCAGCCCCTGGATCATCTCAGTAGCTCTGTGCTCGCCTATCTCCAGTCGTTCCTTGTCCTTCTTGAGCTGGGGAGCCCAGAACTGGATGCAATATTCCAGATGCAGCCTCACCAGGGAAGAACAGAGAGTGAGGAGAACCCATCTCGACCTACTGGCTACACTCAAAGCACCCCAGGAGGCCACCGGCCTTCTTGGCCACAAGGATACGTTGTTGGCTTGCACAACTTGCGAGGGAGAGATCCTGCAGATGCGCCTTTGCTGACCAGTAGCCGCTCCCACAGCGGCCTTCCCTCCTTATCTTCCTCCAGACGAGGAAGAGACCACGAAGATCCCCCGCCACATTAACAGAAGGCCCCAGCGCAGACCGCACCAGTGCCCTCCCTCCCCGCTGCCTCCTTTTCCAGCGCGAACGGGACTCCAATTCCAAATTAACGCCCTGCCTCCGCCTGCAGCTGCCGGTGCCTGCAGCCGCCCACTCCCCACCCCAGGGCCTCCCAACCCCCCCAGGCCCGCCCGAGGGGTCCGGCCGCCCCTGCCGTATCACCGACCGCATCTCACCTGGTCGATGTACTGCCGCACCCGCTTCCTTAGCCGCTCCAGGTTCATCCTTCCGCACGGTGCGGGGCTGAGGCCAACGGAGGCGGCCCGCACTCACGGAGCGCCCGCCTCGCTACCCGCCCGTGCCGCGCTCAAACCCGTCCTCTCCCTCCACGCCCGCCCGGAAACAGCTCCCCGACAGCTTCGTTCCGGGAGCGCTGGGGGCCTGCGGGGCGGTACACACTTCCCGCCGTTTGTCGCGAAAGTGTTCTCCTCAGCCGTGAGGGAACGTTTGTTTCTGCGAAGGGCTTTAGAGAGACCGGTTGCCCGGAGACGCCCTCCCTGCCCTGGGCTACTACAGCCTCGAGGTGAAAAACGTGTCCCGAGACTTGCCAGCGGCAGCTGGCCGCGGGTCTGAAAGTTCTCCGAGTGCTGCAATGGCCGAGTACCCACTCTCGGTACAACGTGGGCTGGCTAGAGAATGGCTGTCCGCTAGCGCCCTGCTGCGAGGTGGGGGGTTTTACCGCTGAAACCCAGCTAACGCGCACAACTGAAGTGCTTCATGTAGAGTAACTCAAACACTGGCCAGTCCATCGTCTCGTGGGTACATCTGCTACGAGAAGAACAGCCGTCTGCGGTTCCAGGGGGAAAAGAAAAGAGATGGGTGTCCTGGATTAGGATAAACAAGATCAGTGTTTTCCTTCGGGTTCACCCTTGGAGGGCACCTGCTTTCCTCCACCTGAGCATCACACCTGTGTAACGGAGGAGGAGGAACAGCTCATACAGGTCCACTTTATTGGTTCTGGAGATGTGGCACCACCCAGCGGTTCCTTTAAAGGCCCAGGAGCAAGCCTGACCTCTAGCATTTTCCCTTGGTATCTGTGAGTTCCTTGTCTACATTGAGGTGCTGGAGCGAGTCCAGAGAAGGGCAGCCAAGCTGGTGAAGGGGCTGGAAGACATGCCCTATGAGGAG
>JAOXOE010000001.1:84939442-84972853 GCA_028565055.1 Phoeniculus purpureus
AGGGGAGGTTTAGGTTGGATGTTAGGAAGAAGTTCTTTACTGAGAGTGCGGTTAGATATTCGAATGGATTACCTAGGGAGGTGGTGGTGTCACCATCCCTGGAGGCGTTTAAGGAACGAGTGGATGCGATGCTTAGGGATATGGTCTAGTAGTTAGATAATAGGATAAAGGTTGGACTCTATGACCCTGGAGGTCCTTTCCAGCCATGATGATTCTGTGATTCTATGTCCAGGGATGGGGCATCTACCACCAATCTGGGCAACCTGTGCTAGTGTTCCACCACCCTCATTGTAAAAAAAAAAAAAAATTCTTCCTTTTATCTAGTCTGAATTTACCCTCTTTTAGTTTAAATATCTCAGCAGAGGACTGAATTTGAAACATTGTGAAATCCAGAACAAAATATGGAAGACAACATAAAAATTGAGAGTTGGTGCTGATTTCTGAAGTCTTGGCTGGAATAAAAAAAATTAGATACACAGGAAGTGTGGGGGTTGGAAGAGAAAAAACTGCTCTGACTGAGGATGGGTGATGGTTAAGAGCAGCCATAGTCACAGGGAGCTGGTCTGAGGCACAGAGACAACCTGTGATCTGTTGGATCTTGGAGGGGCCTAAAGAACGCTATGAAGGTGAGGAAACAGGCATAGAACTGCAATACTTCTCTGAACTGTTACAATTATTCCTTTTTAGTATCTGTGTAGTTCTTACCTTGCCAAAGCTGAGCACTTCATTTCAGGTTGCTCTGTAATGTCTGTACACTATGTGCTGCTTTCTCATACTCTCCTGAAATGCTGCTCAGCTGAGTGAGGATTTCTGAGGCTGGAGCCCTGAGGAGTAGTTGCTGAACTATGCTGGGAAGCTATGGCTGTGCTGCTCCAGT
The DNA here is from genome assembly GCA_028565055.1 of Phoeniculus purpureus. Lineage (NCBI taxonomy): Eukaryota > Metazoa > Chordata > Aves > Bucerotiformes > Phoeniculidae > Phoeniculus > Phoeniculus purpureus. The sequence continues at coordinate 84,940,320 of JAOXOE010000001.1, forward strand.
GGCTTGCTCAGGTGTGCCCCAGCCCCGTTTCTGCCATGGGAAGGTGCTCTGATACAGCTGCTTATGAAGTAGCTGGTCAGCCAAAGACAGTGTCTGTATGGGGATGGACTCCAAAGTTTTGCTCCTTCACTGGACATGTAGTCAAATAAAGCTGAGACATAGGGCTGTGAACAAGGAATTTGTGAGCTAGTGGTTGAGGCTTAAAAATTGTTTTATGTGTAAGTAGGGAAATGTTGAATTTTAAGTAGTTTCAAATTCAAAACGATTAATGAGCAAAACCAATGTGTAAGTGTTGCTTATGTACCTATGGCTTTGCTAGTACTCGTGATGTTGTTAAGGCATGGAAAGTCAGTTAAAATAAACTGCTTTGTAAATTTGCATGTTAAATTGCGAGAGGAAGGGGAGGGCTCCCCAGTCATGCTGAAACTTTCTGACTTTGTGGAAATGCCTAGTTTATCTACATTGACAATCTTCTTTTTTTCTTTTCTCTTCTAAAAATACCTACATGTACTGTAGTCTGATGCTAGCACATAGCTTCCTCCTGATGCTTTTCAGTTACTGTTTCCAAGCTAGTCTGATGCTTGCGCATGTAGACCTGATCCAGGTAAAGCAGGTGTGTTCACTTTGGGCTTGTACATGAAGAAGGTTTTCTTTGAAATTGGGAAAGTGTTCTTGTTTCTGGCTTGACTGTTATAACTGAAGTGAGGCCTCTGGAATGGAGACATGTTTTAAGGTGGGAGAAATTCCCTGAAATGTCCCAGGAGCAAGTGTCAATCTTTCTGGGAAGGTTTCAAAGATGGTCTCTGACTCTGGGTTTTTTTCAGGTAAGTGGAAAATAGGAGTGACATTCTACTCTCATATATTTGAAGCTTTTCCTCTTAATTGCTGTAAACCCAAACTACCATGGACTCCTGTCCCAAATCCCATGTGTAAGTACTGCAGACCTTCCAAGGTGTGGCCCTTGGCAATTCCTATTTTAAAAAGGCAAAATATCTAAATTGCTAGTGTGGTGTGACCTGCTTCCTGCTGCCCACAGCATGGATAACCTTTGGGATGGGGAGATGGAAACAGGTGTTCTTTAGAATGTATCTGAAAAAAACTGAATCTGGAAGTGGACTGAACTTGATCAACTACGAGAATCTATGGCCTGCATGGAGGTGGAGAATGATGAAAAGCGAAGCAATTGGCTTTTTCCTGTATTCCAACTCCATTCTTCAATCATCTTACGGAGTCCTTGCATTTCCAGACAGAGCTAGTATGGTTTGTTCTACTTCTAGGCTCAGTAGCATGACATTGCTTTCTATATCAGAATTTCTAATATGAAACCACCATGAACTGTCAAGAAAGCAATCTACAATAAAGCTGAGTATCTTTATTTTTTTCTTTCTTAGTTTATCTTGGCTTACACAACTGTGCTGTAAATCAGTCCTGCCTCTTCCACATCTTTCATCATGTTAGCCACTGTCAAGCAAGTTTTTTTCTCATCTCATCAGGTGGAGCTTCATGCACTCCATCTAGTCATTGACACAGAGGGCAATGCTCCCTCCTCGTCTCCCCTGCCTGTTCTTCCTAAAGAGCTGATACCCTTCATTCCAACACTCCAATCATAGGAGTTATCCCACCATGTCTCAGAGATGCCAGTGAGGTCACAGCCATGTGGCACATGCACATCTCTAACTCTTTTTATTTATTGCCCGTGCTGTGTTGGCATGTGGGCATTTGAATTAGGCTCCTGAAGAACAGTCTGGAATTTTCTTGTGATATTTCTCTGTCCTACCCTATTTATTCCTATGACTGCAGAAGCCCTTTGCTTCTCTCTATAGGTCTCATCTACAGAGATCCCAAATCTTCCCCACTTATTCACTGTGTTAGCACAGCAGTGCTTATACACCTCGGCTGGGCCTTTGTCCTCTCCCCCAGCAATGGCACGCAATGTCCATGTTCAGTGAGGCCAGCTGTGTCTCTTTCTCCCTGCCTCGAGCCTAATTTAAAGCCCTCTCAATGAGCCCCACCAGTTCATGAGCTGGAATCCTTTCACCCTTTTGAGAGGACTTAATACCATTAGGTGTGACCAAGCCCTGTACCCTGTAAACTTCCTCATTATCAAAGAACTCAAAATTCCTCCAATGGCACCAGTCACTAATCTCTGTGTTCATGAGTTATGTTCTCCTGTTCATCTCAGTATTTTTTTCTCACCTCTGAAAGGATTTAGAAAAACACCACTTGTGCACCTGATCCTTCTACCAATTTCCCTAGTGCCCTGAAATCCTTTCTGATTGCTTTTGGGGTTCTCTCATCAACCTTATCACTGCCAGTCTGCAAAAGCACTAGCAGGTAAAAATTGGAGGGCCATACCAGACTAGGGACCTTCCTTGTAACATCCTTAACTCAAGCCCCAGGGAGGCAGCAGACTTCCCTGTGGGATGGGTCTGGCTGGTATATTGCCTGCTCTGTTCCACTAAGAAGGGAGTATCCTACCACAGTCATGTCCTTTTTTCTTAGCAGCAGCAGTCCTAATACATGGAGCTGACTGTGGCTATGGTGGCATATGGTTCGGTCTAGGTTTGCAGAGGTAATTCTAGGCCTGTACCCATTTTGTCTTTAATGTTTCTCACAGATCACAAAATTGCCACAAAGTTCGTCGTCTTTTTTAGCTTCATCTTTTAAAGTATCTTTACTCATGCAGCCACTTTGCCGAGAATCTGGATTTTCTCTAATACTTGTTTCCAAATTTCCTTTTCCTTGCCTTTTACAGTCTCACTCCAGTCTTTAGATATGGCTCAGCCTCTCCCTTTTTGATGGTGCTACATGGCTTTTGTCAGAAGTAGCTATTCAGCATTCAATATCCTGCCAAATCGTGACTTTTTTGAACAATGTAAATAATGTGCAATTATGAATAATAAATTAATCATGTTTGCAACAATAAGCTCAACTGCAAAAGGATAATTCCCTGGTGAGATGTTGTAAAAAATGAAATGTCAACAGATTTGTCATCTATGTTTCCATAATATGTACTGATGGAAGTCTTTGTTTTCGATAAAGTCTGAAATAATCCTCCAGTCCTCAGCCAGACATTGGAAATTTGGCCTTTACAGTACTGAGGCTTTCCAATACTAATTCTAACCAATATGCAGCAACATAGTGTTGTTCTCTCAGTTGGACTATTGTGGACCCTTGTGAGGGTGCAATAGACACACCTGACTCCTACCTATACTTTGGTTTAGGCTGGCTGAGGAGCAACAGCCTCATGCCCTGTGGTGAACCTGTGAGCTGGGAAGTTCTTGGCTCAAATACAAGGGAGCAAAGGAGCCTCCTAGAATTATTTGAAAAGGTGGTTTCAAAGCCCAGAAGTACAAGATACTAAAGCCAAAATGAACATACCTGTCTTTGTCTATAGTATAGACTAACTGCCAGCTACTCCACTCTGTAAATATGGGTCCAGTTTGAGCACTCCCTGAACTGGAGCTGGTCTGCATACCAGGTAACTCTCCTTTTGAGCAGAGATGCCTCTTAAGGTCTGAGATTCCTTACCTTAGACATACTTCCTTACCCTTACTTAAATCTTTCCATTACTCATGACAGATCCTTGGTAAGCAACTGATAGTGTGCTGAAGGAATGGAATGTTACTAATCCATGCAGCCACTCAATACTATTATAAACTTTATACTATTATAAACTTTCATTGCATTAGGCATAAATCATTCTGCAGTTCTGAGACTAAGACTGGACCTCTCTGCACCTAGGCTCCATAAGGAGTTTAGAAGGCAAGGGGCTTTGTAACTCAATGGGAGGATCCTCCTTACTTTTTCTATTTCTTCCATTAGACAGAAACAGTTGACTGAGTATGAGATTAGGATTGGATCCAGCTGTGTCTAGGCTCCATGAGGAATTTAGAATGCAAGGGGGTTTAGAAAGCACTCTGAACTTTGACTCAATGGGAAAGCCTTCCTTCTCCTTTTTGCATGTTTGGTCTCTGAATCATTTCTAATTTTATTCTAACCCATTTTTCTGTTGTATGTTTCTTCCATGTAGTAATTAATCAGATGGACCGTGCCATCAAACTTATTAAACTTTCATCAAATTTATTTAATGTTATCAAGTTAGTGTTTTACCTCAAGAAAACATATTTCTGCTTCTGTCTCGGTGCAGGTGCATTCCATATAAGCATGAGAGGGCCTTAGCCCTCTCATGAAACAGTCCTGCAATATAAAGGCATGTTGATTTTAATCTGGTATATTTTATATTCTTTACCTAATACGCAAGGAAAAAACCCTAAGATGCTGAGGAACAACACTAGGGGTCACTGTTAAACGGGATTTAATGAGTCTTGGGGCAGGTTATTTGCAAACTGCACCTGTATCCCTGGCACCGGTGTATTGATCATTCCAGGACATGGCCAGGTTTTGTTTTTCTGGTTAATTTATCTCATCTTTAAAGAAGATAAATAAATGGATACCAAACTTTAACTGGGAGGGTAAGTAGTTGTGGTCTTTTTATGATGGGCAAACTATGCCCTGTCTCAGGCTAGATGCATGGAAACAACAGCAACGACTCTGCGGCACCTGAGGTGCCATAGTCACATTAGTCAGCAGGGGCTGAGGATGCCCCTCACAGAACTAGTACCTCTAGTTCCTGTTCAGCATGGCAAAGCAGACAGAGCCCTGTTCCTTGGGTACTTTGTCTTTTAACAGTGATTAATGAATTTTTCACATGTATTTTAAGTTTGAAAATAATTTCTTCGTGATTGTTTAGATTCACCAGAGATGAGAGTTGCATGGAAAATCAGAAAGCATTTCATAGCCTTTATTATTTTCATCTTATTCAGTGTGTGAAGCTGCAGGCACTGGCCTGTACTGTGAGGGCACACCTCCTTGGGGTTATATGTCTTTCCTCAGCAGTATCATCTTATGCAATCAAGATGTACTGCATGGGAAGGCTGTGACCCTAGAAAGTGTCTCTTCCAGCATGGGTCCTTTTTGCTTGTGGATTGAAGACAACAGAGGGGAGGGACCTAGTGGGAGGTACAGCCTTTGCTGCTTTACATTGCAAGCACCTCTTTTGTGCTCCAGGATCACTGGTCTTGAGTAGGTGAGTTGCTGGTGCTGCTATGGTAAATTGAGACAGAGGTCATCTGAGTTTTATGCATGAAACTTGACAGGTCTGCTTACAAAACATAGGAGTATGTGCTGGCTGCACATGTCAGTGGCTCCTAAGTGATGCTGTTTTCATGTCCTGTTCCTGTATAGCACTGAGGAAGGTGGAAGAATGTCAAATTGTGTAAATGCTGAGGTGGAAAGCTTCATGTGGTCCCAGCATTTTGCAGCCTCAAGTGCTGAACTTCACAATGTGGTGTTTTTTTCTGATTGTAGAGATCTTCAAACTGAAAACTCACAGAATCACTCTGGTTGGAAAAGACCCCTGGAATCATGAAGTCCAACTATCTACTCTACCTTATAAGTTCACCCCTAAACCATATCCCTCAACGCCTCATCCAAACAAACTTTAACTTGCCATCCCTGGATGTGTTTAACACCTCCCTGGGAAGCCCATTCCAGTGCCTGACCACCCTTTCTGTGAAAAAAGATTTCCTAATATCAAGTCTATTAAATAGGGGGAAAATCATAGCAATAATTGTTATGTGTAAGGCTGAAACTGTGACAAACTAGTTATAGCAAGGCTTTGCTATGATGCATCTGTTGTGTTTACTGGTTAAGCTTGTGAGGCCCCACAGTTATTACCATCTGCCTATCAACTTGGATGGATTAGTTTTTAAGAGCTATGTCTAATCAATGCAAATATTTTAGGGAATTTTTAGGCATCAGTGGGCAGAACTGTAATGGCCTGGGCATTAGAGGCTGGAAGTGAGAGGCAACCACTTCCACAAATGTCTGCAGACTAACTTTGATGGACAGCTTATAGAATTCTTAACTCATCTGTGCTCAGAATTTTATGAGGTAACATTGTGAATTACTTATCCTCAGACAGGAAAGAAACAGTGTGGTTGGGAAAAATAGATATGACAAGGAGGAGGCATAAATGCACTGAGGTCTCACTGTAGATACGAAGGAAATGGAAGAGTTGCCCAGGGACTTTACAGAGTAAATGGAGATATATGTGATGAATTTGATTCTAGAAGTGTTGCTAGTTTGTAACCCCTCAGCAATTTAATTCACTGTGCTCACAGAAGCAGAGTACTCTGCTTTTATAGAACAGAGAAGTAATGATACTCTAGCTGTGGTGACTTGCTGCCTTTACTGTGTTGTAGGCTGTTTTATTAGAGTCTGCCTATGAGCTGATGAAGAAAATGTCAGTATACTTCACTGCTCATATCGATAACAAAAGAGCTTGCTCCACAGGTGAAATTTTTCCTGTGCTAATAGTAAATACCATGTTGTTGTACAACATCCTCTTTCACAGCAGGTCGCATGATCATTGTCTTAATACCCTTCTAAAATGTCTTCATTTAATTTCTGCCTGTGTTATCACAGAATCAAATAATGTATTGGGTTGGAAGGGAACTCTAAAAGTCATCTGGTCTAACCCACATACAGCAAACAGGGACATATCTAACTAGATGAGATTGCCCAGTGCCCCATCAAGCCTCACACTGAATGTCTCCACGGATGGGGCCTCCATCACCTTTTTAGGCAACCTGTTCCAGTGGTCCACCACCCTCAGATTAAAGAATTTTTTCCTAATGTCCAGACTAAATCTACCCTTTTCCAGTTTAAGATTGTTATCCCTCATCCTGTCATTCCATGTTCTTCCCCAGCCTTCTTAGAGGCCCCTTTTAGGTATTTGAAGATTGCTATAAGGTCCCCCTGGAGTCTTCTTCTCTACAGGCTGAAAACCTCAGCTCTCAGCCAGTTCTCATAAGTCAGAGATGCTCCAGCCCTCTGATAATTTTCTGATTTATTTCTCAGTTTATCCCAGATCCCCACACTTGCAAGGAGATATGCATACATGTATACATACCTGCTCATACCTCTCTACGAGACCAAAATAACTAAAGTCAGGAGAGACCATGGGCTGTCTTTCTCAGTATATCAACATAGATCACAGAGATAAATCCTGTCCTGATACTCTGTGTTGCACGTTGCTGCAGTTAAAGTGATGAATTCCCTAGAATAATCTGGCTTTCTAATATAAACCTCACTCAAAGGTATGGCAGGAGCAAGAATGTTGCTTGTCGAGTTTAGACTTAATATCTCATTTGTTCCCCTTTGGTTCCTTAGTCGATTCTGTGCTTGCCTCGGGCAATAGCTACATGTTTCTTTGTGATGAAATGAGTTCAGTTATTTGGATGCTGGCTGTAAGAATGCAAGTGGCATTTATGTTGGTTTGGCATTAGTCTTAGGAGGTACTTTTTTTCCTAACTGCTGGGTTGATTGTTCTAGTCTCTGGATTAATGTACCCATTTAGTTGCACAGCAAACTGGCCTCGGTGTGTGCCACCGTTATATATGTTATGCTTTTTGCTAACTGACTCACCTTGGCATATGTTATGCCTCCCTTTGGTCCTGGCAAAGTCAACAGCTGTTGACTTCTGGCTTGGACATCATGCAGCTGACTTCACAGCACAAACAAGTCTTCATACCTACCTGGACCTTGATCAAGGGATCTTGCAGATCCAAAAGGTTATGGGTGAGGGAGGGTCTGTGCAGCTGAGGAGCAATCTGCAGAGAAGACCCAGGTCCTCTCCATCACCAACTTTCTCTAGTTTATCAGATTTAATTTTTTTACTTGATGCAGGGGATTGAATTGTGCTTACAAATGGCCAGTAAGGAATTCCCCTGCAGGAGGAAAGCTCCCAGCTGCCCCAGATTCAGTGTCTGTATGCTGTTCTGTTTCCACTCCTGCCTGGCAGTGAGTGGCTGATAGAAGAGGACTGAGGGTGAGAAAAAAGGATCTCACCAATCCTTATGTGGCTCATTGGACCAAACTGTAAGTTACTCTTTCCTGCAATGGCATTATCACAATTTGACTCAAAGGTCTGGGGGGCAGGACCTGCTCAGAGATGTTCAGTTTCCTTATGTTCATTGTTAGGAGGGAGACCCTGACCCATAGCACCTCTGAAGGCATTTTCTACAGGAAGCATAAATTACTTGGACACCCAGGATTTAGATACACTTGCTTATGTGTCTGTTCAAGAGTGCAGTAGGAATTTGTGAGGCTTACTGAACTTGTGGTGTTGTTTGCAGATGTACATTAGGCCTTGTTCATGTTCAGGGCACTCCATCTTACAGTTCAAATACAGATACTTCCTCCGAGTAAGCACACAACTTGATGTCCGAAATACACCAATTACTGTGGATGAGTAGAGGCTGATGTGCTTGGGATAACTGCTTCATTGTGCATGCAGAGCAGGGTTGCTCTTCACAAGTATCACAGGTAATAGCCACTGCATGTGGGCATTTGTGGCAGTTTAATCCCCAGAGCCGCAGAGTGAGAGGTGAAAGGACTAAATTTGGTAGCCTTGTCTAAACACAAAACCATGAATGTAGGGAAACTTTCTCTCTTTCTGTCCAGACTCTCAAATCTAAGCAGCCTGTGCTCTCTTCTGAATGAATGCAGATTGGTGTCTGGAATGTCAGTCTTAGCTGACTCAAGCTCAAGTCAAATTGTTTGGCCTTAAGGACACAAAGGGTTTGAAAACCACCTCCTAGAACTTCACATGTTTGCCACGGTCAAATTAACATGGGCACTCTAGGTGAGTCATAAGTATCTGGGATTTGAAAGACCTACGCATTTCCTTTCAGAGGAATACAAATTCCTCATCTGGAGCCTAGAAAGAACATACTTCTGTGATGTAAAGAGAAAACTGTCTTTTCCTCCACATATAGAGGTGTGTTTAATATCTTTACCCATGATCTAGACGAGGGGATCGAGTGCACCCTCAGTAAGTTTGCAGATGACACCAAGCTGGACAGCAGTGTTGATCTGCTTGAGGGTAGGAAGGCTCTACAGATGAATCTGGACAGGCTGGATCAGTGGGCTGAGGTCAGTGATATGAGGTTCAACAAGGCCAAGTCCTGGGTCCTGCACTTGGCAATACAAGAACCCACTGCATGCTGCAGCCATGGATAACAGTGGATGGAAAGCTGCCTGTTGACCGAGGACCTGCAGGTGCTGGTCAACAGCTGGCTCAATATGAATCACCAGTGTGGCCAGGTTTGAGACATTTGCTCAGCAAGTGCTCCAATAGACACACAAAGATTTACAGAGATTCCTGTCACTTTCATGAACAATATGACTATTGTAATATTGTACAATAATATCACATTATTACTGTACATAATCATATGATACAATAATTCATTAATTACAAAGTTATATAGGTTTTGTATTGTTAATTATATAATTTGTATTTACCCTTACTATTATAACTCTATAAAATTGCACAGTAACTTACCAGTCTTTCTGAAGAAATGTTAAAATATCTTTTTCCAACTTACGAACAGTTTATTGCTTTCTCTTGTGCAAATAAGTTGCATAACTGAGCCAAACTATATATCAAGTAAAACAGGATGCTTATTGAGCAGGCAGCTTTAAAAGTAGTAGTAAATTCAAGTAAAATAGAAAAATCCGAGCATTTTACTGAACCTATCAAAAGACCTTAGTTCAACATACATATATATGTGTGTGTGTTGGCCAGACCATACCTGGTTCAACCCAAAATATGCTTGGAAGCAGTCATTAGGATGAAGTCTTCTCCAGACCAGTGAGGCTGAAGAATAAATTTTAGAGCTAAAAAGGCAGGACATGACATGTTCTCAAGAGATTCAGGCTCCCTGTAAACCTTTGTTTAGATAAACTGACAATGCAGTGCTTGCCCCCTCTAACTGTTAATCACACTTGTGCCAATGTGTTTGCTCAGTTTATTTTGTGCAGCTGCTGCCAGGCCATGCCAGATAGCAGTCTGGCTCTTCCAACATGGAAAAAAGAACTGAAAGAAATAGGAAGGTCTCAAGTCTACATGTAAGGTCCTGATCCTGTAGGCAGTGGAGGGTTTGTGTATGAAGATCTTGCAAAGCTAAATTCTTTGCATGTTAGAATTTAATAAAATTAGCCTACTCTTTGATTTTTAGTGGCTTGAGCTGTTTGGTATTGCTTGAGCTGTTTGGTATTGGTGTGGTTAGATCAACATTTTTAGAATGAAGACAAACATCTTAATTTAAATTTTATTATCTAATTAAGATACAGAACCATATCTTAATTTAGATGGACAATCAAAGAAGGTTTGATTATTTTGGTTTGCTTTCCATCTGAATATGCTGGGTACCTTTGAAAACAGGATATTTTACTTGGGTGCTCAATTTAAACTTCAAAATCTGAGATTAACTTTTTGACCTTCATCTTCCAGGTGGGTTTGGTGTGTAGGCCCATGTACTTTTGTAGTGAGAATGTTCATTGCACAGACCATGCAGTCTGAGTATGTTGAACTCTTAATGTCTGCCTTTGGTAATGGAGGTAACATTGCATGCAAAATATTCCTCTTATAAGTAAAGAAGGGTGTATGTTTATAAACTCAGAAGCAGAAAGTGTTCTCCTTCTGAGAAATGATAAACATCAAAATAAAACTGTTTCTACAGTGTAACAATTAGTTTCATCAGGATAATATGCTATAGGGTGGAAAAAATGTGCCCGTGTCCGTCTGTGCCAACCTTGGTCCTTTTCTCAGAAAGGTCAGGGGATACAAGTATTACAACCTGTCAAGCAGCCAGCACCATTTTACAGCTGTCTTTCAGCACAGAGGAAATGGGCTCTTGCCTTCGGCTCACAAAATCAATGCCTGAGACAATTGCGCAAAACATTCAGATTCAGATCTCTAACATAATTGAAATCAATCTCAGCTCAAGTCCAGACTTGAACCCATTTGCTGGAATTATGTTTGTCAGATGTTTTCCAGCAAAGGTGAATATTAATTTTTTTTACCCATAACTGAAGGTTTGCTAACTTTCACAGGTTTTCATGACTAGTGTTATAATGTGGTCTGTGTTTTAGATGTTTTGTTAGTTGGTGCTGTCAAGAGTTTGCAAATATCGCTTCAACTTTTCAAGGCTGAGGTAGAGCTCACTTCAGCTGATGTTCTAACATAATCCAATGGACAGAGAGCTGCCTCCATGTGTGTCTGCACTGAGAGTGAACTTGAACCAGTCAGATGGTCTGTGTCCGAACTGCATGTCTGCCAGCCTGTGTGTCTTTTTATGCTATCAGCCAGGTTTTGTCTAGCTGAGGATGTACTTGAAATGTATTATTGAAATGACTTAGCCAGCAGTTGCTTGCATGTTCTAGAAATGTGATGTATCAGTACTGCAAAACACAGTTCCGAAGTGTAAGCCTTAACACAAATCTGTTAACCAAAGTTAAATAACTCAGGTTAAAACAGCAGCAAAGATGAAATAATGTGAGTTTTAATTTCACACAGGAAACTTGCTTACAGGGCTGTAAGAACATGCTTAGCAAAAGGGAGATTAAACTGCATAAAGTAGAAAAGCTGCAGGGACCCTGACTAGTGGTTAATCAGTATTTCCTGGGGGTTTGCACCCTTTCTGCTTGTCTATTGTGCTGTGTTTTCACAGGTGTTTATGTGTATTTGAGCTACAGCTCCAGCACACTTGCTATATAGCAGCTGGCCCCAAATCCAAAGCGTGTTATCCTCTAGAGTTGCTGCCTCAAAGTTAAAATTGCTTGGCCAGGTTTGCTCTGCCATGGAAGCCAAGTGGAAGCCAGAGACTGGAAGTCCAAATTAAAACAATTATCAGTAATATGCTGTTGAGCAAATGCCTCTGTTTCTGACAGTGTTAGCAAAGTGTCAGGAGCAATTCAAAGGCTATAGTCCCGGCAACAAAGCACTGGCAGTGCACAAACGGTGCAGCAAGTGAGCAAGTGGCCCAGTGAAGGACAAACGGAGGGGGTGGGGAAGGCAGAGGCAAAAAGTGATTGTCTGTCTCCTGATAATGGGACCAATTTTCAGTGCAGCTATGCCAGCTGAGCTCCGGGGAGGCACCAGGGAATCCATCTCAATGGGCTTTAATTTGTGCATATGTGAATAGATTATATATGACAGGCGCAGTTCCACATGCCTTCCAAATCACGGCACTGTGCTTAAACCCTAATACATAGCTAATGCAGATGTGAGATAATCAAAACAACCTTTGTCATACTGAAAACTGAAACTCGTGAGGGCAGAGTGTAATCAATGTATGATTTGAACTAAAATTCCAGGCTTACTCTAGAGATTGTATTACTAGATGCCATGTTTAATTAATGAAGAAAAGTATATGGGTTTTAGAATTGAAGTGAGGCTCACAATTTGCTGGTGGTTGCAGAATGTAAAATTACTTTTTCTTGGTCGTGGGCATCAAAGAAATAGGTAAGAGCAAAAAATCTTTCTTGTCTGTTTCTGGATTCCTTTTATCACATGTTTAATGGTCTCAAAAATGTTACAAGAAAACACCACAGATTCAGTTAAAGTGGCATCTCTGTTTCTAGTGAAGAAGGTTTTTCTTCTCTTCCTTTAATAATGTGTGCAAATGAACTCTGCCTGCAGTAGTTTGACAGCATTATTTAAGTACATATTTATAAGAAAATTATTACTTTGCTATGGTTTTGGTTATATTACCTCCTTTTTGTTCTTTTTTCCAGAGAGGTGAACTGCTAGGAAGTTGTAATCTGTCACTTCTGCATACATATATAATAGCAGTAATCATTACCCTTGTCCTTGAGCTTGTATGTTTTCTACAACTTTGGCAAGATCTGTTTTAATTAAAAAAATATATAATCAGCTGATGCAAAAGAAATTACTGCAGTGAAATAAATCTGAGTTATTTTTGTCTTTTAAGAAAACAAGATGATGCCGGATGTGGAGGTAACCAGGATGTTCCATTCCAGCTTTCCTTCCTCATTTAGCTTTTCTTTGGCTGCTCCAGCTAGAAATGTTGCACAAAGGCTGTAATAACAGCAGGCATGGAAGTTTTTCATTGCAAGCACCTCCGACGCAGTAGCACAGCAACTACCACACCTCCATTTCCCTTCCTGTAGACTCCTTCTTTCCTACCACAGGATTATGCCTTCTCCTGATGTCCCCGATCTCCCCCTATATGAATGGTTTTATAGATACTGTGTGCAAACTGCTGGTAGAAGTTATCTTGTAAATTGGAGAGCTATAACAGTAGTTCAGGATGACAAATTATGCAGTGTCTTCCTGTAAGCCAGCAAACTCTAGTGCTTCCACGCATTGTGGTTCATTTATTTGTTCAGAGTTTGGCTTTTCATCTGTAGAAAAGCAAAAGAATAACTAGACCTCTTGTTGGCAAGGAAGTGACATCCACACATGGTATTTTCAGCACCAACTTCTCATTGACTGGTGAATCTGGGCCTCAGAATGTTTGATTACAGACTGAAGGAGGTCTGCTTGGATTTACAAGATTGTCTGGGGACAGTTCAACTTATATTTAAGAGCAGAATTTGAATTATTCTTATACCTGAGCTGCTTTGCTTGGCAATCTAGTCCGCCTGTCCTGTAATGTAAGTGGTGAGTTTGGAGTCAGGTGCCAATATGACTTTCTAAGTAATGTGACAGTAGCCTTTATTCCAGAGGTCCTCATATCTGTGGTGGAGAGTGTCTTTCATGGTAGGGATGAAACCATTTTAATACTGAAGGGACAGATCAACAGTGCAAACCACAGATTCAAACAAACTACTATGCTGTACTCTGTCCTGATAACCTCTAGTTGTTGTTGCACGCTGCTGCTGGGTTCTTCTGCGCTTCTTTTGTGCTGATTTAGTTTTTAAACCCACAAAATAAGTATGTTAGTTTACATCCTATATCTCTTCTTAAATAAACCTTACCAATTGTTTTTTAGAAATATATTTAAAACATAGAGCAATTAAGCTTAGTCGCATAGCCATGAAGATGATGAAGGGAATAGAACACCTCCCTGATGAGGAAAGGCTGAGGGGTCTGGGTCTCTTTAGCTTGGAGAAAAGGAGACTGAGGGGTGAACTCATTAATGTCTATAAATATTTGAAGGGTGGGTGTCAGGAGGATGGAGCTAGGCTCTGCTCAGTGTCATGTAATGATAAGTCAAGGGACAATGGGTGTAAGATGGAACATAGGAGGTTCCCATAAATATGAGAAGGAACAACTTCCCAGTGAGAGTGACAGAGCACTGGAACAGACTGCCCAGAGGGATTGTGAAGTCTCCTTTTCTGGAGACTTTTAAAACTTGTCTGGATGTGTTCCAGTGTGACTTGGTCTAGGTGATCCTGCTATGGCAGGGGGATTAGGCTAGATGATCTTTTGATGTCCCTTCCAGTCCCTAATGTTCTGTGATTCTGTGAGATTAGCCAGGAGAGTCAAACATGAGTGTTGGGAAGGGACAAGGGTCCTCAATAGTTTTTACAATTTGTTTATTGTTTTTTAATTGAAATTCCTAGGCTGGGGCATCCAGTGAAAACCTTCAGAAGAAACTTTCTTGTACTCGGTAACAGCAAAGGAAAACTTAAGAATGTGAACCCTGCATATTTTGTAACTACGAAGTAAATAAAAGTAATCACAAACCGGGTTTCACTTTAACAGCGTTTAATACATTAATTACATTAATGTATTACATTTTTAGAAAGTCTGATATTTTTTAAAACTAACTTAATTTTTAATAATGCAATACAGTTTTAATTTATTCGTGTTCATACTCAGAGCCTGGAAATCCAGGTGAAAAAAAAAAACCTCCATGTAAAAAAACCAAACCTCCTAATAATTCAGGAGTATTTAAGTAGTATCACTTGTATTGTGCTAAATCTAAATAAATAGTAAAATGAATACACTCATACTTGGTGTTTGTCCAGTTAGGAGGAGGGTGGCAATAAGTAACAGATTAGTCACTCCTAGTTTGGACAAAATCTGATCGTGTCTACATTAACAATTTTTCCATGGTAACCAACACGGTTTATTGAGTTGCAGCCATTTTGCTGGTCTCTATGTGTCTCTATTGATCCTTAGGAGACCTGCTTTGGTGTAAAATCACTGCCAGGCAGTGAGTAACCATTTTTCCACTTTACCAAAGGAGTACATGGCTTTACTTCTTTCTTGCTTCTGCTACAGCCTTTATTTTAAATTCGTCTTCAGTGCACTGACTCAACTCTTCAAACCACCAGAAAACTATTCTCTTCTCTACAACAAACAAACAGATATTTCCTTTGTGACTTTCATCCTGTAGCTGACCTTATTCAGGTTTTAAAGGGCACAAGCATTGGTGTAAGACAAACAGAACAGAAAAGGGCACAAGGAGAGGGGTAAAAGGGAGAGAGAGACCTCATGGCAATGAGCAGGTAGTAAAGCACAACTCAGCCATCTCTTTAGAACTTCTTCATGAGTTTTCTTTTGACAAGAAGTTTCTTGATGTTAGGTCATTATACCCACTGCAATTGCAGCAAAAATAAGGCTACTAGCCTGGAATTACATGAGTGAATTTGGAAGTAGAGTTTGGCCCTCTAGTTAGCATTTCCTGTAATTCTTAATGCTCTTGAAGTATTAATACTTTAGTTTTCTTTTGTTTCAACTATTTACCTTGTAATCACACCGGTGTTTCAGTAGCAAAGTGTGTTTAACTTTGGAGTGAGGGAATTGAAGAGAGTAACATTTCTGTTTTGTTGTAAGGAAAGTGGTATCTGGCCAAATATTTTGGGTTACTATCATCCCAATTGGAAGCCTTTAAAGAGGAAAACAGTAATTTGGTTCAATGTTACAACTTTTTACGGATAGCTGGCACCTCACAGAGTGCCCTGATGATCTAACCTGGTACCACATGGAGCAGGGGACTTCAGGGGTGTTTGAGTTCAGCCTTAAGGGCATTGGACATTTTAAGTGGAAAATATAATTGCTACTAAATCCAAACTGGTGCTTTTCTTCTGATAGTGAGGGAAGTTCTGGTTTATTAAATTACTGTTTTTCTGGCTCTTGTTTAAAGGGTGCATAATCTTCCTTTTAGAAACCAGCTCCTGTTGGAGGGAAGAGTTAATGTGTGCCTGCCTGATGTGCTTGCTGTAACAGATGTGTACAACAAAGGCTGTGTTTTTTCCATCATGGCTGGTAGCCTGAGATGATCTCCATCCAGCCATGGAGCCCTGTGCCTGACCTCTGCATGGGGGTCACCTCCTCTACACTAGGTCTGAACATACACTACACTCAAAAAGATGAGTATTCTAGGTTACGTATTGTCACAGCACATTGCATCAGTTCCACAATTGCTTTGGGCAAACAAGAATCCTTTTTCCTTCTTGATTCAGAACCTTGGGTATGGTGCAGCTTTTCTCTCTAGCTTGGTAGGCTTAAGGATCCTGGCCCGGGAAGCTGTGAATTTCTGAAGCCAGGGTTTTGCAGCTGTACAACACTGAAGCATTGGAAGGTTTGTGCTTTTGGTAGCTGTTACTTCTACTCTCAGTCAGTACTCTAAATACATAGACTTGTACTTTAGAGCTTCTTGACTTAGAAAATAAGTTTTCATCATTAGCATGTAAAACATTATTCACTGATTCATATTGCAAACAAAAAAGGAGGGAATGTCATAGAAAGCATTTCCAAGTGCCAGGCAGTAAGCAGTTATTGCTGAGGTGTCTGTTTGGAGAGTTGACTTATGATTACAAAAGACATTCTACTTCAGATAAAGTAAGAACTGATATTGGTTTGATGCTTGGTTTTGATTGATACCTGTTTGGAGAGAACTGCTGTTACCCTGCTTGGCTATACTAAGATCAGTCTGTGATTCTAATACACAGTTTCTTTGGAAGAAGTGTAATTAAAAAAAATAAATCAGAAACACACAACATGCATTTCAGACCAGAAGTGCCTGTTCCCTGAAATGTAGATCAGCGATGGTCTAAAAGAGCAGCAGATTATAACATGCAGAGAGATGATGGGTCATGTGGTGCTGTTTGTCCTTGTTTCAAGCTGCTAAATCCCATTAAAAGGGAAGCTAGAAACAAATTTTATGTATTTTCAGTATTTTCACTCTGTGAATGCATATCCTGTGACTGACACAAAAATTGCGTCAAATCATGAGTAAAGAAGGAAATGTTGCTGTGGTGAGAGAGTGTTAGTCTACCAAGCTCTCTCCCTCATTTAAGTGAGTGACTCAGAGGCTTCAGAAAGCCTCTGAAGCTTTTCCAAAATCTTCGCTCTGAAGTATTTGCCGTCAGCCAGTCAGGTCCTCACTGAGGAGGCCCTGGATACTGAGATGAATATTGTCACATGGGAAAAAAATCCCAACTCATAATCAGATCAATTAGTTATGCTATAGTTGCTTGCTTCCAGTCCTTTTCTCAGTTAGGCTCCTTCTTTGCTATCTCTTAGAAACTCTAAAGGAGATTTGTTGGTAATTATAAGGGAAATGGCTTTTGTGCCATTTTTTTTCTGCTTTTTGTGCTTTTTTTTTGGTGTTCTTCAGACATAGTGGATTTAATATCTACATCCTACAAAATACTTAACCCCCTAGTATCCTAAACTGTATGAGTTCTTCCACCTCATTTTCCCAGGCACTGCAACTCATTCTTGAGTTCTGCTTACAATTTTTGCTGAGTTTAGCTGAATAGTTGTAAAGTTTACCACCCTCACAAGTCCAGTCTTTCCCAGTGCTGGAAGTTACCAACCATATAGGAACAGTGGTATTTCAACTGAAACTACAGAAATCAATATGTGATTATGCACAGGGTCACATTCACAGAATGGGCTTGCAACATTCTGTTCTGCTGGCCCACCATTATGCCAGGACAGGAGTGACTTCCAGAACAAGGGCAAAGCAAGTAACTGAGAACAGTACAATTTCCAGATGCCATTGCTATCCAAGAGGGAGTAAAGGCCCTTTGCTACTTTCCAGATTGCTTTAACACAAGACTACTGGTATAATGCTATTTCTGGAACTCTGCCTTGTTCTAGTAGTGGCTTCTGTTTCCATGGTGGACATAAACTCTTTCTTGTTCCTTCATCTTACTTTTCATACCTTCTTGTTTTATTTGCTCTTCTCTTTTTTCAATCTTGTTTAGATGCTCAGTTTCCTTAATTGTTCTTCCTGCCAGAAAATACAAGTAAATGTATGTAAAATAAAGGACCTATCACTACCTTCATTTGCTAACCACTCACACTAGTGACAGAATAAGAGGAAATGGCCTAAAGTGGTACCAGGGGAGGTTTAGATTAAACATTAGGAAAAATATATTCACTGAAAGACTAGTGAAGAATATGAACAGGCTGCCCAGGGAGGTGGTGGTGTCACCACCCCTGAAGGTGTTAAAAAAATGACTAGATGTGACATGATTTAGTGAGTATGGTGGGGTCAGGTTGATGGTTGGACTGGATGATCTTGTAGGTGGTCATGATTTGTTTTCAGGTTTACTACCTTAGTTAGCAAAAAAGGTGACAGGTGCTGGCTCGGGATACTACTGTTGTGTCCCTCCAGAGCAAAGGATGTGAAGTCTTCCTTCTTTTCATTAGGACTGCCTAAGTCACCAGATTCAAAGCAATTTCCATGGCTTTTTCTTAATGTAATCTTGGCATGGCACCTACCTCATGAGGGGCAGCAAACTCCCCATTTGCTTGCTTGCACTGGCAGCAAGTGGCAGCCATGAGAACTACTGCATTCACTGTGACCAGGTAGATGATCTGCTCAGCATGGTGGCTGAACTACGAGAAGTAGAGAGGCTGAGAAATGTTAGGGAGGTAGAGCAAGACATAGATTAGTGGGGCCAGGCTCTACACACTCTGAAACAGGATAGGAAGGACCTACAAAAGAACACACAGGTCCAAAAGGCATTAAAGTCCTGCCTCTATCAGGCCACAGATAGAAGCCCTAAGGATGTGTGGAGGCTAGTTTATGGCAGGGGTAGCAAGCGTAAACCCCTCTTGCACACCTCCTTGCTCACCTTTGAAGTGGAGACTGGAAAAGGTGTTTTCTAGTGACTACTTCTTGCAGATGTTCTAGTACCTATTAACTATAGAGCACAGGCTCAACAGTTGATTGGTGAGTTGATGGTTGAGGAGAAGGTTGCAGGATATGTTTACTTCACCATCATCTTGGTACTCTCTGACTATGCAGCATCTGCTTTTACAACCTCACAATTTTTTAATATCAGTCTTTGGTTTATAATAATACCTCTGCAGCAATTAGAGCTGTCTAATATGTTCCACTGCAGAAACTTCTCTTTTAGCTGCATGTGCTTAAAAGCCATGTAGATATGGAACTTAGGGACATGGTTTAGCAGTGGGCTTGGCAGAGTTGGGATAAAGGTTGGACTCGATGACCTTAAAGATCTTTTCCAACCTAAGTGATTCTATGATTTTATGTTTCTTTGTGAAGTCTTTAATGTTTGGGTCGAAGCTTTCTGTTCTTGCTTTCTTTGGATAGTTTTGGGAAGCGTCAGTAAAAATTATATAGCTGTATTCAAGAATTGTCTCCAGACACAAGTTGGAGAGAGGTTGTTTCTTGTTTTCAGTGCCACAATTCTTGTTGCTTTTTCTTTTGAGTGCTTTTTGCTTTTCCTGAGCAAATCCTCTGGAATTAGAACTGACAAAGATTGGTCAAAAGGATAGTCCTGGTATAAAAGAAATAACAGTGCCCTCCAAACACTCAGACAGATTTGGTTGAGCTGCACCTTCAAAAGCTTTTCACCTATGTTTAGAAATGACAGGCTTCAAAAAAGCTTATTTCAGTGGCCTTGGGCAGGAAGTAATTGGTAGTGAATATTGTGAATATACATATGTGTGTGTATGTGTGTGTATATATATATATATATATATATAAAAAAAGCCAGACCCATATATATTGAATCAGACTTGCATGACAGAGGACATACCTCCCAAATCAAGACAAATGACCATGAAGGCCCAGCAGTTCAAGCTGCTGCCATCTTCCTGCCTGATGGGCAGTGCCACAGCTTCCCTCTCTTTTGTTTGGGAGGCACGTTGGGAGTTTGTGGGTCAGCATGATCAAAGCCAGGGAGTTTGAACATCTAAAGGTTAAAGACAGGCAATTTTCTTTCTCTGGGAAAGCTTGTTAATAACTCACATAGCCATTTTGTTTTTTTTTTTTGCCTCTATTACTAATGAAAATAAGAAGCTGATTGCTCTGAATAGTCACTGTAGGTTTTTGAGCCCTCTAAGAATATGTCTATTTGGTTCCCTTAAATGTGGCTGCAGTGTTTGGCTGCTTCTCTCATGGTACTGGGAAGCCATTGCTGCTTTAAAAAAAACCCCACATTTAAACATTTATTTGTGATAGTGCAGTCTCTCTCTGCTGAACAGTCTGATTGTATAAACTACAGCAATTACAAGTCACCTAATAAAGTCTGAAGAGCACTCTGGGATTCATTTGATAAGAGTGGATGTATAAATGAAAGGCTGTTAATTGTGTGGCTGGCTTCCACGTGCAGTTAATCCCCAGTGCAAAAGCGCAGCAAAATGTTCTCTCTGGGCAGTTCCGATCTAGAAATAACCAGAAAGGAAAGAACAGAAGCTTGAGGCTACCTTTCAGCTCTGTGATTTACACCACCCACAAAGATACCTTGCAATGTTGGCCCTGTATATTTTTCAGCTCATCGCCAATCCTCATGCCGTTGCTGAATTTGATACTGAGGCTGGGACTTTGTCATTCTATCCAGAATAGCACAGTTCTCCTGGATCACTCTCTTCAGCTCCTGTTTTCATTTTTCTCCATTTAAGCTAGAAAGGAAAACCACATAAGTAAAACCAAACTTCTTCACGCTTGTTCATGTTTCTATGCCTGGGAAACCAGAATGTCAATTTTGTGTCAGGGGAAAATCTGCCAAAGGTTTTATTCCTCTCCTATAGGGGCTTGCTCCCTCTTGATCTGCATTAACCAGCCCTTGCAACTCAGTCCTTTTTGAGGGGGTGATCTTTAGTATCTTCTGAGCACAGGCCTGCCTACATGGAGGTTTGGTACATTTCACTAGGAAAAATGCTAGGTTTATCTTGCTTTAATGTCAATAGTCCAGTTTGGAATTGCTCCAGTGTGGTACTGTAGGTGAGCACATGGCTGGTGTCTGAGATGCTTAACAATCATTTTCCCTTACTTTCACTTAAACATTTATTTTGTGTACAAAGCTGAGGAACCCAGTTGGGAAGCATGAAGATAAGGAAGACAATCATATGTCTCAAATGCCTTGGAATCTTCCTGTGATTTCTTAGACTGTAATTTCCCAGGCAGCTGAGCTGATCTTGTAGCAGTTTCCCACCAAAAAAGGGAAGTATTTTGCTTCTTTCCTTCCCCTGCTCATCTCACCGCTGCTCCCAGTTGTGTGGTCTTCTCCATCCCTTGCACCAGCCCTTGTATTCATCACTTTGCAGAAAGTGGCAGAAAAAAAGTTTGTTTGTTTTTCTTGGGGTAGTTTTCTGCTGCTGTCTCAAGTTTAATTAGCTAATGGAGAGGTTTGATGAAAACTAGCGCTGATCCAAAGAACCCAAGACTTTGCTACTTGAATCAGAAAGGGAGAAAGGAAATGAAAAGAGGGAGGATGCTCTTCTACCTTCCAAGTCTTGTGGAAGCACACCTTCAGCAGTGGAATTAACTGATGCTTGTTCTCTCCTGCACTGATCTGACTGCTACTCACAGGTGACAAGCCATAAGTGCTATGATGTGGATTTGCATGATGTGTAGATGATCAACTCTGATTTCAAACAATTTCTGTCTTCCTAACGTGCAAATGTCAGGATATTTGTGATGGTGACCTTAGTGAGCTCTAGCTGGGTCACTTGCATCTGAACTGCGTTTTGTTGTCTGGAGAGACTTCAGGGCTGGATGAGTTGTCAGCCTGTCATTAAGTAGTTGGCCTGCTAATGAATCACAGGAAGTAACAGCTGCCACCTGAGTTATACAAACCATTCTCTTAACTTCAAAAGCCTGTCTCTGCTGTTGACTAGTTTTCTGTGCCCTATTTGGAGTGTGAATTTCCTCCTAAATCAAAAATATTTAAGGTGGTTCTCTATAGTGATAAATCTTCAAGGCATATTTTGCTTAGTCTCCCTTGAGCAATAAATTATATTTTGATTTCTGCCTGCTTCCTGCTCCACTTTGCTTTTAAATTTTAATTCCATTTTTTGCTCTTTTTATTTAATCTCTAAGCTTTGAAAGCTTTGAATCTCCCTCTTTCCAGTGGTGTCTGTAGGAACAACTGGCAAAGTCAGCAGCAGTGACTCACTTAGCAGGAACAACAGCTTTGCCGAGACATAATAGGTTTGCTTCATTTATTTCCCTTAAAGTAGGGCAATGTTCTCTCTCTTCCCTCCTGCTTAGCCCCACACCTTTTTTTTTTTCATTTCCTCAGTTATTAAACTGGAAAATAATTTAAAGCTATCTTCTCTTCAACAGAGGTTAGGAGGAAAACGACCCAGCATTGGATTTCATGTGACAGGGCAAACAAATGGCTTTCTGCTGTGTTGATTATACCTTAGGCTGCCTTTTAAAATATGTGTCCTCACAGAGCAGTTTATCCTTAGCTATGCTTGTCACTGGGAAGGTAACTTGATAGCTACATAGAAATAGTGCTTCTGGCACTACCTTTTGGCCTTACAGTAATTTTTGTTATCGATTTGTCCCTTTGTTGTCATGATGCAGAAGGTCTTTAGCAGCAAATGGTTTTCTCTTTCGATGATGGAAAGTCAGTCTTTCTCCATGTTTGCATACAGCAGGGATAAAGAATTGCTTCTGTTTTTACAAAGGCATAGCAAACAGAAGCAATGGACCATAGACCTGCCAGGGTGTTCAAAATTGCTGTTCCCTTCTCTCCAGAGAGTGCGACAGACACTGATCAGATAAAGCTCTGAGCTGGTGCTGAGAGAACCCTTTGTTTCACCATTTTAATGGTGATGAGATGTGAAAAAAATCCTTTGCAAAGATGTGAATTTAACCCTGAACCACTTTCCTGCAACTGTAGCCTGCATGATCAGCAAATATTTTTCATCAGTGTAAGCAGAAGTTTTATAAATATTTGTCAACATATTTTCCAGAGTCATCATTATCATTTGTGTCTTTAGCAGCCTTCTTAGACATCCATCATATTTTAGGATTGTGATGGACAGTATACAAACACATGATGGATCTCATTCAGACTTCTCTGAAGTCAGTGGGACTCTTTCCGTTCTGTTCAGTGTGCCTTGGATCAAACGGTAACTTTTCCATTGACTCCAGTGAGATTTGGACTAGGTCCATTTGCAAGCCATTTCTGTCCTGGTGGGCTTGCAGGCTTGTGTAAGAAGAGAAGCAACAACTGGGTGTAAAGAACAAATGGAAAGAGAGATATAAGGCACTATAAACTAGTTCTGCTTATCGTTAGCATGATTTCAAGCCTCTTCAAATCTGATTTTAAAATGGAAGATATGAACAATCTGAATTTCTGATGTTAACTTTGTCAAAAGTGGAATGAAAATGGAAAGAGTCCAGTGGAGGAGAGAGAAACACTTCGGATACCCTGGGATATTGTCTAATTTGTAAAAAAATGTTACTTCATGTTTTTGAAAGAACATGCTAAGGTGTGTTTGTGGGGATTGGGAAGGAACAGGAGAGAGGTGAAGCAGAAAAACTTATTTTCAAGATCACCTGCATCCCAAGATGCCTTCTCCAGCAGGGCTGAGTTGGAGGTAACCAAAGAGAGTCTGGCTAGAGTAATGCAGGGAAAGCACTCTTTTCCTAGCTGGACTTCAACATCTCGTTCTCAGAAGCCTCTCAAAACAAAGTCTTGTTTGGGGCATACTAATTCACTCTTCTTCTTTCTCCCCCTTTGTTCTTCCATATTTGATTTGAAGCACTTCAGAAATACTGCAAGTCCTGTATGAGACAAATAGGAAATCTTGCTCTCCTGCTCTAACAGTTTTGAGTGGCTATGTTAGAGTCGGAGGTTTCTGTATCTCATGTACCTGCTGTGTTTGCTGGGGTTTATAACAAAGCAGGTCAGATGCTGATCGCACTGTAGTAGAAAGGTACCTAAAACTGGTGCATTAAGTAACCCCATCAGGCTCTGAATAATGCCAAGGAGAATGGCTGTAAAGAACAGGTTACTAGAAGATTACAGCATTAGGGGTTTTTTTTGTTTGTTTCTTCCTGTAGCTGTTTGTGTAAAGGAGGACGATGAGAAAGATTAGGACCACAGTATCAATTCTAGTTATCAGGACCTGTAATTTGAAGGAACATGCCTAGGAGTAGTTTGGGGTTTTTTTGGTGGTGGGTGTGTGTGATGCAATGTTTGATTTTCAAAGGAATTTCATTTGTGTTATTTTTACAGTAATAGGAAAAAATCATCATCAGCAATTGAATACATGTCCTAATAGAGCATATGACTTTATGCATGGAAGAGAAATTAATTGTTTTGCTAGTCAAATGACTTTAAGATGCCTGGGGATTATTATGTCGCACAGTGAGATGATAAACAATTTTAAGGAAATTAATTCTGAAGTCCTTACATGGACTACACTCCCATTGCCTGAAGGGCACTGTGTGGGAAATTAAATCTTTGTCAAGGTTTAGTTGCAAGTATTTTCTACTGTGCTCACATTAAGGTTTTTTTAATTGTCGTTGCTTCCTTTTAGTGAGAGAGTTAATTAGGCAAAAATTTATTTTCCACTCTCATCTTTTAATAAAAATTTACCCCTTGGGAGCAGTAGGATTTTGAAGGATAGCTGCTAGTCAAGGCTATCTATTGTTATTTCTTGTGCTTTGAATACGTTAACATCCTATTATTCAGTTCATTGCTCTGTGTCTATCTTGATGATTGTGCTATTCTTGTTATTTGTGATGTTTTTTCCATCGTTGTGCAGAAGTACCTTCTAGGAGCCTATTTGAACATTTTAGCACTTACTAATCTGAAGCACCTTGATTTCATTAATAATCATAAAGATAAAATACGTTATTTAATGCTTCTGTGAGTGCAGCAGCATTAAACAGTCCTGTTGCAACAATCACTGCACTAAGGGGAAAAAAAAACAACCCTGAAATTGTGACCATCTGGTAGTCTCTTTGTTTTATTTGAACAGAGACATGCAGGTAAGCACACTAGTGCTTGCTGAAATAGGCAATACCATCAGGTTACCTCACTTCAGAGGAATGGGGCTGTATATTGCAGGGGCACTTGTGTCCACTGGTGGTTTTGCAACCATCTGTGGATCTACAACAGAAACAAAAGGTTTATTAGTTTTTGTTGTAAATACCTTGCATAACATCACAGGAAATATTATAATTCTCATGTTCTGTTTTGTTAGCCAGCAGTAACACAGCCAAATGTATGATTCATTACATCGGCAGAGCCAGACTTGCCCAGAAGAGTAGTGGGAAATGAAAATATTAAAGGCTGTTGTTCTGAAGTCGTGTGGAGATGCAAAGTGCTCTTTATGTTGGAGAAATGTAAAAATACATGCAGTCCACTTGCAATGGTGTTGATGTTATGATACAGAGAAGATTGTCTAAGAGGAGGCAGGCAGTTTTTATTAGGCATCAAGCAGACATAAAAAGGCTGGTGTAAGAAAGCCCTAGGTACACCTAAGCTGTGTCAGGTCTTCCAAAAGGATGCACATTTAGGATGCTGCCAGATAGAGGTAAGAACACTGGAAAATTACTTCTTTGTTGAAAGCATTCCCAAGGCTCTCCTTACTAGCACTTTGGAATGATCATGACAAGCAAACTGTGAATCTAATTATTCTAATGGAGTTGGTAGTTCAATGGCACAATATTATTTATCTCCAGCCTGACCTAGAATAGCCATACAATACATGAGGAAGAGAAGCAATCTGCGAACAATCTTGGGCTGAAGAAGTCCCATGAAAGAAAAGCTGGTAACAGGGAGTAAAGCAGTAAGAGATTCAGAGGGGAGAACACTCTTTGACTGGGATCCTGCAGGGCTTGAGACTGGGTCAGTTAAAACAATACCACAACTTTTGTCATGAAATACATATGATAAGTATTCTCCCTGTCATACCTCCTACTTGAACTTTTCCATCTCAGGCTGACTCAGCCTGCAACAATTTTTCAGTGACATGGAAAGAAGAGAGAAATACTTGCTGTTAGAAAAACCAAAAAACTGCCAAGTAGGAGCAGGAAGCACAACGCCAATGCAAATGCCATGCAGCAGGGCATCACCAAAGCACAGCACTGAGTCCAGAAGTTTTCTGTCTGTCTTTCTGTAGCACCTTTGTGATAAGGGTCGGATTTGAATCCCCAACAGCAGACCTGTAATACATTCTATTAGGACAGGATCCTTGTTTTTATAACAGAGTGAAATATTTACAGCACTGACTGGGATAGCTTTGCAGTTTCTAGGTTTGTCTGAAATTCACTTGATGTCTTGTGAAAGCATTCAGCTGCTTTTTTTTTTTTGTGGCACTCATCTCAGAGGAGGTGGCATTCCAGAAGAGGCTAACTGCTCTCAACTCCAGCTGATTTCATGAGGAAGATGAAAGCACTCATCTGAATCCTTTCTGGATCTTGTCATGTTAAGGCGCTGATTTTTACAGATAGGAGAACAAACCTTGGTAAATCTCTGAGGGTCTTCTGCTGCTACTATTTCCTCTGCTTCTTCAGGTGCTTTATCATGTTAGTAAGTTATTCTAAAAATAACTTCAAGAAGACACTCAATTTGTAAAAGAGTTCTTGTTTTATCAGTCGGTAGAGATCGCTGGTGTGAACAATAAAATGTCATATTTACGCAAGCCCCAGTTTTAATTTATAGATATGCAAACTGTTTCAAACGCAAACCACATAGTGTGGGTTTAGAAACAACATATCTTTGTGACATTCATGTTAATATAATTTCATTTTCTGGAAAACACTATGAACAGTTTCTCTTCTATCCTTACATGCACAGCAGCAAAATGTAAAGCCCGTCTTTTCTTTCTAAGCCCACTCTAATCTCTGTTGTGACACTTTCCAAAGCGATGGTGACTTTGGAGCCATTTTATATTTAATGTTGTGCAGAATGTGGCAGAAAGAAGATGTAACTGTTTTTTCCCCCTATTCCTTTTTTCCAGTAAGGAAACAACAAATTTATTCAGAGTGGAAGCATTTGCTCCTGGGTACGAAAAAACCATGCTGGCATTTTTTGTACGTTTGCATCAGTGGGAAAATGAAAACTTAGCCCTAAATTTTGCTGTCTTTCAAGCATTTTCCTAGAAAAAGGTATGTTACCTTTTTTGCTTCCTTTCTCACTGTTTTCCTCCTTTCTCTCTTGCTCTAGTTCATTTTTTGATGGGCTCCTTGAAAACACATCACCAAGCAGAGGCCCCAACTTTTTCTCAGATTGATCTCTGTCTCTCTTGGCAAAGCAAAATCCTGTGCCACAGGGTGCTGTGTCTTTCTGGACAACTTGCTGAATTTGCCTTCTGCCTTCAGATACCTCAGCCCTGCTCTGGTAGTTGGTGTTCATTGCAGAGAGTCTGAATTCATGTCAGCAGAAGGCACAGTGACATTTCTGGGCAACAAGCGTAGGAATTTAGGAGTGCGCCAGCATAACAACACAGGAACACTTGAAAAGGCTGCTCTTCGGCCATTGGAGACCTTGTTAGTCACTACTTGAGCCATGTGTGAACCCTCTAATATGTAAAAAATTCTGTAACTCCTTAGCCATCCTCTGCCCAACTCTTATCCTGCGCTCAGAAATTAATGCTTGTGTTTAATCCAAGCACACTTGAGTTGTGGGAAATGTTTTGTTCTCCAGAAATACATTTCTTCAATATATATCACAATATCTAACCTCAATTCTTGGCCTCTGAATGCTTTAGCACTTATATGAAGCACTGTGTACGCTGAACAAAGGAGAGTTCTGTATGCACAGCGGATACTGAGAGAATTTCAGCTACACTAATACCAGTTGCCTGCTTTAAAAGCCCCAGTGATTAAATAGCTGTGTTTATATACAGTAGTAAGCCTCTTGAGGTTAATACACACTGAAGGTTATCCATTTACTTATTTCAATATTGTCAATTTGGTTAGGTAAATCCTGTCAAATTCAGTTCTCTACCTCATCTCTAGCATTTTTCCACCTGCAAGGCAAATTATGAGAACAATGGAAGGAAGGAAGGAAGATATTTTTATATAGTTAATGAAACAGACTGAGTCTGGAAATAATGAAGAACTATTCCTTCACATTAAAGTTAATTATATTGTGATACAGTCTTCCTTAGGTAGCAATACAGTTGAATCATCGCTGATGGAATCCTCTACTTACGGTATTTCAAGAGGGAGAAGTTCAGCACTGTTATTGATTTGGAGGAGATAACTGATCAAGTCTTTTTCACTTCTAAATTTGCTAAGCATCATTATGATAACTCTAAGTGGACACAAAAGCTATACCTATATTTGATGGATAGCCTTAAAACGCATCTCTTGTATCTTACTGCTTGCTGATCAGTAGCTAAGTATTAAGAGTGGGTAGAGATGCTGTAGCCTTTTTGTGGGTAAGCTTATGCTTTCAAGAAGGCCTCTGCTCTTTACCAGTTGTACCTATCCTTTTCTTGTGTTCTTTGTCCTTTGCTTTGTCTCATTTTAGCTGAAGGTATTTGTTGCCACGTGGTAAAATTAACTGGTAGGCTTGACTCATCTTGCAGAACGAAAAGCATCTCTGAATCTGAGCTTCAAAAAAAAAAAAGTATGACTAACACCAGTCTGAGCCTTTCCTAAAGCAAAGCCCTGGAGACTTGTGGCATGTTTGTAGCCGGTCACGTGGGGGTTGTCATGGCATCGCTGCTCAGAAAAAGAATAGAGTCGATGCTAGCATTTCAAACAATGCATTTAACAAATAGCAAACAAGAACTGAATGTTATAGCAAAGCATTCCAAGGAGTATTTTATTCATATATAAAATAGATTACCAATTACTCTTCACTAGCCAGACCTACCTCCCACTGGTGAAGGAAAGACGGTGGTGTAAGCTATTAATAATGCTTCACACACCACCATAAATATGCAGAGGACTGTAAAATGGGCTATATTTACTAAGCCTTGAATTGAATAGCACACCTCAGTCACACTCTAAGCCAACCCACAGTGGGAGGTGTCACCTTTTGCACTGCAATAACTTGTCAAAACTTCTTTTTTCACTCATAAGTAGGCTCTTTTCAAAAGCCACAGCAGATGTGTTCACAACAAAATAGTTCTGTTTTTAATAGTATTTTAACATTTGTTTATCTGGACACCATCCCATTGCTAATGAGTTATATGGAACTCAAGAAGACTTCCAGAAGCCAGTTATTTACCAAGCTGACCAGTGGTTGTCACATAGGGTCACTTTGGCTTTCATTCTTTCTAGCCAGTTTTTGGCAGGGAGATGAATGGCCAAAGATATTTCTTTGGCCCACTCAAAAATTTGCTTGGTGTAGAGTACTGTCTTTGGTCTTTTAAATGCTGCATGTGTAATAATCTGTATGGATGAGCCCAAAGGGCACCATTATCAATAGCTTTTCATTGATTTTGATGAAGTTCATAAGATACAAGAAAAATGTAGCCTTTTATATTGGTGGAAACGTGGCCCAATAAGAAGTTGAAATAACTTGGAATAGTTTACCAACTCTTTCTCAATTAAAATTCATGACAGAGAGGAAGTAGCTTTACATTTCCTCCGTGGTTGCCAATTCTCTCTACCCACAGAAAACATGAACCATGTATGCATTCATTCTCAAATGGGGTTTGGATGAGGTTTCATTGTTGCTGGATTTTGGTTCAGGGTAAGAAGAAAAAAAAAGACAATAGTTTCAAAACTGGATATTTTTGTGTTGAGCTACCTACCATCCAGGAGATCCTTTCTGTCAGAAGATGGTGCTGAAAGACAGGAACAGCAGGTCCTACCTCTTTTTCTAATTTCACACTCAAAACTTATAGCTGTAATGAGGGCTTTTCAGAGAGCCCTTTACTGCTTAGCAAAAGCAGTCCTGCGAAGTATCCATAACAAACTGCAAGATAAAGCTGATATTTATGAAACTTTAATTCTGTATAAAATTTTGTAAAGTGATAGCCATGATAAGTTGCTTGTTATGTGCAGAAAAACTAGTACAAAATGTCTCAAAAGCAAAAAGCACTTGCTGAAGAGCAGATGAGAAATAGGTAGCTAATGAAATGCTTTTGCCAAAAATGCATTTCCCACAATAGATGGAGACACATATACATTCAGCTTTCACACAAAGCAGAGTGAACTCTGTTTTCTGCTGCATAAAAGCAAAATGATCAATACCAGATTACTTTTTTAACATGGCAATTCTGAAGTGTGCTGTGCTGCTTTCTTGAGATCTCAGCACTCTCTGGCTCTCATAGGTTTCTGGATTTGTTTTAGTCTATTTTAAGCAAACTTGTTCATATAATAGAGCTATAAGAGCTATATGCTCTGTGTGTGGTATTGCTGCTAGGATTTTGAATCTTGAGTTACTTCCTCTTGAACTATCTCACAAGGTTAATGAGTTGCTGCCCTCCCCTCTCCCATCATCTTTGCCAGATGAAGAGCCCAGGCTGGCTTAGCTGCCAGCTACTTATGCTTATGGCTCAGGTATGGAGTAAGTTAAAGACGATGCTTCTTCTCCCACTACACCCCTGATATAGATCATGTTTTTGGAGGTCATGCTGCTCACTGTGATCAGAGGTGTCTTTTCTGATGTTTGCTTCTGCAATACACTTTGTGTATATAGTAGAAAAATGCAAGAGGCTGACCATACAGTTGCTAAAGCTTTAAAAGTTTTCTGTATGCATGAAGAGGAAAATAAGTCCTGGTTTTTTCACCAACAGCTTTCCTGCTTATTTTAAAGTCACAGTAATTCTCCCTTACAGGATGCCCAAGGGGTGTTGTGGAGTCTCCTTCTCTGGAGACATTTACAACACGCCTGGATATATTCCTGTGGGACTTGGTCTAGGTGATCCTGCTGCGGCGGGGGGATTGGAATAGATGATCTTTCGAGGTCACTTCCCATCCCTAATGTTATGTGATTCTGTGATTCTATGAAGAGTTGTATTGTACCCAAATTTGAGCACATACATGGTTGAACTGCAGGATATGAGCCACTTGGGGGTTTGCTGGAGGGTCAGGCCCAGTCTCCATTCATCCACTGAGTTTCCCTGGATGAGCATTTGGAGATGCTATGAGAAGCTAATGTCTTTTGACAGTTCAATGTGTTACATGGTAGGATCCAATGCTATGACTGTGACCCTGCAAGCACACACCCTTATCATGTAACTCACAGGCAAAGCATCAGACACAGTAGCTGAAGAGTCCATCTGCAGCCAGGGGGATAAAAAAAGCAACTGGAAAACCTGTTGGGATGACTGAGACCCACTCTGTCTGTGCAGGCAAAATAGCTAGCTGCTTTCATCTTAAGGCTGCCTGCAGTCATGTCTTTGTGCATTTGTGTGCAGCAGAGCAAACACTTCCCAGTGTAGCACAAGCACTTCGTGTACTGAGTAGTGCAAAGGGAGCAAGACATAAGGGCTGTTGCTCTCACTGCAATGCAGAAGTAGATTTACCAGATGCTTCCTTTAGACTTTACCCTTTATGGAAGCTCTGAGCAGGAATTTTTGGCTGCGAAGAAAAAAGGTTGTTTCCCACTTATTGTCTGAGAAACTGAGAGAAGGGGAAAGGGGTGGGAAGAGAGGAAGAGGAAGGGAAAAAAAGCGTTGCCATAATTACATGGAATTTTATTTATATATAGACGTGTTTATATCTACAGACACAATTCTAAATATTTTAGACAATGTTTGGTAAGATCCAGGATTTCCTTAATCTACAGCAAAAATGCCAAGCAGGTTAGTGCTGATAACTAATTTTTCACAGTGGTTTTAGCATGGGAGAAGGACACAGGAGGACAGGAGAGCACTGTTGGGTGATTGACTTTCTGCATTAAGGTCAGTTTGCTTATGCAGTAGTTAGTCTTACATGCTCTGAGGAAGGCTGCTCTTATGATGTGGATGCTATGGAGTGAGCATGTGGAGGTGAGACCAGGGCCCTGTTCCCTCACCTTTGCCTTCCTGGGCAAACTCAGAAAGATATAGAGAAGGTAACTGGGCAGAGGCTGTTGGTGCTGAAAACCTAGTCCGTAGCCAGAGGCCAGCACATCCTGGGACAGAGTGCTGAGTAAATTGGCAGTTTTAAAATGTGTGGGTCTTTGTCTCAAACCCTTGTCAGGCTTTACAAGATCAAACCTCAGCCTATTTGTTAGCAGAAGGCATAGCTAAATTTGAAGCTAGAATGAGGGGAGCTTACCAGTGCAGGCAAGGCCCACATTGCTAGTAGAAATATGACAGCCTCCTAAAAGTGGCAGAGAGGAGTGCCCTGAAGCATAGCATCTTCCCGATGCTTTCAGGCTTTTGGCTGAAAGCAAATGCCAACAGAAACTTTGTTTTGTGCATTTGCAGGTGGGTGCACTGTAGTGCAGAGCTGTTACAGAAAGGGACTGTGGCTGGCATTCATAGAATCATAGAATCATTACGACTTGGAAGGGACCTCAAAAGATCATCTAGTCCAATCCGCCTGCAACAGCAGGATCACCTAGACCAAGTCACACAGGAA